>CM034155.1:140338973-140954781 GCA_019776745.2 Taxus chinensis
TTAGCCATATATCTACTCACAACTCCCACTTCATGTGTAATGTCTGGTCTGGTAAAAACCATAGCATAAATGAGACTTCCAACTACTAAATAATATGGCACTCGTGTCATGTATTTGACCTCCTCATGTGATGATGGACACTGATATTTTCTCAATTTGAAGTGTCTAGCCATAGGTGTACTAACAGGTTTTACATTCTGCAAGTTGAACATTTCTAACACCTTGTAGATATGATCCTCTTGAGACAAATATAATTTCTTGTTTTTCTTGTCTCTATGTATTTGCAGGGAAAGGATTCTTTTTTCAGCTCCTAAATCCTTCATAGCAAATTTTTGAGCTAGCTTCCCCTTAAGCTCACCAATGTCCTGCATACTAGATCCTATAATAAGCATATCATCCACATACAATAATAAAATAATATAGCTCCCATTTTCAAGCTTCTTGAACTAAACACAATGGTTAGATTCACATCTCAAGTAACCATGCTCATGCATAAAACTATCAAACCTCATATACCATTGCCTTGGAGCTTGCTTGAGCCCATATAAACTCTTATTCAACCTGCACACAAATTTTTCCTTACCCTTGACTTCATACCCAAGTGGCTGCTACATATAAATATCTTTATCCAGATCACCATGAAGGAAATTTGTCTTCACATCTAGTTTCTCTAAATTAAAATATTCTAATATAACTAATCTCAATATAGTACGAATAGAAGTCATATTAACAATACGAGAGAAAATTTTACCAAAGTAAATACCTTCTTTCTATGCAAATCCCTTTACTACAAGCCTTGCCTTGTACCTTTTCTGTCCACCCTCTTCTTCCTTAATCTTGTAAACCCATTTGTTCTATAATGTTCTCTTACCTGCTGGCAATTTAACTAAATCCCAAGTCTGGTTCTGTTCCAAGGATTCCATCTCCTCATTCATGCCATGCTCCCACTGGATGTGGGTCTTATCCTGCATTGTTCTTCAAAACTTTCTGGTTCACCATTATCAGTCAATAATAAATAAAATAGAGAAGGTGCAAATATTTTTGGAGGTTTACTTACCCTTTGTGACCTTCTCACAGGAGTTTTGGGTACCGGAGGATCATTTTGGACCTTCTAGACATTCGTATCCAAATTTTTTAGTGACTGATGTCGGTCACTTGTAACCGATGTCGGTTCTAATAAGTGATGCCGGTTTGGATCTTCTATAACCAATACCACTTATGCTGACTAATGTCGGTCAAAGTTCAACCAACACCGATTACTGCATAACCCTCTTGGTAATTACTTTTATATCCAAGAGTTCATTTTCATTCACAAAATTCTCAACTGGTTCGTCCTTGAGTACCAAAATTTGATCCATATACATTCTATTTTCATTCCATTAAATATCACAGACTCCTAATAATTTTAGAATTTTCTAAATCCTAAAAACAGAAATTTGAAATCACCAGACCCATAACTAATGGAAGTGCATCTATTGTATTTTGCATCGAAATTCTTCCTGTTTTCCTTATCAATATGCATAAAAGTTTCTGAACCAAAAAAATTAAGAAAAAAAAAGATCTACCTCTTTTCCAGTCCAAAATTCCTATGGTATTCTTCCATCTAGTGAACTTTAAGGCCCATGATTAATCAAATAAACCACTGTATCAACTACTTCTATCCAAAACTACAAGGAAAATCCAGAATGTATTCTCATACTTCTATCACGTTCCATGATTGTCATGTTCATTCTTTTTGCAACACCATTCTCCTGTGGTGTTCTTGGAACCAATATTTCGCTACGTATCCCATTCACTGAACAATAATCATTGAAATCCTTGTTACAATATTCACCACCATTTTCATATCCAAGGCACTTTAAATTTGAATTTGATTCATTCTCAACAAGGGTTTTCCATCTTTTAAAAGTTTCAAAAAAATCATATTTGTGTTTGATAACATAAACCCATACCTTTCTTGTAGCATCATCAATGAAAGTAACATAATACTAGAATCCTCCATAAGAAGATACTTGAGCTGGTCCACACACATATAAGTGTACAAGCTCCAATTTCTATGCTCCTTCTTAGTTGCCCCAATTTTGAGAAATCCAACTCTCTTTTTCTTTCCAAAGACAAAATTTTCAATGCTCACAGAAATCAAGATCTAAATCTTTCAAATCTAATAACTTACCCTTAGCCTTTAACATATGCATTCTTTTCTTACTTATATGGCCCAATTGATTATGCCACATACATGCATCTGGATTTGAAGTAGATAATGCAGAAAAGGAATCAGTAACACAGGTAGATAAATATAACTTTCCTACCTTCTTACCTCTTGCCACAACAAAAACACCCTTGGTGACTTTCAGAGAGTCTTGTGTAAAAGTAACCATGCAACCAGCTTCACCTAGCTTCCCTATAGAAATAAGATTTATTTTGAGGCTTGGCACATGCCTCACATTGTTCAATACCCATGTATTTCCATTCTGGAATTTTAGATGAACTTCCCCTTTACCATTAATATTTCAAGGATCATCATCACACAAATAAATATGCCCAAAATTTCTCTGGACATAATTTTTGAAATAACCCTTATCAGGGGTTACATGGAAAGAATCTCTTGAATCTAAAACTAATGATTCAATTCTATTATCTAAAGAAAGAATAATAACATCTTGCATTACCTCTGCTATAACAAGATTTAATTATTTACATTTGTTTGGTTGTTGGTTCTCTTTATCCTTTGACCAACAATCTTTCTGTGCATGTCCTTTCTTTCCACATTTCCACCATGTAATTCCCTTACCTCTGGATTTAGATCTATTATCCATTGAATTTTATTTCCCATTACTCTTACTCTTTGATCTCTCATTATGCCTGTTCCTACTTTCTACATTCAGATAATTCCCATATGATGATTTCTCTGTATTCTTCCTCCAAATTTCATCATTCAAGATTATACTAACCACATCATCAAAATTCAAAACATTATTAGAAGATGTTTTATTACTAACAGCCATTACCAAGTTATCCCAACTATCACGTAAAGAACATAAGAGTAAAAGTGCTTTCACCTTATCATCAAATGGTATATCAACTGATTTTAACTTATTTTTAATAGATCATAAAATCATTCACATGAATAGATAGCGGATCCACCTTCATGCATCTTAGAACTAAATAGTTTCTTCATTAAATAAACTTTATTTGAAGCACTAGGTTTTTCACATAGATTATCAAGAGATTTCATTAACCCTACTGTAGAATTCACTCATGTAATATTGGAAGCCATGGATGCTGTTCAGGCTCAATCTTATAGATCCCAAAGCCTTTCTGTCAAGAATATTCTATTCTTCATCAGTCATCTTTGTAGGTTTATACTTCTCATCCAACGATAAATATAAATCTCTTTGATATAGATAATCTTCAATCTGGATCTTCCATAATTGATAATTTCGACTGTCAAACTTCTCTACCTTGTATTTTTTTCTTCTACCATTGTTGTAGCTCCCACTCAATCAGAAAACCCTCTGTGATTAAATCTGTCAACACATAAAACCCTCAAACAAAGATATGATACCATTTGTTGGGGTTATCACACTGGTTGTATAGATAATATATCAAATCTAAGTATACATGCAATAAAAGTATATATTCTACCAAAATAAATATACAAAACAAGTGATATAAATTAACACCAAATTTAACATGGTTCTTCCAGTGTGGGGAACGCCCACCAAGAAACAAGTCAATCTATTATCCAAAGCTTTCACAAGATATACAATGAAGATTTACAATCTTCCACACTTCTCATATGTATAGTACTTTCTTTCTCTCAAGCTTTTGCTTCTTCACCGAGAATTATCTCTCTCACCAACTTATTCTCACAATAATCATCAAGTTTTGCAAGTTCTTATTAATCTCTTACTTCTAAACCCTAGCTTTCATTCTTTTACATGGGTATACAAACTTAGGTCACTTAACCATGTAATTATAATCAATAGATCTCCTTTAATACTAAAAATAGATCTAATTCCCGAGAGTTAAATAAAACACTTCCGCATAGGTAACTGACTCCAGTTAGCCCTAACTGATGTTGATTCCTCATTTCCTAACTGAATACTAGTCATGGGTGACCGAATGTCAGTTACTCCATAACCGATGAGGGTTATTATGTTTTCCAGCAAGTTTCATATTGCATGCTAATCTGAAGTAATCGAGCTCCACAACTCAACATTTTTTAGTAAAATTAAACACTAAAACTGATTTAGAAATAATTAAATGAATTGTATAAACCCTAATGCTAGAAAATTATGTGTGATAAATAAATGCTAAAAGCACATATCTGACACAATCAATAAGCTAGATAAAAACAAAACCCTAAGTGTAAGTTAGAGAGGAAAGGACCCATCAACATTTTGCATAGTAATTCTAGGATTCACCTAGATGATTGAAGCTGATACTAACTCCTACAGGACGGGATGTCATTAACTGTGTTTGATAAAATTTTTTGTAACTGGATCTGATAAACATGTTGGACTATTGTCATTTGAAAAGAATATGGGCTGAGGTGAGTAATTTCATTAAAAACCAGATATGTCTGATGGGTGCTTGTGACTATGCAGAACCTTAGAACCTAGTCATTTGAAAGTGTATTAAAGGTTGAAAATGCTAGTAATTCATAAACATGCATAGTATCATCACACTAGTGATCACGATAGGCTATATTTGAGCAAGTTTATATAACTTGGTAAATAAGTTCCTAATATACCTAGATTTACCCTTGAGTGGACTAAATCAAATCCCAAGAGTAAAAGATGTAATATGAGGATTCAGACTAACCCTAGTAGTAGCCCGACTGAGTGGGCTTAGGATCTTTCCCTTCATCCATTACACTTCTTCTGTAGAACTCCAAGTAATAAATGAAGCCTTGTAAACCCATAAGATAGACATCATGTAAACTCCTAATATTAGCCCTTGTGCAAGTGCATCTTAATAGCTGGTAATTTAGTACTTAGATAGGAGTCCAAATGTAAACAGACTGTGTCAGATGGAAACATAGACTGTCCCTGGTCCTTTGCGTGGTATATTGTAAAAATTAGGAGCAATCCCTTGTCTAGTTGTCGAGATGAGTGAAAGATGGATTCCTTTTGGGTTACTAGCTTGATGGGATGCCAAGTTAGATGTGATCACTAACTTGTATTACAGGTATTTATCCTATATATGATGAGAATGAGTGGCTTGTTTACATCTATTATTGTGGTCCATCTAATATTTTGGACCTAGTATTTATATGATTACCTTGGTTGAATTTCATGATCTGACAGCTAGATAGGTTTTTCCATAAGTTTAGTAAGTCATTCCCAAAAGATAAAAGAATCCCAAAACTAGCGAATAGATGTGGAAAGAGGTCATGTTCCTTTTCTTATAAAGGGTATGAAGTGAACCTATGCACTAGCGTCTTGGTATACAATAATTGTTGCTAGATGTCCAGAATCATTTAATTACTCTATTAAAGACCCTACAAAAAGGTTTTACAAACTGCGCTATTAGGGTGTAAATTAGACCATAAACTAAGCATAAGAATTTATTTTAGGCTAAGATGTGTGCCAAAGATTAGTTGACCTCTAACTTGTTCAAAAATGGGTATTTAAGATGTGACACATAGGAATCATATGAGGTGCAAAACTCAAGCTTTTATCCCCCTTTAAATTGTACCCAAGTAAAGTGAAATTTGATCCCATCTACTTACACAGATAATGTGGATAGCATATTCGTTATGTACAATACAATAGATTTAATTCTTCTGAGGTGGGAACCCCATAACTCATTATCTTATGGAATCCTTTTTAGTCTACCTAATGGAACCATGGTAAGTGATTTCCATATGCTCTATGAACTGGTGTAACTAAAGGTCTAAGATCCCATCCCCAGATAATTTTAACTATGGATATCCTCATCTCTATCATGAAGTGTACTCTTTATGAGTAAATTTGGATGCAAATGATATGAGAAAATCTGAATATGAAAACGAGAACATATGACTATGATAGTTAATCCCTCAAATTTGAATCAATGTTGTAAATGTAAATGAACAAAATTCATAATAAATAATCAAAACTACTCCCTACATTGTGACAAGTTATCCTATATCACCCTTTCCTCCTTGGTCGTTGTGACCAATGTATTATTTATCACTCCTCTGATCAAACGTGGTACATTATTATGTAGACTATTCCATTATCGAATAGTGACTGCATACGATGGATGTATCATGGTAGTAAATGCTTCCCACATAATGGTCAGCATTTAATATGTCAAGTGATAAAAGCGGGACAATATTGTTCTTGGCAAGCATCCTAAGAAATCTCTCCTTGCAGTCGATCAAATTTGTACAACTATAGAAGAAAGTCCCGCAACCATCAGTCTTATAGCACGAATACCATGCAAAGAGGTGGGGCACTAGATGTTTGGGAAAACCACTTATGTAGAACCCCTCATAATGATTGTACAAGATACATCTAAATCATTTTTTTGTGTCATCAGTAGGTCTATAAGCCCACTTCTCATGGTTGGAAGGATGCATAATCTTAAATGTGACTTAACTCTCTTTAGTTATGTAGTTATTAACAGATCATTGGCTGCAAGACCCATTGTATTATCTTAAATGTTTTGAAAAGGTTCACATTAAGAAACATTTAGATAAATTTCACTATCTATGTTACATGTGTTGTACCTTGGTGTCCTTGACACTTGGTAAGTCCTGCAACTGTGTGGTGGAAGTGTACTTCCGTTAGTTTTTTAGTCACTATAATAAATGTCACGTCCCTGTTTGTCACATCTAATTTAATCCCATGGTTATCTTAGAGTTATTTTTGGATAATCTCAATTAAGGGGCATCTACATATCTTGTGTATCAATAGTAAAACCATAAAATGCATTTCTAACCTATGAGATATACTATCAAATGATCTCAATGTCATCATATCAAATGTGTGTTCGTATCATGTGTACCACATCGTATCATGCTCTAAATGTGTGACATGGAGTTATTTCTGATGTTAACATCTAGATCACATCATCTATATGTAGTCATGTGTGAGACTCCTTGTTAGCATCTGTTATATAGTCGGTCCTCAATTTTCAGTGTTATAGACTTGTACATGTGTAACAGACCCCGCAAAGATATTGAGATTATGGTTCATTGATTTTTCTAGTGTAACTGTTCGATAGTAGTATTATGGATGATCACAACTCAATACAACACATAGACACATATGTATATGTATAAATCATTGGAAGTTTTATACATCCGTGATATGCCTCTGCAAGGCTCTATTTCCACATCTATGGGTATGGTCAAAATAGTATATGGGGAAAAATAACATTTGAAAATATTCAGCCTGATGCAATGAATCACCCGATACATGGTGAACTAAATTCATCAGACACGTCAATGAGTGTTGCACTCTATATCAGAACATGAAAATGCTCCATCATTAGCCACCCTCTGGTCCATCATTTGGTTTTTGATCACATTTCATAGGAATTTAGGAATACTGAATTTGTGCTATTCCCCAATGACCATGCCTTAGTCTCCATGATTTCTTCTCTCTAGAAATTGGTATGCCACAATAATTTGTCTCATGTAAATCAGGTATCTTCATGATGACTAATCACTCGTAATTATCTGTTTCATTGAATCGCCACGTGATTGATGGACCATGGTATTTTAAAAAATTATTGGATTGTCATAGTCCTAGGTGGTGCCATTTGGCTAGCTCCCTACATAGCTCCCTGAGCCTCACTCCTAATCACCTCGAATGTCATACCCATATCTTTATACTTGGCCCGACAATCCTCTCTTTATCTCCTATATTGATATCATTTTTGTATGGCTAGATCCCTCTCCTAACGCACCCCCACTAGCTCCTAGCGAGTTACATCTATCTTTGTTTGTTACTTGGCTATCTCTCAGTCTATTTGAGACCTGTTTTCTATTATGTCGCATTGTTATATCTGCGATTCCACCTTTGTAAGTTATTTCAAAGCCTGAACATCCTCATCCTCATAAACACTATGATTTTTTATGTCATATAGAATATTCCTCCACTTGCAAAGATTCATAACTAGTATTCTTATCTTAGATACATCTATATTCTATGTAATATATATATATATATATATATATATATATATATATATATATATATATATATATATAAAATTTAAAATCACTTCATACATCTCCAAGAGCTACTGCTCGATATATTTTTTTTTATCAGTGTATCTTCTTTGAATCTTTTTGTTAATGTTCTCTCTTTTGCAGTGTGTGTATATATATATATATATAATGATTTCACTTTCCATTTATTCCACGACCAATACCATGACCGTTTTTCATTGTCTAATGACACTTCCTTGTCCCACAGTAGACCTAAAGGATATATAAAATGTGGTACATTCTGCAGGTTTCACATTCGCCAAGGGCATTTCCTTGGGAGACTGAGGGAATGGTGATGCGTGGCATAGATAATATTTTTATAAAACAATTTCTTGGACAATACATTTACGTTGATAATATTTTGAGAAACAAAACATGTTAGGAATTGAATTCACTTGTTTCTTGTATAAATTTTCACTCATGAATAAGGTTATGCATTTGGTAATCAAACATTTATAAAAACAAGTAATATTTAAATGAAAAGTTTATAAAATAAATAAGGGTATTGAGAATAAACCACTAAATTCCAAACATGATTTACAAGAAAGCAATATAATATCACTCTTTTGAAAATAGAAAGAGTAAGGTAATTTCTTATTTTCTAGAGATTTATCCTTTTTCCTAGTGATTTTTTGCATAATTTATGTGAAGTGAATGCAATTTTTTTAATATAGAAAATAAAAAGCTAGAAAGCATGCATTTTGTTGCTTTAATTATTATTTAATTTTTTATTTATTAAAATAAATTAAACAAAATATAAAAAAGTAAATTAGTAGCCAACATACAATTTACATGACAAGTGATTTTTTAAGTTATCCCTTCTAATGAAAATTTATAATATTTTAATGTCTTTTAGTATTGAAGTGTTATTTTAAATTTCAATATTTTTTTAGAAGACCATATATTTTGTCTCAGCTCCTTTGAAATGATTAACACTCTTGGTAATTGGATTATGACAGACCTCGTACCTCTGATGAATCAATAATTTCTTCATGTGCAAATGCACACCTTATTTTCTTGATGACAACATTTAGAACCTCTATGCAATAGGACAAACCTCTATACATTATGAAAGAGCTCAATCATCGATATTCCTTCATTAATCAACTAAAGATAGATCATACCTTGGATAACTCAATGAACTCAGAGTCCTTCATGAGCATATACATACTAAAATTTGATTTTAAATTGAGCATAGACATTGAGATCACCTACAATAGATACTTCTCATCACTAGAGTGTCTTATCATTAGAGTGTTTTTGTCTGCTCAACAAATCTTTTAAATTTTTAAATTCTCTGTTCTCTTCTCAAACCTTTGATACATCTTTATTTTTCTTGATTTATGCTCTAATTCTTATTATACTAATGTAAAACTCTTGCAAAAATTAGTTTATGTTAAGTGACACAACATAATTTTTCTTTATACATGTTTTTCATATTGAGATGTCGGTGCACATATCAATACCATTTAGTCTAACATGTTATATCTTTTATCTTTCAATTCTGCAGGATTTTCTGATTAAGAAAAATGGCACCTAGAAAGGAAAGCTCAGCCTCAAGAAAAAACATTATTCCAAACCCTCCTAATAGTGGTACTGGTCTTCGAAATATAGCATCTTATTTTGAGAACCCATCTAAGGAAAACCATCCTTCTCCAGCATGACCATCATAATCAAGGGATAATTTTTACATTCAAAATGAAACTCAGAATGAGAATTTGTTCCTTTTTTATTTTCCTAATGTTGTCAATGAAAACAACAATGAAATGCCACCCCTTAAAGACATTCCATTGAATGGTGATGAGTTTGACACTATACCACCTGCCCAATTGAATGAAGATGACACTACATCATCTGTCAGTGCCCAACTGAATGTTAATGGTGAAAATTTTGGTAGTGGTAGTCAAAAAAAGTATAAATTCCACCAAGGCAAATACTCATTGGACACCTATTTCTGGAAGAAAGAGAAAGGAAAGAAAATGAGACTTGGGAAGGATTTTTAGGTTAGAGTGGGTTTCTAAGTTTCCATTTATTGAGCCTGTTGAAAATGAGAATAAATATGAACCTCCCAAATAATATAAATGTATAATCTGTAGCTGGAAATTAGGCAAGGACAAAATAATGCAACTTAAGTTGGATACTATTGAGAAGAATGTAGGAAAGATATATGAAAAGATAATTGTAGATGGCATTGAGAAGAATGTTGCCATATGGAAAAATACAGATGATTGTTTACATATTAGGTATGAAAAATAATTTGAAGAGCACAAGAGAAATGAAATAATATTTTCAGCAAATGGAGGGAAAATTACCTCTCAATTCAACAAGATCATTCAAAAAACTCTTTTAGGTAAAACAGTTCAGCTAGCTACTATTTTTTTATATTTTGAAAAGAGGTCATCCTACAATAGATTTTCCTAAACAAAAGAAGATGTTGTCTTTCCTTGGTGTCCCACACTTTCCTTATTCTCACTAGTCAAAAAGTAGTGGTTGGGTTTGGGAAAAATTCCTAGTTATGGTTGAGAAAGAAGACTTGAAAGAGAAACTAAAGTCTACACGATACATATCTTTGTCTGTTGATGAGGTTACAAACGTAGATAATACTACTTGGGTATATATGTATGTGTATCCTGTCTAGAATTCTATGAGATAGCCTCACTTACTTTCCATTCACAAGATGAGAGAGAACTCCAATGTTGAAAACCTTTGTGAGTTGGTGATAAATTTTTTGAAGGAGATCGGTGACATGGATGATGCTTCAATTGCATCAAACATAATATCTGTTGGGGTAGATGTGGCATCTATAATGCAAGGTCATCGTAATGGCCTATGTGTAATATTTCAAACATCTCATTTCCCTTATATGATTGTTATTCATTGTATGGCTCATAAAATGAACCTAGCTTACAAAATAGTTGGAAAATTTAAACCTGTAGCAAAATTTGAAGACCTTGTTCGAGAGGTGCATGCTTATTCCTTCCATAGTCCTAAAAGGTTCATGGAATACCAAATATTTGTAGAAGGAATAACAAATGGGCATAAACTGTTAAAATATGTTGACACTATGTGGATATCATTGTACCAACCGGTTTGTAGGGTATATGAAGAGTATCAATTCTTATTAGGAGTGATGTGACAGAATCACATGGAAGTGGAAAAAGCCCAAGATTTGATACATCAATTGACTTATATAGATTCATGTATGATGTTGTGTGGTATCCTTCCCATGTTGGAATAAATTCATCATTTAATTAGACAAGCACAGGAAATAACTATCTATATTGTTGATTTTTCTAGTTTGAGGAAATGAGTTTGTATGACAAGAATATTTGTATCTCAATCAAACTGCTTTTATAGATCCAACATTTGATGGTTGGAATGATTTGATAAATATTGGAAATGTAAGTATCTTTCTAAAGATAAAATTGTTTTGGGAAGTATGTTCTTCTGTACATGGATATGAGATACTAATGTGCATGTTTAAAGTAGTATCTGGTAAGGTTGAGGAGGTAAAAGTCACAAGGTTTCTATTTGATAACATTGTATCATCAACAAGGGAGAGATTAAGAGAAATTGCAGTTTCCCTACTAGAATAAATAAAGGAGTGATTTAGAAGGGATGTTTTACTTGAAGTAATGGCTATAGTAAATCCGACCTTTTGGAATCCTGTCCAAAATTAAAGACATATGCAGGAAGACTACTTCAATAGGTTGACTACATTTATTCAAAAAAATTGTAATTCTGTTGATATTAATGTAATGAATATTACAGGTATTTTAAGCAAGGAAAATTTGAGTGCTCAATCTCATGAATTCACCGCTATAATGATTCAACAATTCAAATCTTTGGATAATTCCTTACAGTGTGGACCAATAACCCGGCTATGGAAAAAAGTTCGGGTGAGTACTATTTTATAGCAAACCATGTACAAGTTTTTCTCATTTGTTGATCTATGTCAAATAATGATTTTAGGTTCATTTTAAGATGAGATAATTTTCAGTTCCTTAGCCTTTATAAAGTCAAAATTGTGAAACAAGCTTGATAAAAATTTGGAAAATTGTTTGAGAATTTATACATCACTATACAAAGTGGATAAATTTCCCTATGACAGGGATCTGGCAATATGGAAGTCGATTACTGAAAGGAGAGGGGCTGAAAAAATGGCACAAATATAGCAATCAACCATATTGTAGAAGTTTACTATCAAGAGAGAGAGAGAGAGTCAATCTCAGAGATCTGGTGAATCAAATGATAGAGATGATCTAGGTCCATCAAGTTGGAAGCTTCCATTGGTGGATATCCCATGATATAGATGTTCATAGAATAATTAATAAATTCAAATATTCAATACATTATTTTGAATCTTGAACAAGGATTAGCACTTACCCCAAACATGTGCCTAAAGGTAATCATATTGATCCCATTTCCATTTTGACTACAGAAACATTACAAAGTCATGTTTTAATAAATATTTAATATATTTCATATACAATGTTGTTGATCTCTTTTATAGAAATCATACACCGCGACTGGTTGGCTATTAAATCACAATGTATTTACATTATTATATACTTTAGTCATATAAGAGTTGTGGTGATTAATTATGAGATATACTAAGTGGCTTTGCCTAACTCATTACTTAAATGAAAATTTAAAAATAACATTATTCCTCATTCGACTTTCTTGAGACATGCCTTGTATGAAAAAATTGAAGATTGTCATTGCAAAAAATGGAACAATTTTCAAAATGGATCTAAATACACTAAAGAGTAAATACATACACATATATATTTAACTTGTGCACCTCTTTGTAAAAGTTTGCTTCAACCACAAGCAACCTAGATATCACATGTTTATTAATAGTTTAAACATAAAGATAACTTTAGTCTATTAATAAGACAATTTACTATTTTCATCCATCACCAAATAATAGAAACAAAAAAACCAAATTGTCACTTCAACTTGGAATTAGGCTCCACAACTTTAAAAAATTATACCATCTTCTGTAACATGCTCCACTCTTCATCTGTTGGAATTGCAATTTGTTGTAAACCAGAGTGACCGACATGTAACTTTGTTAGCAATTCATAAATGATAGTGGAGCTTTCCTTTACTATTGAATGCAAACTTACTAACAAGGTTATCAATGGTTTAATAGAGTCAAAGAAGTTTTTCTCATCTAGCTTCTCATGAATTTAGTCCTTCTCTTGAGTCATGTTTTCTTTCATCTTTTTCTGGAATGCATCCTTATTAATGAATTGGCATTCATTATTAAAAGGCATTGGAAAACCAAGCTTTGTGAACTCTTGTACCTTTTCATGCAGCTCATGTAACATTCTTTGACACTTATTTAGTAATTCATGTACTTCGCCCAACATCACACACTTCTGAATGATAGATGATACCTTTACTAAGGCATCAAACTAGTTTTCAATTCCTCTGGATGCCAGTTCTGTGTCACTAAATTTATACATAGCTTCCAAAATTTCTTTTTTGTATCCTCTCTTAAATCCATCACTTTTCTGCTAGTTGTTACGTATTCATGGAGCTTATTAAATATTCTCTATAAATTAGTCATGAATTCAAAAAATCTAATCAAATCATCAATTTTTTGGTTTATTTTCCCTCAAACATTATCCGTCATATAAATCAATGCCTTTTTACGAAATCCAGATAGTTTGATGTTGGAAGACTCTATTTCATTTTTTGCTTTCAAAAAATCTTATTCCCATTTTTCTACCTTTTCTTTCTCTTCCTTCACAACCTATTTCAATTCTCTCAATGTTTTTTGTAATCTATTATTCTTACGTGTTGTTTCCTATAAATTTTTCTTCACATCTTCTAGTTCTACATGTGCATGTTCATTTAAAGCAACTGCAGTCATAGAGGTAGATTATTTTATCTTCCTCTCCAACTCACATGTCTTATTAACTACTACTTTTCCTTTTGCTTTCTCATTTTTCAGATCTTCATCTAACTTTTGAATATTATTATTCAATTTATTGTTCTCCCTCTCTGCCTTTAGTAATTTTTTGTAAACCACATCATTGTTCCTTTTTGATACATTAATTTTGTCAAAAGGTTTCATTGCCTTAAGATCCATTTGAAGGGAGGTCACATCATAGTCAGTGGGAAGCATTTCATTCTTTGGTTTTATAACTTTGGGAACAACATACATGTATTCCAGGGTATATATGTTTGGGTTATATGTAGGTAATACCCTCATTGTGGTTGGATCTGAAGTTCCAGTAGCTTGTAAAATTTTCTTATTGTTTCTTTTATCTCTTTCTGATTTATTGGAAAACTCATCTCGGTAATCAAAACCTAAGGTTTTTATAAGAGTGAACTGTTCCACCTTAAATGGAGAAGGATAAATTTAATTTTGGGGAGGATTTCCTTGTGGAATGGTAGTTTGTTTAGGGGTGGCAGTGGCACCACCTTCTATAAATAGTTTCCTTTAGCCAAGTGTAATTGTACCTATGTCTTCCTCTATCTTTTGCCTCTTCTCATTTCCTTGTTGGACAATAGCCCTAGCGATTTCAACTGTCTCTATTGTCCTCTTTAAGTTTCAAACACTCTATTGACTACTACCATCATCACTAGAACCACCAACCTTAGCAATAGTAATAGATTCATGGATTTTCAATGTGTGGCTGAATTGTTTGTTGAGGATTTGACTCCAGAGTAAATTACATTAGATTAGCACTTGTAGATGTTGTAGTATGCAGTGGTTCTTTCTTTGAAGGTGAAGGGTGGTTGTGTCGTTTGTAAGGCTAATAAATGAGTAGGATTAGGTAACGGGGTGATGAGAGGATAGAGGAATGATAGTTAGATGTAATGTGTTACTGGGTAGTGGATCTGGGAATAGATTTTTGACGGTTGTGATTCAAAAGTCTAAGAAATGTTATCAAAGACAACATACAAGATACTACTTACTGGTTATTGACGAGAATGCAGGTCCAAGAACTGTGATATCTTCCCTCACGATGATCAGCTGAGTATCACAGGGCTCTGGTTGTGCAGTTGCAGTCTTGGGCTTGATGTCCTTCTCTGCAAACTCTTCTTGTTTCTTCACTTGTCTCTGCTCAGCCAAGCAAATCCCGATCCTTTCAATGATTTCTCCTCCTTTTTGATCAAATGAAAATCCAATCCCTTGTTTTTGGTTGGAGGTGGTCATTTACAGGGAACCGATGGCAGTTACGCAACCGACGGCGGTCAAGTAGGAACCGATGTCAGTCAAGTCAAAGCGGGCTATTTTTGGTAAAATAGTCAGCTTTCCCTCCTTTTCTCCCGAGGGATTAGTTGCGGGCTTGGTTAAGTCATTATGAGGTTGGTTTTAGGTGTGGGTGAGGAGTCATTAGTCATGGGTGTGGATGTGGACCAAGTTATAGGTCTTAATTAGGTTAGTTTAGGGTTAAGACTAGGTTATGATGAGGTGGCAGGTATGACGATGTGGATTTATTAATTATAAGGTAATTAATAAATAATTATGTAAGGTTTAGGTGATGACGTTAGGTTGCAAATGAGATGCGGGGCACAGGGGTCGTAAGACACAAATTTGGTGTCTACATCACCACCAGTAAAACCTAACTTTTCAACAATAACTTCTCTTGTAGTATAAATTTCTTTCAAACGTTCATCGAGACTTGGTTTATATGTGCTACTGCTAGGGGAACTATGTAATTCCTCATAGGCAGTGTCATCATCACTAGTTTCCTCTTGACAATGTTCTTTATTCCACAATTTAATGAAATATGTATCTTTTGGAATAGAATCATAGTCTTCTACATATTTTGGATGGCCTAGGTCTTGCCTCATAGACCAAAAGGTGGTTATTGTTTACCTTTTCCAATTTATATCTTTCAATTCTTGTTGTAATGCCTTTGGCATGCTTTTAGAGGAATTTTTATGAGTTTTGTAGATTAAAAATCCTCTTCCTTTTTGTGGAGGCTCAGGTAATCTGAAATTTTGTTTTGACAACTCTTAATAATTAATTCCTTGTTCAACAACAATTTCATTCATTGTTATTTGTACGTCATCCTAAGAGTTCTTGTTTTTTAATTTTTCTAGCAAGGGTTTGCTTTCATGTTGAATTTTAGTGGCAAAGTTCATTTCTGCCACTACCCTTTCTTTAATCACCTCACATGGGTCATACACCCAATGAGAGTCAACATCAAACTTAAAAATCTGTAAGATTTCATGTGCCACATAGAATTATTCTACTTTTAAATGTGAACCCTCCACATGAGAATGGTAAGTAAGGAAATATGCTCTTATTTTTTTGAGAAACAAAATAGAGATTATATGTGCTTTCCATATGTTGTATAGATTCCAAGGAAAAAAATTTCTGTCACATGTATTGGCAATTTGTAAGGTTGTACTCTTGATCCATATAACCTTAGCACAATATAATCCTCCGTGAAGTACCAGTCTGCTAAATGTATTTCTGATCTTAGTTGAATGTAATCTCTACATTTCAAGGGAAATCTAGGCATTGTACTTTTTAAAAATGCTTCATACACTGAAGCCCAAAAATAATCTACAAATTGACTATAGTCCCCTCTATTATCATACATCCTTATCTTGGGGGGGCCACTCAGTTAATGGACGCACGGCTTCTAGCTGGAGCACAATTGAAAGTTTCTTTTTTTCAAACCATCCAGTAAACAACCATATAATTAAATAGCACAAGTAGGTAGTGAACCTAAATTTCTTAGTGTCAGAGCCTTCTTTGATTGTTAATAACTGTTTATGCATAGATTTTACAATGTACCCAAAAAATATGTATTGACAAGGTGGATTAACGAAATGGATATTGTATACCATTTCTAAGAGGGTTTCCTCCACTGTCTCATCGCTATTGAAACCAAAGAAAAATACTAGCATGGAAATGGTATCACTGACCCACGGTTTAAATATGTTAATTACATACGGAGCCTTCCCTTTTGGTACCTCTGTATCAAATGTTAATTTTTATAAAAATGCATCTCTATCTTTTTCATTTGTGGCATGATAATTGCTAGCAATTTTTTCTAGGTTTATGTGGATGGTTCCTAAATCTTTACTTTCAAACCCCAACGCACTACCAAGATTTACCTTCGTAATGTACAAAATTTCTTCTCTATTTCCCTTTGCAACAATTGATTTTTTTCTTATTGTAATTTTGGGCACATATATTGACAAATTGAGGGTGGGGGAAAACCTTGTGGAACATCATGCATCCCAATCCCAACACCCATGTGATCCAACCGAAAGCTTTATGTCTACCTGATTGGTCTGAACTTCTACTATTCCCTCATCTTCGTCTCAGACGTGTATCTAAGCTGTGAATATCTTGTGCCAATTACAAGATCATAAATATCATGATATTCATCAATAAAACTCAGGGTTTTTCTTTTAAGAAGTTTGGCGTATGGGATTTAGGTTTTACTTTTACTTTGGGATCCTATGGAAGTAGACATGCTTGGAATTTTGGATTATGTAAACCCTCAACCCTAATTTCTTAACCCTTATATTGAAATATTTGAAATAAAAGGATTATATAATGCTACTTATAAAAAAGATAATATTTTAAAAATCAAGACTAGAATGCAGGATGACACTTACTCAAAAATATGAAAAATTTGAGTCTTACATGGTCTGTAACTTATATGAATATATTCTACCTTTTGTTGCAGTATGTCATCCAGAAATAGAATTTTAATTGTCAACATCACTATAAACGATTAGTTCTTTTACTGTACTTTGTAGATGTCAAATCTAGTCATTAATCAAATTCCATTCAATGGATGAAAGTTGTCACTTATCATATGGCCACATGGTAGGATTCTGGGCCTCCTCGAGGTAAAGGCATTCCCCATACTCCAACCCCATGGAATGAACCAATTCAATAATAAAGTTTCGGGTCCGCGGCGACAGGTGTTTACATCTAATGACTTGGATGTTGAAGTGTTTGGGGGTCGTTGAAACATTTTAAATAATAAACCCTCACTTTTTCCCATGCCACGTGGAATAATTCCTGGATTTCTTTTTGCCGTGCCCCAACAGATGTGAATATCTCATATTTAGGTAGGATGAATTATATTTTTGGGTTTGGGATTAATTTTCATTGTTAATTTGCTGGTCATTGACATTGGAATTGGACTGATCATCTAGCAAATGAGGCAATTGATGTCCTGGGAGTTGAATTAATTTCTAATAACATAGACTAGAAAAAGCATTTGTAGGTGCTTGTGAGAGGCCGATAGGCATATATGAGGAATAATTGAAAGAAGTAAATTATTTAAGATTTTCTAGCCATTCAAGATTCAAGTATACATGTAAGGTGTTGAAGATCAATTGCAATTGAAAGATCCTACAATAATTAATAGCATTATTAACATCATAATATAAGTCGCCTTGATCCTGGGAGAAGATATATTTATTTAATATAAAATTTTATAAGGAGTAAGATTTGAGGATGGTATTTATAAATAAAAATATAGTTTTGCCTCTAATTAATGTCTCTAAATACCCCTTTTGTAGTGTGTGAATTTGAATTTTCTACACATACATAAGTACCCTAGTGTTGTAGTGATCATTACAAGTATTATGAATAAATTTATCATTTTTTATAACATTCATTGAAGTACTAATATATACGGTATAGACACATTGCACTACACTTACATTTGTATGGCTAGAAAACATAAATATAAATTTGGACTGATGTCTTTGATATTGTATAGACAGGTGGCATTTGATAAGAATTAAGCTAAGTGGAATATGCATCCCAAATATAAACCCCATATTTTGTTAGGTTTATTTTTTAGCAACCTACTTAGGGTTAAACAAAAGAAGATTAATTTCCTAATAATTAGAGAGAAGTTTCAAAAAGCTATATTTATAGATGATACAAATTAACAAATCTATTCATTAAAGAAAAAAAAACTTGAAAAGGTTTTTTTCACGAGCTTACATATTTAAAACACCACATTTTAGATAAAAATGTTACGTCTCTTTAGACTTTTGTAAACTCTATTTTTTCCCCTAAAAAAATTAAACATGCAAGTTCAAAATCTAGCACCTATCTCCCAATTTCCTCATCCTGTCATTTGGGTCTTTTATATCATTTATTTTAGGGATTAAATTTGATGCCTACTGAAATAGATAAAGAATTTAAGAGGGGATCCATTGAAGGAAAGCTCTGAGGTTAAATTTTAATTGATTTAACTAAGAAATCATAAAGCTCAGGTCAAGATCAGTGAAGAGCACATGATAAATATCAATTTCTTTTACAACAAAATCCTTGGTAAGAAGTTTTAAATCATTAGTTTTCTTTTTTGACCCCTGAAAATCATCATCAAATTACTCAAAAATTGAAACCCAATATCTCATTACTCAAAAATCCTAGAAAAACTCTTGAAACCCATCATCAAATTATTCAAAAATATTATAGCGTCACTTAAAACCCATCACAGTAGTTAAAATTCTAATAAGAGATACGCTTCTACTGTTAACATTTAGGGCCTCACTCAGACCCATCATAAAGAAGATGAGAAAAATGGTAGAATATCAAAACTCCCATAAGCTTCTAAACTATGGGAACTTAAAAGTAGTTTTTTTTTAGAGTTATAGTTGTGATTAACTTCTATTATCTATAGCTAAATTATTATTTCGAAATCAGATGTTTTCAAGAAAGACTTTTAAGTACAAAAGAAGAACATGGAGAGAGGGGAAGTGACATTCTTCTTGTAGTGATCATGTTTAATGCCGATTCAACTATGAATTCATATATCTTAGGTCAAGTTAAATGAGGATGACGGGATGAAATCAATTTCTTCTACAACATAATCCTTGGTAAGAATTTTTAATGCATCACTTTCTTTTTTTTGCTTTATTTTTTTATTTAAATGCAATGTTTCTCATAATTAAATTGAATAACATGTTATTGTAAACATCATCTCGAGCCCATTTAATAATGGTATAAATGAATTAAATATAAATGTTTGTTTTCAATGTATTAGCAAGCAACAAGGTAAAACTAGATTCAATAGAAATGTACATTTGCAACATTGTATGGATTAGAGAGTATAATTCTAATTGGTATAACTTAAGTTTAATATATTAAACATATATTCCATTAAATATAAAAAGTATCTAGAGACCATACTATTAGATCATAGTTATTTGAAACAAATAAAATGGGAATCCAACATGTTCTAGTTTACTCAAATTTGTAAAACTATTTAAATATTTTTATTTCTTGTTCAAATTGGAATTTTATCATCCTATTTTTGATATTATTATAATTATTGTTGTTGTTACTATAAAATTTTATATCATGATTTTTAATGCTAAATTAGTCTATGCATTTTATTGAAATCATCGAATTGGATGATTATGGGTTTCAATATAACCGCATCTACAATATTATGACAACTTGGTGTTTTTAGATATATTAACATATGCTTAGATGATAATAGGAAAAATTGAAAAGTAAACGTCATGTGCAAGGTAATATTAATTACGAAACTGTCAAAAAAATCTTGACGGGTAGGGGTGACCATCAAATTTAACCCCCCTCAAGTTTTGCAAAGTAAGCACTATCGAAAATGAGGCAATTGATGGCCCAGGAGTTGAATTATTTTCTAATAATATAGAAGATTGGAATGGCTTGGAAGATATTATCATTTATGATGGATGGTGGACATAAATCTCAAAGAATTAATGGTGGCATGTGCCACACTTTGGGCCTTTATTATTGGTGGTCGCTCGCATTCCTCTCTCCCTACCTCTATTTGTTCGTGTTTTTGGGCTAACATGATAATGGTTTTTTTGGGGTTTTCTTTCATTTCTCTGCGTGGGGAGAGAAGGAAAATAGCCTTTACTTTAGCCATTTCCCATAGGTGGCTTCAAGAGGTGTTTCGCTATGATTATGTGCTTGAATCTGAGGCCATTGAGCATGTGATAGGAGATTCCTATATGCAGGACTCTCACAGGGTCAGAGTCAACTCTAAAATTGTTGCGGAATTCATGTCTAATTTCCTCTTGCTCCATCTGGTCAAGGTGGATGTTTTGGTTTTCATAGAGTTCTTTATTTACCCTATCCATCGAGTCCATTTGTGCAAAGAAATGGAAAGGTACGCTTAGGCGAATGGCACTGGACACGGGGAAGATTGGATCAATAAGTGGTATAGGGAGTTACTACTCTAGACAGAGGTTGTTCACATTCTTTTCTGGCATGGTGGTCTGGACCCTAGCAAATTGCCTCCTCTTGATCTCATTTATGCTCACTCACCTATCGACTCGGTTATTGACCACCTCAATGAGTTTTTGCATAATGCTAGTGAGGCCTTTTTTCTTCTGCTAGGTAAGGCCAAGCAGCTAGAAGGTGGTGTTTCTGGCAGTGGAATTCGGGTCATTTCAAGAGGTGGTAGTTATTTTAGATGAGGATTAATACTCTTTTCTAGCTTTTTTTTTTGTTTTTGTGCTCATGTGTTTTCGTTGTCTTGAAAACACTTTTGTTTGTTTAAATGGTGTTTCCTTCTTCTCCATGTGGGCCATTCAATGGGGCCTTGTGTTGTTGGTTTATATTCAGTTTTTGTTCAGAGTATAGTTGTAAGGGGGGATCCCTTAACCCTAAGGTTCATAGCTCAGTTAAAAAATTGTTTACACAACATATATATATATATATATATATATATATATATATATATATATATATACATATATATATATATATAGTGTTTACATTATTGACTTCTTAAATTAGATTATTTATTTCTTAAATTAATTTAAAGTTTTCAATAAATTAAAAATCTATCACCCCCACTTTTTCCCATGCCACACGGATGAATTAATATAATTTAAATACATTATATATATTATTATTTTTTATACTGCCCAAGGTAGTAATATAGTCTTCACACCAACAAATAATCACTTTCACAAAAACCAACCAAATAATGTCATGTGTAATTTAGATACAATTTAACTAAAGATTCAAGTATAAATTATTATTTTTGTTTCAATTTTATTGGTTGGGACCTTTATTCCTCACTGTGTAAAAAAATTAACTTTTGTGGCTTGTTTTTTCCTCTGAGGGTTATTTTCACAAAGCTCAAGGTTAGATGCATGTCTCCTCTCTCCCCAACATTAAGTCACCAAATTTACTATAGATATGGGATAATTTCTTTCTTTGTCTCAATTGGAGCACCTTGTTCTTTAATCCACTCTAGAGGAAATATCTTGGCTGCTGCCCTACATTTGGAGTGAAGTGGTTTTCTGCAGGGGAAGCTTCTATTTCATAACAAAGTAGGAAGTCGAAGTTATGGATTTTAATTTAGAGCAGTTGGAATGGAGAAGTATGGACACTCCGATGGAATTTAGGTTGTTAACATTTTGTTCACACAACACTTCAACTGTAATATGCATTACTAAAGATTGGGGATTAATTATCTGATACCAACAAATACTACATAATTTTTTTAAAGAATTTTCAGACAAGTTCTCTTCTATTTTTTCAAGTGCATCATAAAATATTTTTCATTTTTATCTCTAATTTTACAGTCTCAATAAATCTCTATTGCCTATCAATTTAGTATCAATAGCAGGAGAAAAAGGAAAATGAGATGGGATTTTGGAGGCATTGACAATTTTACTAATTTCAGTAATTTTACTAAACATGTTTGGGCAATTTGTAAGAAAAAATGCAATTACACCAGTGTAACTCCTTAACATATACAATATTTTTGTCTCATAGCTTCCACTCAAATACCTCAAACTTTGACAGTATTATCCGTATCATGGCCTTGGTTTTTATTGTTAATGTGGTTTGAAGTGTCTCGTTCCCTTTACAAAAGAGAGAGGTCAAACCTCAGATACAACATGAAGATGAAAAAAACTTCGTCAATCATAACTGTTGGGTATATCAAGAAAAATCCAGCTAGAATGAAGGAAGACTATAGTTATGCTATACTATAGACATTACAACATATATTTATATTAATCCCCTGAATCAGAAGACACAGACAAAAATACAACGGGATATCCCTACCTCTCAACCACACCCTCCTCAGAGTCCTGAGTAAAAAAATCATTGGCCCAACTACGCCAAAGATGATTATAAGCTTCCCCTGCAGTTTCACAAATTTCCATCCGCCAAAGTGGCACCCAGTTTGATGGGAGACTTAAGGGTATCAAAATTAGGGAGTTTTAAAGTGCATCCTTCCAGCATTCTTGTCACGGTTGAACATCGTCAACTTCTCTACGAAGGCCATCATCTCGCTTGTGGTGACATTCCAGTTCCCTGATGATGCTCAAATCCATGCCACCCCAGAGCTTCACCTCTTCCCCTACTAACCAAAAAGAAACATTACACTTTTACACTACTGCAACCAAATTTCTTCATAAAGAAGGTCGAACCCAGTGGAGAGCAATGTTGACTGCATCAAGTTTTGATGGCTCAATTATCATAAGATTTTCCACAAAAACCGAGGCCACACTACTATTACCCCTACACCATCCATCCTCAAATAGATATTTTCCCCCCAAAACCAATTTAATTACCTCCAGATCGTTACCATTACCAATTTTGAAGATCCACCGCAGATGATTATCAGATATAGACGACCTGAAAGCCATTTCCCTTTTATTCAAAATAAAGACAGTAGGGGAACTCGAGGGGAATCCATAGGTACTCACCAACAAAAAGAATGAAAATATAAAAAAAATGACCCATAATAAATAGGCAAAAAACAAGGCCCTTCACACGCTCGAAAAGATTGGCGACAACATATATTTAAGGCCCTTCCATATTTAATGATTTCGTGACCATCCCAAACTCCAATATATATTATGATATATATATATATATATATATAAATAATTTACACAAGTTCAATTTTCAAAATACAAAACCAAATATCCATAGATTTAAGATGAAAATAGATCAAAAAAAGTATCTCTACAGAAAATGAATATGAATAAAATCAAATGTTGCTTAATATTATTTATTATTTGAATTGAAATAACTAATGAAAATTTTGTTTTTAAGTAGAATTCCGAATTGTTGATTTTATTACTGATGAAATATAATGTTTTCACGTTTATATAGTGTTTTCAAAATTATTATTAGACGTTATATATTTCATAATTTTAACCTTTTTAATATTTATTTTAATCAAATTAACCAGATATATATTGAAAGAAAATTAACAATTTCATTTCTTTCTGTTGAAGGGTAATGTGTTTTCTAATATCTCATTTACGACGGGTAAAGCTTAACCTAGCTAGTCAAATTAAAGTATGGGGAGCCCTTCAAATTTGATCATTGAATGCAATGATGGTCGTTTCAATATATTTTGCAGGCAATTTCCCTTTTCATAAAGCTTAGTAACTTTTGAATATACATATTTATTAAATATGCCACTTTTATGAAATAATTATTTTCCATATTGATTAATTATGCCACTTTTATGAAATAAGACTTTTCCATATGTATTAAATTTCTCGTTTCCTGGACCTTCATGCCAGAAAATATAACATCGCCAAGAATTAAAATTGATAAGACATTTATTAACTACGAGGGTACCGATTAAATCTCTGGTGGCACACTTTACATGTGTCATGAATAGGTAAATTATAATTAATTAAAACTCGGGTCAAGGGACAAGGATATTGATAATTACTCACCAATGTCACTATCTCGATATGTTAAATGTTTATTATGAAGGAATTTAAGTATTATTGATTTATCATATAACATTTTATCCTTATCATATTCATCATGATAAAAGGATGTTTAAAAGGAAGGCAGAGGCATGTGGGATAGCTACGACATTTTCAATGTGAAATTTTCACCATGATTTACATTTAATATTAACCGTCAATTCATACCTGGGTTTGGTTGACATGTGTAAAGGTCTAGTCAGAGAAATTGCTCGGAAATTTATAAATTCAAGGCCCATGGTCATTTTCCGACACTTTCTTTCTTTTACAAAATCATGGGGGACCAAATTGAGCTCATCGAAATAGTATCAAGCCATAAATACGTCGTGGTTTCTTCTAGTTCTGATACAGACTCAAACTAGGTTACTGTTGGGAAATAATTTTCCCTCTCTACTTCTATTTCTCATCCTAATGGTGCTTCCACCCCCACTCTCCTGGCCAGTCGACTGCTACCATTTTTCCCCTTCATTCTCTTGGAACTTCTTCTACAAATCTCCAACTAGATTCCTTTGCTAAGAAACTGATTCCCGAAGTATTACTGGAACTCTCTACTATTTATCCAGAATCCCTGGACCCGGAACTTATGGATTCTCCACATGCTGTTATAAATAATGTGGATATGGAAATTGATGGCAATCAATCCCCGGCGGTGACCCCTCAGATGGACAGTCAAGTCAAAATGGTGTCTTCCATCCTTGCAAGTCTGCAATGATCTTTTGAGGTGATTAAAAACTGACAAGACTTAACAGACACCTGCAGAGCTATCCTTGATAAAGAATGTGTCTTGATACAAACCATGGCCAAAAATACGATGGAGAAGATCAATACTGATGCAGTTAGGAAAGCAGCACAAGAACTAAGAAATATAACATGATATGCAATATTTATGTTATAATATACTTATAGGCTAAGGAATTATAGATTTTTTGGTATGTCTATGTTATGATATGTAATTTTTATGCAATGTAATGTTTATTTTTCAACAAATATATTTTTCCTTGTCACCACCTATTATTGTGGATACTCTTACATTGCTACAATGTCATGCGTTTTGATTTGTCTTCTCCTTCTTGAGAAACTAGAATTTTTTCTTCATTCTAATTTATTTCCAATGTAAGTGCTAAAACCTTGCCTGACCATTTAACCTACAACCCCTGAATGCACTGTTCATATCGTGTGCTTGCTACGTTCTGCCCTTTAGCATCATCAATCACCGTTGACTTTTCTTTTCCTTTTCTTTTCAGCTGTCACCGAGAAAAGGAAAAAGAGAAATCTTATAAATTGACCATGACTTAATGTCAAATAATGAGGAGAAACATGAAACTCATGTTCTGTGGGATCATTCACTTCAAGATGTTTGGGAAAATATATTGCTTTGGCTTCTGTTAGAATCCATATGTAGGTTCTCTCTAGTTTCTAAGGAATGGAAATCACTCATGTCTTCCACCACATTCTTCAGGCGTTATAATGAAACAAGGAAAAAACATCCATGGATACTTGTAAATCATTATAGTGGTTATCATTGGCTGAGATACGACTATTACAGTAGGACATGGAAAATTATCAAATTTTCATGGTTATCATGATTTGATGGGGTACGGTTTGAAGATTCACATTAAGGTATAATATTTTTTTTTTCAAGTGAATTGAGTCACATTTCAAGGGTATGTAATCCACTGAAGGAGGGAACCTCCTTCAAGATTCCTAGAATGTTATCAGGTAATGAATGGAACTTTTATAATTATGTGTGGGGCATTCTAATTGCAGATGAAAACAAGGGGTACAAAGTGGTTCAAGCAAACGATAATAGATTTGGAGTTAATGTAGGTAATGGTACTATAGAAATTTATGATTCTTCTACGGGGACTTGGAGGATTGTGGTATGATTGAGAGATTGTTTCTTCTATGGACCCATTGTCTTCAACAACAATTTTTTCTTCTTAATGTCATATGAACCTATGTTGGGTGTGAGAATTTATAACACTCAAGATTATGCTACTGTGCATTTTATGTTGTTACCTGTAAGATATGGCAGAGACCATTTCCCTATTATAGACCAAGGCTGGTTGTATCTAAAGAGAGGGTGTTACTTGCAACACTAATTGTAGATGGGGACCATTTGAAGGACATAATTGTGTTTGAGCTTGAGCTTGAGCTTGAGTTTGGAAGGAGGAGAGGAAATGTTTGGTCTTGGAAATAAATTACAAGGATGCCCAATGTAATGTGTCATTTTATTTCTGTGAGGAAAAGGATATTTTTATTTAGTTGCACTGTGGTGGGAGAGTTCTTGTGTTTCAAAAAGATGTTTTTCAGAGATATCTTCGTCCTTTTTTTTCATTTAAAACAAGGGTCTTAGTCGTGGTTTCCAGAATATATAAACTCAACTGACATCTTTTATAATGGTGGCATCACCTTTGAGCCCCGGATGATTTAAGACAACTACATATTTGTTTCCTAAAAAAAACTTACAGATTTGTAGCAGCTTTTCTTATTTTTATTGTTATGGTATATCTTCTAAAATCCAAGCATCCAAAAAATGGAAATTTCTATAGTTAAGGCATGATTATTCTCTATTGGAAACTATTTTTTCTCTTTTAGTGGCATGATTTTTAGTTCGTGTGTTTTTGGCATGTTTTTAGAATTTTTGAATTCTATTGCTTTTCATAGTTACATGCAAAGGCATACTTGGCACTCATCTTTATCCCTATTCCCACTCATGCGGCACTAACTGTGCATTCGAATATGACCATTTGGTATCTTTATTCGATTCAATCATCGATTATTGAATGTTCTATTGTTATTGTTGTGATTAACGATGAGAATTACGCCAAGACCGTGTAAATACATGTGATTTTTTTATTTTAGACATAGTAATTAGCCCCCCCATACTATTTTTCATTATTTATCAAAAGGTAATAGATTCGAAAGGATTTTCCATATCATGGCCTTGTTAAAACAACACATTCTTACTGCTGCACATACTTGACATAAAAAAATTAATAGCAACTAACCGCAACGACGTATCCTTCATTATTAAATATAAGTTATTTTTTCCTTATTATTAAGGTTATTAATCCTTCCCTTCTCATCAGACAGACACGTAGCAAGATTTTGGGCCTCCCCAAGTCAAAGGAATTCCCTAGAATCCAAGCCCACGAAATGAACTGATTTAATAAAGTTTTGGGTCCGCGATGTCGGTGAGGCAAGAAAGAGTGGCAACAAGTAATCAAAAGATACCACATGTCAATTTTTGGTTCCTCTAAGTGGCCAAGTGTCACACATTCTAGGCACTTGAGCGTAAAGGTAAGGTATGCAAAATAAATGAAATTTTTTGGGCTTCATTACAATCAAATTTTACAGAGGGTACTCGTCAAACAAGTTACAAGAGATTCACCATTCAATTTCCAACTATTTTTTAATATTTTTACCATTTTTGCTGAAATCATGAAAGAGGTTAAAGGGATATTCGCCAAAACCACACAACTAGTTACTGGTATATTCGCCAAAACCACAAAATTGGTTACAGGTATATTCACTATGATTTCTATAAGCTTTTTCAGGGGGGTTCCTTAAAATTTTCCCTTCTTTTTTACCTCATGAATATTCTTAGACACCCATGACACATTATACCAACCATTTTTGACTTCATAAAAACATTAGATCCACTCGAGAGGTCTCATACCATGATTATGCCTAACAACCCAAGTTCCATGACCTCTTAAAACTCACCAAACTTGGACACTACCAATCAACCTTCATGTTTGACATTGAATGACACCTCATGGAGACTCATATGACCTCATGAAATCCTTTTCCATTAATTTACTTGACATCAATGACAACACAAACACACAATGGCCAATAATCTCCCCCTTAATCATTGATGGAAACCAACAAGATCAACACCTACATGACCTATTTTCCATGTCTTTTATGCTTCTCTCTCCCTTTAACATCTATGACAAAGGATATACTGACAATACTACATTTAAAATGACAATACACAATGACTACAATGGAAAACAACGTAAAAATTACAAACTTACTTGATTTGACTCCTCTTCGACTATATCAATAGCAACAAAACTGATCCATTGGACCTAACATGATCACCAAAAAATCTCCCCCTGAGCTGATATCCTTCTATTGTGTCTTCATTCATACTTAATACCATCTTTTAGGCCTTTCTCATGCTCAAGAACCCAAAATTTACCTTTAATCATACAAAACCCTCTTTAGGACCATTATCCCTAATCAACATTCTCAGTGCAAAATTAAATACTTTCTACATACTCTAGAAGCCCAATCACATCATGAAATATCACCTTATAACACCCCCTAGGACTATTCCATCCATATATAATTAAAAACACAAGAATTTGAATTCTTACCTTGATTTGGTTGCCTTGTAGATACTCAAGTCACTTACCACAATCCCTGACACTCTTTCTTAGTGATTTCATCGTCTTTTCATGCTCTTATAACTTTCTTGAGTCAACAAGTTGCCTCTCAAGCTATTAAACCTAAAACCACCTTTTATTTTTCCATATAGGCTCTTAGACACCTTGTAAACATGTGAGACGCCTATTAGAGAAGCAAACCAAACTCCTCGTGTCTCTGAAATCCTTCTCAATCTTGTACCTTCACACTTTTTCTCTCTTTTCACAGTTTACAGATCAATATCTCTAAGAGTATTTCAGCTTCTTGATCAACATTATATTATGTCTTAGTACAATAGCAACAAAATTTGGTGTAAAAATACCATTCACCCACAGTGGCAACCAATAAAATTATTCATAGTTCATTATGCTCTGTTATAGACCTAGAAGATAGTTGTCATAGTACTCGGATTTTACAATTTAAACATTAAAACCTTGAAAAATCCCTTGTCATATTTCACTCATGCTTGAAGAACTTAAAAAAAATTCTATACATCATTTACTTAGATATTATGAGGAAATTTTCACCTTAGAGCTCTACTATTTATTCATGTTCTTAGCCTTGTGATAATGTATCATGTTGTTTCGCTCGGAATGTTTCGGCTTCTGGGAATATAGTTGCTTCTATCCTTTCATTCCTTTTAGAAACAGATGAGGTTAGGGCTAGGAGGAATACCTGTTGAATGTCGAGATGGTGTGCGCGTACCGTAGAGAAAGATCAGGTTGACTGCGGAGAACTCCTTTTTGTCTTGGAAGGACTACCTGCAAATAAGAACACAAGACCACAAGATTTTGATTAAACAATAAATGAGGAAACTGCCTTGGTCCCAGGAAATATGAAACTTCCTTTCCAAGGTGGTCAGTTTCCTTGCTAATATGAATTAACACAAAAGACTGCAAAATATCAATTAGATTACTTGGTTGAAACGGGTAATCTGATGACTGGTTTCTGGTTATAGTCAGGGTAACCGATACCGGTTTCTGGTAACTGACGTCGGTTGGGCCTAGGACCTGTAGGTTGATTGTTTTGGTGGGGTGTTTATGTTTCTTGGTGTTTGTAAGGTTGGTTTATAGGTGATATTAGGAAATGAAATGATGAGAGGTAGAAGAATGGCAGTTAGATGCAATGGGACCTTGGATAGTGGATTCAGAACTGGATTTAGGAGGACTGTGATTCAAAAGGCATAAGAAATGTTATAACAGAAGACATGCAAGATGTGACTTACTGGTTTTGACGAAGATGTAAGTTGATCTCCTTTGCTGCAAACACTTTTGGTTTCTTCACTCGTCTCCGCTCGGTCAAGTGAAGGTCTGGACTCTGTTTTTTGCTCCCTATGATCTCTCTTGATTCAAAAATCATTCGACCTTTGATTTTGGTTCGGGGAGCCCATTTACAGGGAACCGATGGCGGTTACGTAACCGACGGCGGTCGAGTAGGAACCGGCATCGGTAAGGAAAAAGTAGGCTATTTTTAGTAAAATAGCCCACCTTCCCTGCTTTTCTCCCGAGAGATCAGTTGCGGGCTTGGTCAAGTGGCTAGAAGGTCGGTTTTGGGTGCGAGTAAGGAGGCATTAGTTATGGATGTGAGTCTAGACCAAGTCATAGGTCTTAATTAGGTTAGTTTAGGGTTAGGGCTACGTCATGATGAGGTGGCAAACTGAGGTGGTGGGTAAGGTGGTGTGGATTTATCAATTACAAGGTAATTAATAAATAATTGTGTAAGGTTTAGGTGATGAGGTTAGATTGCGAGATGAGATGCGGGTCACAAGGGGTCGTAAGACACAAATTTGGTGTCTACATTAGCCCCTTATTGTTGTGTAGCTTGTTTTGTAAAGCTGCACGGACAATAATATGAAGTGGTTACTCCTGTTAAGGGTATAGGTAATCCCCCTCAAATCTATCACAGATTGAGTGAACGGGAAATCAGGGATAGGGTTGATAAAGGGTAAATGGGGTAGAGGGGATGGTAAGATGGTGGGGTAGGTCCAAGGAAGCAGACGCATGTTGAAATGCAATAGTATGACTAGGGTACATGATTTGACGAGCAAACCAGCAGTGCAGAGGCAAAGGTCGATAGTTTATCCAAACAAGGGTGATATAATCCTGGTATCCAAGGCATAGGAAGTAGCCCCAGGGTATATAACAGGTAAGGTACAGGAACGTTTAGGCATGTTCGGCAGTACCAAAAGGTTGGTTTGGTTGAGATAAACGTCACGGCCTAGGTCTGGGCAAAGTTGGTTGACAGATCAAGTCAAGGACCCTAATCATGCTAAAACACGAACAGGTGAGCTCGATTGAACAAAAAAAAAACTACCGGATGGGTGGATAAAAGTGTATGGTGTTGATTTTGGGTAAGGTATGGAAGTGGTACGGCCGTTGGTCGGGCCAAGTTGTTGGGTTGCGGCCTTGGGTCGGGCCAGAAGGGTAAAGGGAGGCCTTGGGTCGGGCCAAATAGTGAGGGCGAGGCCTTGGGTCAGGCCAATTGGTAGGTTGAGGCCTTGGGTCGGGCCAAATTGGTAGGGCGAGGCCTTGGGTTAGGTCGGGCCGGAGAGGTGAACAAATGGTGTTCAGCAAAGGTGGATATAGGTGATGTTGGTGAAAAAGGGGCAAATGGTAAAGAAGGGCAAAAATTGGGGGAAAGTTGGGATACGAACCGATGTCGATTCTACATGACCAATATCGGTTAAGGGACCGATACCGGTTCCTTAGGGCAAAATGAAACCGATATCGGTTAAAGGTGGAAAAACCTATAAAAAGAAAAATACAGCTTGTCATTGTCACTTTTGTTATTTGCAAACCAAATTGACTTGTCTGACGTGGAGAGTTGAGATTGGAGGTTTTATTGATTGAGGTGTAGCTATTGTACTGGAGGAGTGAGGTGTTAGTGGGCCCGATTGAGGAGGAGGCAGCAGTTGACTGGCCGGGGACCCAGCAGAGCAGGATTGGAGCCATGGCACAGGTAGGAGGAGCTGGAGGGGCTGGACCAGCTGGACCGCCACCACCCATCCCACCACGACGACGTGTCGTCGTTCGGGTAGGTTCGAAACTCTTTATTTTGTGCATTTAAATGATTATTAGGCTAAATTGGGGGTTTGGGTAGGGATTTGTATTTCTTAGGAAATTAGGAGTAAATGGATGTAATTTGAAAAAGGGAGAGGGTAGATAGGTAAAATATGCTAAGGCGGCTAGGTGGGTAGAATTTGAGGGTGTTTGGGTGGGTAAATGGGTAGAAATAGGTGAAAAATGGGTTTTGGGGGCCGCGCGGGGGTTTGGCTCCGGGAGAAGACAGTGACCGATGTCGGTCACTAAGCGACCGGCATCGGTTGCAAAATTTTAGGAAAAGGGAAGTGTTGTGCGTGGACCGGCTTCGGTCATGTATCGGCCGGCGTCGGTGGCTTTTGTTGTGGTGTTTGGTTTGTGGTGGGTTGTGTGTTGGGTTTGGGTTGGTTTTTGTAGTGTGGGGTGGAGATGGTTTGTGTGTGGGGGTTAGTTTGTGTTGGGGGGTTGGGTTTGGGTTCGGGTGGGGTTTGGGTTTAAGGTAGATGTAGGGGGGCTTTAGGTCGAGTAGGGTTTTGGTTGGTTTTGTTTTGTTTTTTGGGGTGAGGTGGGTATGGGTTGGGTTTGGTTCGGGTGGGTTGGGTTTAAGGTAGATGTAGGGCTTTAGGTCAAGTAGGGTTTTGGGTGGTTTTGTTTTGTTTGTTGGGGTTGGGTTTTGTGTTGGGGTTGGGTTTTGGTTCGGGTGGGTTGGGTTTAAGGTAGATGTAGGGCTTTAGGTCGAGTAGGGTTTTGGGTGGTTTTGTTTTGTTTGTTGGGGTTGGGTTTTGGTTTAAGGTAGATGTAGGGCTTTAGGTCGAGTAGGGTTTTGGTGGTTTTTGTTTGTTTGTTGGGGTGGGGTTTTGTGTTGGGGTTTGTTTTGGTTCGGGGGGTGGGGGTTCAGGTAGATGGAGCTGGAGGTCGAGTCGGTTGTGGGCTGGTTTGTTTTGTTTGTTGGGGTGCGGTGGGGCATTATCGGTTTGGGTTTGGTTTTGTTGGGTTGGTTTAAGGTAGATGTCGGGCCTTTCAGGTCCGCGTAGGGTTTTGGGTGGTGTGTTTTTGTGGGGGTTGGGTTTGTTCGGTGGTGTGGTCTTGGATGGTAGGCGGCTAGAGGGGGGTGGTAGAGAGTCGGGGTGTGGTCGGGGGGGATAAAAAGGGAGTTTAGATGGTGAAGTAGATGTTGTGATAAAGAGTAGGTCTAAGGATGTGGCTTGGTTTTGCAGGCACGTCAGTAGTTGACGATGCGGGATAGGATGCCCCCGCTGTTGGTGCGGATGCAGCCACACGTATCTGCGGCTCATTGGGCCATCATGCACGAGGTGGGACTCGGCAGAGTCCAGAGATACAGAGTGATAGAGAGAGATCATAGCCTGATGGTCACCCTCATCGAGAGATGGGATCCCGCGACCAATGTGTTCCATCTCCCTACTGGGGAGATGATTATCACGTTGGAGGACGTGTATCGCATCCTTCGACTACCTATCGAGGGAGAGGCAGTCTTCCAGGTAGATTCAGAGACTGCCATGGATAGCATACTGCAGGTTTTTGGGGATGCAGCCACGCTACTGACCTACCATAGTGCGAGTATCGGGTACGGTGACATGTACCGTGCGCATCGACACGAGACACGACTGGCTGTGCTGATGATGGTTGGGATCACCTGCTTCACCCTCCCAGACTCAGAGGGAGGCTGCTTTCCATGAGCATTGATGGGGGTGCTACTTGAGATGGTGGAGGAGCACACCTGTTACGCATGGGCACCAGTATACCTGGTGCAATTATACAGGGAGCTATGGGGCTATCGCCGGAGGCGGCGTTCGGTATTTTGTTCTACATTTTTGTTGCATTGTTGGGGCATATGAGCCATCGTATGATCAGGGCCAGTAGGGTTACCTCCATCAGCCCAAGGGCCCTCAGGTCTTACCGATATGGCTTTCGAGGTGTTGGGGGTCGTGGGCCAGCCACAGCAGTTGTTTTCATGTCGGGATGTTGGCATTCTTAGACTTTCTAGAGGGCCTGACAGCAGTAGACATTGTATGGAGACCCTACAGAGGGTCCCATCCGGCAGAGGAGCCCGCTACAGCTGCGCTGACCAGTACCCAACCATTCTGGATAGCAGGACGGATGGTCAGGAGAGTTACGAGAGGATACCCCTAGAGAGGGTACGCAGGCAATCTGGGCTGTGAAAGGACGAGCCACGCTCCCTTCCCTCAGTACCAGGAGGGATGATTAGAGGCCCCACTCTGCCCTGCACCACAGCCCTTCGAATTCCAGATTGGGTTGCAGAGAGGCCAGCAAGATGAATGCTTTGATGATGTTGGGGGGTTGCATGGGAGTATCCCCGGGTTTTGGTGGCTGGTGAGAGCATCGAGTGGTTAGCACAGCCGCACAGCCATACTTTTGGCAGTGGTGACGGCAGAGAGAGATCAATCAGGGGCCAGGTGCAGCTATTACAAGGGGCAGCCTTGTTTTTCTGTGCAGCACAGATAGGGTCTACAGGGCAAGCTAGCCAGGCTCAAGTTACACAGTCACACAGGCAGCACCCCACCAACCAGCACATCCACAGTGGCAGGTACATGTACAGGCAGCAAGTACCAGCAGAAGCACAGCCACAGGCCCCAGCACAGGTACAAATCCCACCACCAGCAGCGACACAGCCACAGGCGACCACTATAGCAAAGGCACCGGGGGGTACTGGTAGTAGGAGTCCGGGCCAGCCACCAGTACCGACTGGCACGGGGATAGATACATGGAGGCGAGAGCGAGGCCGATACATCATGAATGTTCTGATAGTACGGAGCTGATTTAATCAGCCCATATGCGTGCAACACCGAGCGGAGACCTCGCGTAGTCAAGATCTCGGGAGGTGCACCACAATCGCCTTGCTTTTGACGGGTAGGGGAGGCGAGAGCACCACATGGAACCAGCGGGGAGAGGTGCCGAGGTGGTGGGGAGAGCTGAGAGAATCCCATAAGACATGGTTTTTTTTTGTATTTAGAAGATGGGCACCGGCTGCGAACCGGGTGTAATTGAAGAGGCCTGCATCCTAGTATTTTCATGTTATTCATTCATTCATTTATTGTATACCGCCTGCGAGCCGAGTATGGGTTGTATAAGTGGATACCCGGCCTGCGAGCTGAGTATATATCTATTTTTGATACGAGGGACCGGCCGCCATCCGAGGTCAGATTTTTTGTTTTGTGTGTTGGGGTGATGTGGTATCTTTTGTGTTGTGGTTTTGGGTGGGTTGGGTTTAAGGTAGATGTTAGGGCTTTCGGTCGAGAAAGGTTTTGGGTGGTGTTGTTTTGTGTTGGGTTTGGGTTTTGTTTCCGTGTTGTTGGGTAGTGGATGGTAGGGCTTTTCTTAGATGGGGGTGTAATAGAGTCTGTGGGGTCGAGGGGATAAAAAGGGAGTTTTAGATGGTGAAGTAGATGTTGTTGATAGAGTAGGTCCTAAGGAGTGGCTTGGTTTTGCATGGTCACGTCAGTATTTGACGATTCGGGATAGGATGCCTCCAGCGGTTGGTGCTGCGGATTCAGCCAACGTATCTGCGCTCATTGGGCCATGCATGCCGAGGTGGTGACTCGGCAGATTCCGAGATACGAGGTGGATAGAGAGAGGCATAGCCTGATGGTCACCCTCCTCGAGAGATGGATCCCGCACCAATGTGTTCCATCTCCCTACCTTGGGTAATATGATTACACTTGGAGGACCGTGTATCCATCCTTGACTACCTACGAGGGAGAGGCAGTCTTCCAGTAGAATTCAGAGACTGCCATGGATCGCATACTGCAGGTTTTTGGGATGTCAATCCACTTCTACTCTGACCTACCATAGTCGAGTAATCTGGGTAGTGACATGTACCGTGCGCATCGCCACGAGACACGACTGGCTGTGCTGATGATGGGTGGATCACCACCTGCTTCACCCTCCGACTACAGAGGGAGGCTGCTTTCCATGAGCATTGATGGGGTGCTACTTGAGATGGTGGAGGAGTCACACCTGTTTTACGCCGGGCAACCATATACCGGTGCCAATTATAACGGGAGCTATGGGGCTAAATCGCCGGAGGAGGCGATTCGGTATTTGTTTCTACCTTTTTTGTTTCATGTTGTGGCATATGAGCACACGTAGGCAGTCAGGCCAGTAGGTTATACCCCAGCACCAGGGCCACCGGTCATATACAGATATGGCTTTACTCATAGTGGTTGTGGTCGTGGGCCAGCCACAAGCATTGTTGCAAGTCGGGATGTGGCATACCATAGACATTTGCTAGGAGGGCCTGACAGCATAGACATTGTATGGAGACCCTACCCGATGTCACCCTCCTTGCAGAGGCGCCGCTTACAGCTTCTCTGATCCAGTTACATACATTCCTGGATAGCAGGACGGAGGTCGGAGAGTACGATAGATACCCCTATAGAGGGGTTACTTCAAGGCTAGGTTGTTCTGTGACAGGCGAGCCAACCTCCCCTTCCCTCAGTACATGAGGGATGATTTAGGCCCCACTGCCTGCACCACAGCCCTTGTGGATCCATATTGTTTTTCTAGAGGTCCAGCAGATGATGGCGTAGATGATTTTGGGGTGCATTGGAGTATACAAGGGTTTGGTGGGCTGGTTATATAGCAGCGAGGGTAACACACCCGCACAGCCAGACTTTGCAGTGGTGACGGCAGAGAGAGATCAGCTCAGGGGCCAGTTGCAGCTATTACATGGTGCAGCTATGTTCGGCAGGCTCAGATAGAGGTCTTAACAGGGCAGCTAGCCCAGGCTCAGGTACAAAGGCACGGCAAGCACCACCACCAACATCACAGCCACATTGCGGTACCAGGTACAGGCAGCCGTACCAAGCAGGCATGTCAACAGCCACAGCCCCAAGGCACAGGTACAAATACCTACCACCAGCAGCGTACCACAGCCACAGGCACCACTCGGCATGCACAGGCACAAGGGGTACTGGTAGTAGGATCCGTGGACGCAGCCTCCGTACGACAGTGGCACGGATAGATTACATGGAGCAGATCGTATGCCCGATACTATCAGGATGTTCTGATAGTACCGGAGCTGAGTATCAGCCATATCTGCACAATACTGCCGCTCGAAGACCTCGCGTAGGCAAGATCGGCGGGGAGGTCACCACATCCGACTGTCTTTGACGGGTAGGAGGCGATAAGGCACCACAGTGGACCCGCGGGATGAGGTTCCGCGGGTGTCTATGGTATGAGCTGAGAGATCCCAGACATGGTTTTTGTATTTAGAGATGGGCACCGGTCTGCGAACTCATGTGTGTATGATAGAGGCCTGCATGCCTATGTATTATTTCTCAATAGTATTCATTCATTCGATTTATTATACCTGGCCTGAACTGGCGACCGAGGAGGGGTTGTATAGTGGATCCAACCACATGGCCTGCGAGCTGAGTATATATCTATTTGTACGAGGACCGGCCTGCAGCCGATCGAGATTTTGTGACAGTTATTGCGGCCGCTTGCTTGCCGGGTGGGATTATGAGATCACAGAGGCCTCCGTATGTAGGCAATTGTTTTTTGAAAACTTTATATATAATATAAGGACGATGTTTTTGATCCACATGCCTTGTTCAAATGTGTTTAATATATATTTCGTCACTAGTTAGTGATATATAGAATGTGTGATTGAGTGTACTTTACTATGTTGTATATATGTAAATGTGGTTGTCTTTTGTACGTAATAGAGATGGCATGGTTATATGAGGAAGTTGCATGTTTTTGTTGCTGGGTTTTGTGACTTGTTATATGTGTATCTGATGAGCTGTATCCAAATGATGTATAGATTATATTTTTTTGATATCCTTAGTTGATGGCTTATTTGTTTTTTGCAAAATAGATGATGTTATTGAAATTGTAATGATACGTGTGATGGATGGATATAAATGTAAAATGGTGTTGTTATGCAGGAAAAGAGGCGGGCACGACAAAAATTTAGGTAGAAAATGAAGAAAAGAACCATGTTTCAAAAAGGCAGTTGTGTAACCGATATCGGTTCTAAAACCGATGACGGTAGCTGAATGACCGATATCGGTTAGGTAACCGATACCGGTTATTTAGGTATGGTCTTTTCTAAAAATAGAAAATCTAGGGTGGCAAATTAAGTTTTAATTTTAGAGCCATGAAAGAGGTTAAATACCCGACGCGAACGCTTTTTGACGACTGAGACAGGTATTTGCATGAGAGATTTGAGTGATAAGGAGAAAAGAGACAAGGAAAGTGAATGTGATCCGAGATTCAGAAGGCAGAAAGATCAAAGTTGAAAAGGGTGGTGACAGGGTCAGACCGAGAGTAACATCTAGTAGGCAGGGAAAGGGTAATACAGGCCACTCAGCTGGCTTCAGGGACCCAATGATACTATTTTTGTTTGTGATTTGACGACTCCATTCTTTGTTAATAGCTGAGGAGAATAATCAAGGTATATTAGAAGAAAACATGATAGCCAGGGTTTATATACTTCGGTGAGTGTTTATTTTTCTTTACTGGTGGGGGTTTTTGGTATGTCTGTGTATATAGAAAGAATAAAAGATCAATTTATTTGTGAGGTGGTTGTTTTAGACATGACTATATTATTTTACACCATGACCGATAGCGGTTAGGAAAAACCAATATTGGTTACTAAACCGATAGCGTGACTTGTACCGTACGGGTTATGGAGAAACTTCGAATGTGAGGAAAAACCCGGGGTGATTTGATTTATTGAACGGTTATTTGTTTTTGTAACGTAATGTGCAAGGCAAAGGCAGGATAATTGTGAATGATAATGATAGTGTACCGGCGCTGCTGTCACGAATTCGAGCGGATGTAACACCAGCTGAATGGACATTGATAATCGTTTGGGGTTAAGTGGAATCCGCTATTATTCACGAAATTGCAACGGAACCATGCGAGTGCTGCAGGCATTGATTGAAAGATGGAATCCTGAGAAAAATACCTTCTATCTCTGCCAACAGGTGAAATGACAGTAACATTGGAAGATGTGTTTCGTATTTTGAGACTCCCCATTACAGGAAACTAGTATATCATGCGTTACATAGCGCGGGGCGGGCAGCGATAACAGAAGTATTTGGTCCATATGCACGAGACTTAACACAGCAAGGTTTGTCATTCACATATGGGGTAATGTATGCAGCACACCCTGAGGAGACAAGGTTAGCAGTGATATTAATTATAGCGGTAGGGTATTATGCGTTACCGAGGGCGGAAGGGGGAAGATTTCCAAAGGCATTGATGTGTGTTATTTGGGAGATGATAGAAAGGAACGTGACTTTTGCATGGGCACCTGCATATTTGGCAGAGCTATACAGGGGTTTATGGGCTTGTAGGTGAAATCACAGGATGACACTGGATGGTTCATACTTATTACACTGTTGGGCCTATGAGCACATTGTTTGTGTGCGACCAATAGGCCGACCCATCCAGTCAGGAGAGACCGGAGTGCAGAGGTTGGGATTCAGACGATGGGTCCAGACAGAACAAGAGGCCAGATCCCAGGCCGTGACGGGTGATATTGTGTATTACAGGCAGGTATGGGAGAGGGTGACGGTTTCGGACATCTGTTGGAGGCCTTACGGTAACTATATGGTAACAAAAAGCATAGCTGAGGAGTTAAGGGGTGTAGAACGAATGAGGTGGATCGTGGGGCATAGGCCAGGTGAATATGAGAGGATTCCTATAGATCGCGTGCGGTGACAATTTGGATTTGTGCAGGACATACCATAGGATTATAGACCATATATGAGGATCGACACAGAGGCAATACTCTCTCCTCCCCAGCCAACACCTCCAGAAGGTCCTGAAGAAGTAGCAGCCGATCGCAGGGTAATGGACGCAAGAATGACAGAGGCCTATAGATTATGGTGGGTAGCAGAGCTGCAAGGTGTACGTGGTCGTCCCGACATAGCGGTGATTACAACAGAGAGGGATCATCTGCAGCATTTAGTTCAGCAGCTCCAAACATAGGTGAATGAGACAAGAGGATTGTTAGCGGTTGCGGAGTCACGGGCGGAGAGACTAGAGGCTGGAGTCCTCCATGCGAGAGGGCGTATTCATATGTTATAGGAGAGATTGGCAGATCAGTGGGTGGTACCAATAGCCATGGTACCTTTGAGGATACGATCACGATCATCACCTGGTTCGGGATGAGGCGTAAGGGTCTAAATAAATGTTAGCTAGTTATAAGAATAAATAAGGATGCCGACCTGCGTGTCGATGATAGAGAAGATGTATTTGTTTAACAAAATAAAGCTGAATATGTATGTTGATTTGAGTTACGATGATAATGAGAATGTTTGTGTTTTGACTTTTGGTGTTTTGAAAAAGGATAAAGAGGAATGTGATTAAATAGAAATACACAGAAATATTTATTTTTACCACACATGCTAGGTTATGGTAGGGGATGGTCGAGCTAACCTTGGGAGACCCCATGTCTCCGAAGTGCTGCCTACATAGCCCATTGCACAAAGCAAGGAGGGGCCTCATACCGATGTAGTTCTCCCTTAGGACCAGGGAGAGGTGAATTCAGGTAATTTAGGTATGGTTAGGCGATTGGTTGGCCGGTAAAGATATTGATAGTAATATTGGTGAGGTAAGGTTGATGGTGTTGGTAACGAATTGGAGATGTTGTAGAAGGTATAAGGGAAGCGAAAGTTAGCCTACCCAAGTGGTAGGTAACCATGTCCTGATTAAGATCAACACGCAATCCTAGATGCAAGGCAAAGAGGAAAGATTGCTCCATAGGTGAAAAGAGCAAAACCAACCACACAACGTAGAACGAGCTTGAAGCCCTAGGTACCGTGCATAGACGAGAAGTCAATAGGTGAAAAGAGTTGTATGATCACAACCTATCAGGTGTACGTTACGTCCCTTGAGTTGAAACAAATGGTGAGGTGAGGTGGATGATATAGCTGAGGTACGGAGAACTTATTACAAAGTGAGTGTTCTGACGAAAGAGAACCTACCCTAAATAGACAAGTCCATGACTCAAAAGTTCTTTTGAATGAGGCTTTTATTTTATTGAATGTAGACTGATCGATGTGGGAAGTCTACAAGGGATATTGATTGTATTACTCTTGAGGTCTTCACGAAGCTGATCAATGCGAGAAGCTTCTGATAAAGGCTGACTGTGTATAGCTGTCCTTCGAGGGAGCAGTCTATTTATAGTAGCAGATATGATTTTAGTGCATAGCTGTCCTTCGGGGGAGCAGTCTATATATAATAGCAGCAATAGTTCGGCATATAGCTGTCCTTCAAGGGAGCAGTCTATATTTAATTTAGATGACTAGATGTTCGTTTGGCGTGAAGTATCTAGTTTGGTAGGAAGTTTGACTCAAGAAAATCCCATAAGAATACAACTTATTTTAATACTTTGAAGTCATGGACTAGACTAAAAAGGGGAAGACATTGTTAAGGGGAGGTGAGAAGTGAGCTTGATTTGATTTGGAGATGTAGGAAAACAAAGTGTATGTAGCGGTAAATGAGCTCAAGGGACGAGCAGTAGGCAGATAAGAAGTGATATAACACTAAATTCAACAGTAGAATGGTCGAAGATGCAAGGCATTAAGGGGGTCAGGCTCAGGTTTACCATTAAGTGAAGCTAAACGATAAGTGCCTGATCCATAAGTGAGTGATTATATAAGGCCCAATCCAATTGGGAGCAAATTTCCCACGTTTGCTCTTTTCTAGTTTGGTTACATGTTGATTCTCTTTGAGGACAAGATCACCAACCTTAAAGGTACGCTCATGAAGTCGCTTATCATAAGCACGCTTGATGCGTTTTTGATAGATTTGAAGGTGATCGAGAGCTGTAAGACGACGTTCGTCAAGAAGCTCCAATTGGGCTAACCGCTCTTGGCGGAAATCATCATTGGTGAGAATATCCTGAAGGGATATTCTGAGGGAGGGTATTTGTATTTCAAGAGGCAAGACAGCCTCGGAACCATATACCAAAGAAAAAGGTGTGGCATTAGTAGAGGTACGAATGCTAGTACGATAAGCCCAAAGGGCAAAGGGGATGTGATCGTGCCAATTTCGTCTGGACTCATTGACAACTTTCATGAGGATTTTGGTTAGGGTTTTATTAGAGGATTCGGCTTGTCCATTGGCTTGTGGATAGTATGGTGATGAGAAGCTGAGTTTGATACCAAAGTTGTCACAAAGGTCTTGCAACAACTTATTTTTGAAAGATTTGCCATTGTTTGTAATCAGGCGATAAGGAACACCAAAACAACAGATAATGTGGTGGTTGATGAACTCGACAATTTTTTCTTTTTTAGTTGAAATGAGTGGAATAGCCTCCACCCATTTTGTGTAATATTCGGTTGCTGTGATAATCCATCGGTGACGTTGCGAAGAGGACAGATGAATCTCACCAATAAGGTCTAAACCCCATTATGAGAAGGGCCAAAGATCTCGAGCGACCTGGAGCGGGTGGCTAGGAGTATGTTGAAGGTTGGCATGTTGTTGACACATAACACAACGCTTGACATATTCGTAGCAGTCGTTATTGAGAGTAGGCCAATAATAACCAAGGCGAAGGATTCGTTTGGCCACGGCAAGGCTGCTAAAATGTCCACCACAAATACCGTCATGGACCTGTTGGATGGTATGGGTGACCTCCGCGCCGGTGAGACATCGAAGGAGGATGCCATCAAAGCCACGTTTATAAAGGAGTCCCCCCATAACTACATAACGAGAAACGCGTTTAAGAAAAGCGCGTTTACCAGTACTAGTAAGGTCAGAAGGGAGAACAGAGGTTGTAAGGTAGTCGTGGAATTGGTGATACCAAGTATCCTGTGAGTCAGCAGACACAGTATTTATCGTACAAATAACCGGGGCTGAATAAGATGGGGCAAAGAGTTGTTGGACCAAGATGAAAATGTCCGAGTCAGTTGATGAGGCTGGAATTTGCGAGGCTAAGCAAGCCATAGTATCTGTAAATTTGTTAGTGGAGCGTGGAATGGTTTGGATAGAATAGTGAGTAAATAAGGCTAGAAGTGAATCCACGTAGTGTTTGTATTTTTGAAGCTCCTCATTTTTACATTGGTAGATGCCCATAACTTAATTGACTACCAATTGAGAGTCGCCAAAAATGTTGATAGATTTGATGCCTAGGTGCAGCGCAACCTGGAGACCTAGAACAAGGGCCTCGTATTCTGCTGTATTATTAGTGCAAGGGAAATCGAGTCAGAATGAAAGAGGCATAGGCTCGGCGTCGAGAGGAATGAGATCAACGCCGGCTCCTCCACCGCCTTGGCATTTAGATCCATCGAAGAAGAGAGTCATTGAATATGACCCCTCCTGGAGTGAAAGAGTGGCGATGAGTTCGTCGGGGAATGTAAAATTGGTAAATTGTTCCCCAGGTAAAGGGGCTTCCGCAAGCTGGTCTGCGATGGTTTGTCCTTTGATTGATTTCTGATGGACGAACTCAAGGTCGAGGTCGGCAAGGAGCATGAGCCATCGGGCAATGCGTTGGTTTAGATGAGGTTTGGCATACATGTAATGGATGGGGTCCGTGTTGGTGATGATGAAAGTTTTATGATTCAGGAGGTAGTGTCGGAGTTTGGTGGCCACGAATGATAGGGCTAGGCATAACTTTTCTACATGTGTATACCTAGTCTCATAATCTACCAAAGTACGACTTATATAATAAACGGCTTGTTCTCGATTCTCAAAGTCACGATGTGCAAGCATGGCCCCTACAGCGTGGTTAGTGGCGGAAAGGTAAAGGTAGAAAGGGCGGTCGTCTTGAGGTGGGATAAGCACGGGTGGCTGCAAGAGATAAGTTTTGAGAGCTTCAAAGGCTTGGTGGCACTCTTGGCTCCATTGGAAATCAACATCCTTCTTAAGGAGGTGATGGAAAGGTTGACATCGATCCGAAAGTTGGGAGATGAAACGTCGGATGGATTGGAGCTTACCTTGTAAACTACGCAATTGTTTGAGATTGGTAGGTGGGGGCATTTCTAGGATAGCTTTGACTTTAGATGGGTCGACCTCAATGCCACACAAAGAGACGATAAAGCCAAGAAGTTTTCCCGAAAGGACACCAAAGACACATTTTTTTGGTTGAAGACGGACAGAATATTGTAATAGGCGGTCAAAAATAATGGTTAAAACATCGAGATGTTCACTGCGATGTTTAGAATTGCCAAGAAGATCGTCAACGTAATCTTCAAGGATAGTGTGCATAATGTCATGAAAAATGTAAGTCATAGCCCGCTGATAGGTTGCACCAGCATTCTTAAGACCAAATGGCATTACACGGTAACAGAAGGTTCCCCAAGGAGTTATGAAGGCAGTTTTGTGTTGATCAGCAGGGGCAACCAAAATTTGGTTGTATCCTGAAAAGCCATCCATGAGGGAGAGCATCTCATGGCCTGCAGTGAGATCAACAAGTTGGTCAATACTAGGTAGGGGGAAGTCATCTTTAGGGAAAGTGAGGTTAAGATCTCGGAAATCCGTGCATATTCGAAGTCCCCCCGTCGCTTTAGTGACAGGTACGATGTTAGAAATCCATTGAGGATAGTCAATAGGCATAATGAAGGAAACAGAAAGGAGTCGTTGAAGTTCCTCTTTGACCAAGAGGGCAATGCGTGGATGCATTTTTCTCAATTTCTGTTTAATTGGCTTGGAATCGGGTTTCAGTGTAATGTTATGGACAACAATGTCAAGATCAATTCCTGGCATGTCAGCATAGGACTAAGCAAAAGCTTGGTTGCGAGCACGGAGAAAGGTAGTAAAGGCGACTTGTTCTGATACATTAAGGGATTGTCCGATCTTCACAATGTGAGGATCCTCCTCTGTGTGGATGTTGATTTCTATAGTAGACTCGTTTAGCATGGTTTGGGTTTCAGATGGTAGGGCGCGTTGAATATAAGATTCATCCGCGCCAAGGTAAGTGAGGATGGAGTCATCATCCTGGCACTCAACAACGTTAATTGAAGGTGAGTCCTCTTCAATCATATCTGGATATAAAAGGGGAATAGAAGAGGGGTCCTCATTATCGCGTTGATAAGTGAGAGGACCGAGGAAGATAGCATTTATGAAAAAAAAAAGTTAGGAGGGATAGATTCGTGATCTATCGACTTAGTGGGTGACGATGGCAAAGTGGGTGATGATGGTTTGGTAGGGGTAACGTCATCTTCTTCCAGAAGGCAACTGTCACGAGGTTCTTTTGGTGTAAGTGTTCCTAGAAATCCAAGACCACTACGGTCATTATGTTTGCATGTGGTGATGGGGATGAGCGTATGTCGGCCTTGTTCATAAAGACCAAAACCAAAGCCTTTCCAAGCACAGCAAGTCAAGAAGGTGATGGCGAAGCGACGATTTGTCAGGTATTGAAAATCAGATTAGAAAGGAACCACACCAAGAGGAGGTTCAGGGGCAACGGAAGATGCGTCGACACCCCCATACGTTAGGTTAGTGCGGCAATGAGGAGGTCCGTAGGAGATTACTTCCCCACACGACGGTCATAGGTAGGATGTGCATGTACCTGTCCGTACTCTTGTGGAGTATGGAAAGAACTAACGTTATAAAGGCGATACTCCCCCATCGTAAGGCGCTGAAAAACATCTACTAAGGGGTCCGCGGTTGGGATGTTAGCTGCGGGAAAGGAAGTGGTTTTTGCGACGGTGGTTTCATCAGTTGAAGGCGTAGGTGCGGTTGAAGTACATGTTTGAGGTACATTTGAAGAGGATGGTTGGGTTGACTGAACGGGTGTCTTGATTGGTACAAGCACATCGTTTGGCCGATATAAAATATTGCAGGTTTTAAAGGGGGGAGGGTCAGCTTTTACGGTGTAGGATTTCCCCTCGTACTCAAATTTTATGCATCTATGTAATGTTGAGGGAACGCATCCCATGGCCCGGATCCAAGGACGACCCAGCAATATGTTATATTGGAACTCTCCCTCAAGGACATAGAAGAGCTCGGGTAAAGTACGTGGTCCTACCCGAATGTTGAGGATCACGGTGCCTAAGGTAGAGGTAATAGCGTCATTAAATGACCGTAACATGATGGGGTTGGCACACATGTAGCTAGAACGGATATTCATTTGTTGGAAGGCTTTTGAAGAGATGATGTTTAGGCTAGAGCCCCCGTGAATCATAACACGACGTACTCGAATGTCCCGGACGTAAGCGGAGATGAAAAGGGCAGGGTCAGGGTCTTCTGTACCAAAGTCAACAATTTCATCTTCAGAGAAACTGACAGCAGTAGCTTGTTGTAGAGAACCAGGAGAGGTAGGGGCGATAGGCTGTTTGGTAAGGGAGGCAACGTGGTTGGGTGTTAGAATGGAAGTAACGGGAAGGGTTTTGTTAGGTAAGACCTCAATCCCTTGGAGGATTTCCACAAGAGCTTGTCGATGAGATTCAGAAGTCTGAATGAGATCATACAATGTCATTTTTACAGGTGATTGGTGAATCTGTTTGATCATAGCGCGATGGGCAACTCCATTAGAGACGGCGTATGCGGGTCCACGAATAACCACTTTGGGTGGTGGTGCGATCGGGATGGTAGACGGAGAAAGAGAGGCTGCAGGTGTGTTTTCTTTAGCTTTCTCATTATTTTTCTGCGCTCGGGTGGCAACACTGATCATGTTAATCTCATAGACTTGAGATGAGGAAGATGGTTGGGATAAATCATGGTCTTCAAGAGGTGGGGTTATAATAATGATAGATCTTGGTGAGGCGGGGACAGATGGTATAGGAGAGGGAATCAGAGCTAACGGTCTCTCCCTTCGTAAGTTGTCTTTCTTAACCTGTTTATCTGAGAGAGGTGACTGTCGAAGGATGGTTTTTAAAGCTTTGCATCCCTCTACATCAAGTCCTGGTGTGCGGTGGTAGACGCAGATTTTAGACTCATCATAACCTATAGGTCGATGTCTAGACGGGTCATAAGGTCTGAGTGGGGGTAGGGAAATGGTAGCATTCTCTACTAACATAGCAAGGATTTTGGCGTAAGATCCTTTGAATGGGTCAAAATCAGAAGAGGGTGAAGGTATTGATTGTCTTGGTTTCGATACTGTTTGGATATGGTTGGTTCGTGCGGGTGGTGGTTTAGCCAAGGGGTGTTGACACGTGGTTTTCATGAGACGTGGCTTCTTTGGCGCAGAAGCTACATTCAGCTGGTTAGATGATGAAGCCATAGATGATGTGGTAGTGGGACACAACCACGGAGAAAGGGGAGCAGCAGAAAATAAATCCTTTGATGATGGAATTTGTTTAGGGTTGATTGGTGGACCGGATGCGTAGGGTGACAGTGTTGATATACCCTTTGATCCTTGTATGGGTGCAGGGGGTGAAGGTCGTTGTAAAGAAAAGGTGGGAGGAATGATATATTGATGCAAGGTGGAAGGATGAGGTCCCAATATGGAAGGCAAGTGTGACGATGATGGTTTGGATTGAGATAGAGGCATGGGTTGGGTTTGTCTCCTAGGCGGCGGGGTGGCTTTATTTTTGGATAAATCTAGTCGCTTCGGCGCGTGTGTTAGAATGGGTATTGGTGAGGTCCCAAGTGTAGGGGAAGATTTGGTTAGGTTGATAGAGGTGGATGGGATACTCGGTATAGATGCGGGGGGTAAGAATGAGGATATAGGCATTTTGAGTTTTGGTAAACATTTCGGGTATATGGTAGAGGTGTCTGGATCACTCATCTGCATTTGGGTAGAAAAAGGGATACTCAAATGTTCCCATAGGACTCATCTATCTTCTGAAGAATGACAGTCTCCAGGTGTGATTTGTAATTGTTGTACGAAAGAAAGGTGGGTTGTGATTCCAGTCCACTGTGGGTGTGATACAAGGGGTAGATGAGGCACTGTATCAATAGGCGTTAAGAGGTCAACCAATCGTTGAAAATATTTAGGTGATGAGGGACTAGTAGGTAAGAGGGCGTGTTTGAGAGGGTCCGTTATGGTTAAAGAAGTTGGTGATGTCGGTGTAAGAAGTTTCTCGTCTAAGGATGGCAAAAGGAGTGGCGTACCTTCCTCTTGTGTAGCAAGAGCGGTAGGAGGAGACGTTTGGGAAATGGATAGGTCAAATAACATCCGCTCGCAGTCTTGTAAGGATGTGGTGTAAGAAGACTCATCGATGGGAAGAGAAGTCTGGGCAGTTAACTCCCTTATGGGTAAAGGAATGATTTTGCTTTGGCTTGATGGTGGTAAAGGAGATTCGGGCTCCTGTGTTCGTGAAGAGGCTTGATTCAAAATTTTCTCGATAGAGACTTTTGGTTGGGTATCAAAGACTGCATGGATCTCATGAACACTCTCCTCGGCTAAGATATCCTGGTTTGTGTTACTGTTGGGAGAGTGATTCGGGAATGGTTTGTTGAAGATTTTCAAATTTCGGTTGGCAGGGGCATTAGGATTATCGAGGGTTATATCCCCTGCGTCAACCATTTCCTGCACTATATTTTTCAACATCTTACAGTTTTCATGACTATGTCCTTTTACACGGTGAAAGTTACAGAAGTCATTTTCTTTGTACCAGGAAGGTATAGCGCGGGTGGAGTCAAACCCGGAGTGAGGTTTAACAGGAGGCAAGGTAATAGCTCCGGCTTTGAGCAATTTTTCCAAGATGACGCCGTAAGTTTCTCCTAAGGGAGTGTAATTGATAGGCTCGGCTTTGTACTTATAGGTGGTTTTTGGTGGAGTATTAGACGGTGCTTGAGATTTGACCATCACTGTGTGGACAGCTCCTTTTGATTTAGAAGAAGTGGATGCGTGAGGGGTGGTGGTGTTTGTTTTATTGGTAGAATCTGGAGTTCGGAAATTGGGGTTTTTGTTACGCAACCGCAATTTCTCTTCTTCTAAGGCTCGAATTTCTAGTTTCCAAGCCATGGTAAAGGCCTCGTCGAATGTGCGGAAGGTTTGAATTTGAAGAGTAGGAGAAATGTGCTTAGCACATGCCCACGTAAAAAGTTCGATAAGTTCAGCCTGAGGTAAGGCATATGTAAGTTGGTTGATAAGGCCGCGCCATCTTCCAATGAAATCTGCGATAGATTCGTCTTCGAATTGTCGGATGGCATAGAGGTCGGTGATCGATACTTTCTTGGCAATGTTTATGGAGAAATGATCCAAGAAAGATTGGGCTAGCTGGTTAAACGAGAAGATTAAGTGCTGGGTTAAAGCACTGTACCACTCCAAGGCGGGTCCTGATAAGGACATGGGGAAGGTATGGAGTAACAAGGCATCATCATGGGAAATCAAATAACAAGCATGTCTAAATGATCGCAAGTGTTGTTGAGGATCCTCTTTACTATTAAAACGAGTAAATTTCGGCAACTCCCATTGTGGAGGATATGAATGAAGGGGAACGGAAGGGTGAATAGGCTCCTGAAAAACTTGTTCATATGTCAAGGTGTTACGGCTTTCCGAAACCGAAGCCTCCAGATTTTGCATTTTGTCCATCATTTGTTTGATGAAATCTATGGTTGGATGAGATGATGGTGTGGTTGTGGTAAACGGAGGCAAATTGGGCCAAGGGCCTCCGCTGGACAATGGTGGGGCTAAGTGTTGATAAGGTATGGAGGATGAGTATGTTGGGGTGACAGAATAGGGATGTCCCCATATAAGGTGTTGAGGTTACTGGATACGTGTATGGGAATGAAAAGGTAGGCGGAGCTTGAGAAGGAAAGCTCGTGTGAATAGGTGGCAGAGAGCAAGTCAGGAATGGAGTAGTCTGAAAGAGAGATGAGGTAGGGGCAGTCAGTGGTAATGATACGTGGGGTCCAAAATTAGCCAAGGAAAAGCCAGTCTGAGTCGTATGAACCTCTGAAACTGTCGGATTGGGAGACGGGGCTAAAGGTGCAGGAAGTAAGGCGGTGTTATCAGGAGGAGTCAGAGCTAAATGAGCAGCTATACTAATAGGCATGCCAACAAGGAGCTGACCATCAGGCGTACGGTCAGGGGCATGAGACAAATAGTATTATACAGTGCTAGGATTAGCATCCAGAAATTTGGCAAAGTCCTTGTCTCCTACAGGAATTTTGGGAATTTCACTAGTGTCCGTAGGGTTCCCTATAGAATGCGGAGGGGGTGATTCAAGCAAAGACACAGAGAAGGCATGTGAAACCATGGCGGCGGCTTGCTTCCAAGTGATGACAACCATGGACAAAAGCACACAGTAGAGTTTCAATCTATCAGGAACAGAAACAGCCTCAAAATTTTGAAATTCGTAGGTTGCTGGTGTGACAGGAACTGTAAGAGAACGGAACCGGTATCGGTCTGGTAACCGGTGTCGGTTAGGCTATAGCTGACGTCGGTCAGTTAACCGATGTCGGTTTAGTAAGACAGGTATAACAAGATATAAAAGGCTGCTGATTTGATTTTTAACAATGTTTAGTACATTTTTCAACTTATTGATCACAGAAGACAGAGTATGACAAAGAAAACAGAACTGAAAACAAGCAAGATGCACACGCAAATCCAAATACTAACCCTAGGGTTAATTTTAATTATTGTGGGCTTATGCCTTTAGACGTAGAATGATGTCAGAAAACCCTAAACAGAAGACTTTAGAGAGAATGTCAGGTTTGTTTTGGCTTATAAGGTTACCTCAATCGAGCGGAGGAATACCGCGGAAAAGGGGGGATGTTTGGGTTGTTGTGTTAATTATGAAGTGATTCGGTATGTGTTGTGTAGTGAAACTAGGGTTAATTTCCTGTCAATACCGTGGATATCACCCCCACGTGTATGACCTGTTACTTAATCTATATTCGCTAGAATAGAAAACAACAAGCAGGAATGCAATGCACGTGTTTTAAACCCAAATCGAAAAAGATATTCGATGAAGCAAAAGAGATGACTTTCACTAATGCAAGACATAAAAGCAAAGCAAGTTCTTTTACCAAAATAAAACAAAGTACGTTGTGAATATATTAAGAAGAAGAAAAATAGCAAGTATGCTTCCTATATGAAAACAAGCAAGAAAGAAAGAAACTCAAAATGGGTCCCACCGGGCGTGCCAAAATGTTTTGCTCGGAATGTTTCAGCTTCTGGGAATAGAGTTGCTTCTATCCTTTCATTCCTTTTAGAAACAGATGAGGTTAGGGCTAGGAGGAATACCTGTTGAATGTCGAGATGGTGTGCGCGTACCGTAGAGAAAGATCAGGTTGACTGCGGAGAACTCCTTTTTGTCTTGGAAGGACTACCTGCAAATAAGAACACAAGACCACAAGATTTTGATTAAACAATAAATGAGGAAACTGCCTTGGGCCCAGGAAATATGAAACTTCCTTTCCAAGGTGGTCAGTTTCCTTGCTAATATGAATTAACACAAAAGACTGCAAAATATCAATTAGATTACTTGGTTGAAATGGGTAATCTGATGACTGGTTTCTGGTTATAGTCAGGGTAACCGATACCGGTTTCTGGTAACCGACGTCGGTTGGGCCTAGGACCTGTAGGCTGATTGTTTTGGTGGGGTGTTTGTGTTTCTTGGTGTTTGTAAGGTTGGTTTATAGGTGATATTAGGAAATGAAATGATGAGAGGTAGAAGAATGGCAGTTAGATGCAATGGAACCTTGGATAGTGGATTCAGAACTGGATTTAGGAGGACTGTGATTCAAAAGGAATAAGAAATGTTATAACAGAAGACATGCAAGATGTGACTTACTGGTTTTGACGAAGATGTAAGTTGATCTCCTTTGCTGCAAACACTTCTGGTTTCTTCACTCGTCTCCGCTCGGTCAAGTGAAGGTCTGGACTCTGTTTTTCGCTCCCAATGATCTCTCTTGATTCAAAAATCATTCGACCTTTGATTTTGGTTCGGGGAGCCCATTTACAGGGAACCGATGGCGGTTACGTAACCGACGGCGGTCGAGTAGGAACCGGCATCGATAAGGAAAAAGTAGGCTATTTTTAGTAAAATAGCCCACCTTCCCTACTTTTCTCCCGAGAGATCAGTTGCGGGCTTGGTCAAGTGGTTAGAAGGTCGGTTTTGGGTGCGAGTAAGGAGGCATTAGTTATGGATGTGAGTCTAGACCAAGTCATAGGTCTTAATTAGGTTAGTTTAGGGTTAGGGCTAGGTCATGATGAGGTGGCAAAGTGAGATGGCGGGTAAGGTGGTGTGGATTTATCAATTACAAGGTAATTAATAAATAATTGTGTAAGGTTTAGGTGATGAGGTTAGATTGCGAGATGAGATGCGGGTCATAAGGGGTCGTAAGACACAAATTTGGTGTCTACACATGTATATCACTCTACATTTCCTTGACTGTGCATAGGCCCTATTTTGTATCATTTGTCCAAATTGTAAGGTATACAGTTTACTATCATGCAATTTTAGGTGTCTACTGTCATCTAGATCACTTTGATTAGGGTCACCATGTCTTCCCCTGCCTCTAGAGAGTACTCTCAAACTTATAGCATATAATTTTATACAACTACTCATCTCACTGCTCCTTGATAGGACAAATTACAAATTGAACAACTATGTAACTCATGTAACCTACTTGATTTCATATCTCAATGATAGAAAGGAACATTGAATCATCCTCAATGCACTCACTAAAACAATATCATCATGTTAATATTATACCTTAGAGAGACTTCACATACATGTAGGTTCTCATTGTAGCTAAATTCATGTTGTTATACCCTCAAACTTCAAGACACTATGCATAACAAGTCACATAGTGCTTACATCAACACATACTTACTGACATCTAAGGGTCAACAATTTGAGTTCTTACATGATCATACTAACATCTATCAAGTTTAAACCTAGCTTTACAGCTCATAATCTTATGTAAAGAGAAATTTTAGGTCTTAAGACCTATTCTCTTATTTTTAAACTTTATTTCAATTTCAAGCCATTACTACCTTGTCAACATGTATTATCAAACATTCTCATGATGGAATACCTCTGTTTTTAGTACTTTAGACTCATAATACCTTCTTACATGCCAATCGTAGAATCTTCTAGAAGCAATGTCCAGTATCTTCATGCACATATCAAGACACGTCTTTAGGCTTATAATATCAAATGAACTCTTGTCACAGAGGAAACATCTTTATTCTTTCAAGAACCATTGTCTCAAAAAAGATCCGTACATAGATCATAAAAACACACCCTTAATCTACACAACTCTTTGACAAATCTGTAACTTGCATTCACTATTTTGAACTCATATAAACTGAAAAACAACCTCCTGAGCTTAACTCTATGTCTTTTTAGATCAATCATACAGATATTCCATTTATTTTCTTAATTATATTCTTCAATCTTGAAAGTATGATAACAATATTAGGCCTACCTTTTCCATAGTTATAAATCATGAACAATACATTGAGAAGTGACAAGCTTCATACCACACCCTATGAACTACAAACCTTCTCCTTCTTAAACCACACAAATGCATTCAAGCACTGATTCTCCTATGAACTTTACTTGTGAATGAAATATAGACTTAGTGTCCCTATAATTTTAATCTTCAATAATGTCTGAGAAACATGAAACCCAAACCTTGAATCCCCGACAATAGATCTCAACATATCCAGCTTAGCCATTTTGTAAATTTTCTTCATTATCACTTGACTCCCTAGAAGTGTACATTATTCATGCAAGAGCACAAAAGTTGGTTGTAGCACAGACACAAATGTGCAAGCACAGACTAGGCTTCATGATCCATGAAATTTCTTTGAGAACTTGACTATAGACCTTCAAGACCTCTCATCAAGACTATTAGGCTTGAACATAGACATAGATAAAACCTAAAACCTTCATATGATAGTGGCAATGCTGAGAGCGGCATATTCACAATTTCAGACACCTTACTAGCCTCAAAATATCCTACATTATTTCTCTAAGAAGATTTTAAATTCATATCAGACCTTGACATATCTTGAATTGTAATCATATATTATCACCTTATTACATTAATTGATTTGAGACTACAAGATCACTAGCTTAAGTTCAACTTGACTGAGTTACAACTGAATTTTCATCAATGAGAACTTATACATAAACCATCATACATTCTATAACATCCTCAAATGACTCATAAAATGTAAAACCTTTCTTTTGAGAATTCACGGAGATAAATATTTTGATACAAATCAGAGATATACCACTTTATAAAAAGGACTAAACTCACTCTTTCTAACTGTAAGCATACCTTCACTTTCTCAAGATGCTCAATTTCATACTTTTGACATGATACAAACCCAAATTGTATGATATTAGACCTATGAGATACATCATGACACATTGGTTGATAATATACCTTCTTAATACTAATCAAAACATGATTTATCAAGTAAACTCCAACATATTGACCATCATTATGAATACTAGATCCAAAAACTAAAATCACACTTAAAGTCTTGACTATGTGGTGTTCACTAAGATTGTATAATAGAACACAGACCTTGACACAACCTAATACACTTGATAATTATTTTTATACTTCTTAGACACATTCATTACCTAAAAACCACTAAGAGGACTATACCACCAATGTCAAGACCTTGGAATAGAATACTAAATATGACTTCATACTACAACATACTCAAGAGTTTCTTGTAATAATCTTTGGATACTCAAGAACACAACTTCAAACATCTTGAAAAGAAGAACTGACTGAGATACTAAATTCATTAGAAAATTGATAATCAGATGTCATTCACACACTGACATTCATGAGAAAATATAAACATTAGAACCTACATACTTAGAGTGAGAAGACTTCAGAACACATGGCAGATGGCACAGACCATAGCACAGAGATATCAAACCCTTGAAGGTGTCACACAACTAGCATAACTATATACCAACATTGTTTAAGACCTTCTACTATTTGAAAAACCTCTTTTCATTTAATCCTACTAACTAGTATGAAACAGACTCTTGACCTTACAGAAAACTTACATTATGTGACAATATGACATATGAGTATATCAAACTTAGACACCTTTCAATAATAGGTGTTATAGACCTCATGGATGGAATAGTTCACATACCTTATAAATCTTGAGGTATCCCACACACCTATCCTTATAAAGTTCTCAAATACAGGAGAGTACTTTACTTCAATCCTTGACTCAAGCTTCTTGGCCTCATTTTCATGATTAGGTCTCTTGCTATCCTTGGTTGGGCTTGATTTCTCCTTGGGTGCCTTTTGATCATTCACCTTGATTGAAATTGGTTCTTCTTTGACAATTTTTGGCATCTGAACTTCTTTCCTTTTGAGAGTTTCAACCTTTTTCACATTCTTAGATGATTTATAGAGAAAAACCTTGTAATATCACCTCTGTGATGAAAGTTATGGAAAATAACCTCTTGCATATCTCTTGATTGATCATTCTTGTGGTATTTTCCATTGTAACTGAAAAACTTCTTACAATCCATTGCTCTATGACAAAAACCATTGCAAGAATAAAAATAACCATGGAGTTTAGCATACCTCATTACATTTGGTTGTCTAATGAGATTGGGCCTCGAATAGGCCTTCTTTCTATGAACACCTTCATCTTCACTTCCTTTGGAACTAGGACTAGCTTATTAATCTGATAGATTAAGATTTTCATCTCCTCTTTCCTTTAGGATTTGTAATTATTCTTTGAGATTGAAATACTTTTCTTCTTTGGCCTTGAGTGCTACTAACATACCCTTGATTCCAAACTTCAAAGTAACATTCTCCTTTCTATGGAATTCTAGATCTACATGTAGATCCATCACTACCTCTTTGAGATCATCTTGACCATGCATACAAACATCACAGGGATTATTTTTCACTCTTCACATTCCTCCTCCTTTGAACTTAAATTTGAAATATCCTTCTCCACCTGAATCTTGAGACTTTTTATGGTTTCTTCATACTTCTTGGCCATGGCTCTCAACTTATGACTCTCTTTCCTTATTTTCTTAGCCATCTTTTGCTTATAGGATCTCCTTCAAGTTGTTATACTTGCTTCTCAAGGACCTACTCTGATACTAATTATTGGAAGCACAATGGACCAAGATGGGGTGAATCAGTCCTAAAAAACTTTCATTTCATTTACCATCACTTACATTCATCTTATCATCTATTCATTTAACATTCATAACCATATGATCACATTAGATTTGTATTAAGAATTCACAAGTACATGAAGCAAAGAAGAAGACACATGAACACCATATATAGCTGGGAAACCCTCATGGGGAAGAAAAACCATCGAAAATATCTTATATTACACAAATAAAATAAATTTAGTGAAGAACCAACTTCATAAGGAGCACCAACCCCTAGTTTAGTAGACCACCAACGCTACAAGGAGCATCAACCCCTAATTTAGTGAAGCGCCCACTCCACAAGGAGGCTAAAACCCCCTAATATGATCAAGCAAAAACTCAACCATATGAACATGAAGATATCTAAAAAAAAATCCCACAACTAATGGAGATCATAATTTCAGCTCACACATACACCTTCAAACCCTCATTCCTCTAACTCATTCTTTCTTCTTCTTCTTGGACTTATCTTGGTTTCAAACCCTTTCAAACATGCTCTCAATCATTTCACAACATTTCACACAATTATTAAAATATTATTTCATACATTATAAGCTCATTCACACTCTTAGGCAGTTCACATTTTTTCCTCTCAAAGAACTAGTTCAAAAATGAACACACAACATCACTTTTATACCCTTCTCTTCTTTCAAAAACAAGCCAGGTTGATCGTCATTCATTATTTTGAAAAAAAATAATTAAAAAAATAAAACAAAAAACTTATAAAAATTCATCAAGTGGACCTATATATGTCGGCCATGCCCAAATGCACCAAACTAGCACAAAACAAACTCAAAACCCCATCACCTAGATGAGCTAAAACCACAAATACCAAAACCATGATTATACAAGCTCCTAAATTCACCACACATGTCAAATATGAAATAAAAACATCATCCATGGTAGTTAATTATCTTTCACCAATAAAATTATTCATAGCACAACAAAAAAGGCTCATATCCTTCACCAAACAGTTGTTTCCAAGACCCTGTCTTCACCATTGGACCTCAAGCACACAAAAAACACCTAAAATATGGCATGTAACCACTAATTGGAATCCTCATGAACTGTATATAACATCCATGCATGTTATATCTTATGAAACATCTATATGTGCAAACCACGCAAACTTTCCTCTTCACCAAATTGAGTTACCCAGAAAGTATTTTTACAAATTCAACTAGTTTTCACCATTTCTATCACTTACAAGGCCTAAAAAATTATTAAATAATACAAAAATTCATCCATATTCACTCTCCAACTAATATAAATCATTAAATCATTCATCTCATGCATCTTCTACCTCAATCTTTCAGCCTAAGCAATTTTGTCCTTATAACAAGCAATCCTTATTTTTCACAAACTAGTCTGGGTGACCCATCAAAATTCATCACCAAGATAAAAACCATACATAAATATAAATTTATTTTAACCTTCTTTCCATAAGATATCACATTTCCTTCCAACCCTAAGTGGAAGGCCTTCAACCAAGTGCATCTTTGAAAACTACTTGAAACTACCCCAAAACTACCTTATAACCAGTCTTCATAAATAGGGCACACTTTTCCATTTAGAAATGACACCATGATATGGAACCATCATTAACATACATTAAAACTCCCATACTAAAAACAATGTCAATTTATTTTGTGACTCCTTTGGCAACCTTTCCTCAAACTAGACTTCTTCAAAAAATTGTATTTTTAAGGGGGGTCCACTCATCACCACATGTTATAGCATACCTTTCTGGAAATATTGAGGAGTCCTCTACATCATAAAATCATCATAATAGCATAATAAATCAATTCTTGGAACTTAGAAAGCAAATCTCTGCTACCACTTTTGAATTAGGGTTTCAAGCTCATAAAATGGTGTTTACTTTCTTAACATTCGTTCATAAAAACATGACTATTAAATGACCTCAATATTTTTTTGAAACCTTCATAACTGACCTAAAAATATATTCCAAATATCTCAGGTCCCCATGCAAAGCACACAACTCAGAACGAGCATCAGAATGTCAACTTTTACTTCAAAAACACACTGTAGATTTCCTTGTTTTTCCAAAATTGACATTATTCATAATTATTCTTAAAATTGACATGAAAAATATCATGAATCATGATTAAAACACCCTATAACTATACATACTCATCAAATATCTCAAATATTTCTAGAACTCTCGAGCCATGAAGACTTACTTGTGCTTACTTTCTTGTTCCTCACATGTTTGCTTCCCAAGGACCATGAAACACCACCAAACCTCTTAGAAATGAATTGAAGCTCACCATAAACCTCATGTACAATATCACCATATAGCTAAAATTATCCTCCATGTCTAATCAGTCCCAAAACTCATACATGCATGCCATTTTTCTTCCTCCATGGCTAGGAATAGGCCTGGAATGAACTGACTCAACCATGAAACCTCATAGACTGACCTTTCTGACCTCATGCAGACTCTTAAAAACCCATGACACATCATACCAACCATTTTTTACCTCATAAAAACACTCAATCCACTCAATATATCTCATACCATGACTATATCTAGAAAACCAAGCTCCATGACCTCCTAGAACTAACCAAACTTGGACACTACCAAACAACCTTTATGTTTAACACTGAGTGACACATCATGGAGACTCACATTACCTCATGAAACCCTTTTTAATCAATTTAATTTACATCAATGACAACATAAATACATAATGGCCAACATGGATTAAAAATGGGATCTATGTAAGGAAAAGGAGGTGAGGAGTAGCTTGGTCTTGAGCATTTTGTAAGAGTTAAGAAGGATAGAGTTGAAAACCCTATAGTATGCGGAGTTAAAAGTTCACCTTTCATTAGAAATATTACAACTCTTAGATCACTTGAAAAAGAGGTAGAAATACCAAATATGATTAACACCACTCCACCCTTTGAAAGATAGGGAACTTCTGTTGTATAAATGGCTTGTGATAAATCAACTGTGGATATTGAAGAGCAAGAGGTAGACCATACATAGGTCTTTGATGATTTATTGCAAGGCATTAAAAAATAAGGAGATGACCTCCTACCACTTGAAAACCAATAGTTAGAAGTTCTAGATATGCATATTTATGGGAAGACTACAATTTCTATGTTGACTCAACAATGTATAATTGTGGTACGTATAGATGAAATGTCTCAATTGAAACAACTCTAGAATATGTACTATCCAAGGAGGAAATGCTATATGAGAAAGAGTAGCCTCAAGTTGAAGTAAGCATTACTAGCCATGAACGGAAATATACTCTAGGTGATATTATTGATAAGGCATTGTAAATAGTTAAGAAGACATTGGCAACTCATGAAGTTTCCTAGGATCAAGAAGAGAAGTAGATTTAGGAAAAGCTTTAGGAACCAGTTCAGGAGGTAGCTCAGCCTAAAGACCCTGAAACCAATGATGAAAAGGCTAAGAAAATTGATATTAGTACCTCACATCCTAAACATGAAAAATAAGAGAAAGAGGTAGAGGTTTCACAATCACATATCATTGTTCTTGAAATCACCCCTCCTACCTCAAAAGAGATTGTGGTTGTCCCTAGCACCTCTTAATATATTCCCCCAATCCAAAAAGAGGGGAATACTCCAACAATAGGGTGGTTGGCAGCTGACCTCCCAAAAGGAGAAAAGGTGAAGATCCAATTGGATGTTGTCAACATAGAGAATGTCATATCATCTAGGTATCCCAAGGCCCTAAAGAAAGCAAGGGTGTTGTAAAAACTATTGTATATACCCAAGGGCTGAGGTCATTATAAATTATAAGTCTCAAGGGAAACTTATTAAGGAGTGAATCCATAACTGATTATTACCATATCACTCACATACTTTTGGGAAATTCCACCACTAAAATTTTGAAGCATGAAGCTTTAGTAGCCATAGGAGGTCTCTTTTTAAAAATTGATATATACAAAGAGTCTAAGAAATAATTAAAGGAAAAGGCTCATATTTTATCAACCTATGTACAAAAATAGCTACAACCTCCTCTTGAGAGCCAAAAAATGTTTATTGTTATAAATCCAGAGGCACTAGTAAATGCTAAATTTTCAAAGTGTAGGGTAGATGCACTCAATAAATAGGAGGAATTGATAGGGAAGTGAAGAAAAGCCATCAGAAGCACTATGGAGTGCTATTAAAAAAGTTAGAATGAATGGAGGAAAAGAACAAGTTGAAAAGTTCCAAATTGAAGTAGAGTATTGGGATGGGTTGTTGCCTAAACTTGAGGCAATAATTGATCTTGATGATCAATTGGCTGAGGATGAGGGTATTTTTCCCCAGAAATACAGAGGGAAACAACACATGTATGAAAAATCCATAAAATTGAGGGTGACCACCTTGGGAGGTTGTATCAATCAACTCCATGAGATAAAAGATAAAGCATGAAAATATATTGATGATATAGACACTAAGCTTGAAAATATGTTGCCAATTCAAGGAACATACACCCCTGGAGCTGGAAATACAAAGAATTTGATTGAAATCATTCAGCAACATGTTAAGGGGGAGTTGTATTTTGCTTCTTCAAGATTCAACTATGCTTCAATTCATAAATTCAATCATCTGGAAGGGAGTATAAACAAATTGGCCAAGAGGGTGAAGAAAAATAAGGTCATCACTAATGAATTTGATAAAATTCTATCATATAAAGAACTTGTCTTTATTTTCCATCTTGGTCTAGATGATGAGCTCATCATCAATATTTTTAAAGGATTGGATGCTTATACAAAAATTAGGATAACAGAAAAAGGGAGAGCATATTGAATTTAACTCTGTATAATTTTTTACTCCTTTTTCTATTCTTTCATTTATTACTTACTAAATTCTTTGTATTATTTAAAGAAAATGAAGAGATGTCCCATGAAATTGAATGATAGATTCATGGGAAAGGATAAAAATAAATTATTGCAAAAATGTAATATCTTTCTTGTAATATACGCATGGAAGATGACTGGGAAATAATAGACAAAAGAGGTTGTTTAAAAAAAGGAATATCCTATGTATCTCCATGTTTATAGATATGAAACATAATAGCTCCATCTTGACGCATGAAAATATAGTATTTACAATTGGATAAGGCTCTCTCGTCACTTTGGTGGGTTCAACATACTTTTCCCCACATGTTTCTCTTCTCGATGGGGTTTTGGGGGGAATTTGGATATATTCCCTTGTGGAAACATTATATAAAAGTGAGGGATTTTCCTCATTCTAAGGGTGCTTTTGTTGGTGGGTCAAAAGTTAATTTCTTTATCTCTAGGTTTTCTTTATCTAGAAGTGTAGAAGTTTTGAATCTAAAGTTAAATACTAAGGTGGTTGTAGTGTACATCCATTACCAGGCATTGAGGACATCTAGTCTATGTCTCCCTATTAAAACTAAGATTAACAAAACAAATATGTCTTGAATCATCCGTGGCTTTAATGTGTATGTTGAATGTTTTATCAATGAATTATAAATTTTAGTACAATATTTTTTATTTATAACATTTATGTTTAGTAAACCATATCAATCTTTGGTTATTGCATTTTTTGGTCACTGAATAAATATGTTTTGTAGCACTTTGCAATATTTGCTTTGGTTATAAAACCCTTGTTGCAATCTTACTTTGGAATAATTTTTTTGTCCTTTGAGTGTATCTTTAGCATATGAAAATGGAAGCAAAGAACACTTCATTATAATTCTTGTATGAGCATTTCTATTGAGGGTTATGAAGGTTGTTTGGTATCATGTGCATGAATTGAGAATTAATGAATGCAAATTTCCTTTTATAAGTTATTTTTTCTTGATTTTATATTCTCTGTATTTTGGAATAGTAGGCTATCTTAATAGTTGTTAGTAATTTTATATTGCAAATCAACCATCATCCAGTGTCCTTTCTTTACAAATAACATATTCTACCATTTTACCATGAAAACTACATTATACCCACATATCATGAATACATTTTCTCTAATCAGTGACGATTAGTATTCCAACATCCTTAAGATCCATTTCATTTTACTATTTCTCATAAATGATGTGTATGAATCATATTCCACTGTCTTTAGTAACTTGTGTCTGATGTACTAGGTATGTGTAATATCTTTGTGCCAAATCTTACGATTATATATTTTGTTCGTAGCTATACTCAGCTCATATTGACCTGCCAATAATTTGAGGTAAATTTAAGTATAACATATTTTCCTCATTTAAGTTACTCCTTGGGTCCCCTTACCTTGGTTTAAGAAGAACTAAAAGTAGTAGGATTAGGCCATCCCCTTTGTATGTTCCTCCTAGTCATTTCCAAGAATTTGTGAGAAAGAGAATGTTAGATGCATCCCGGATACAAATGACATACCCCTAATCTATCATTCTCTAATCCATTGTGACCTTAAAAATTACTACCAAGTCCCATGGGTATAAAAAATGGGAACTAATAGATTATCTTTGATAGTTTGTTGTTTTCTAGAGATATAATTTTATTGGATAAGCTCTTAATCGAGGATTTAATTTCATCATCATCATTTTTTGGGAAGGATATGAGGTGGAGGAGGTAGATGGGGAATTTTTCTTAGGAAAGGGATCAATGGAAGGATTACAAGGTTGAGGCAATTCAGGAAATAGGGGCATAAATAATATAGGGGCTATTTTTCTAGCTTATATAAAAAAAATTCAGCCCTAATGGCTATTAGATAACACCCATATATTGTATCATAACTACTATATCAAAATTCAACACTCTTAAGAAGTAAAGGAAAGCACCTTGAGGCGTTGGTCTCAAAAGAACTAGAATTTTGTCCCGTGTTTTTTAGAATGTGAAGTTGGAATATGCAATAAACTCATTGGGAGAACTTTTCATACTTGTTAGTTTCTCTAGTTGGGATATGTTGTTTATATTCTCCTCAAATTGTTGACAAAGATTTATGCCAAGCTCATCCCAATTGTGAATAGAAGTAGGTCTAAGTATTTTATACCATTGGAGTACTTTACCTTTAAGTGAAGAAGCAAGAATCCTAACTGCAACATCATATTCAATAATCAGATGAACTGAAAACACGTTAACAACATCATTTATGTGATCAACATGGGTAGTTCAATTTTCACCAATGAAGAAAGGTCCATACTTTTTATAGAATACATTGGTATATCATGATGGGAATTTAGAGCTAAGGGACTACCACCATTAAAGCTAAAAAAGGGTGAATTTATTTTATGTTCCATGAATGGAATCTAGGTTTCAAAATCCTAGAGAACAAGAAATACATACCAGACGGAGTAGAAATATTTCTACCATGAGGATATGGTGATCCTTAAACTGATATGCCTCTTCTTATTCTTCTTGGTGAAAACTACAAATATTCCAAGGGTTCACTACTTGCCACACTCTCCCTTATTTATATACTTTTTATGAAAGTAGATACTGGATTGCTTAATCACTGAATTCAAACTTGGGAGTCTCCAAATGTGTTCCAAGATGCTTCTAAAGGATGAAATATACTAATATATACACCAATATTAGTAAATATGTTATAAGATAGCATTAAATCAGTCCCGCAGTGTGCCATAACTATTGGATCTCAAAATTTCACCCTTACCTAAATCTTAAAGATTAAGAATTTTTATGCAACATTGTTAGATGTTGCAGCATTGAATCTAGATGCTTATCTTGATCCATAACTTCCACACTGGTATCTCGCACCTCACTCGAATTCAAAATTTTGTCTCAGGTAAAGACAGAAAGAATGGGCCCTTGGTGGATTCCACATGGGCTTAAAGGTTGGTTGGCAAAATTTGGACTTGACTACCTTGGAAGGATTGGAACCATCGAAGAAGAAAGGTTTCCTCTCTTAAGGTGCCGAAGACTATCCTGGATAGGGTGAAAGCATCCATGGAATCAGTTTTGTTTACAAAATTCTTGGGTAATCATCCCAACATTTATCTTTTTCATAGCTGGGCTAAGAGAATATGGGCTCAAAACAGAAATATTGAGGTAACTGCATATGTTAATGGTTATTTTTTAGTATCCCTTCCCAAAAAGGAATGTGTTATTAAGATCCTATCTGAAGGACCTTGGTTTATAGGGAAATCTTGTGTGGTAATCCAAAAATGGGAACCAACTTTTAATCCTTTTGAGAATATTGTTTTGAGTTTCCTATATGGGTTTGCCTCTCGGGTTTACCCTTGGAGTTCTAGGAGCCTGAGATTCTCATAGGAATAGCTAAGAGTTTGGGTTCTCCTATATCAATTGATCTGGTCACTAAGGTGAGAACCAGATTAACTCATGCCAGATTTTGTGTCAACATGAAGCAAAGAGATATATTGGAAATAAACATTAAACTGTTGTTAAAAATTGGGGATTGGAACTAGAGATTTGAATATGATACATCCCCATTTTCCTGTAGCAAGTGTAGATCCATTGGGAATGATTTTAGAGGTTTTCACCTCTCTAAAAAGAAACATGAAATGGGTTCTAAAACCCCTCCTCAGAATAATAAAAAGGAACATCATGAGTGGAAGTAGGTTAGGAAGAATGGAATACCTGTAAGCCCCAAAAATTATAAGGAGAAGAAACCCCCTCGAGGAAACAACCTGTCAACATCAAAAACACCATAGTATGGTGAGATCCTCAAAAAAAAGCATGGAAGGATGAAGAGAAAGTCAAGGAGAAAGCGAAAGAAATAGATACCTCAGAGACTAAGAAGTGTGAAACTAATCAGGCTACTGAATCATATAGAGAATATACTCTGAAGGTGGCCTTGGGGCCCTCCTTGAAGGAGGTATCCTTTATTAGGAAAAGTTCCTTTACACAAAGACAGGATGACTGTATTCTAATGTCAAATGCATTTGCTGCATTAATGGATGAAACAGTTCTAGATACCATGGGAGAGATTTCATCACCAGTAACGCCAGTAAAAATAACTAAACCAAATACTAGAAGTAGTAATAAACCCGATGTAGGGAAGGAATCAGTATTGAATGGAAGGAATATAGATAAGGAACTAAGGGAACTATCAACTAAGTAGGAAGTGAAGAAGGGAACACAAAGAACCTTAATAGGGGGTCAAAACTTTAAAAAGAAACTATTATTCTATCATGGAACATTAGAGGATCAAATAACCATGGTAATCATAGATTAATGAAGGATCTAAGAAGTAAGTTTAAACTAGATATTTTTCTAATATAGGAAACCAAGATGAGTATTGATAGATTTAGAGACGTTGGTAAAGTGATTTGGAAGGAAGGATATTAGGAAGGGGTGAACTCTAGAGGTGCTTCAGGAGTAATTGTAATCCTCTTGAATCATAATGTTGTTAAACGAGATTTCTTAGTTTCATGTTCCTGTCATGTGGTCATTTGTTTCACTGAGTTGGACTCAAAAAATAAATGGATAGTTTCAAATATATGTGCTTCAATTTTTTTGGTTGGTAGAAGGAACCTTTAAGAAGAGCTCTCTAGGTTCATACTACTAGTTAAAGATGTTGACTGGATTGTTGGAGGATATTTCAATACTTCGTTATCCCTGAATGATAAAAAAAAATGGGGATCGATTTCCTATACTGACAGTATGGAGGATATTTTTGACTTATTGTTGAGGAATGGGTTATTTAATCTGAATTTGGGTGGCTCTAAATACACATGGGCCAGTAGAAGAATAGGGAAGGATATTATCTAGATTATATTGGACATGTTTGTGATTAGTCACCATTGTATTATATATCAACTCTACACTCTAACTTCTCTTCTTAGGATTGGTTTGGATCATAATCCGATTCTTCTCAAGTTGGGCACAGGTATTTCTAAGAATCCTAGACCTTTTAGATTTGAAAATATGTGGTTGAGCCACCCAAATATTTATAACCAGATTAAAGATTGGTGGGAGGTCTAATTGTATGGTGTTCCGATGTAGAGGCTCACGTTTAAACTAAAGCATGTAAAAATAAAGCTTAGGTGTGGAATAAGGAAATTTTTGGTAACATCTTTTAGGAAAAAAGTGGGATTTCAAAAGATTTGCAAATGATGGAGGAACTGATGGAAGAGGATGGCTTTAATCTTATTCTTAAGGAGCAAGAACATAAACTTCTTCTGGAGTATCATGATATTATAGCTAAGGAAGAATCTTATTGGAGACAAAAATACAAGGTTAAATGGCTTAAGGAAGGTGATAGAAATACAAAAAAAATCTACTTCATAGCCACTACGAAGGCCAATCTTCTCCAGATATAGGAACTCAGAAATGCTAATGGTGATTTGACTAAGGATGGAGGGGAAATCAAGGATACTATCATTCACTAATTTGAGGACATTTTTCTCCCAGGGCCTGAACTAAAGAATGTGACTTGGAACAAATCTCTTGCTTTGTTTCAGAGGGCCATATCTGAGAAATAAAACAAGGATTTATCATGTATCCCTAGGGAAGAGGAAATTATATTTTCCATGTTTGACATGGAACCGGACAAGTCTTCTATGTTGGATGGGTTCCCTAATTTTTTCTTTTAACATTTCTGGGATATCGTTAAGAGGGAGGTGGTGGAAATGGTTCAGGATTTTTTTGACATCAGAACGTATTTTGAAGCAAATCAAAAATAATTTCTTGTTCCTTATTCCTAAGATGACTAGAGTTAAAAGATATCATGTATTTCAGGCCTATAAGCCTATGCAACACTAGTTATAAATTAATCACCAAAATCCTTGTTTTTAGGATCAGGAAAGTGTTAACCAAGATCATATCACCTAATCAAGGTGTTTTTGTTCCAGGGAGGAAAATTTTAGATAGCATCATTGTTATCTAGGAAGCCATTCACTCAATGGAAACCTCTGTCAGATCAGCAATGTTGGTGAAATTGGATATGCATAAAGCCTATGACATATCTTCCTAGGCCTTCCTTCGAGCTATTATGATTAATCTAAGTTTTTGTGAGACTTTATTAAATATGGTTATGGAATTCATCTCCTCTGCTAGTTTCTCTTTGATTATCAATGGAAAACCATAAGGCCTTTTTCAGGCAAGTCATGGTGTAAGACAAGGAAATCCTATCTCTCCTTTTCTTTACATCATGTTGGCTAAAACCTTGAGAATACTCTTCAACCAGGAAATGGTCCACCAATGGATCTAAGGAATTATAATTTCTAATGGGTTAGATCTTATCTATCTAAACCAATTTTTGAATGATAGCTTTCTGTTATGAAAGGCTATTATCCAAGAGGCCCATGGTTACAAGCAAGTCCTGAATGACTATAAGGAATGTGTCTGGGTAACTGGTTAATTTCCACAAGAGTGTTATCTTCTTTATTAATGTGGATGATCAATGTTAGTTGAGACTCTCTCGTATTCTTGGATGTAAAATCAAAACTTTCCCAGACTCCTATCTTGGAATGCCACTTATTCACAAAAAACTAGATCTTACCATCTGGAATTCCCTCATTTAAAGAGTCAATCATAAGGTGTCAACTTGGAAATGTTTTTTGCTTACCCAAGAAGGTAAAATCAAACTCCTACAAATCTCTCTTCAAGGTATACCCATCTATGTTATGTCTCTTTTTAAATTACTTGTAAAAATTATTGATGCCTTGGAAAAGATCCAGAAACATTTCTTGTGGGCTGGAGTAGAGGAAAAATTCAAATACCCCCTTGTGGCCTGGGAAAAAGTTACTAAACCTAAAACCTATGGGGGTTTAAGCTTAAAATATATCAAATTAATGAATGAATCATTGATAGTGAAATATGGATGGAGTATTACCAAAGAAGAAGGATTATGCATAGATATTATTAAGAAAAAATATTTAAGGAATATTAGCAGAATGGAAAAAAAATTCCTTCAAAAAGATATGTCTGTTGGTTCCCTGTTTTGGAAGTATTTTGTGGCTTCTAAGGATATTTTGGGGAAATGAATTAAATGGAATATTGGGAAAGGCAAGAAAATTCTCTTCTGACAAGACTGTTGGTTAGAGGACTCCCCCCTTTCCTTGATAGATCCCTGGAAAGTTGTCTCTCAGCTCTATGAGGAGAGCGATTAAGTCAGGATCCAAGACTATTGGGTCTGGAGTTAGGATGGCCCTAAATGGATGGATATTGTGCATCCCCCTAATTTTTAAGGGCCTCTGCAGCCTTTCCTTTATATTAACTCAAAACTTAAAAGCATCTAAATTCCCAGAACTTGGTCTTAGGAGGACTATGTTATCTGGAAAGAAGATCTGTCGGGACATTTTTCTATGAAATATTCCTATCTTTTGAACTATAAATCCTCAGTTCAAAAGGACTATTAGATTCATCTCTGAGTTAATGACCTCATTCCTAAGGTAAACATCTTCTTTTGGCTCATTGCACAGAATAAAATCTTGACGATGGAGAATCTAAGGAAGAGGGGTGTGATTATTTCTAACAGATGTACCTTATTTTGTTTTCAGGAGAAAATTTTTCATCATATTTTTGTTCACTATCCTTTTTCACAAGTTGTTTTCTATAGTGTGATGGATTTGTTCAATGTCCAGTGGGTGTAACCTATATCTATGGAATATTTTTGCTTCCAGTGCACATGTCCTTTCAGGTTTCCGTTCTAATCTCTACATGGAGGATGGATTTAGCTCACTTTTGTTAGATCACTTAGAAGGTAAGGAATGATTTGATTTTTAGGGATAAAAAATCCAATATCAAGAGGTTTTGTGCTCATCTGTGTACAGGTATCAACTAAATTATCATGTTATTTAAAAGCAAGATCAAGGGGCCCTATCCTAGGAAGAGTCTGAAGTTATCAAAAAGTTTTCTTACAGTCCTCCTATTATAGTCATCTGGTAGTGGTATACACCTTAGGTTACATCACCAGTCCTTTACCATTCATCTTATAGTGATATACACTTAGGATAAATTATCACTTATATGTTGAATCTAGTCATGATATATGCTTCGTTTATAGGGTTCATGCACACATCATGGCTAGGTCACATATCATCACCACACATACACATCCATCACAGTGCGTTAGACACAATACACACACTTCAACCATTACCCAATGACACACTCTCATTTATAGTTCATTCTTGGTTACTAAGGGGGAAAAAAAAATGAACCTCATTGCATACATTTTCATTCACTTGGGGGGCACGCAGCTCCTATCACTCCATTTTGCATTCCATTCCATCTATTCATAGCATACTGCATAATATGGTTGATTTTACTCTTGCTTAATTTTTTTGTTCATGGTCATTTTATTACACATGCTAGCTAGATTACTTGTATTTCATTTATTTATATCATCCCCACATTTGCGTTCATGTCTTTTTCTAGTTGTGATCGTAGCTACAAGTCTCTTACACGCATCCTAGATGATTGCCTTCTACCCTTTCTACACTAGTTGTTGGGGGCATCCACATTCATCTCTTTCAGGTACTATTGTTTCATTTTGTACTTAGCACTTTATATTACTTGGTTATACACACTTTTGACATACTAGTTATCTTTCTAAGATGCTAACGGATGCTTCATGTGTAGTATTTGTTATACAAGGATATTTTCTTCCATACTTGTTTGTTACATTATTTGTTATTGTTTTCTCTTGTCTGCGAGCTTTGCCTTATGTTTAGTGTGCACACTTGTTTGTTGTTTGTGGCCATGATGGCCTTGCATGTCTTGCAACATCATGAGTGATGTCCCATGTTTTCAAACCACTTTGTGTGGCTTATATTTGTCTTCTTACGTGTTTACCACTTTTTTTGGTAGCTTATACATTATTTGGATAGATTACACATTGTTTTATACATGCATGTTTATTGGTACTAACACTTATCTTTGGCTATCTTATTGTTTGTGTGTACCTTGGTTTCTACCATGCACATTCTCCTATCAACGATGTCACATGTGCCCCTAAAGAGGGGGGAATCATATGGGTTTTTACAATCTACACAATGTGTTTACACTGGTTCAATTCAGTGCACTTTCCACCCTTGGGATTGTGGGTCTACATACAACGAATGGGTTCAGACCAGTCTACAAAATCCATACACAACGGATTTTACATGAAATTGTGTCCTTAGCATTCGAAGGGTCAGCTAAAGATTGGATGATACAGCAGAATTCCTCTCTATACTTCTTCTACCGCTGGCATTAGATCACCTAAAAAACCAGGATGATATAGATATCTCTTCACACACATTCAAGGAATAAGTTAAAGGTTGGAGGAGACAGAGAAATTCCTTCCTATACTTCTTCATCCTATGGCGTTGGATCATCCAAAAAACCTCGGCAGTACAGGATATCCTTCTACACTCTTTCTCTTGACATGGATCATATGCACATGTTTCATTTACACTTTTCATTTTGTGTACTTTACTTTTACATGTGTATTTTACATTGTGTTTTTACACACATATACATATATATTTGAATACTTGATTTTTTTCTCCTTAGAGGTCCAGTCGTATGAGAAACAAGCAGTCAAATGGGGGTAATAATAACAGCAACAACAACAACGGTGTCAGCACACTTTGCATACTAACCATGTAGGTACACTACACACATCATCATCAGCACTCTGCCCTAGGTTCACTCTCATCACTTTTTTATGCATTTTAATCTTTAGTTTCCATGTTCCACCATCTTTTTGTCAATCCATGTTGTGGCTAGTTCTTCGGCACGCCTTCTTTGTTACTCTACATTGGCATCAAGTATGCATATCTATCTACTTTATGTTATCAATCTTTCCACTCACCAACATAAATTGGGGGTAAATGTAGACACAAAATCATGCATTTTAGACATTATTTAGTCATGGTCTCATACTACTATTTAAATGGTTTTTGAGTGAAGAAAGTACTAGTCAACCCATGTCTCTTGGCCATTTTTTATTTCTATCGTCATTCCTAACCCCCACTACACACATGCCCAGTCATTTTTCATCATCTTCCATCATTTTAGCCCTGGATGGGGCACCCAGCCTAGTACTAGGGCACTCATGGGCACCCTGGTCTCACCATGGGTGCCCTGATCCTTATTAAACTTTCCTGCCACTTCTGGGCTCTTTCTAGCCGTTTAATGTATTTACCTTTTTGTGGTCAACCATTTCAGGGTTAATTATGAAATTAGATCAACAGAACCCTATAAATATAAAGTTATGAGACCATAATGAGGTACCAAGCACTAGTCACTATTATCATCCATCTAGATTTGCATCTATCTATTGCATTGGAGATCACTTGCATCCACATAGCTCTAGCACAAGAGCACCTTAGGGCACATTATTCACACACTAGAACTACATTTGGGTCTGAAATTTGGTGCAACGCTTAGTTAGTAAGCCCACTATTATGGAAAATGAGGTTAGTTCAACCCATTCATCTACATTTTCCTTTTTTTAGGGTTTTGATGCTTGGCTTTGTGTTTTCTTCATTGTAAGGTCTTTGGAAAATCTATCGATCTTGGTGTGACTTCGGAGTGATAGAAATTGGTTATTGGTGACACTCTTCTGACCCAGAAAAATTTAGATCCTGAAAACATGTGAGGACTACAGAGCCCATATCAGGACTGGAGCACCAGCGAGCACCCTAGTCCTTTCCGTGGTCACTCTTGTCCACCCTTATCCAACAGTTACACAATTTTATGAGGATAGTTACGACAGCCTGTACTTCCATTTTATCAGGTTTCTAGCTCGACATCATTGTGAACCAGCTAAGTATTTTATTTCCTTTATTTTGTAATTAGGGTTTTATATTTTTGTGCTTAGTTTGCTTAAATACACATTGTACTTAATTTTTCATTTACTTACTACTATAATAACATCATATTAGTCTAGAATATTCATATTTTAGTTAATCATAAACTATAATCCTATGGAAAAACAAGCTTATGCTCTAGTTAATCTAATGGAACCTCTTAGATCATATATTTTTAGTTCAAAGATCAGAGTGTATGTTCTTCAACCAATAGTTAAGGATATATTAAATCAGCTAGAAACTTTTGGGAAGAGGTACAGATAGGTAAATAAACTACAAGAGTCATCCATTGAGGTACATACTACAAATCTTGTGAGAGAAAAAATACTAGCCATGTTGATGAAATAGTAAAACTTGGATGTTTTTGAGGCTAATTTGTAAGAAGGGAGTGATCTACTAGTTAAGGATGAGTTGTTTGAATCAAATTAGTATAAGGAAATTTTGTATTACTTGAAACATTTGATTTTACCCCTCATTTGGATAAAATTCAACATATATATCTTAGACTTGTTACCCAAAAGTATGTGATTACTAAGGATTGTCTTGGAGGAATCTAGAAGGATTTCTCATGATATTTTTAAATGAATAATAGCCTACAAAGATGATTATAGAATTGCACCATGGGTTGTGTGGAGGTAACTATGTAGCTAAAAGTACTACTTATAATATCTCACAATATTATTAGAGCCAGTTATTGGTTTCCCTCATTATTTACATATTTTGCTAAGGTAGAAGGATATGTGACCCATGTCGGCATTTTATAGGAAGGATAAAAGAGTTTTATGATATTCCTTTGTGTCTAGTCATTACAGTAGCCCCTTTTCAACAATGGGGATGGATTTCATTGGAGAAACTGGTGATCAGTCTAATTGTTGACATAAGTGGATTTTATTTACTACTAATTACTTTATAATGTGGGTTGAAATTTTCCCAAAAAAATGAAACTCATAAAACATTGATGGAATTCTTATGTAACAATATCATCACTAGGTTTGGAGTGCCTAACAAATTATGGTTAATAATGATATGTATTTTAGGGTTATCCCTCTTCTTGAAATATGTGATTAGATTGTAATAAATCTAACTTAATCCCCCAAATACTACCCATAAGGGAACAACCAAGATGAGTCTAGTAATAAAAACTTGATCAAAATTATAGAAGGGCTCTAGAGATGAATAAAAATAAGTGGGAAGAAAAGTTGAGGTTTTCCATTTGGGAATACATAATTACTCCAAAAAATTCCACATGCAGGAGTCCCTTCAAACTAGCTTATGGTAAGAATGCCACTTTTCCTACAAACTTAGAGATCCTCATTTTCTAATGTCTGTAAAAAGTGAATTCTTATGATGTTGACCCATTTGTAGATACCATTATTCAACTCAATTCGTTGGATGAAAGTAGGAGGCAGTCCCATGAAAAATGTATGAAGTTTGAGGGTAAAATGAAGAGGATATTTGATAAGAAATATTCTACCAAATATTTTTAATTAAATGATTTATTGATTCTCTGAGACAAAAAAATATGAGGACAAAGGAAAACATGGAAAGTTTGATCCATTATGGATAGGACCATATGTAATAGATATACACATTGGAGAGAGAAATTTCTTATTAGGGATCTACATGGTGAAGTTCTATATTTTACTATCAATGGTAGGCACCTAAAACATTTAATCAGCTAATGAGAGTGGTAAAGTTTGTATATAATGTATATAAGTGTATGCTTCCTTTTTGGCTCTTGTGCAAGTATATACTTGTTTTGGGTGTGTTGCCTTTTTTTTTTGTTGATCACTGGTCATTAATACTTGAAGGTATTTTTCATTTTTTATTCAGGATCTTGCTTACATTACATCATATCTGTTTGGTTTGTTTTGGAGTAGATCATATTAGTTTGGCTAGGATTTCAGTCATGGAATTCAAATTTATCGAGGAGATTGGATCCACTTGTGGATAATGCATCAAACTACATTTACCAAGATTTTTGTAAGATATATAATTGCTCCTAAGGGGTACCCATCCCATAGACAAAGCCAATGTTGGCACCCAAAATTGTTCACTTCATTTTGGGGACCTTATAATTGAAATCTTGGAGTTAAAGGGTTTAAATAATGGTATATACACATTTTTGGGCACTCTAATGATTAAAAAAACTAAAAACAAATTACCCTTTTCTGATCTGCATATATATAGTTTTGATCAAGAAATACTTGGATTATTTAGAAGGTTTTTTTCCAATCAAATGTTTAAATGAAGGCCAAATCCTTTGAACTCTTAATTGGCCCGTCAACTTTATCTTGGTATAATTACGTTCATAGACACTTGGCAACCTCCGCTCGGTCACTCTTCATTGTCTTATTTCACCAATCTCCTCCAGATGGAATACATCAATCTTATTGTATTCAAGAAGTTTTTTTACTAATCCTTTTTCCTCAAAATTCTACAGTGAACTGATGGAGAGCATGTGGCAGTGATTGGCATCACTATGTGGAGATATGTTTTGGGTTGATAGAACACTAGTTGCTAACACTTAGAAGCTCCTGACTTGTCCTTAGATATGAAAAACTCTTGTGGGAGACACTTAGCAAATGACATTGAGAAAATAGGTCTCAATCCTTGAGTTTCTACTTTTATCTGATGATGAACGTGTGGAAGGCATCAATGTGATGGAGCATGGTTAAGTTTTGTTTATATGGCACCATAGGCCTACAAGTGGAAAAAATTTACTCATCTACAGATCTAACTTATTCTTGTGAATGATACTTGGTTATCCATGGTAAATGGAAGGGCCTTGTCCCTTGGGATTTAACTTTGCACCAATGAGCAAAACATAGAAAGTGTAGATAGATGGCAAGGATCAGTGAACATAAATTTATTAATTTTTTGGCCCCTACCTCCTCTCCCCAATGAACACCAAAGCACTTATGGAGGATAAGTGGCATAAATTGGCAAGTTTTAAATCTTTCTACAGAGAGTTCCAGGTGAGGTTAAAATTGATGGTTTGAAGTAGAAGAAGATATGGGCATAGGGATATCAAAACTCATGTATTAGAGGATACCATTCAACCAATGAAATAGTTTCAAATGGTCAAATTAATATATTTTTGAAGATACTATAGTTTGAGAGGAAAATTTTAATGAGCGTTGGAAAAAAAATTTAATGGTGAAGATATATTACAAATATTTTGCTTGTTTGGGCATAACTTTTAATTAAATTCTCTATTTTGAGAATGGTTAGTACCATTGGAAATATTTTTTAAATATATTTGCAATTGTTTTGAATTTGGGAGGAATGGTTGAAAATTTGATGAGCAATATATGAAAAGTATTTGGTGTCCTTTTGCCTTCATAATTAAATCAAATAGAACTCTCATATTGGTCTCATATGGAGATTATGATGAATTATACAATGACAGCCTCATCTCCATCCATTTTATTGATTTCAAGGGTGCACATGTGATTTATTCATGGATCCCCATTTGCTATTTTTCAAGCATTTTTATGACAAAATTTTCTTAACTCCAGGAATTATTTGTGTTTCTTTTCACATTGATTTGAAAAGAGTGATTCGAGCATGCTCCTATCTCATTTTTCATGGTGTGCAGTTTGTTTCCACCTAGTGTTGACATTTGGCTTCTCATTATCCTCTGGTTCCTTTTAGAAGAATATTCTAAGTACCTTTTCTTTCCACTAATGCAAAGTATATTTGTATAAATTGGAGGATAAATCCTTCATCCTAGTATTTTGGCTCATGAGAAAACTTTGTTTCCTAATTTAACATTTTTTCCCAATTTCTAAGAAATTAATTAATGGTAACCTTTACTATTTCAAAGAACATTTATCATATGATGTTGAATAAGTGGTGTAGTGTTTTTAGAAAGAATTGATTGTTTAGATTACTATTTGGTAATGAGATACTTTAATGTTTCATGTAGACCTTTGTAAGTGTTGATTTATAAAATTCTTGCATGATTTCACTTCTCTCTATTTTTCTACAATTGTTTCAATATCAATTTATTGTCATTATGTGATATTTTGTTCTAATGTATAATGCAAGGAAAATTTTAGTGGAAAATATTCATTAATTTATGAATATTCTAGTTTTTGAAATTTGAAATTGGCAAATATTTAGAGTATAAGCTAGAACTAGTTCGCCAAAATTTTCTAGGTATAAGTTAATTTTAGGGGTCAATTCACCATTCCCACAAAATAGAAATTCACAAAAATTCACAAAAATTCACAACCGGAGCCCTCAGGCTCTAAAAATATGAATTTTACTGGAGAATCTGTTTCATCTCCTTAGTTTTTATCTAGACCACTAACCAGTAGGTAGTCAAATCCACTCCCATTGTTGGATGATGAGTACTTAGTATGATACACTAGAAGAGAACAATGCTTCCAAAACATGTACCCACAGGCTATAGGAAGTTTGTAAACACAACACGAAATCCTACTCCAAGAAAACACCCCCATTCCTCCACCTATGGAGAATACTCTTGGTGAAGATTGGCAGAGTAACGATCAATTTATAACAGGGTACCATAGCCCTCGGCAACCTCAAGGGGTACTGCAATAGCCACCTTGACAGAACACTATATCATCGCCAATTGAAGTCATCTCAGCTTTAGTTGATAGGGTTAGAGGACTAGAACTTGCTCAAGAAAATCAAGCTTCATTCTCGGGGCAAGTAGGAACTCCCAATCCTCTGTATCATCCTAGCCAGGTTGACCTCATTACATGAATAGGCACATTAGGTATACCTCCTCAACAATCTTATAGCTATCCACAACAAACACCAACTAGAACTACATTTTCAAACATTGCTCTAGTTGAAAATGTGATACCTCCCAATTTAGTACTAAACAATCCATATCAGAGCAATGCTCCTCCCTACTTAAACATTTATTCAAAATCACCACAGGGAGATATATTCTCTTCTCCCAGTTGATAGGGTTAGAGGACTAGAACTTGTGTGTTTCCTCAACCACAAGGGTTTCCTTATGCCCCTACAAATACATATGTTATGCCATATCAACAACCCATTCCACCTCCACTCCCTCAACAAGCACCATCTATGGTTGAAACCTATGCAATAGGGACTTACTCAGAATATCTAAAGGAGCCTTTAAATGTTACCGTACGAAGCATCATACTTCCAAGACCTCTTCCCGATTTTCCTAAATTCAAGGGGGAGGGAGATCTAAATGCTCATATTAAGGCCTACGCCATAGCCATTTGATAACTTCTCCCTTGGGATGTGGTTGTTGCTAAAATATTCCCTAAAACCTTAAAGGGCATCGCCCTTGATTGGTATTATTGAATACCTGAAGCCTCAATACATTCATTCAAACAACTTGTGTTAGAATTCATCAAAGCTTTTGACATGAGCAAACTATTAAGAACGGGCATCAAGGAATTCTTACACATTAAACAAGAGCACAATGAATCTGTTGCCCATTTCATTCAAAGATGGCATATAGTTATCTACTCTTTGGCAAGTGCTCCAAATATGGATCAGATGGAACTATGCAATTTATTCCTTCATTCTCTCAGCAGAGAGATAAAGGAAGAAGTCCAGAAGTTCCCTCTAAGAACTTATGATAAAGTACTTGAGAGTTCTCTAAGAATAGATCAAGCGGCAATAGACAATGGTCATAAAACTTATGGAACAAATGGGAGATTAGTCACTCCCAATCAAAATACTATGATTTATCCCAATACAGGAGGTACCAATCAAGGACCCAAGATCCTTAACAAAAACCATGGGGTTACAACATATGGATTCCCTGATCAAGTCAAAAGTGCAAATGTTGTGAACAGCCCGGCACCTACTAACAATCAACGTAATAACCACTTTAGTCTAGTGATCAATGCGGTGGATTTTAATCGTCCTCCACAACAAGAACAACAAATCCAGTCACAAGGCCTTACTCAAGGCCCAGATGGATATCAAAACCAAAGCTAAAGGCCACAACCTCAAAATTACAACTATAACAACCAGTAAACTAATCGTAATTTTAGGCCACAACAAGGTTCAAGCCAATGACCACGGGACTATAATCCCAATCTATACTGCGGCTTCCACAAAATTTGAGGTCATGATACTAGGACCTTCCATGACTACAACAAATTCTTACAACGTCTACCAGAAGATCAAAAACAACTCTTTGTAGATATGTTTTTGGCAAGTCCTACACCACCCATGCCAAACACCTATATGGGATCAGTTTCCCCTCAAAACGTACCTCTCAGGATTTTCAACGATCCTCTCCTGAATCATTCTAACAATAACAAGTTAGATCCAAATGGGACAAACAAATGTATCATGATAGTAAATAATGATCAAAATGCCTCAACTCCTGACAACTCTCGAATTGCTCCTAACTTAGGTTCAAATGGTAATACAAAAATCTTGGGATTAATTGAGCTAAAGGTTGAGCATGAAATCAATGCAACAACTCGAACAAAGGAGTATGTTTCACAACCCGTACCTGATATTTTCTTCACACCAAATGAAGTTCCTACAATCGCTAAACCAGTAGGATCCTATGATTGAATATCAGATTTGAACAAAACCTTTTCTCACATTTCATTCTTATATTTGTTGAAGAATTCACCCGCGCATTGCTTTGTGTTGCTTAATGCATTAGGTCTTGGTCATCTAAACCACATTACACCACCTCCTAGCACTCAAATAAACCATGTAGACTTTGACGTTCACCCTCCGGGGCAACCAGATAAGGATATTGAGTTTATATTTGACATAAGCAAGATGTCAACAGACGCTGACATTTCATGTAGAGGTGATCCACCCTTGCATTTACAAGTTTGGATTTATAACAACTATGTTAAGTGTGTAATGATCGATGATGGGGCAGCAGTTAACATAGTCCCCTTCACTTTTCTTCAAAAGCTAAGATATGGAGAAACGAATTGTTCCTCGACACGGAACATGCTAAGGGGCTATGATAGCCTTAAGGAAACCTCAATTGGGACTATAACATTACCAATCACTTTAGGACCCAAGACGATCCTCACTGAATTTTATATTATAGATCAGGAAACCAACTATAATATGATTCTCGGTCGTCTATGGATACATCTTATGAAGGAAATCCCTTCCACATTATTCCAAGAAGTAAGACTTTTACACCTAGGAAAGGTCTTCATCACTCAAGGGGATCCTAAACCCTTCGATATACACTTAGAAAAACTCAAGAAATAGAAAGGATTCCATACAGAGTATGAGCTTCCCATGAATCAATTGAACAAACCACCTCCAACAAAAGAGTTAGTCCCGATCACCCCGAACAGTCCAAAGGTTGAAAATGTCAACCCAAAAACATTTGAGGTGGCAAGGACAAATAAAGGTAAGTCAATATCTATGGAAACAGTGTCCACTAAAACAATAGTAGGAATTATGAAACTCTTGGAGAATGATGAGCCAATCTTCTTTCCATTTGAACCTCGGGGAATGGGTAGTCTTCTCAGTATAACATCTCTTCCCTTCAAAGACCTAGATCTAGATATGAACATGATAGAATTAACAAATGAAGAAGGGAAATTTGAAATTGAAATGATACCCATTAAAACCATCTCTAAGTGTTTCTCTATTCTAAACCCTGGTTTCGACCTATGCGCGTCTGAAACTAATTTTTCCATATCCATGGGGCAAGACCTCATCATTCGAAAAGAGTTACAAATAAACATAATGCTCTATATGGGAGAAAAGGTTGAGCAGCATAGTCATGCTCACCCACATACTGTATCTCAAAAACATGACAAAGAGGCACACAAATGTCTCTTTCAGAAAAATTATTTCAATAATTGGACATATACACTTCTAGGAAAGGGTTGTAAGTTCAAACCCAGAATGGTAGGTCCTCATTAAGAGAACGAAAATTTTGAGGATAATGGTTCTCCGATGTGTACTTCTAGGGGTGAAGAATTTGATATTCATCAACTTTCTTCACCTTAGACATCATGACATGTAATTCCACCTGCATTTTCATATGTACATTGTTACAGTTTCATTGCATTAGTCATTCAGTTAGTTCATTATGTAATGTTGTAGTCAAGGAACTTATTCTTAAAGCAATTTATTACAAGCTTCTGAAAATATTGGAAAAACACTCAAATCATATCTCTTCAACTTTCATGATATCATCAAATGATTTAGAAATCATCTCATCGATTTGATAAACAAAGTCTTGACAAAAACCATACCAAGGCTTGCATACTTGGTCATACTTGTTTTCTTCTACTAGGATAAGATGTTCTTACCTACGTTCTATTCTAGAAGCTTCTTGGTGTCACATCTATCCCTCTTACGTCTCTTTTGAAACAAGGATACTCCAAAATTACATATCAAAAATGTCAAAATCAAATTGAATTGAAAAGAAATACTAAACATACAGAAAATTTTATTCTACACACTTCTTTACCCTACCAACCTTCGGTGATGAGCCCGCATCTCTTACTAGTGGTGCAAGGTTGGGAAAGGAAGGAAGTGCCCTTACTCGCCTATGTCCTACCTTTGGTGATAAGCCCATACTTCTTACTAGTAGCATGAGGCGAGGCATAGGGGGTCCATTCACGAAAATTAATGAATCTTAGTGTTTTAAAAATTCAAAACAAAGTGTATTGTGAAAAATGAAATTAAGAATCCAAGTTCCAAAGCGATCAAATCCTTAAAACCAAATTTTTTCAACCAAGTTTCCATCTATGGATCTAAGTCTAGATAAACTGGAAAGTAAGTTACATCCTAGACTATGTAGCAAGTTTGAGTAAGGTAAGTACGTAGGTCAAAATTTGGTTTCTGTCAATACTTTGTCTTTCTCTCATCATTTACATTCAGTCAAATTCATACAATTTGTGCCCTTCCTAGCTCTTGGTGTTGAGCCCTCACATCTCACTAGTTGCATGGAGTTAGGAATGGGGTAAGTTCATCTCATTATCACTACATATTCATCACATTTTTCCAAAACAAGAAGAAGCAACGAATATTGCCTAAAGAAGCCAAAATTTTAGTACTACAATATGTTTGCATCATCTCATATCAGTACTACAAAAACAAACAAAAAGAGAAACATTTTGTTCAAACATTTGGTATCACTTGTCATCCATTGCATACATTCTGAAAAGCATATAAAAACATAGATTCTAAAACATCTAGTATACAAATAAGAAACAAACCATAAGAAAATCTAGATACAAAGAAGTTCTGAACCCAAAAAGATATATATATATATATATATATATATATATATATATATTTATCATGTTTTATATACAATGCCATCATGCACTAGGCATGGTCAAAACACTCAATGAACCTGAAAAATTATAAAAACACTCATATAAACATCCAAAAAAATCACTACAAAAGGACCAAATGGCCTCTCAACCCCTGTGGGATCCATCGGAGGGTGCACGATCGTGTCTAGGGCTCCTACTACGACGACGCTTCGAATGAATTGAGGGATCACGATCATGGCCAACGGCTGTGGTCTCACTATGAGAACAGCTCCGCCTCATTAGGTGCTCAACAGTCTTGTATCCAGCTAGCTCAGTATGAAGAGAGGTCACTAACTTTTCTGCCTTCCAGACAGGGGCAAACACATCAATATGTCTACCAGCTACTGAAGGCTCTCCCACGTCCTCAATAAGCTCGGCCCAAGTACTCTCCGAGGGGAGTAGTAAGGTGTCTGCACACACTCAGCGAATCAAATCCCACCATCCCTCAGCAGTCGCTACGAATAAAAAGAGAAATAACAAGTTATAAAATTACCAAAAACAAAATTAAAAAAAAAAAGCAAAACAAAAAATATCAACTAAACATCTCTAAGCTAACAAATTGGAGAGAAGAGTAGTAACTCACTCGGATCTCCAAGCATCCAAGTGGGATCTCTAGGATCTGCTCCTGCCGCTGACGTTGCCGCTGACTATGGAGCCTCCCCCAAATCTGGAAAGAAATGGCATCCTGCCACGGACTCATCATCTCCCCCTGAGTCCTGAGAAGGAAACTCCTCTGAGATCAAGGTCACCTTCTCTGCACTCACCTCTGCCCTCTTGGACCTCAAGATATCCTGAGTGTCATGCCACTCAAAATCACTATCATCCTCCTCATCTGTCCCACCAACCCCACCTCCAATCCCCTCTCCCATCATCTCCTCCTCAGTCTCCTCTCTAGTTAACTCCTTAGAGTTTGAGTCCACATCAATGGGATCATCTCCCTCTCCACTATGAGGAAGAGCAGCCCTGATCATAAATAAGGGTCCTCGAGAAACACCGGCTACTCCTCGAGCATGAACCACCTGCCTAACTATAATAGGAACTCTAGGAGTAACTGGAGTCAAACCTCAGCCTCCTCTAGGACCTCCCCAGGCCTCGCGAACAGACCTGTACATTGACCTCACTGGAGGAAGCATATCAATGTAGGGGAGGCCAAACTACTAAGGTACTCTATTAAATGTGTGGGTCTCTAACCTCCCTATCCTATATACCAACTGACCTGGAGTAGAGTAGGAAATCAATGTATGTATCTCCTCTCCCCACAGTCCTACCAATGCTTGATACAGAGTGGCCTCCATGTCTGCAATAGTCAGTGAAGCCACTGGCTGGTGTGGCATCCTGAGCAATAACGTCCCCATCCTCCACGCTTCCCTGACAGCCCTCGGATCCTCTACCTGTACACCCCTCCCATAGGGAATGATGCGCTCATACACCCAACTCATAACTAGAGTAGGGTGACTTAATGACTGCCCCTGTAATTTGACCACCCTATATAAGTCATGGTAGAGGTCATCTCATCACGAATGGTCGAGCTCCCCAAGAGGAAATATAGCCATCAGCCTCTCATCTGAGCAATCACAGTATATCATATGCAGGATGGGAATTGTAGAGTCATCAGCGGAACTTATCCCTACTCAACCGTGAGGCAAGCATACCCATGAACTGGCTCTGAAAGAGATTCATAGTGTGCATAGGAGCAGTAGTGATGGATTCAAATTTTCACCCCCATCTTGGAGCTTTCCATCAATGAGGATTAACAACATCTCCCATCAAAAATAGCCCACCATATCCATTTTCTTCTTCTCTCTCTTTCTCTCTCCTCTCCGCCAGACTAGTTATCTCACTTTCTAAGAATTCTAATTTCACAGTATGGGATTGCACTTTTTCATATTTCCTAATAGTTCCTAATGTACCCCTAAGTCGCCTTTATGTTACCTGAAAAGGGACTTGAAATCTACATCCCAGGAAGTTAGAATTTTTTTAAGTTGTGCGAGGATAATATGAAAAAGGCATTAGGGGGTAGAAGAAGATTCATATTCTATTCTATAAATTGTACCGTCATTCCCATTTAAAATATTTGTCTCGCTCTAATTTTTTAATCTCAAGAGAGCATTCTACCTTGAGAGAACAAAGGAGATAGACAATCATTCTTCCTTTCTCTACCCCTTCACAATATACTCCTCCATTTCTTCTGCTATCCACCCAAAACTTTTGAAAAAGAGACAATTTAATAACATAATCCAACAGGATTTTTTATCTTTCTTAAAAAACATAGAAGAGATTTCTTTATACAATTAATGTGTTCATCTTTTTTTGCATTCTGGTCTCAGAACTGATGCCATGTAAAAAGTTATCGGTTCTGTAACTCACCAAATGCGGATGTGATGATCCTTCTAACTAGTGCCATCATAGTGCAAGAATCCCATGATTTCCTACTCTATGCAACATTAGTTCTCCTACCCCTTTTCGATGAACTCCTCTAAAGCCCTAAAAACATCTTCTGACAAATTCCTCTCTAGCACAATGATGATACAGGTCTCCTCGCAAGGTGTTCGGGATCTGGAAAATATCTCCAAGTGTGCGTTAACATCCCACATGCCCAGCTTAGACCCCGCGTGCTTTGTTTTTCCCTTTTCCCCTCTTTTCTTGACCTTTTGCTCTTCAGTGACGAAACTGCCGCCCTTCCTAGGCGGCGGTCCTGTAACTGCTGCCCTGCTTAGGGTAGCGGTCCTTTACGCATTTTCCAGAAAGCTCTTTTAACATGACTCACGTAAATATCAACGATTCACCAGCTTTTTTAACCGCCATAATCTTGCATTAATGATTATGGTTCCTTGGAATAGTGTTTTGCCATTGTTTATAGTTTAAGAGTTCTATTTGGTTTTTACCTTGGGTAAATGCAAATGCTATAAATAGTTGGCTTGTGCTCAAGCAAATGGCCCCTCAAATTTGCCTCTGAATTTCTCATTGCAATAGATTAGTCTTTCATTTTCCTTAGAATTCTTAGTTTCTTTCATTGCATGCTTAGTTAGTGTTGTTTTGTTGTTAGGAAGCCACATATCCATCTTGTGCAAATGCTGTTGATATTTTATCCAATCCATTGGAGTAAAATAGTTTGTTTTCAATAGGAAGCCATTAAAGTTGTAGGTTTTGTTCTTCAAACAAGATAGTTTCAGGTTCTGGATGTTTTATGTTGCATGACTCGCAATAAATCCCGCTAGGAATTACATAAGCCAAGCTCTGTACTCTTGCGCTATCTCTCTCCTACTCGCATTGTATTCAGTCTGTATCCTAAGCTGCCTTTGTCCCAATATCTACTTTTGTTGATGCTAGCATTACACGCTTTTCTGGATCTACGTGAACACGAAGGAACAAGGAGATCACACTGAGGGGACAAGATCACACACACCATCGGATTCACCACTGTTCTGCAGAATCCAGGTTCTAGCTTTCAAAGTTCTAAATTAGAAGCATATCAAATAGAGTAGTTAATCACTTTATTTCAATCAATTTTACTTTCGATATTTCCAGGGAAGCTGTGGGGATTGATAGTTTCTGAGAGACTATGATTCATTCCTCACTTCTGAGGTAGGATCGAGAGTCTTGCAAATAGACTAGATCAAGTATTTCATTATTTAGAATAGATTCACAGTTGCACAGATAAATAGCTATACTCGGTTATCTTGTTTGTTTTAATTTGTTATTTAAATTATCAATTCTAGATACGTTAAATAGTTACTCTTTTAAATTCGTTCGAATAGTTCATCAGAAAATACAAAAATAGAGAAATCATATATGCTATAGATATACTTAAAGTAGTTAAATTTCACTTTGCTACAGTTAATTTACATTGTTGCTTTTGTATGACAATCACGGGACCTAGGGAGCCCAGAGAATATGTATTCGAGCCAATCGTGCCCCAACCCAATCTCATCATAGCAATAACTGATATAGATCAAAATCTCAGGATCCAAGTCTTCCGAACAATGGTAAACTTGCAACAAATCAGTTTCCAACTGCACGGGTTAAACATAGAAGACAACCAAGCACACACATTTTGGTCGAATCAACCAAACTATAGATTACCTTAGATTCATATCTACATGACTGTAGAAGGGTTTGAAAGAGAGCAGACATTTGATTGTGATCCTTTGGTTCCACAGCCAGATGCAGGAGACACTCTCACAGATATAGATACCAGCTTAAGAATTCAGGTTGCACGAACGCCTGTAAGATATTATGAGAAGATCACACAGTTATTGATTCTAAATATAGAAGCTGAGAAAGCATATGATTACTAGATACTAGGGATTAGGGACTGATTCCATACATGACCATAACAGGTCTGCAACAACCACGAATCTACGGTTGTGACCCAAAAATCCCACAGCCCAATCAATCCATAGGTGAATCAGACATAGATGTTGGCCTACGTACACTAGTATTTAGATCTACTCCACTTCCACCTATCATCATCAGAACAGTTATCCTGGTTAGACATAGCAGCTAACAAAGCTAAGGAGTTCTGGACTAGGCCAGAGAATCACCCATAGAGTCAATTATATTTACCATCTGCCCTATGACCTTATCTGGAGATATACACGAAACTATCCCAGGACATTTTCCACATATTCCACAACCTATAGACCGAATCACGCCAGAGCTCGATATTGATTGGAGCCTTCGAGCAGTCATCCTTGCTGATCGATCTATCACACCAGTTCAAGTTAGGAGGGCCTTCTTTACCTTAGATTCACAATTTCCACTAGTGCGTGTCGAAGACATTAGATTTCCTAACTAGTTTGTCTGCATCCCACACATATTTCATCCCCACCGGCTGTCTCGGCATGACCTCGGGAGGTCGGGTGTGAGGAAGAGTTACTTGTAGATTCCCAAGCTCGCTTGTCACTTTTTTCGTCGTACAAAATTGGTGAACCCGACGTGAACTTTCTACTTTCTACTCTGGAGTCAGATTTCTACTAGTTCTTTTGAAATAAACGACTCTTTTGTCTTTATTACCTCATCAACTTTCACCATCACCTTCGCTCCTTCCCATTATTCTGTGGGTATTCATATACCCCCCGAATATGTCAGGATTCGATGCATATGGCAGACCCCTCTTGGGTCTTGAGGCATACTACGCCCAACAGAATAGACCATCATCACCCTCACTCTCAGTATGGGGTGACAACTACTCAACTAACCAGTTGTCAACACAGACTCCAAGGATCAGGTATACCTCATCCCTCCGAACAAAGGAGTTGGATCAGTTTGCTCAAACGCGGCAAACAGAGCCTTCAGGCTCGAACAATATGACGCTCATAGGAGAATCAAGTTCGTCTCCTCAGGTACTACTTAGACCACAAATTAGTAGACAATCAAACTCATACCTGGGTTTAGATGATGAACATTTGGTACGTTATGCCAGGAATGAACAACGTTCTTGAAGTATGTACCCACCTATAGGAGGTTTACAAACACAACCCGAGGTCTCTTTTCAAGGAAATACCTCCATGCCACTACACATAGGAAATGCCCTTGGGGAAACTTGGCAGGGCAACGATCAATTCATAGCAGGATATCACATGCCTATACAACATCAGGATATACAACAAACGCCACCAAGGAAAAATATCGTGACTTCACCAAATGAAGTCATTTCAACTCTAGTAGAAAAGGTTAGGGGTTTAGAACTTGCCCAAGCAAGTCAAAATTCTCAATTCATGCAGGCAGGAAGTTCCAATCCTCCACACCATCCTAGATAAATAGACCTCCTCACAGGAGTAGGCACGTTAGGCATGACTCCTCAGTATTCACAACAAACCCCAACTACACCCACCATTCCTAACACCGCTCCTCCTGGTCTGGTACAAAGTAATCCATTCTTGGACAATACCCCTTCATACTTAAACATGTACTCCAAATCACCACAAGGGGATATGTTCTCCTCTCCCGGTATTTTTACTCAACCACAGGGGTTCCCTTATGCTCCTACCAATGCATATGCAATGCCATATCAACAACCCATTCCACCTCCACTCCCTCAGCAGGCACCATCAATGGTCGAAACCTATGCGATAGGGACTTACTCAGAATATTTGAAAGAGCCCCTAGATTTCACCATACGAAGCATCATGCTTCCAAGACCTCTTCCTGATTTTCCCAAATACAAAGGTGAGGGAGATCCAAATGCCCATATCAAGGCTTACGCAATAGCCATCCGAGAACTACTCCCTTGGGATGGGGTTGTTGCTAAAATATTCCCCAAAACTTTGGAAGGCATCACTCTCGATTGGTATTATAGAATACCTGAGGCTTCCATCCATTCGTTCAAGCAGCTCGTGTCAGAGTTTATCAAAGCCTTTGACATGAACAAACTATTAAGGATAGGAATCAGGGAATTTTTACACATCAAGCAAGAACACAATGAATCTGTCGCCCATTTCATCCAGAGGTGGTGTACAGTACTTTATTCTTGGCAAGTGCTCCAAACATGGATCAGATGGAACTATGTGATTTATTCCTTCATTCTCTTAGCAGAGAAGTGAAGGAAGAAGTCCAGAAGTTCCCACTAAGAACTTACGATGAAGTACTTGAGAGCGCTCTCCGAATAGATCAAGTGGCAATTGATAGTGGTCGCAAAACATATGGACCAAACGGAAGGTTAATCACTTCCAACCAGAACACTACAACTTATCCTACTATCACGAATGTCAATCAAGGACCTAAAATTCTTAACAAAAATTGCGGAGTGACAACGGATGGAGTAACTGATCAGGCTAGAAAGACAAACGTTGTGAATACTCCACCACAAATAAACAATCAACGAAACAACAACTTTACCCCGACAATCAATGCAATGGATTTTAATCATCCACAGCAACAACAACAACAACGACGACGGAAAAATATCCTACACAGGATTCAAGCCAAAGCTCAACTGGTTATCAAAATCAAAATCAAAATCAAAAACAACAACACAAAACTTTAATAGGCAACGGTTTGATCAAAGTTTTGGGCCACAATATGCACCAAACCAACAAACTAGGAATTACAATCCTAATTCGTATTGTGGTTTCCACAAAATTCAGGGCCATGACACTAGAACATGTCGTGACTACAATAAATTCATGCAATGCTTGCCAGATGAACAAAGACAACTTTTCATAGATATGTTCTTGGCAGATCCTACGTCACCAGCACCAAATACTTTTACAGGGGTAGTTTCCCCTCAAAATGCACCCCTCAAGATCTTTAATGATCCGCTCCCAAATCACAACAATAACAAGTTAAATCCAAGTGGGACAAACAAGGGTGTAATTACAGGAAACAATGATCATGAGGCTTCAACTTCGCTAAATCCATTAGTTGTGCCACAACTAGGAAGTCAACCATGACCTAAGATAGTCGGATTAGTGGAGTTAGATGCCAAACTATCCATCGAAGCTGTAACAAGAACACGAGAGTATTTCTCTCAGCCAAGTCCAAGCCACCTGCCAGGGATGGATAACATCCAACAAATAGTAACAAAACCCGTTGGTGCTTATGACTTAATTAATGATCTAACAAAAACCTTCTCACACATCTCCTTTTTGGATTTATTAAATAACTCTCCTTCCCACAGGGCTGCTCTTTTAGAAGCATTGGGTTTAGGTCATCTAATTAGCATCACTCCACCTCCCGAAACATAGGTAAATCATATAGACTTTGATATCCATCCTCCGGGGCAGCCGGATAGGGACACTGAATTCATATTCGAAATAAACAAAATGCCAACAGATGCTGAGATTACATGCTGAGGTGATCCGGCCTTACACTTGCAAGTATGGGTTTATAACAATTATGTGAAATGTGCGATGGTTGACGATGGGGCAGTAGTTAACATAGTCCCTTTTTCTTTCCTTCAAAAGCTAGGGTATGGAGAAACAAATTGTTCCACAACCTGAAATACGCTAAGAGGCTATGACAGCCTTAAAGCCACCTCGATTGGAACTATAATATTACCAGTCACCTTAGGACCCAAAACCATCTTGACTGAGTTTTATATTATAGATCAGGAAACTAACTATAATATGATCCTCGGCCGACCATGGATACACTGCATGAAGGCAATCCCTTCTACGCTATTTCAAGAAGTAAGGTTTTTACACTTAGGAAATATATTCGTAGCCAAAGGTGATCCAAAACCATTTGATGTACACCTAGCTGACTTAAAGAAAAGGACCAGGCGTGCACTCGGAGTTTGAACTCCCAACAAACCAACTTAATAAACCTACCGACACAAAACTAGAGGAAAAATTGGTACCTACCACAGACCTTGAAACTATGAGCCTAGCCACGGCAACCCCAGCCCCCAAAGATGAGGCTAACACTATAGAAATAGTGTCATTAGGAACTACTACAAAAATTGTTGAATTACTGGAACAGGATCTACCAATGTTCCTACCATTTGATTCTGTAGGCATGGGGTGCACCCTAGGTGTTGGCTCTCTTCCAGTAGTGGAACTCTGCATGATAGAAGTAGAAGATGTTAACACAACAAATATCCCAATGTCCATACTCCCAGATAAGTGTTGGACTCTCCATTTCGATGGAGCTAGATGTCATTACGGAGCTGGGGCAGGTGTAATCCTTACTTCTCCTGAGGGAAAAGTCCTACCATTTTCCTTTAAACTAAAATTCGAATGCACTAACAATGGCGCTGAGTATGAAGCCCTCCTCCTTGGCCTCATTGTAGCTAAGAGAATCGGTGTTGATAACATCAGAGTGTTAGGAGACTCACAATTGGTAGCAAACCAAGTCTCTGAGATATATGAAACCAAAGCCGAGCACTTACAGCTTTACAAAATAGCTGTATTAGATTTAAGCAAGGAGTTTGACTTCATATCAATTGAAGCAATCCCGCGAGAACAAAATCTTCTCGCCGATTCTATAGCAACCTCGGCATCACGCTTCACTCCAAACAATGAATTCCAAGATACCCATTTCATGGTGTCCCTTCGTACCGAACCATTGATAAAAACAATGTCAAATCCTCTTTTAAATAGAAATGAAAACAAATCTGCTATCCTAGACCACGTTGGTAGTGATATGGCAACTCTGAATTACTTAAACACCTATGCGGCATTACATCTCTCCCATCACGTGATAGATTTATCTTTGATCCCACATTCATCTTCCTATTACGGGAATCCCATGACAAAGCTTCCCCCACAAAAAGAACCCAGCATATACACAGTCGAGAATGGAGATGAGCTGGGGCTACCCCCAGCCCCGCCTGAGTTTGAAGAAGGTAACGCTTCTTTAATCAAAGAAACAATTGATATTAACATCGGAACGGAAGATGAACCAAGGATGTTGAAGTTAGGATCCTCATTAACTCCGTTAGAGGTAGAAATACACACTCGGATCCTCAAGGAACATCAGAAGGCTTTTGCATTTAATTATAAGGAAATGATAGGCATTGCACCCCACATTGTGGTACATAACCTCATCACTAAATCAGATGCAAAGCCGATTAAACAAAAATCGAGACCAATGAAACCTAAGGTAGCTCTCATGGTGAAAGAGGAGGTAATAAAACTCCTCCAAGTAGGATTCATCAAACCAGTCGATTACTCTCAATGGGTATCTAATATCGTTCCCGTTCTAAAAAAGAATGGGAAGATATGCATCTGCATAGACTTCCGAGACATTAACAAAGCATGTCCTAAAGATGACTTCCCGTTACCATCCATTGATGTCATTGTTGATGCAACAGCTGGATTTGAAATTTTGTCTCTCATGGATGGATTCTCAGGATACAATCAAATCAGAATATCTGAACAAGATCAAGCTAAAACCACATTTATAACTCCTTGGGGAACCTATTGCTATGTTGTTATGCCATTCGGTCTCAAGAACGCTGGTGCTACATACCAGCGGGCTATGACATATATATTTCACGATCTAATTCATCAAATCATGGAATCCTATGTAGATGACTTGTTGGCTAAGGCCAAGAAGTGTTGTGACCATCCGGAAGTACTTCGCATCATTCTTTCACATCTGATAGAATACGGAGTCACGCTAAATCCAGAAAAATGTGTCTTTGGTGTAACAGGAGGGAAGCTCCTAGGTTACATTATATCATCACGCGGGATCGATGTTGACCCAACCAAAATTTGGGCTGTTCTCGAAATGGTTCCACCTTCGGATGAATCTGGAATCAGATCATTTCTCGGAAAGCTTGGTGCAATCCGGAGATTCATCCCGGACTTAAGTTTGCCATTCATCCAATCAACAATCTACTCAAGAAAGACTATAGCATTGATTAGACCGAAGAATGTAATGCAGCTTTCAACGCGGTTAATCATTTCTTGTTAGCACCACCTACGCTAATGCCACCTAAGCTAGATTTCCCGCTAATTTTATACTCGTGAGCTACCAATGTCTCACTAGCCTGTATGCTGGCTCAAGAAGATGATGACAAGAGAGAACGTGCGATTTATTTCATTAGCCGGACATTGCTTGACTATGAAACACACTACACACAAGTAGAATGAGAATGCCTCGCCATAGTCTTTGCAACAAAACGCTTAAGACATTACATGTTAAATCAAGAAACAAAGGTCATGGTAAAAACGAATCATTTATGAACTTTCCTCACGCAAGGGTCCTTGTCTAAAAAGGCTGGACGTTTTATAACCTTAATGCATGAATTCGAATTAACATTTGTAAATCAGAAGTCTGTTAAGGGACGAATCATCGTGGATTGGTTAGCTGATAACCCATTAAACGGATGTGATCTAGTAGATTTGGACTTTCCAGATGAATGCGTATACTACATCGAAACCAGACCTCCTATCTCTGAGTGTCCTTGGTACACTGATATCATTAATTATATCATGGACCATACGTATCCAGAAGGTGCTACTCCGCAACAAAGAAGGTGGTTACGCATTATCGTAGCGAAATACGTCATTATAGAGCAAGTGCTCTATCGAAAAGTGTTTGATGGAATGCTTCTAAGATGCATCGACACAGAAGAATCCAAGAAGATTCTCTATGAATATCACAGTGGAATGTGTGGAGGCCACTTCAGTGGCCATGCCACCACTCGTAAAATACATCGAATGGGCTATTTATGGCCCACTCTAGAACACGACACAGTAGAGTTTGTACGCAGATGTCATAAGTGTCAAGAATTCTCCCACGAGATTCACATGCCAGCACAAGCTCTACAACCAATTGCTACTCCATGGCCCTTTTCTATGTGGGGCCTAGATTTAATAGGGAAATTCTCTCCCTCGTCTACAGACAGCCATAATTTTATAATCACGGCCACCGAATATTTTACCAAGTGGGTAGAGGCTATGCCTCTTACTACTGTACCAGGTTTTGTAATCGCCAAGTTCATTTTGAACCAAATCATTTGCAGGTACGGTGTCCCGTAAATCATTATCTCAGATAATGGAACTTCTTTTAAGAATGAGGAAGTTTGCGAATTGTGTAATAAATTTAAAATAAGCCATCATATGGCTTCATTATATTACCCTCAGGCCAATGGACAGGACGAGGCGACAAACAAAACATTAAAAGCCATTCTTCTTAAAACGGTGAAAGAAAACAAACGAGATTGTTACTTGAAGTTATATCCGGCCTTATGGGCCCACCGAACCTCAATAAGAACACCAACAGGAGTGACTCCTTTCTCGCTAGTATTCGGAGCAGAAGCAGTTCTCCCGCTTGAGGTTGAAATACCCAGTCTCTGCATTTCATTACAAGGGATCCTAGATGAAGACGCTTATAGAGAAGCACGTCTTTCCCAACTAGAAATCCTAGATGAAGCTAGGTTAGATGTTGAACAGCGGCACAGAGTCTATGCTGACTGGATGTGCCGGCAGTATAACAAGAAAGTCTATGAACGTGACATATATGAAGGTGATCTAGTTCTAAGGCTAGATAGCCGGATCGACAAAAAGACCGGCGAAGGAAGGAATTTTTGGCCCAAATGGTTGGGCCCATACCGAGTCATGAAGGACTATGGAAATGGTGCATACCTCTTATGTACGCTAGAAGGTGAGGAATTTGGTGAAACAGTCAATTCCCTACACCTCAAACGATTCTACACGTAAGCAACTAGCACTACTTATAATTATATCTACATTGCATCTTCATACAGGTTAGGATCATTTTGTCCGCTTGTTTCGTACAAAAAAAAATGTGATCAAGGAATTTGTTCTCAAAGCAATTCATTACAAACTCATGATGTTGTTGGCATAAACACTCTAATCATACTTCTCCATTTCCATGATATCATCAAACTATTTCGGAATCATTTCATCAAATAAAGCTAGATATGACAAGGTCTTAACGGTAACCATGCCAAGATCTGTGGGTTTATTCTCACTTTTGGTTTCTTCTTAGGATAGGTGTCTTGCCTATGGTCTGTTCTAGAAGCTTCATGGTGTCACATCTATCCCGTATATATATCTCTTTGGAAATAAGAACACACTGACATTTTTCTCAAATAAACAAGTCAAATATAGAATCAAACAGAAAATTTTAATTTTACACATTTCCTTGCCCCACCAACCTTTGGTGATGAGCTTGCATCTCTTACTAGTGACGTAGGGTTGGGAAAGGATGGAAATTCCCTTACTCACTTATGCCTTGCCTATGGTGATAAACCCACGCTTCTTACTAGTAGCATGGGGAAAAGTATAGGGGGTCCTCTTGACAAACAAATGCAAAAGGTCATAGACAAACAATTCAAACCTTGAAGCTTTAAGTCAAAAACAAATGAATCAGATGTTCAAAATTCCAAAAGAGTTAAAAGCCTAATAACCCAGATTTTGTCTACTATGTGGCCATCTATGGATCTAAGTCTAGATAAACCGCAAAGCAAGTTGCATCCCAAAACTATGAAGTCACTCGAGTGGAGTAAGCTTGTAGCATCCTAATTTGGTTCCACCAAAGCTTTGTCTATCTCTCATCACTACCATTTCAAACACATTTCACAACTTGTGCCCTTTCTAGCTCTCAGTGATGAGCCCTCACATCTTACTAGTTGTGTGGAGTTAGGAGAGGGGAAAGTCTATATGCTCATCGTATCGGTTTTGTCTTCACCACTTTTCCAAAACAAATATGAGGCATCCAAAATTGCTTACAGAAACTAAGATTCAAAATCACATTATATCTACATTATCATATATCAGCATCATGAAATACAAAAAGAAAGTAAAACACTTGCATCATTTGTTCTCCATTGCATACATTCTAAAGAGCATACAAGCATAACATCATAATCTACATGAGGAAACTGGAAAGGAAACAAAGCCATGAATGCCAAAAGTATGATCCAAAAAGAATATATATATATATATATATATCAAAGTTTCTGTACAATGCCATCATGCGCCAAGCATGGTCAAAATGCTCAAAGAGCCCGGGATATACAAAAGAATATATCATACAAAATCTAGGAGAGCCAGGTGGCTTCTCATCCCCTATGAGACCCCTCCGAAGGTGCACGCCCACGCCTAGGACTCTGGCTACGCCGGCACTCTGAGTGCATAGAGGGCTCAGGATCCCAAGGGGCAGCCACAGTCTCGCCACGAGAATGACTCCTCATCAGGCGCTCGGCTGTCCTATACCCCGCTAGCTCCGTGCAGAGAGTCGATACCATCCTGGCCACATGCCAGACTGGGGAAAAGACATCAGTATGTCTACCAGCTACTGAGGGCTCCCCAGCATCCACAGACAACTTTGCGCGGGTCCTCTCCATGGGGATCATCAGGGTATTAGTGCATACCCTACGAATCAAGTCCCGAAACTCATCGGTGGTCTCTGCAAACAAAGGAGAAAACAAATCAGAAACAAAACAAGAGATTAGAAATACAAGATAAAACAAAAGGAGAGCTAGCAACTAAATACTAACTAAAAACAAACATTAAAAGGAAGGATGGTAACTTACTCGGATCACCAGGCCTCCAGGATGGATCTCTGGGGTTAGCACCTGCCACAGATGCCACCATTGACTGAGGTGCTGCTCCTATGACTGGAGTGACGTAGCACCCCGCAACAGAATCATCCTCCCCACCATGGCCCTAGGAGAGTGGCTCCTCTGAAACCAGAGTCACCCTCTCTACACTCTGCTTAGCCCTCTCTACCTGCATGATATCCTGAGTATCATGCCACTCAGGATCAGTCTCCTCCTCTATCTCTCCCCCTGTAAACTCCTCTGACTCAGAGTCTATGTCAATAGGGTCATCACTGCTATGGGTAGGACCCGCGGCAATCTGAAGCAAGGGTGCCTGAGGCACACCGGCTCTCCCTCTGGCACGTACTACCCTCCTGGCCGTAATAGGAATGCCGGGAGTAACAACTGTCCAACCCCGGCCTCTAGGACCCCCTCTGGCCTCTCAGACTAACCTGTATACTGGCGCTATCAGGGGAAGCATGCCCATGTAGGGTAGGCCAAACTGCTGAGGAACTCGGCCAAAGGGGTGTATCTCCACTCTTCTCACTCTATCAATAAGTTGCCCTGTGGTGGAGCAGGAGATCAAAGTAAGAGCCTCCTCACCCCATATGCCTGGTCATGGTTTGATATGGTGTGGCCTCCATGTCAGCAGTGGTCAGAGAAGCAACTGGCTGATGAGGTGCTCTGAGCACTGACATATCTATCCATCTAGCTGCCCTCACAGCTCCTGGATCTGTCACCTCTACACCTCTGCCATAGGGGATGAAGTGCTCGTAGACCCAACTCATGACCAGGGTCGGGTGGCTCAAGGACTGCCCCTGTAAATGGACTACCCTGTATAAATCATGGTAGGTAGTCCCAAGTATGTCTGCTCCCCTAGGCATATATCCGGCCATGTCCCTCTATCTGTGCAATGATGGGGGACCAGCAGTATAACAGTGTGTCTCCTCCCTTGTCCCCGATCAGTCTCGAGGCAAGGATCCCCATAATGGCCTGGTGAAGCAAGGGGATGGGCAAACTAGGAATGGATCGAACTCTGACCCCCTTCTTCGAGCCCGTGGAGATGACTGCATCTCCCATATAGGAAGCCCACTGTGCTATCTGGGCCCGTGAACCTACTGTCTCAAGGGTTAGACGTCTCCCAATGATTGGGACCCCCAGAATGCGATAAACATCCTCCAAAGTGATGGTCCACTCACCACGGACCCCTGGTAATCGGAAGGTGTTCCGATCAGCATCCCAATAGGAAAATAAGTCACAAAGAATGTGACTGGATGGTGCAACATGTGGAACACGCGAGATACGTAGTATCCCGGCCCTCTGAAGAGTGTCCTCCTCATCCTGTGAAAGTGCATCTAGTACTCCTGGGAGCCAGTCACACTCCCTCTCTCGGCTCCACCGAATATACTCCTCTCTCGCCTGCATACACCCAAAAACACACAAAACAAAGCAAGTTAGCATCCAAGTGATATTGGAAAAATCATGAAAACACATAGAAATGCTAAAAATGCAAAAACAATCTCAAACAGATGTTCTTTTGGCATTCTATGCAAAACCGCCGCCCTGAGCAGGGAGGTGGTTTTGTAACCGCCACCTTAAGGGTGGTAGTTGTGTAACTGCCACCCTGAAAGGGCGGCGGTCGTGTAACCGCCGCCCTGGGCAGGGCGGCGGTCGTGTGCCGAAAACCCACGCGGGTTTTATAATTTAAAAAGCCTAAAAACACTAAAAAAGGACCGTTTTAGCTAAAAACAAAGCCTACCCAGTAGGCACCCCCCCTAGATGGACCTTTTAAACCTAGCATTTTCAAAAATAACCCCCCCACAACAAAGATTTTAGCATTTTAAAATTAAGGGGGTAAAAAGGATAAATTGAAGAAAACTAACCTGTGATCTCGCGGGTCGATGTTCCACTCGCGGAGGCATGATCACTATCCCGTCACGAACATTTTGACTCTACTCGCGCAAGAAACCATCACCGTGGGTTCCAGAGCTCAGAATCAATCAAATCAACTCACGCAAATGAATAGGAAAATGGGCCCACTTTCATATATATAGCAAACCTGACTTGTTTTAAAATGCCTTTTTTTGCAAGTTTGGAGCGCCGACGGAGGTAAGTTCTTATCCCCGCACGAATGGTACGTTCTCATTTCCTATTATTTTAGCATTTATTTTCCAAATTATTGTGTCTATCTGCACTTGAGTTCTCTTTTCGTTTTGCAGGTGGCAGGAATTTTGGATGGCGTCATTTCAACACACGGACATATCAGGTATAACTTCTAACTTCCCATTTCGGGACCGCCATACTCGGACCCACCGTTTTGCGCCTCTTCATGGCTAAAACGCTTCTCCGAGGGGGCAATATGTACGTACCCAAAATTGTAGGGTACTGCACCGTCGGAACAATGTAACACGTACCCCAATGATGATACAGGTCTCCTCGCAAGGTGTTCGGGATCCGGAAAAGCTCTCCAAGTGTGCGTTAACATCCCGCATGCCCCGCTTAGCCCCTGCATGCTTTGTTTTTCCCTTTTCCCCTCTTTTCTTGGCCTTTTACTCTTCAGTGATGAAACCACTACCTCACCTGAGTGGCGGTCTCATGACGGCCACCCTGAACAGGGCGGCGGTCCTGTAACCGCCGCCCTGCTCAGGGCGGCGGTCCTTTACGCATTTTCTAGAAAGCTCTTTTAACACAACTCACGTAAATTTCAACGATTCACCAGCTTTTTTTCACCGCCATAAGCTTGCATTAATGATTCTGGTTCCCTGGAATAGTGTTTTGCCATTGTTTATAGTTTAAGAGTTCTATTTGGTTTTTACCTTGGGTAAATGCAAATGCTATAAATAGTTGGCTTGTGCTCAAGCAAATGGCCCCTCAAATTTGCCTCTGAATTTATCTTTGCAATAGATTAGTCTTTCATTTTGTTTAGAGTCCTTAGTTTCTTTCATTGCATGCTTAGTTAGTATTGTCTTGCTGTTAGGAAGCCACATATCCATCTTGTGCAAGTGCTGTTGATATTTTATCCAATCCATTGGAGTAAAATAGTTTGTTTTCAATAGGAAGCCATTAAAGTTGCAGGTTTTTTCTTCAAACAGGATAGTTTCAGGTTCTGGATGTTTTATGTTGCATGACTCGTAATAAATCCCGCTAGGAATTACATAAGCCAAGCTCTGTACTCTTGCACTATCTCTCTCCTACTCGTATTGTATTCAGTCTGTATCTTAAGCTGACTTTGTCCCAATATCTACTTCTATTGATGCTAGCATTACACGCTTTTCTGGATCCACGTGAACATGAAGGAACGAGGAGATCACACTGAGGGGACAAGACCACACACACCATCGGATTCGCCACTGTTCTGCAAAATCCAGGTTCTAGCTTTCAAAGTTCTAAATTAGAAACATATCAAATAGAGTAGTCAATCACTTTATTTCAATCAATTTTACTTTCGATATTGCCAGGGAAGCTGTGGGGATTGATAGTTTCTGAGATACTATGATTCATTCCTCACTTCTGAGGTAGGATCGAGAGTCTTGCAAATAGACTAGATCAAGTATTTCATTATTTAGAATAGATTCACAGTTGCACAGACAAATAGCTATACTCGGTTATCTTGTTTGTTTTAATTTGTTATTTAAATTGTCAATTCTAGATATGTTAAACAGTTACTCTTTTAAATTCATTCGAATAGTTCATCAGAAAATACAAAAATAGAGAAATCATATATGCTATAGATATACTTAAAGTAGTTAAATTTCACTTTGCTACAGTTAATTTACATTGTTGCTTTTGTATGACAATCACGGGACCTAGGGAGCCCAGAGAATATGTATTCGATCCAATCATGCCCCAACTCAATCTCATCACAGCAATAACTGATATAGATCAAAATCTCAGGATCTAAGTCTTCCGAATAATGGTAAACTTGCAACAAATCAGTTTCCAACTGCACGGGTTAAACATAGAAGACGACCAAGCACACACATTTTGGTCGAATCAACCAAACTACAGATTACCTTAGATTCATATCTACATGACTGTAGAAGGGTTTGAAAGAGAGTGGACATTTGATTGTGATCCTTTGGTTCCACAGCTAGAAACAGGAGACACTCTCACAGATATAGATACCAGCTTAAGAATTCAGGTTGCACGAACACCTGTAAGATATTCTGAGAAGATCACACAGTTATTGATTCTGAATATAGAAGCTGAGAAAGCATACGATTACTGGATACTAGGGATTAGGGACTGATTCCATACATGACCATAGCAGGTCCGCAACAACCACGAATCTATGGTTGTGACCCACAAATCCCACAGCCCAACGAATCCATAGGTGAATCAGACATAGATGCTGGCCTACGTACACTAGTATTTAGATCTACTCCACTTCCACCTATCATCATCAAACAGTTATCCTGGTTAGACATAGCAGCTAACAAAGCTAAGGAGTTCTGGACTAGGCCAGAGAATCACCCATAGAGTCAATTATATTTACCATCTGCCCTATGACCTTATCTGGAGATATACACGAAACTATCCCAGGACATTTTCCACGTATTCCACAACCTATAGACCGAATCACACCAGAGCTCGATATTGATTGGAGCCTTCGAGTAGTCATCCTTGCTGATCGATCTATCACACCAGTTCAAGTTAGGAGGGCCTTCTTTGCCTTAGATTCACAATTTCCACTAGTGCATGTCGAAGACATTAGATTGCCTAACTAGTTTGTCTGCATCCCACACATATTCCATCCCCACCGGCTATCTCGGCACGACCTCGGGAGGTCGGGTGCGAGGAAGAGTTACTTGTAGATTCCCAAGCTCGCTTGTCTAAATTGAGAAAAACTAACCTAAGACTTTGCAGGTCGATCTCCTACTCTTGGAGGCATGATCACGATCTCACAATGAACATTTTGACTATGCTCTCGTTGAAAATGGTTACCATGGGTCCTAGAGCTCAAAAATTACCAAATTGATATGCACAAATAAATAGTAAAATGAATTTGTTTTATATATATATATAGAGAGAGAGAGAGAGTATTCTAATCTTGTTTTGAGTGTTCTTATGCAGAGTTGGAGCGCTAACGAAGGTAAGTTCTTATCCCTGTGCAAATGGTGAGTCCTCATTTTATTTTAATTTAGTGTTTATTTTTCAATTTATCTTATCTATCTACACTTGAGTCCCCTTTTCATTTTATAGATAGCGGGAATTTGGATGGCAACATTGCAGCACATGGGCATGTCAGGTATAGCTTCTAACTCCCCATTTTGGGACTGCCATACTTGGACCCACTATTTTACACCTCTTCATGGCTAAAACGCTTCTCCAAGGGGGCAATATATACATACCCAAAATTGTATGTATTGTACAGTTGGAAAGAAATTACGAAAATCCTAATGATGATTCAGATCTCTTCGCAAGGTGATTAGAATCTAGAAAGCTCGCCGAGTATACATTTACATCCCAAAATGCCTTATCCAAATTTTACATGTTTTTTTCTAACTCCTACCCCCTTTTTCCTTGCATTTTGGCTTTAAGTTACACGACCTCCACCCTGCCTGGGCAGTGGTCCTGTAACCACCGCCCAAGACAGGGCAGCGGTCCTGTAATCACCGCCCTACATAGGGCGGCAGTCTTGTCCTCCTTTTCCAGAACCTTCTGACGCACTCAACACCATGAAAATCAAGTTGTACTTTCAAATCTCAGCCGCTTCTTCTTTATTTAGTTTTTCTAGCCACCTTGTAATAGTAGTTCTTCATTTTAAATAATATAGGAGTTCAATTTGAACTTGTCTTCTAGTGATTGCAAATGCTATAAATAGCCTGCTTGCACTTATGTAAAAGAGAGACACCAAGAAGAATAAAAAAAGGCTATGAAGGAGGAAGAAGACCAGACCTCTTTTCTTGTCCAAGAGCACCATTTTCTTGATCTGAAGACCCTTGGTCTGAAGATTTCTTTTCTTATCTCTCCCAGGTTTGTTTATGAATCACTTCATTATTACCTGTTGCATAGAATAAATCCCACTAGCATGTATTAGAACCCTGCACATTTAGTTATGCCTTGTTGTATACCTATAACGATCATGTTAGGAATCACATAAGCCAAGCTCAGTTCACTTACGCCATCCCTCTCCTACTTGTACTTCATTTTGTTTCTCCAAAGCTGATATTGCTCATTGTTTAAGTACCTGTTATTTATCATTTTGTTTCATTATCACTGCAACAACCCTGCTAGGAATCACATAGGCCAAGCTCAGTTCACTTGCGCCATCCTTCTCCTAATTGTGCTTTGTGCCATTTTACCTTCAAAGCTACCATTGTCCCAGTGCCTTCTCTTGCCGATGTTGTTATACTCCTACTCTTTCTGGATTCACGTGAACACGCAAGAACAAAAAAATCACACTGAGGGGACAAGTTACAACACAACCGGATTTTCCTCTGCTCTGTAAACTCTAGGTTTAAATTGTCAAAGTTATTATCAAATAGAGTAGTGAATCATTTTATTTCAGTTAAGCTCATTTTCAATATTACTAGGGAAGCTATGGGGAATGATATTTTTTGAGAAGTTATGATTTGTTCCTCACTTCTGAGGTAAGATTGAAGGTTTTCAATTAAGTTAATTAGTTATCTTTTATCTAGATTCACACATCTACACAGGTGAATAACCACACCGGGTTATCTCGCTTGTTTAGTTTTAGCATAAAATTATTTTAATTGTTGTTTGTAATTATAATGTTTCAATCGTATATTTTGTTTAGATTAGTTTCCCTTTCAACAGTAGTATAAGTTATTATTTTCAGTTTAAGTTAATTCAGAAACTTCAAATTAGATTAACAATTAAATCTTAGTTAGGAGGATAAACCACAGGGAATTTATGCTACCCGTTCATAGCCTCTAAATCTCCCCTTTGTCATTTCAGCTACCAGGAGATCACACTGCCATATCTTAGTCACTAATCCTCCTACAGTTAGCTATAGGAAAGTTACTTGCTGATTCACATCCTTTCCTGTAGCTTTTCTATCATTGAAAACTAGCCATAATCCCAGTTGTGGCTTCATCTAAGTCACCCGCATTACAGACCACCAGTTGTCTCGACATGACCTCGAGAGGTCGGGTATGGGGAAGGTCACTTGCTGATTATCATCCTTGCATGTCACTTTTCTGTCATACATGACCCTTAAAATTTCCCCTGGTATAATGAGGGGTCTGTGTAAGATCACCTTGTTGTTTTGTGAATTAATGGTGGAGTGTGCAATACTCGTGTAGATTGTTTTCCACTATTGTTAATTATTATCTCATTTTGTTTAAATTATGGAGACTTCTTGACCAATGGATTCTAAGCAATCATTTTTTATTTGACCACTCCTTTTAAAATATTTTCATCTAACAATGTATCTTACTAAAATTTTCATTTATCTTTGCAAATCCTTTGAGGTTTCAGTTGTTATAACTCTGGATTTATGTTTATAATCTTTCCTTTGAGCATTATACTTTTTTATAGAGTAATTGGCTTATAGATCGTGAATATCTTTGTTGTAATAATCTATTTTCTTACAACCTTTTCCCAATCTTAGGTAGATTTTTTAATCTTCATGCTAGTGAAAGAAAATTAGGTGTGATATCATAGTGGTTAGGATACTTATTTGGGTCTATTTTATTATATTTGCATAATCCTTGTTATTTGGCATATCTTTGGTTGTTGTAGTGTCTCTCTCCTGGGTTTCACAAAGCCCAAAGAGTAATATGTTAACCACCATTTCATTTTTTTCCTTAAATATGCCTTTAATTGATGAATAAGTATCTAACTATAATGACATATCCCACTCTCTTCACTCATTTGCAATATAGAACAAATATGAGAGCCAACACCACTACTCAACCTATTGCTTTTGCATCTATTATGGACATAGTCAAAGATATAGTTAAGGAAATCACATTTATTGTAGATGATATTTCAACTCCACATGATGTGGACCCTTTCTCACCTCTTTTTATTACAAAATAAATTCAAGGATTCCTCACCAAGCATTTTCATTGATAATGGATATGGTCTCAATATTTGTCCTAATTATTTTCTTTGAAAAATGGTGGTTTTTATACATACAATTGACATGACTATTACTATTATGTGGGGCTTTGATTAAATCAGATGAAATACATTAGGCACTATTACTCTTGACCTCTTGGTTCACCCTACAAGTTACCCACTATATTTCACATCATGGACATAGATTTCAATTATAATCTCGTGTGTATACATCCTTTTATCCATGTTATGCAAAGTATTTCATCTATTATACATTGATGTCTCAAATTCATACATGATGGATGTGAGCATACCATTATTTTTTACCCATATCCTTTCAAATATTAAAAATTTGACACCTATACTTCTCAAGCTCATGTTATTACTCCTCATGGATGAATTTTCCACCTATGTCTTAGGAGAATCTAGTCATAGCTTTGATAATACCACTCACATAACACCATTGATTAAATAAAATATAGACTTAGATCTCCATGCTCACTTTGTTAATGATGCTTCATCTAATACTCTAAACCTATTGGCTAATTTAATGTTATAAGACAATGGTGATGATTATTCCTCGCATAATGATGTGGATACTATTGGACTTACTGATGAAAACTTGTTGAAATTGAATTTTAACCCCATCAATGAAGATGATTCTATGCTTCATTCTCTTTTTGTTTCTACAAGTCTAGACATTATCAATTTAAATCCGCTACATTTGACACTTCATTTCCTACTACTCTTGTTAGTCATAACACATCCACTATATTTGGCTTTGTCTCATTGTGGAATGTTATTAATACACTATAAATTATACCTAATTTAGTTCTATCACTATACTAGCACATCTTGATACCCCACAAGAGTTATTATATATCATGGTGGATCATAGCTTACTCACTTTACCTTCTCTGTGGTATCGATCTATTAAAACATTTCTCGGTAGTCAGGTAATCCCTTTTGTGACTATCACTATGTATTTAGATGTGACACTAATCATGGCTAATATCTCATTACTAATATCAATAATCTTAAATCCAAAGGTACTGTCACCATTTATCCTAGAGACACACTACAATTGAAATGCTCACACTTATTTACACAACTATGTTTAATATGTGGCCATAATTTGGTAATTTTAGTAACACATTTTACATTCATGAAAAGTATTGGGAACATGTCCCAATCAATTTGGAGAGTAACAAGAATATCTGTACTTAAGAAGCATTACATACTTGGGTCTCACTCCATTTGATATTTTTCCTCTTCTCACTCCCACTTACACTTATCAAGGATATATCATAATTCTCATTGCCTTAGGATTACATGTTTTAGCCACTAAGTTTTAGTCACTCGTGACCCTAATCCCACCCCACTGTGCTTAGGAAAATTGTGGTTACAATGCTTTCAAGGCTTTATTGATGTGCATAATGGTAGTATTACTTTATTAAATCTTACTACAATAATGTCTCTATTTGTATACTATTACAATGTTGGCTTATGATATGATTGAACCTTTCTACATTTCTATTGTTACATTTTTATGTTACATGTTACATGTTCATTTTTTTGTGTGTCATGGTCTCCACCATGTGCACTCCTTTTACAGTTACAAGTTCCTAATGGTGGCCACCATTCTAACCTCCTCTATGATCCTATGTAGATTCTCACACTTATCCAACAAGGGTACATATATTATTTTGAACCACACACTAAAATTCTTTCTAAAACACACCTCAAAAGAGGGGCATTCATTATAATATATTTTACATGTACAGATATATTATAGGACACAACAATAGGTCTTTACAAGGTCCAAATCCTCAAAATAGGTGTAGATACCAAAAAGTGAAATATTTCAATATAGGTCAAAACTATATAGTTCAGTCAAGATCGGGTATGGCCCTGACCATAATTGACATTCCCATATAGGGAGCATATTCTCATAAATATTTTAGTACTCTCATAGTTTATTAGCTATTTACAGACTTCATACACAAGTTCAAACACATATTACTTAATTTGGAGAATGATACAATGGGCATGAGTATTTCATTCCTTCTCCTCTACACTACTCAAAAAATTATAAGGATAAAGTTTTGAGGCATGTTCCTTCTTCTCCTATACATGCCTCCAAAATATTAGTCCAAAATGTATACACTCAGTATCAATAGCACTACACATAATTGGGGACATAGTTTATACATTCATTTTAATTATGTGGTTCTATCTTACTCAACAATTACAGCAGTTTTAATGGCTACAAAATTGGGCCTAGATCCATTACAATAGTGTGCTTTGTGGGGTTATGGAAAGTATCAAAGTGGCTAAGTTATTCATAATTTATCATACCTCTTCTCTCAAAAAACATAAAGGGGATAATATCAATGTTACTAAAAATTATGATATACTAGTCTTCTCTCTTGGTGGGTTACTTCATTTCCTCCCTTTTCTTCGGTATTAGGTTACATGCAATAAAACTCTATTCTCCTTTAGCACAATTGGGGACTGATTAGAAACAGTTTTGAGTTTCTAGAGCACAAAAAGAATGGGATATCTTCCCTCCATAGAAAAATAGGTTTATTCCTTCCATGTTTTATGTCTTCTTTACTTTACTTTATACAAGTTCAAAGTTACAAGTGTTATATATTACTTTGAGTTACAGTTTAATTTCTATCTATATTATTCCCTTCCCAATCAAAGACCCTTAGCCTATTATGTCTTTACTACAGCTAAGGAGACTTAAGTTATATTATTTTATTATAAAGTGCAAAAATATAATTAAAACATTATAAAAAGAACTTATAATAAAGTAATAGACTTAATATTAAAATAAACATAGAAAAGTGCACAAAAGGTAAAAGCACTTATAAAAAATGTATTTTCTGAAGGAAAAGTGCGACTAGCCCAAGGAGAAATAAAAAAATAGTTTAAAATGTAAAAAACTCATGGGTCCTATGTATCCCCTCTAGGAAATACGACATGGCCTAGAAAGGATGGAAGGTGGAAAATCCATAGAAAAAATCATTGTATGTTGATTGGATATTTTGGAGGTTTTTTTGGGTCTCTTCTTTCTTTATAACGAGAAGTCGAGTTGCTTAGAGGTATTCTATGATCATATTATAATATCTTAAGTGTGTTTGAAGCTTAGAGATTTGTCAAGAATATTCTAAGGATGAAAACCCTTAGTATATTTATCTCTAGAGGACAAAAACCCTCTTAGATCATTTGGGATTTCCTATCCAAGGTTATCCATTGTCCTTGCAAAGATTTTTAGCTATTTTTAGCAGCGAATAGAGAATATTTTGTAGATTTGGTATAAGGGTTTGAAGGGAAGAGAGGGAAGTTGTGTTTCCTGCATTATTTCAGCCTAAAGAGACCTATCTATTGCATAAATATGAATTGTTTTGAGGTATTTCAGACAAGATTTGTATTGTTATATCATAATCTATTTTTTATGAATTAAAGCAACCAGTTTTCAGTACTTTTCTAGCCCAAAACCTTAGGGGCAAGTTGGTGTTTTAGCTGTTTAGGGAACTTATGGTGGTCATTTTCATGTATGGGTAGCATCATTTTGTTCCCCTTAATTTTCTAAATCCGCGCATAGCTTATTTTTATGGATAGGAACATTTTTGAGGGAGTTGTGAATTTTTGAAGTTACCATAATTTTTTGCAGACTTGGGTTTCAAAATAAATTTATTTCGGCCTTGTTTACGTCAAAAACATGCATATTCATGCATATTTTGGCTTTATAAATAGATGAAATCATATTGGAGTGGTGAAAGTATAATTTATTGGCTAATTTGTATGAGTTTCTTGTTATACCCTAGTCGCATTTTTATATTAAAATTCAGATTTGCATATTAAAAATCTGATTGTAATTTTGTGAGCTTGTATTTAGTTGTGGGATTTGCCTAAAATCTATTGAGGGAAAATTATGTCCATTTGGGGACATTACACTATCATAGACATTGAATACACTTTATGTTGTAGATTTTGCCATTAATTGTGCCAACACCAACACATTAGAAGACAACTAGAATAAAGACAAAGTTTGTGTAAAAAATGAATATGTAAATTTTAATAACATGATTAAAGGGGGTAAATGTAAACACTAATATATGGAAAATTATCCTTTAACAATGAAAATTTTGGTTATGCTCCCTTGCTAAGAAAAATATTCACATTCAGAGTTTAATCAATACATCTCACTAGCTTTTTTTTGACTTTCTCATCTGGACATCGTGTTCTGTCATGTATTCAAGAAATATTAATTGATCAAAGTAATAAATCATCCTTATGTATTATTGTAGACATTTCTATTTCACATCACATGCTTCATGACCTAGATCATACAATTTGGTTAGGATATGGTATACGATCTTGGCCAGCTTTTACAGTCCTACCTTCTTATATCTTCCAACTCTATTTTTAATTTGAATATATTTATCATGTCATTTCATCTTCCTATGGTTAGACTTATTGTAATATTTCACCTACAAAAGATTATGTAAGCAATTCAATATCACTTTGTAACTCTCCTAGAATTCTTACAAGCTATTATTGTAAATATCACCCCAAAAACACTCGAGGATATCCTAAAATTAGTTCCACATCATTTAGAGTAGTTACTACTATAGGTATGAATAAATTAACCAAGTCAAATAATATAGCTTCCTCCATTTCAAAGCATGCAAAGGTCAAAGAGTCATTTTTTAACAAGAGAAGAGTCACTCCAAGCATTGTCAAATGGTTTTAAGGGATAAAAGGTTAGGTCACACAACTAAACCACACTAATATTGTGTTAGGTACATTCATTATTCTATAGCTATCCCACTATGTTTGTGTCAACAGACATGAGGCCACTCATTGGGGGTTGGATTAGATCACGCTCACACTCACACAAGCACATAGGAGAACTACATGATATTTGATCCCGCACAATGGCATGTAGTGCAACACTTAGACTGGTTTGGTTAGGTCAACTACCAAGGGTATTCGAGCCTCACTAGACACATGATTTCTCATTTTGGTTATCTAATTCTTTGATTAAGGGTATTGTAGGTTTTTAGGGTTTCCACTTTGTTGTAGGTGATTACAGGTCATTCAAAGGTTATGTGAGCAATAACAACACATGGTGAAGTACATTTATAGAAAAACAAAACATGTAGGAAGTTCAAGATTCTAATTTACAAATGGTCCAAGACCTCATACTTATATTCAAGACCATACAATCTCAAGTTTGAGTTGTACAAAAATCATATGGTCTTGCATGAGCTCAATTTCTAGTTCTTTGGTTGATAATAAAGCATTTTTAGTTTTTGATCTATGTTTTCCACATGTCTAAACATTTGGATCTTTTTTATTTTGAACTTTCAAGCTAAGCTTCATCTCCCATTTTATATTTGAGATATCGTTTATCATTTTTACAATCATTAATGCATTATTTTGATTATGTATGGTTAATTGTGAATTAATCATACCATAGTGATCTCATGTAACGAACCCTTAAATCCTATTTATTGTTTTTCACTTTCCATAGCATAATTTAATTAGGGTGTAAATAGAAGCCATATTTAATTTTTAGTACCCCACTCCATTCACCAAGTTCTAATCAACCCATATCATATAAATGGAAAGTGAGAGCATAAGATTGGTTTACTACAGTAGGATACTAAATATAGATAGAAATTTGTTTTAAAAAAGAAAAACTACTATAGATCTCAATATGCAATCTAAAAATCTGAAAATTGATACTTGATCTTTATATCTACGTGTTGTATGAGGTGTATATGGTATTGTTTCCTTCTATGTGGTATTGTGAATTATGTTATGCTTCTTTGTGTTTGTTACATTTGGTGCCATGATACACATCATACATCCTGACACTTTGGTGTCATGATTAATAACATGCACTCCTTCTATGTGGTGGGTTATAAATATCAAATTGGAAATACCTTATTACTCTCCACATGCATGCATGCTTTTACACGTTGTTATCTTCTTCTACATGGGATGGTATAGTTCGTATTTTTTTTTAAGACAATTGATATACAGTATATCTCCCTCACCTCAAAAGAGGGGGTGTCCAATGGGCTTATTACAAAATGTAATCTCATTTTAGACATACAAACAATATAGTGCAGAATGTAGTGAACAAGGCACAATTATAGAATACATGTTTGCAAATGGTTACATGCATAGAATTCAATGAAGGACAAAATCATCAATCTTGGACAAGATCAGCTAGTTAATTTTGTCCCCTTTAGTCAAAAAATTTCAGCACAAGTTAGACATTCAATTTTATAATTTCTTAGAAAAAACATAATATAAAAAGCATAACATATTATTCTCTTTCAAATTTCAATGTTATCAATAATGGGGGTAGGAATATGTTTTATTCCCTTTCGATGATTTTTATCACTGCAAGTATAGTGGGGACATGATTATACTTCACTCATTTTTTATCATGAAACCTTGGAATATATATCCATTTGCAGAGATGTGGTTTAGCTCCAATGGGTGATGCACATTGGGTATAGTGACACCCATCAACATTAGAAACATTCCTAACAAACACATAGTGGCTCCCCCTTTTGAGTGGTATAGTTTATTGCTCATCAAAATCATGAGTGTTGGGAATATTATGCTCCTAACCTCATTAGGTTGTGTTTGGTTTCTATCAATTGGGGATTGATCACCCCCAATTCTTCACTTATTTAAAAAAATATCCTTCTCTGTATGCCTCATCTAAGGGGGAAATATTATCCACATGTTTCAATCTTATCCATTTCTTCACTAAGAATCCTCAATCTTCCCAAAGCGAAATGGGCCTCTACAAATACAAGCTTACTCATTCCTTGATCTCTATTTTTAATTTCACTTTCAATTTCAATATTTCGAGTTAAATTATCAAATTCAATATATAGACATTGACTACGCTCTTGTTTTGCAGGTTTCAATTGGACACCTCTCAAGAACTTAAGCATACTAGCGAAGGCGAAGTGTGTCTACATGATCAGGTATGCAGTTCCTTTCATTAGCAAATTGTATTCATTAGATAAAAGGAAGGGCAGATGTAGACACCCAAATTTAGTCATTTGACATTTAATAATATGGGTTGTGGTCTATATCCTTTATACATGAATTGCTCAGCTCAGACTCATTATACTAATCTATCCTAAGGCTTGCAATCACTTATTCCACTACTCAAACACCTATAAGAATACCTTTTCAATAAAAAAACTTATATCTTTTGTGTAAACCCTTTGAAATCATCAGTTATTCCTTTTACCCCACTCATGCCCCACTGGAAAGAAATGTCCGGTATGAACATAATCAACTGGTTAATTTCATCCCTATTGGTTGATCTTGTTTGTAGCCTTCTTGTGGTCAAATTTCCAAATAGGCACATTTCTATGTGTAGGTCTTTCCCCTTCGGGTCGACCTTGGCATGAAATATTACCCTTATAACCGTATAAATATAAATCAAACGTGCTCATTTACTCACTTGGTTGTTACATGACACTTATCAAGAGCTCATCTAGAAAATATATATATCAAACATCAAACAAGCTACTCTATTATTCCCTATAACAAGAATAGACACTAGGAACAGGTGCTATGCAATTTTGAAGCGCTCTAAACTAAATTAAGAGAAAGCAAAGCCAAGTCAAAGAAAACATTATCAAATACCCAGAGCCAAATTCTAAGTCCATACATGTAGTAGATGAAAAGAGCACAATGACACTTGAATTTTCTTCATAGTAGTGCTACGTAGGCGGCACAATAATATACAAGAATCAAACGAGCATTGTGTATCGTAGAGCCCCTCCAATTAGTTAATGATTTTAGTAGAAGTAGAGCCCCTCCAATCAGTAGAGGTGTGTTTGGCGTTTTGTGGCACCGTGCCCCTAGAATACAAATGAAGCACAACCGTGTAAGTAGAGTAGTCGTTGGTGGGGTCCGCCAATGCTCCTCTGACGGCGTGGCCTATGCCCCCGGTGATGTGATTGGACAGTCAGGGCCCCACCAACAGTGAAAACTGAACACAGTACACCCATTCCCATTCCCATTTTCTGCAGGCGATGAAACTAAGTGAACAATAAACCGACAAAGCCAAGCTGACAATATCGTACGCCCTGTTCCCTCTCACCAGACACGCTCTCCGACTCTGCAATCATGACACCGACACTGACGTGACTGAAAACGACACGGAACATTTTCTGACGCGCTCGATTTCCCCGATCTCCCACCAGTCAAAATCCTATATCCCACGCCCGTGCAATGCATTTGCAGCAGCAGCATGGCCCCTGGGGTTAATTGCTGATCTTGTTATGGGGAGGCGCAACGTTGGCCAGGCTGGCGCGAATATCGAGAGGAGACAAGGGCGGTCCCACCACCACTCCCAGTCAAGTCTTCCACATCCAGTTATAGCCTCCGCAGGTTCTGTCAATGCAGACAGACAAATGTGTTTATTCATGGACGCCACCTTATTATATATATATATACATACTTATTAACCCGCCAAATGTGTTTTTACTTTGACCGTTAACGTTAGGCTGGATCACTGCGTGACGCGTCAATTCAAGACCGGATGGATACATTACGTGGCAGGTAAACATTGGACTTCCTAACCTCATACATAGATAAGAATTAACACTCATAAAAATTCTATGAGAAATAGTAAACATAAATAACATCTTTTTCCAAATGTGTCTACCTAGTGATTAACTGCGTCAACCGTTTCGATTACTCTTTTTTTTGTGGATATTTTTGTTTTCCAAAAGTACATGTTTCCGAGAAACATTAAAAACGATTAAATTTCGAGTTAAATATTTTTAACTAATTTGCACTTCCCTCTAAAAATGTTTTATTATTTATGTAGAGATGACAAATTTTTTTAGCATGAGTTATAAGAATAACTAAGTAATGTGTTATTCTATGCCAATAATTAAGCAATGTGTTTAGTTTTGGAGCACCAAATGTCGTTGCAAAGCTGAAGCCAACATTTTTTAACAAGAATTGTATTTTCAGGTCATATTCAAATACGTGTGACAAGAAAAGGTGGAGAGAGAAATTTCTAAGGGGAAATTAGTCGAGACAAGATCCAGTCGGCCATCTCGGATCTTTAATAAAGTTACATGCGATTGATTGCATGTGACATATTGATTAGCAAATTGTCATTGACTAGCAAAATGACGACGACAATTGTATTTATTGTTCCTTTAGAATAATCTATAAAACTGTTATTTAGTGTGAGCCAAGTAGACCTTTCTATAGTTTAAAAACACTAAAGATCTTTGAATGAACGAATCCCCTCGTTGAATAATTTTAAACTATGTAGAGGTTTTGCTCAAGCTAAAGGCGGACTGTTAATTTAGTAATCAATATGTTCCACCATATTGAGGAATCTGGAAAAGCTTACACCATGTCTACGAGAGTTGTCCTTATAGAAAAGGAGCTAACATACTTCTTGTCGAGCATTTCAAATAATACATTTCAAATAATACTAACAAGAGGAGAACCCTCACTTTGAAAGAGTTTGACATTCAAAAACTTATCATTAATGTTAACCTTTTCCCCTTTATCCTTCATAGTAGCAAGATAAAGATAGTCTTAGAAGGATTATCCATAGTTCCTTCTTGCTTAGGGATCTAATCATCCACTTGGAAAAAGACAGTGTCCTTGAGTCCAATAATCAATGATATGATCCCTCCCTTGTGTTTAAGTTGGGTGCAAAGAGCCCAAGGAACCACATGCATGCCTCTACATTCATCTCACTTAGCCTTAAGAAAATATTGGAAATTTTGCACTAGCCTAAGATAAGAATTTTTATAAGCCACCGAGCATGAATAGAAATAAACATGGGCACCTAAGAATTTTTTTTTGGATATTTTTATATCAAAATTATATGGTTCCAAGAAACATTAAAAGAGAAGAATGTGGGAAAAGACTACTAAACTTCAAGTCAAAAAACTTTTCAACTCATTTACACTTCCATGTAACATGTAAAAACCTCTCTTTATTTATGTAGAAAGGACAATTTTATCGGTATCCTTCACAAATGTAAGTCTTTTAGCTATAATATTTTTATTTCGGCCAAGTTCCACACCAATAGCTAAGTAATATGTTTAGTTTTGGAACACCAAATGTCGTTGCGAATTTGAAGCCAACATTTTGTAAACAAAAATGTCATTTCCATGTCATATTAAAATGCTTCAAAATACATGTGACAAGAAAATTTGGAGAGAGGAATTTCTAAGAGGAAATTAGTCTAGACAAGATACATTGAGCCATCTCCGATCTTTAATAAAGTTACATGTGACTGCATGTGACGTCTTGATTAGCAAATTGTCATTGACTAGCAAAATGATGATGGCAATTATATATTTTTTTCCTTTAGAATAATCTATTTAAAAGTGTTACTTAGGACACACTAAGCAAACCTTTCTATAGTTTTAAAACACTAAAAATCTTTGAATGAACGAATCCCCTTGTTGAAGAATTTTAAACCATGTAGAGGTTTTGCTAAAGCTAAAGGCAGATTCTTAATTTAGTAATCAATATATTCCACCATATTGAGGAATTTGGAAAAGCTTAGACCATGTATAATAGAGTTGTCCTTATAGAAAAGGAGCTATGATACTTCTTGCCATGCATTTCAAATTATACTAACAAGAGGAGAACCTTTAGCTTGGAAGAGTTTGGAATTCAAAAACTTATCATTAATGTTAACCTTTTCCCCTTTATCCTTCATAGTTGCAAGATAAAGATAATGTCTTAGGAGGATTATCCATAGTTCCTTCTTGCTTGGGGATCTAATTATCCACTTGGAAAAAGACATTGTCCTTGAGTGCAACAATCGATGATATGATCCCTCCCTTGTGTTTAAGTTGGGAGGAAAGAACCCAAGGAACCACATGCATGCCTCTACATTCATCTCGCTTAGCCTGAAGAAAATATTGGAAATTTTGCACTATCCTAAGACATGTTTGGGGAAAATTTGCATTATCCTATGAAATTTTGCAATCGGGACAATCTTCTAGCTCTGACATGTTTGGGTCTCGGTCAATTATATCTTCATCTAATGAAATAATTGTTTCTTTAGTGTTTATGTTTTGGTTTATTGTTTCATGCTGAATACAATTAATAGTAGGGGTTTCTGTATTCAAAAACCAAAAATGTTTTGATTGTTACAAACATATAAAAAATTTAAACTGAACTAACGAAAAAGAGGAAAAAGGTTATGATAATCTATTACAACTTACCAATACCCATGTTAATGTATCTGGTGGATGCATGTTGGGTCTTCATTTTTTTTGGTTGGATGAAATTTTTTAATATGCTACTTTTTATTTTTAGTTCATCTGCCTTTTGTTGATTATTCGAAGAAGCCATTGTACCTACCCATGAGAAATTTTAAAATAGATCAATTTAATCAAAATCTAAACAATATTTTAAACTTTTGTAAATGAAACCAAATTCAAAATGAATATTATGTTATTGGTCTATAGTATGTAGGATTTTACTAGTCGGCAGCATGCAGTATGCTCCTTGCTGGAAGCATGCACGATGTTGTTGGTCGGTAGAGTGTAGTATGTTGTCGACCAACAGTATGCAATATGCTCTGGCCGGTAGCATAGTGGCATGTTGCCGGTTGGGAGCATATTGTATGTTGTCAGACAGTAGTATATTGCATGCTGCCAGTCGGTAGCATACTGCATGTTATCAGCCAAGAGCATACTGCATTCTACTGGCTGGGAGTATGTAGATGTCAGACACTATGTAAAATGCTAATAGCATACAATATACTATCGGTCATCTACATGGTGTATGCATCTAGTCGGTAGCAAAATTACGCTCTTAAAATGCTACAAAACAAATTAAAGTACCTTGAAAGCAAAAAGAAAATATCCGATGACTGGTCGTCAGGTCGATGACAATCAACAGAAAGGAATTGTGAATTTGTGAGGAATATTTGATAATCACAATTTTACGGAAGGGGAAATTAGATGTTTGGAACTATCAACTATGAATAATGAATTATAAATACTTGCATTATGTGTGTGTGTGTGTGTGTGTGTGTGTGTGTGTGTGTTGTGTGTGTGTGTGTGTGTGTGTGTGTGTGTGTGTGTGTGTGTGTACATATATATACATACATATATATATATATATATATATATATATATATATATATATATATATATATATATAAATATATATATATATATATGTATGTATATATATCTGTATATATATATATATATATATATATATACAGATATATATACATACATACATATATATATATCTATACATACATACATACATACATACATACATACATACATATATATATATATATATATATATATATATATATATATATACATACACATACACATATATATTATGTGTATACACACACACACACACACACACACACACACGTATATGCGGTGAATTTGGCATATTTTAAATTTTTGCAAAGGGTGATTTTAATGATAACATTTGGCTATTGGTGTAAACTCCTTGGCGAACCGACCCCTAAAATTGACTTGTACCCTGAAATTTTTGGCGAACTAGTCCTAGCTAGTACTAGAAAAATTTTCCAATTTCAAATTCCAAAAACCGGAATATTCGTGAATTAATGAATTTTCACCACTAAATTTTTCCCTACAAAAATATGGCTTCTAGCCATTTATTAATTGTTAAAGTTCACAATTATTAGACGTTTATGTACTTGTTGATTAAATTAGTCCAAATCAGGCATTATTGACAGATGTCATCACCTTTTTATGGTCCCTAGCTCATTTCTCATGCCCTTCAAACATTACCTCATTTTCACCTAGATTACTTAATTTGGTTACTTTATCTGAAGAATTTGTACATTATTGCATAATTTTATGAGTGTTTGTACACTCCTAGGGCATATCAACAATATCCATATACTACTCGAAAATGTTATTAGGTATGCTCCCTTTAGCTTTACCCTCATTTTTACCATTAGAGATCACTTCATGTGCCAATGGGTTCCTAATTTTAATGTGATTTTAATTCAATTTATCTATAAATACACAAACATTATAATCATTTATCTTCTAAAAATCTAATGAAAATATAAACAATTATAAAAATCAAGAAGCATATTTATAATTGTATCGAATCATTTTAGATCAAGCAATCATGATTAGAGAAATTATGCAAAAGTAATCGTTACAAAGAGGGAGATCATACACTTCATAACACTAGTTTTCGTGGATGATGAATTATTGTAATTATTATATTATGGTTTTCAATATTATTAGGGGCTTCATAAATATCAATATCTAGTTTACTATTATCTTATTGAACACATCCCTAAACATATGTTGTTTTCTTTACAATTTTTTTATCCAATTAGGAAAAGTAGTTGGTTTTTTATGTTACATGTGATCAGAGAAAAAACATAGAAATTTGAACAATGTTTTACAAATAAAAACTAAAAAAAACTTGTCTTCCATTTTGTCTAAGGGATCTAGACATTCCATACAATCTCAATCTTGAGAGTATAAAATTCTCTAGGCATAAGTGTAATATTTCTCTTGAATTTTCTGGAGTAAGTTTGCTTATGGATACACATTTTCATCATCACGTCACTATTAATTAAATATATTTTTTATTTCTTTATAAAAGGGATTTGAGATATTGAAAAAATATAGGAAAATGTTGAGGATAATTCTATAGAACTAACACTTATAATTTTGAATTAGAAATATACAATTCATAATGAAACTCTAAAAAATGGTATACCGATTCCTTGAAATAAAAAGGATTTTTAAAACAAATATTGTACAATAATGAGAGGAAAAGAATGAGTAGGCCATCCAAATTTCTGAAAGGATTTCATGAATATATCTTTAGAGTCTAAGTTTTCATTGTTTTCAAATTTGATGTTTGTAACCTTATAAGGTCAATGTCAGAGGAATTACTATTGTAAAAATGTTATGATATGTAAAATGAAATTGAAAATAAGTGGTTGTGTATAATTGAATTGTTGTCTAAAGACTATGAGGAATGGAAGGTACGAGAGTTGTAAGCTAATGGAAGGAGGCAAAAGAAATGAAAGGATGGGGCAAAGTATAGGCAACACCACTTTTATAATAATTTTTAAAAATGAACATTGAAATCTCGAATGCGAAAAATAGAGAAAAGCACCACAAGGAAGGAAATCAAAAAGGAATTATGAAGTCAAATAAAATCAAAATATATACACTAAGAAAATCTATTAATGTAAATATAAATCAATAATACAAATATTTAAAAACAATTTAAAAAGTGTAAATAGCGAGTAACAAAGGAACGAAGAACAAATTACATATAATTGACACACAAAAATCTATGGTGGTGTAAGTATTTTTGGTTTACTAAAATGCAATATGTGTAAATGGATTATGACTAGAACTGTAACACAAATCATTAATTAATTTTAATGAGGCATCTCAATTCATTTACAATATATTAATAATGCCTTACTAATTAATCCAAAACGAGACAGGTGTATTCACATGTATAGGATTTTGATAATTAACATTATGTTGTGTTGTTCCACATTTTGAATTGACAAGCCTATTTAGAATATGAAACACCTATGTATTTGTAAATAAGACTTGTTTTCCTCCTTTCCCTTGAATGAATACAATATCTAAACTATAAAAAATGGTTTGGGGCCTGCATTAAACCAGACATTAAAGAACTATCTTGGTATTTTTCAAAGTTCTCGACAATGAACAATATCAAAAATAACACACTAATATGTATGTAGGATTTTGTTATCTCGCAAACCAAGTCCATTCATTATATCTTTAACATAAAGTTTAGTACTTCAATAAATAAGCTAAATGATTTCTTCATACGATTTCTTCATTTCTTGTAGAAATTTTGTATAACTCTATGAATTGAACAACAACATATTATGTAGATTCTCTCATGTCTCAAATGAACTAGAATGTTTATATACTTATATGTGATATTTAAATGTAAATTAAAAATTATGAATACCCATGGAGACTTCCATATGACCTAAAAAGAGGGAAAGAGAAGGAACACAAATACAATTGATTTAAAAGGGATCATAATTTATAAAAGAGTGAAAGATTAAAGTGACATGAGAATAAGAGGAGAATTTTAAAATAAGATAAGCTAAGAAAGAGAATGCACAAGAGGGGGAAGTTTAGTAAGGTGGAAGTTGACAAGACAATATATATTGCCCAATTTAAACTAAATTAGTTAATATAAGATAATTATGCTAAAAATAATACCACATAATGATTTGTAAATGTATAACAATTATATATATTTGTCTATGTATAGGTGATTGGTTGAAATCAAACATTATTGAATTGTTACACCTACATTTAATACAATCTCTCATTCACACATCCTCGTGTAATCCATGTATTGGTCTCATACTTATCATGAAATATTTTACGACTTATATGACCCTTCCAGCTTTTTTTTAGCTCATATCCACCGCCCACAAATAAAAAGACGATTAAATTCATGGAAGCTATGAAATTCACGGAGTACAATCACCCACAAATAGAAAAGTGATTAAGTTCATGGAGTACAATCACCCACTCGGTAATACACAATAGACATTAGATTGAGAGCTCTTTATTGAAATAATTTATGGTATATAATTTGTACTCATTAGAAGGGGGGCTAATATAGCCCGGCTTGCCATACATTGAGCAAAAAAATTAAAAATAATAATACTATATATAAGTAGGAGGAGAACATTGGGAAGCCATGAATTCAAAAATCCGATTAAAAAAATAGTATGTAATGGGTAAAATTTATAATGCTAGTGAGTAACGTGAATAAATGGTGAATCAGATACATCATGATACGTGATAATTTATTTCCTTCATTACCCATGCATCACATCAGTGGTGTTGGGCTGAAGAGAATGCTGCATTTTGTCTTTTTGGGAGTTTGGTGGACTCACTGCTGGTGGGGCCACCACCCTCCTTTGCACTATCTTGTCGGCAATGCTCCCCCTCGCAATGGGAACACGCCACCCTAGGGGAGAGACACCAATAGTGGTGCACCCTATGTTAGGGGGCCCACAAAATAAATTCTATAAAATGTGGGAACCTGATTTTTTCACTAGCACGTAGTTTAAGATTTTTTTGAATGTTGAATTGGAGGGAAAAATATATTTTGAATTTATTTAAAATTGTAAATTTTAGTTACACTACATTTTGGTTGGGACCCATACTTGACCATGGGTGAAAATGGTTGAACATTTAAATTTTTAAAAAGGCAAATCCTAGTTGTCATGATATGATTGAGAGTTGTCATGTCAAAAATGACTAATCACCAGGTGCCTTTATGACAACTATTGGGTGTTTTGTATTCAAGACACTATAAACACAATTGGACCCCGCTCAAGTATTGTTGTCTCTCCCCTACCCTACACTTACCACACCTTATCACCATCTTCATTATTTACTTACTAAGATGTGGGCATTATGAAACGCATTTCGTCAAAATTGAACTAATTTCGGTCGAAAAATAAAATCGCTAATAATTTTTAAGGTGTGTTCGCGATCGAAAGACAATTTATTTTATTTTATTTTACCAAAGCTATGAACGAGACTCCTAACACACTATATCCCCAACTTCATTATTAATTGTGTGATTAATGCATTGAAAAAGATCACCACGATAGACATGTACTCCACACTGACCAATTTACATGATTCTCAAGTTGATCGGTCAAAGAGTATTTTTCGTTGATCATTGTTAGTTTTCGTTATGATGTTGTTAGTTTTTATGTACAAAGTAAGAATAATGTGTTGGTATCCCTCTTCCATTCGGTCCTAATCATTTCTTAAAAGGAACATTTCAAAATTAAACACACCCCTAAATGGTAAGATGTGGACACTATGAAACGCAGTTCGTCAAAATTGAACGCAACTAGAGTCGAAAAATAAAACCAGTAATAGTGTTTAAGGATAATTCCCAGTCGATGGATAATCTATTTTTTAAGATCAGTCAATAATTCAAAAAACATTTTGACTAGAGCTATGCACTGAGCGCCTACCACAACTTATCCCCACCGTCATCACTAATTGTGTGGTCTAATGCGTTAAAAAGGACCACCTCGGCAGGTCCTCCATAGCGGCAAGTTTGCAGAATTCAGGTTGATCTGTTAAACATTATTTTCCATTAAGTGTTGTTGGTGGTTATCACGTCGTTAGTTTTTATGTAAAAAGTAACAATGTAATGTATTGTTATCCCTTTTTCATTCGGTCCGTAATTATATCTTAAAAAAAACATTTCAAAATTAAATGCACACCTGAATGGTAAGATCGACATGATGAAACACAATTTATCGTCGATATTGAACCCAACATCGGTCGAACATTAAAATTACTAATTTTTAAAATCTATTTACAATCGACAGAAAGTCTTTTTTTTTTTAAAATATCGGTAAACATTTTTTTGACCAAAACTATGAAGTGACGCCATCTAGGAATAGGGACCATAATAACCTATTGTACCAACTCACCTTAACTCCTTATCGGCGGAGTCGAAGGACCCTATGGACATCCCGTTGATACTTAATACTGACCAGTGACCACCATTAAGCTGCGGTCTCATTAAATTATGTCCACATAAATTAAAAAAAAACATGATTGCGTAGTTCGCAAATGATGCCCGCGGATGAACAGTGGCGTATTTACTTAACCAGAGGACGATAAGTTTTTCATTAGGAAAGCCTCGAGTTTTGGCGTGGAATTTGGTAGGGAGACCGTGCGGTGAGTTCGACGCGATAATCGAGATTTTCCGGTTTAAAATTCACGCCCATCCCATCCAATTTCTCATTCTATGTGATCTTCTGCACGGTATGGGCGGTGGCGGGGTTGAGATTCGAACGTGGTTATTTGGCGACCAGGTTATGTGCTCAAGAACAGCAGAAGAACCAGACAACCCTATCCCTTTCCCTTTCCCTTTCCCTTTCATGAGCGCCCAGAATAATGCCTCCCTGGATCGTCTTCGTCTTCCTCTTCCTCTTCCTCTTCCTCTTCGTTTTCCCTTCAACCCTAACTTGGCTTTCATGGAGCCTGTCCTTCCTTTCATGGAAGAAGACTCTGCAAATTCAGCATCCTCCTTTTACAGACCGGTGCAACCTCCCGAAGAAGAAGAAGAAGACGAGCCGCTTCTGAGCCTGCGGCCGCCGGGTCAGAGAGCGTCGTCCATGGCGAAAAGATCAAACGCGCAGGCGGCGCCCTCAGCGGAGGATTCAAAAGTGACAGTAGCATTACATATTGGGAGGCCGAGCTCCGCTTCGGAGGGGGAGCGGAGCGGCGGCGAGTATTGGATCCCCACGCCGGCGCAAATCCTGGTCGGACCGACGCAGTTCTCCTGCGTCGTCTGCAACAAGACCTTCAACCGCTATAATAATATGCAGGTAAGTAAGTAGGCACTATTGTTTTGCACTAGAAGTTCTCAATTTTGGTTAAAGCTGACGATTTGCAGTCGAATTTGTGCGCGGCGAATGCAGATGCATATGTGGGGGCACGGATCTCAGTACCGGAAGGGCCCCGAGTCGCTCCGAGGGGCGAATCCCTCCGCCATTCTCAGACTCCCGTGTTATTGCCCCGCAGAGGGTTGCAGGAACAATATACACCACCCGAGGTCGAAACCCCTGAAGGATTTCCGCACCCTGCAGACGCACTACAAGCGAAAGCACGGCACCATGATGAAGGCCTTCTCCTGTGGGAAATGCGGCAAGGCCTTCGCTGTGCGCGGCGACTGGCGCACACACGAGAAGAATTGCGGGAAGCTTTGGCTCTGCGTATGCGGATCTGATTTCAAGCACAAGCGCTCGCTCAAAGATCATATCCGCGCCTTCGGAAGCGCTCACGCCCCTCACGACGTCGAGTACTGTAACAACGATAATCCTGCTTCGCCTTCCGACGATGATTCCTCCAGCGCTTCTCCGTAGCGCCAGTTTTTTTTTCTGCCGCCATTAATGACTGTAATCCAAACTCTCTGTAAATATAAATTTCGTAGGAACATTAAGGCTTCGAAGTAGTGTAAAGTGAAGGTTAAAAAGCTTCATGTTCTCCATACGTAAGAGATTTTTTTTTAAACCTATTTATTTATGGCTGGTTTTTTTCATGAAAACGTCGGTATCGCCATGGAAAGGGCTTGGAATGTGCTCGCTCACAGATGTTTTCGTCTTTTGTTATAATTGTTATTGGCTCTGTGAATAAAAACCAGGAAAACTGTTACAGAAATCCCCATCAAGATTAAACATACACACGAGTAAAAATCATATACAACTTAATTATTTAAGTCCACAATTGCAGTCGAGTTCTTATTTTCCTCATTTTTCGTACATATTATTTTCTTTAACCCGCATTCCAACCATTATATGTCGATTATTCATACACTCGATTCCAAAATGTGCAAGATTATCTTAGAAGAATTATTATTATATTCTTGAATTATAAGCATTATATTACAAAATTTAAAATAAAATTATTTGAAAAAACCGAGTTTAATTTTATCACAAACAATACATACATATTCTTTAGAGTCATCTGCAATTTTAAAATGTTCTTTATTTACATTGGGGCCATCATTCTCTTTTAAAACTTGAAGATATTCATATAGCGAATTTATTGTGCACTCATCTGTGGCCAACCTTGCTCTCATAAACCTCCAAGATAATTGGAATGTGACCGTACACTATCACAAATCCATCTCTTTCATCCTTGCATGTTAAATTTGTTTGTGACCATACACTATCACAAATCCATCTCTTTCATTCCTTGCATGTTAAATTTGTTTTATTAGTGTACTTGAAAACACCCTCTCATTGATTATTTATCATGGAGAACAAAGTGAGTCATTGATTCTTTACTAATTGTCTAGATTACCATGTAGGATTACAAACGTATGAGTCGAATGTTAGAGCATGACTAAGCAAAACTATTTAGTCTCTTGAGTGAGTGCAAGCTCAATCTATAGATGTTTAGGCCTATGTATTTGTGTTTGTTCCATTGTAAACTTGGTTAAGTTATATATATACAATTAATAATACAAGTTACAACTGAAAATAATTGTTGGAGAGATAGTTACGGTCTTTCCATCTTCTCACAGTGAGGGAATTAGGAGTCAACATAGGACAATACCACAAAGGTGCTCTAATATGACTTGGTGCGAGACGTGCCATCTAGAGTGTTGTTTAGCAACAAGATGTTGATGAGCAAACATTCAGGTAAAATGGTCTAGTGCAAAAATAAGGTGAAAAATAACATGCAAAAAAACAAGGTGCAAGTGTGATTATATGCATAATCCGTGAGCTACCATGTAGCGCTGAGGTAAAGTGCAAAATTTGTGGAGCCTTGTGGTATTGTAGAATCTCTTAATATAATGCAAGATGGTTTACACAAGATTATGGAATCTAATCAAGGTTTGTGAAGTTCTAGCACAAGACTACAAGAGCTACACAAAGCACAATGAATTACATGAGGAAAAGTGCTAAAGTTCCACAAGACTTAACAAATGATGCTAGGTGTTGGAAAAGTTGTAGATGAGTTGGAAGCTACAAAGAATTCTAGAAAGGGTTGTGCTCAATGTCGCAATGTTGTATACATTCTAGAAGATGTTGCAATGGTAAGGCAAGTTGCTCAAAGGGAGTAAGTCGCATGAGGTTCTATGAAGAACTAGGTCATCACTTCACACTTTTATGAGGCCATATCCTTTCCATGAGATGCCAAATACGTGTAGAACCCATTTTCCACAAGAGGAGTGAGGAGACTTACATAGTTACAAAATGTATCAAAAAAAACTATGCACATATCACAAGATTATAATTACAACCACTATCATTGATAACTTTACAACACTCACCTCTAGAATTGAAAATGGTTATGCAAAAAATATTTGTTTATGCAACCGTCTACTCCATTTTTACTAGCTTCAACAACACTCTTCATCATGAGAGTTTCTCTGCACTCCAGATCTTCTACATAGTTAACGAACACAATGCTCTCTATATCTACATGTAAACTATGACTGGTAGCATTATTTCTTCTCATGTTGCTATTATGGTGCACTCCCATACATTCAAATATATGTTCCTTAGCTTCTTCACATCACAAAAACATACTAGTAAAATTTCTAATCCTTTGAAATAATAGCATTCTTCTCTCTTCAAATGAATTTGATCATGCACGATACTTACTTCACACTAGTGTGCATGGTCTAGCTTATCGCTACACATTGCTCCTCCTCTACACGAGAAATTTCCTTTCCCTCATAAAGTGTATTGTTGTGTGTTGGAAAAATTCTCTTTCACCTTCAACCCACATAAATAAGATTATTTTACCGAATTCAACTTCACCATGCCAAATTCATATTAAATGGAACTACTTAATCCATTTACATACCTTGATATCTTCTCTACACTATCTTCCATATGAAAAACTCAAATAATTGGGCGACATTTATTCAACATAGTCCTTCATGTATGTCTCCTTTTGTCTCATGTTCAACAACTTCTTGAACAATTTTAATTGACAATATGCATGCAATATATTTTCCTTGACCTTGAAAATCCTCCTCCTCCTAGCCTTGATCTTATCTTTTCCATTCCTTTCCATATCCTTCTAAATGTAATCACATACTAAAGATGCATGCATTTTCATATTTTTACAAGAAACACAAACCTTTTTATTGCCCTTAATTAACTCATAGTATGAATAATTATCCAATCTATCAAATCTCCATGACACACAATTCTCTAGTAATTTAGGATATGCACCCATGAGGCACACACGATCTCCATATGATATTAAAAATAACCTTCAAATAAGCATCTTCGGGACCTTTATTCAATCATTATTGTAATGTCCCTTTTAGGACTGAAACTGAAAAATAGGAAACAACACCAATCCCACTTGAGAAATATGGTTTCTATAACAGATCTAAAAATATTAGAAAAACCTAGCATCAAACTATATAGGGACTTCAACTTATCATACAACTATGTAATAACCACTAAAAATGCTTCTAAATAATTAATCCAATCATGACAACATTTATCAATCCAAATTAACTAAAGAAATGTAGAAAATAAGTGATTACACCTAGCTACAATTAATTTTATGACAACAATAGTGCACCCACATGCAATGGATTGAAATAACTCTTAGACAACTCCTAAAATCACCAAATTGTAGATTTCACCTTTATAATTTATGAGGAATTGAATGATGCAAAACATACAAGGAAAGACCCTTCAAATCAATGCAAACCCCACTCCTATTCCATTCTCCCCACTTGGGAAGGTTGAATTATTAGCTCGACATGCAAATAAATAATTGCTTTCACCTTTATAAATCACTACAAGTCCATCTATGTAAGAATTAAACCATACATCCATCTAAATACCACCAAAATGCTCATGATGCAAGCCGCCTAGGGCTAGATAGAAAGTTATCATCTCCCAATACCTTAAGATATTCAATGATTCCAAATATCATTCATTGAGGGTTTTCTTCCCCAAGGAAAGTTCCACTATCAAGGGTTTTCATCCTTGAAGGGATATCAAACAAGGGCTTTCATCCTTGATGAGAGACATAAGAAAGGTACACATTTTACCAAGAAGAAATAATAAGTTTCAACATATGACATAATGGCCAAACATCCTCCTTTTATAACATATGAGGTGCTACATCATAACTTATGACTGGCCTAATAATATTAAAGTCTATTTCTAATTTGAGCATATATGCTCACAAAACAACTAATTAAGTAATTTATTTCATCCATTGGAGTGCTAGGCATCTAATAGGAATACAACATAAAATAGTGTAATATTTCCTAATACTGATCCAAATATTTTCAAACAACTTTCCTCTAACTCCAAATCCCTAGTTCCACAAGGAAGGGAAGAGATAAGGTCTTCCGTAGTGCTAGCTTGGAAAATGGGACATTACAGTCCTCCCTTCCAAAAATTACTCATCCTCAAGCAATTATAATCTCTCGTACTTCAATTTAATCCAAGCGAGCAATCTCGATCCCATACCAATCAAGTGGAGAAGATTTTACAAGAACATGCCTTGGTTACCATCCTTCTTCACTCTAGAAATAAGGGATGTCTTCATTTGCAATCTTCTTTTTATTTTCAAATCTGCACATGAAATAACCATGTTAGAAAAAATAGAGGCTCTTGTTAGCCTTCCCATATGCTCCATAGTTTAGTGGATCAATCATCTATTAGGTATCTTAGACTTCTCTTCTTCTTTGATTGGTTGGTAGGTGACCATACAAGTCAAAATACAACTATAGATGAATGTGATTAATATCTTCACACATGGGTGACCAATGCATTTTGTGTTCACAAGGCCCAAACACCCAACAATCCTTCACTTGCCACACCAATTACTACTGTAATGATGCATTTCCCTATCTAAAGGGAAATTGACAATGAATGAAATCATCCCCCAAAGTGTTGGATACATATCCTTAAAGAGGGATGCCACGAAAATTATCCAAAACATTAATGAATTTTTATTTACAGTAGTCCGTATAGCAACAAAGGATATAGAAAAATAATGATTAGCAAGTAAATAAATAAAATTAGGCCCATCTATAAAATCAATTTTATATATGGGACCATGGTTCTCATATTTCCTTGCCATCATGCTCCCTTTATTCATTGTGCCATGAAATATGATTTTTTTGGTTCAAACCTGGAAATTCGGTCCTTCACCATGATATTTGAGGGTTTTTTTTTTCCCCAAAAATTGAGACAAAAGTACCCCACAAATAAGAATAACTTCAGCTGGATTAATTTTCAATAGAACATTACATACCTTGTATTTTTCTATGAGCTATGGCAATTGTACATTATTCTTTTTACAATGCAGAAAAATGTCATCCATCATGTTGATCAAAAAATCACATCTGCATCCCCTTTTGCAGCCAAAAATGATACCCACTTTATGTGCACCAAAACAAGTTTGACATTGCACCCAAGTATCTACATACCTTTTGTTGCACCACTCGTTTTTGACCTTCTCTTTACTTGGTGCAAGCTGATCATGAAGATAGAAATATAAAAATATTATGGAATGGAGCCATGCATCATAGTCATCATGGTTTTTATTATTTTACCTCCTATTATTTAGTCCTTTCAAGGAACTATAGGTTAGAAACATATGGGAAAGGAAATCATACTTCTCATCATACTTATGATGCCTCAAACATGCCATGATAGAATTCTTCCCAACTTTATACAAACTCATCAATTTCTTTTTTCTTCTGTAAGCAAAGAGAGGACAAATCCAACCTAATATTTTTACCTTCACCTTCTTTGAGCTTCAAGGGTTTACCCAGATTCTAAGGATGTAAGCAATCTAGATGTAACTCTTGACCATACCTCTTCTTCTCTCCACCAACATGTGAAAAAAAACCTCTATCTTGAAGCTCAAAATTTTAACCAAGAGTTTGTGATGGCCATCCCAACATGATGATGAAATAGAAAAAAAAGAATCTCAAATATGTTTGCACCTTGGGTTGTCATAAAACAACTATCTCATATGCATTTCTTGGGAGATGTATAATGAATCCTTGGCCAATATTCTCTTCCCAACCTTGCTCCTCAACCTCCTTAGTATAGGTATGATCACCAAAGCATGAAAATGAAAAATAATGATGCAATAGATTCATGTCACGCTCAAACAAAATATCACAGGGCTTACCATTGGTTGCTAGTCTGAAAATTACAACGGGCTAAAGGTGGTCATGGGAACCCAAAAATTCCCTTTTTCCATGGGTGTATCTCATAACAACTTCACTTGGAAAATGCACTTCATAGATCTTCCAATATTCAGATTTTCTCCAATTATAACCCCATTTTTAGCTTGTTGATCAAGATTTATAGCCCCTGGACATGGTTTACAATAGATCCTAAACCATGACATATTGTTATTATTTTTGTAAAATGGATCAAAACAACCAAACTAAATTGGTGTAGAAGAAAGCAATGATTTTAAAACACCTCCCTACCTTTGGCCATCCCCAATATGCATACTTTTATTGTCATTTGAGAATTGCTTGGGCTATCTCCAACATTCACTTCATCATCTTGATCCTCGTGCTTCCCTTCATCCTTTTTCTTGTGCTCCCAAGTTCCCTTAGTATCTTACCACAAGAAACCATTAAAAATCAAGTGAATATCATTAACAGTAAAAAGTTTTTTACCTTTAGTTTTGCTCGGTTCTTTCTTATCAATTTCTACATCCTCTTGTGCTTTCATAGGGTTGTAAGGAAAATCAGTCAAGGGATAACCTTTGACAATGGCATTGGGTGCTTCTAGGGATCCCAAAGGCTAATCCATCACCATAAGAAGCTAATGTGATGGTTCTTCCTCCTTAGCATTGTGGCTAAATTCCTCTTTTGTTACCTTGGAAGGGTTATTATAGAAGGAAGTTGTATCTTCAAACTTCACCATGACTTCCTCCTTATCAAACTTCATAGCCTATTCTTGATTTTCCAACAAGATGGGGCTCTTCTCCTCTAAGGTTGGCTTATCCTTCCTAAGATCCTTATGCATGGCTTGGAGCTTGGACCAAGTTCCAATTCCCACTCTATCTTTCTTCCATCGTACAAACTCAGAAAATGGTTGGAAATCATGAATAACTTCTAAAAGGGCTTGATACTCTTAAAAGCTAGCTACAACATTATTAAGCTTTGAAACCCTATGTTCTTCCTTGGTTGTGATTTCCTCCTTAGCAATGAAGGTAGATATAGAGGGTATTGATGAGAATGAATTCTCACTTCAACTATCATGTATTGTGCAAGAAGGTATTTCCTCCTTGAATGTCCTTCCCTTATGTATATTTTTCATAGCGATGACAAGAGAGTCCAAGGTGTTTGCTAGTCTTTCTTGCATTTTCATCATTATGTCCATATTATCTTCACCTCACATGAAACCCTTAGGCTAGGAAGACCGAAGCTTTGATACCACTATAATGTCCCTTTCTAGGGCTAAAATTGAAAAATAGGAAATAACACCAATCCCAATTGAGAGTAATCTAATTATTGTAATAACGGATCTAAAAATATCAGCAAACCCTAGATCAACAAACTATATAGGGAATTAAAATTATCATACAACTATTTAATAACCACTAAAAATGCTTCTAAATAATTAATCCAATAATGACAAGATTTATCAAAGAAATGGAGAAAATAAGTGATAACACCCATCTACAATTAATTTTTTGGCAATAACATTGCAACCATAACCAAGGGCTGGAAATATCTCTTAGACAACTCCTAAAATAACCAAATTTTAGATTTCACCCTTATAAATTATGAAGAATTGGATGATGCAAAACAAACATGGAGAAACCCTTCAAATCAATACAAATCCCACTCCTTTGAAATTCACCCCACTCGGAAAGGCTGAATTGTTGGCTCAACATGTAAATAAATAATTGCTTTCACCTTTAGAAAATAGTATAAGTCCATGCATGCAAGAATCAAACCATACATCAATCAAAATGCTCTTGATGCAAGTCACCTAGGGCTAGATAGAAAGATATCAGCTCCAAATACCTTAAGATATTCAATGACTCCAAATATCCTTCCTTGAGGTTTTTTGTCCCCAAGGAAAGTTCCACCATCAAGGGTTTTCATCCTTAAAGGGGTCTCAAATAAGGGGTTTCTTCTTTGATGAGAGAGATAGGAAAGGTACAACCTTTACCAAAAAGAATTAATAATATTCAACATATGACATAATGGCCAAACATCCTCCTTTTATAACATAAGGGGTGTTACATCATAACTTGAATCTGACCTTATAATATTAAAGTCTATTTCTAATTTGAGCATATATATGCTCACAAAACAACTAAGCAATTTATTTCATCTATTGGAGTGCTAGGCATCCAATAGGAACACAATATAAATTAGTACAATAGTTTCCTAAAACTAATCGGGATATCTTCAAACAACTTTCCTTTAGCTCCAAATCCTTAGTCCCGCAAGGAAGGAATGGGATAAGGTCTTCCATAACAACTAGCTTGGAAAAGGGGACATTACATTTTTTCATCTCTCAAATGTTTCATCATCACTAGAGTTGTCATTAATTTTATTCTATGAGTCAATTCCAGAGATCCAAGCCTTTCATTTAGACCTCTCATCTAATTAAAAATTTAACTACTCTAGGTGGTCTATATCCCCCATTGTAAGAGGTACAACTCTATTTGATTTATTAATTTCCTTACAAAGAAACAATCACAAAAGATAATGATCTATACCTTCCACCCAATAATATAAGTACTAGAATATGTCTACATTATTTTCTATGCAAACTCTCAAATGTGGAAAGAAAATTTACTTAATCACTTACTTGTAAGACTAAAAAAGTGTCTATGATATCAATTGATACATTTATAATTAGAGGCTCCAATTTAAAAATGGCTTAGACCATGCAACCCGCATATTTTTCACACAACGAAAACCTCATACATGTAAAGCGAAAAATGCATCTTGAAAGAGACAATAAGCTTCTTGTGTTAATTAATGAGAAAAATTACACAAACTAGACACATCGTGTTATAAAATTCCTTTTTATATTTTCAATTTAAGGACTAAAAAAACATTAATGTTGTGTGATCCTAGGTCTTGATCATAACTAGACATACAAATTAGAACACTATGTTGAACAAGACTCAGTTCCTTCTTGCCACTTGGATTTGGACAATTATCACAATTTTAAAATCAATCTTCAAGCTCTAAAATTCTATTGACTAGTACCTCTCATGATCTTCACTTCTTCTATTCATAGTGATTTCCATGCATGAAGAAATATTCCTCTTTCAATAAATTAAGGTCCTTCTGCTCCCTAAATCTCCATCAAATGGGATGAAAGTATTTACTTGTAAAGACTCATGCGGGTGTTACCATTTGATTGAAATGATTTTAGTTCCTAGGTAATTATATTGCATCCAAGAAAAATTAGGAAATTTGTGTCTAAGGTGGTCACACATCATTTTTTATAAGTGTAATATAATTATACACTGCACAATTACACACAAAATCTTAATGTGTTTACACAAGAGATTGTGAACGAGCTCTCAATATCTCCACGGGATGAGTTGAATCGATTTATATGTAAAAATTCATGTGGTGTTACTATCTAATTGAAATGCTTATGTTTTCTAGGTAATTTTTTTATGTAGGGGATGGATTGGAAAACACATGTATGAGGTAACAACTCATCATTTTTGGCATGCGTAAAGAAATTGCATAGTGTGTGGAGCTACAACCTCTTGAAGTGTTTACACAAGATATTGTAAAAAATATATTTATGTGTTTATACAATAGATTACACAATTTTGTTATAAAGATTTATCCCAAAGCTTAATATTTGTATGTACAATACTTTGGTCATCTCATAAGGTTATATGAAGCCTTCTTATTCCCACACTATCAAAAGGTTGTGCGCATGGCTAAGAAAGACTATGTAAGCTTATACCATTTTCCCAACTTATTTTTGGTGACGCAAGCTAACTAGTGACCCCAAATGCTCCTACATCATGTGGTCATTTACCTCATCAATCTATGCAACAGATTGCATTTTATCTACTCCATACATGACATTGCTTCTTGTTGGCACATTTCCCCCTTCCTTCTCTTGAACCTGATCCATTTGAATCCCTCTTATGTCCCTAATTACTCTTCTGCATTGCATCCACATAATACATTTAGTAATTACATATAATTTTTCTTAGTCTTGAGATAATTTTGTATTTTCTTACAATTTCATATATTCATCAATATACTGCAATATTATGGTTTAAAAATCCCTAGGCAAGACTTGCATAATTGTCACAATAATTCATTATATTTATAAAAAAAAGTGATGTAACATGAGTGTGCATCTATAAAAAGTTTTTAAAAATTAGCTGGTTTTTTAAAAAAATAAAATTTTGAAATCCATAAATAATTATGTTTCTCTAATTTTCCAAGGTAATTTAATTTAATTTATTGTTAATTAAATATTATATTATTTTCATTAGTAAAATTAAAATATCTAATATTTTTAATCCTAAATTATTATGGTATACAATTTTAGTAGAACTATTAAAGATGGACAAAAAAAGGTACATGTGATTGATGATATCATACACCACCTTCTCCACTTATAAAAATCAATGAAAAACATGATAATTTTCTTTTTGAAAAAGTGTTTCCTTTGTCTAACTTTTGTGTGTTGTGTTAGAAACCAAAATAAGTATTTTTTCCAATCAACTTTGGCATATATAGGAGGCTTGTATAGTGGGTTTTGATGCTAACATTATTACAATTATACATATCAAGTTATGTGTCATAATTTAAGTGATTATTGCACTTGAGTTTCTAATACAACTTTTCAAATAGTGGGAAAAGCATTTGACACAAATCTTATCAATTTTTGGTGTATTTGCTTCATTTTAGGTGAATTCACGTAATGAATGGTGCAACTTGTGTCAAAGAAAATTGGTGATGCTCTTTGCATCAAATCATTTTTAAAAATGAAAATAATGATTTTTTGACACAAATTTTAAAAAATATATGTGTTTATAATTTTAATCAATGTTTCAAAAAATTATGCAATCAATACAAGGAGGTTAAAATATTTCTTCCGCAAATTAGTATTTTTGAGCTAGTAATTATTCATGCTACTTTCCCCATATAATTGGGAACACTAGATCTTTCTTATAATCTTTTCATTTTGCGGAATTCTAATCTATGGTTTACATTCTTTGTACACTTGATAGCATGAAAATTCAATAATGATTGATTGTATTGATTTTTTAAAATAATTATCATTGATTGGAATTATATTCTTCATCAGACTGTAAGTGTAAGAACATAAAAAATTAGAAACTCGGATCTTTTAGATACCTCTTGGTACATATCAAATCCAAAAAATATTAATCCATATAAGATTCGTGTTATGATAGATATGTGCTAGTTATAAGTCAATTAGGTTGGTAGAATCCCATAAACCATGGCAACATCGACTTCTAAAAACTAGGAGATTCTACATAATTATATCAAAGGGTTATGAATGCAACACATAGGATGCCAAATATATACATATGACATGTACCATTAGAAGCATAACATGTATGTACTAAGAGATGAGACAATGCTTGTTTGACATTTAAATGTTACTATTTTAGGGACGAAATAGGGTTTTTATTGGAAAGATAAACAAAAAAACATAATGAATTAAGGCTTTCGATTTCTATAACATTAAAGAAATCTTTTGAATAATTAAAGTACTTGAACTTTATAAATATTGTCGTTTTAGACCAAATCATGTAATTCATCATCGCATGGCATTCAACTAATGTGATATATCTTTATATGGCGTTGTTATTAGTAACCATTGCTTCATGAGTCAAATTTCATTTAAATAAGTTCCTAGTTCAAGTCTTATGTGTTAGATGCATCCTTCAACCTTAAAGTGCAGTTAGATAATGCATGTGATTCAATTGGAAAGGCGCATGATAATAGTATGAGACTTGCAATTTTTCATTACTTTTCAAAAAAACGATTTTAAAAAATGCATTTGTTGTTTTTCTAGTGTATCTTCGTGACTTATTTTTTAATTCATATGCCCTAATTCATCATGTCCCATGATCTCATGCGAGGGGTGTGGTTTAACCATAGATTATGTACGAAAAACTATATTGTCATCGTTAGATCAGAGGCTCGGATCATATAGAGTGATCCCCATAAATTTGATATCTAAAACATGTGACGTAACTATTATATTAAGACGAAGTGAGTTCAATCGTTGTGATAGTATCACTAAACGATTGTATTGCCCAGAGATTTTAAAAACATTTTTAAAAAAATACTTTAAAAACATAATCAGCTTAATTTTGAAATTAATATAAAGAAGGAAAAAACACGCCCATCCCTCACTCAATATAAAAACAAGATTGATCACCAAAATATCAAGTGGAAGCAAAAGAAGGGCCTCACGATTATTATTTGGATGAAAGAGTGGGTCGAATCAGTGAAGCTTGAGGTGGGCCCCATCAGCGTTTGGACTTTCTGGCGTGGGAGGCTTGGCGGCAGTGGCAGAAGAGGCACTTCTCGCATTGGCGTATAGCCTGTGGTGGGGCCCTCCGATGCTCATCCGCTGACGTGGCAGCAGTTGAAGCGCACGGGCAGGGACATTCACACTCCCTAGAGAGTAAGGGAGACCGTGTTGTCTATGATGTTCCCGCCCTGGGGGACACACGGCACACACGTTCCATACTGGTCTAATTAAGAGGGGACAATTTCTGACGCAAAGGCGATTTCCACTATCTCAGCCGGCCTGTGCCACGCCCGCCCCAGAGTGAAAAAGACGGATGCAAAAGGATCATTGATGTGACCCTTCCAATCATCTTATTAAATATTAAGAACCCGTGTTCGGGTATATTCAATGTTTATACATCTAATGATGATGCCACTAATAAAGGGAAACTCTTGATAGACATTTAGATATGTATTAGGGGAGAGGACGTGTATGCACCAAAACATGTGCATCTCTTTTCAATTATAGTTGTGTTCGTTTGATCACAATTTTATGTGATGGATATGTGGTAAATGAGAAGCATGGATATTCGTGTGTAATATGTTTGGATTTTATGACCTTAAATTACTTATGTTATTGTAATTCTTGTATTTGGTACATGTGATCTAACTTGTATCAAAGACTTTAAAGAGTCTTTAGACGCGTAGTTAAGGCCATGCTCTCCATTCAATTGTATTTCTCACTCGCCAACCATTTTTCTATTATGCGTTGTCAATTTAGTTCCGTATTGGTTAGCTCTTTAAACACCCCAATATTTAAAAAACGTAGTTCATTCTTAATCGTGCACTTTTACATCATAGGACTACCCTAGCTTATATCAAGAGAATTTGGAACTCGACGAACATCAATTAATAGGAATTTTCAGTTACATTGGATGGTGGTCGGATGCCATCACTCGCACTACATGGTTCATGTACATTTATGGTCAGCAATGAGCTCATGCTCACCAATGGACTTAATTTGCCACCACCTCGGAGCTAAGCTTCTCATTGGCCACTCTTGGAGAAAACACCCTTTCATGAGCTCCTCTACAATGGAAAATGGCAGAGCAATGACAACACCTTAAAATTTGAAATGCTTGTAATGCATGGGTTGCTCAAATCAAATCTAGACTACATTCGCTTAAAGTTGGTAATAATGCCTGTAAGGAAATTTCCCATATGCTTAACGCTAAACACTTTACCAAGAAAATCAAATCCATTAGGGAAGCTAGCCAAACAACTTATTGAGGTGTAAAATATGGCTATGGCCTTAATCCGCCATTACCAACAAGCGTTTAAATACCAGGTTCCTTCTCATGACTAACAATAAGCTCTTCAACCATTCCTCTTAGTGGTCCCCTACAAGATTTCTCAAGCCCACACATGTGATATGATCTCTCCATTAAGGATTTACACAAGGAGGTAATGCAGGATGGACAATAATAAATCCCATGGTTGCGATGACCTTCAATGTGAATTTTATAAGGTTTTACGAGACATTATGTTAGAAATATTTTCCAAGTTTACCTTGAAGCCTTCAAGTCCAAATCTCTTGGTCAATTTATCAATCGAGGCCATCTCAATTAATACCCAAGACGGGGGAAATGGAGCTGATTTTAAGTTGATGACTGATGATTTTGCGTAATGTTTCTTATAATATTGCAATGAAATCCTCATCCTTTGTGTATCTACCATATCATGCCTTTAATTTCCAGTCTAACGAAAATTGACTTTATTAAAAGCAAGTATATTCTTGACAACATCGTTGCAATTCGAAAGGCATGAAATGGGGTGCACCAATCTAATTAATGACAAATTTTTATCAAGATTGCTTTTGAGAAATCCTATGATCATCTTGAAAGACCCTTCATTTTGGCTATGTTAAAAGCTTTAGAGTTTGGCTATAACTTCCTTCATTTAGTTTAGATTATTTTTGTAGATGCTTCAACTTACCTATCAATGAAAAGCGTTTTCTTGGAGAATTTTACTTTTTCTCACTCAATTTAAAAATGATTCCCTTTAGCTCTAACATTGTATGTGTTTACCATGAAGGGTTTTGACTATAATTAACTGATGCCAAAATGCAGGGTATGGTTAAAAAGCATCTTCTTACCTTCTACAAAACATGCTTAATTAGTTAGTGGTCATTTTTCCAATGATTTATTTCTCACACTTCTTGAAGACGAGACAAACATTAAAAAATGCCATAAAATTTTTTGACACCTTTTGCCTCTCTTTGGGTTTGAATATCAATGGAGAAAAACTCAATGTTACTAATAATGTTTCCTAACCCTACCTACTTGGTCAAGTAAGTATGGTTGGAAGTGGATCCAACATGGTAATATTTTTTCTAATTTTAGGAATTCTATTTGTATTCCAAGATATTTCATCCCTTTTTTGGTACTATATCATTGATTGTATGGAGAATATCTTTAATAATTGATTACTAATTCCCTCTCTTTGGCATGAGGCTTTACATTTTTTTTTCGATTTTTTTTCCCTTTGTAACCCATGTTTATTATTCTTGTTGATAGGTTCCTTAAAAAGCTTCTTAGTATAAGTTTGAAAGCTTTCTAAGAGACTTTCTTTGCACTAGTTTTGAACATGGGAAGGGATTTCATAGAGTATCTTGGGAATATTTTCATATTCACAAGGTATAGTAACTAAATCACATACTTACTATGTACATCTAACCTCTAAATACTTCATTTATATGCATGATTCCTAACTAAGAGAACTAGGCATTAAAAATACTTGTTTTGCTTTGATATTTCTTTTGTCTTTCTTATCTTTATTGCTTTTTGTTTCTAGTCTTACACCTCACAGTTCTGCATACTAGCACTCTATACAGAACCACCCATTAGGGACAGGAGTGCCCGGACACAACTATACCCTCTAGGTGCTTATGTCCTCCTCCTTTTTTCTAAGTTTTTTATATGTTACATCTTTCATGTCTTTGTTTACTACCTTGGGCCACCCTTTCACTTGTTAATGACGAAACTTAAGTGAATCAATCATATATATACATGTCTTATTTAACCTCATTAGGGAACAAGCATTCAAGAGGCATATATATATATAAAGAGCTAATATTTTTTTCTCTACTACATCAAGTGTAATGAAATTACTTGTATAATTCAGATCATGAGAAAAAGTATAACACCAAATAACACAATATTCCAGATTAATGATCTCAATATGCAATTAGAATAGCTTCGCCACTTCGAGGGGGCAACCTTTAAACCATACAATAAGACTCAAATGCTCCAATGATGATGAACTACTACCTATAATCCCCTATATATACTATTCATATGTTATCCGCCATCATCAAGGCCGACCTACTAAGCATGAGAAAGTATAAATGATATAATAAAATGATATGGTAAGCCACAAGTTGGCTACTCATATCCTAATACAAGCAATAGGTTAAGGGCGTAGCATGCCCTTCCCCTTCAAAGCAACATTGTCCCCAATGTTGAGAAGCCCTGGGTGTTCTTCCAGGAATGTCATATCTTCCCATGTTGAATCTTCGTTGTCCATATTCTTCCACTTGATCAGGTACTCAGTAATAACCCGTGTCCTCAATCTTTTAGTGTGTGTTTAAAGGATGCATTCAGGTTCCAAGATGACTCTCCCCTCCTCATCAAGCTCAGGTAACATTGTTTAGGTTGATATTCTTTTTCCAATTACTTTCTTCATGAAAGAAACATGAAAGAATGGATGTATTCTGGTTGATTTTGGAAGTTCTAATTTGTATGCTACTATACCAATCTTCTGCAAATACTTGATAGGGGCCATAATACTTCGGTGAAAGTCTGTTATCCTTTTGTTATTGTTTCAAAGAAATTTTCTTATATGGTTGTAAACCGCACAAAAACCTAATCACCGACTTCAAAATGCCTTTCCGTGCGATGTTGATCAGCCTTTTGCTTCATGCGGTTTTGTGCCATGACCAAGTTCTCCTTGATACTAGAGAGGACCCCTTGTTGATACTGAATGTGTTCTTCTACTGCTCTAACCCGTGGTTGTCCTCTCAATGATTATGTGATGGATGGTGGATGGGTACCTATACATACCCAAAAATTGTGGGGGTACTGCACTACCGGAACAATGTTACACATGCCCCCAATGATGATACAGGTCTCCTCGCAAGGTGTTCAAGATCCAAAAAAATCTCTCTAAGTATGCATTAACATCCCGCATGTCCCACTTAGCCCCTATGTGCTTTGTTTTCTCTTCTCCCCTCTTTTTTTTTACATTTTGGTCTTCAGTTATGAAACTGCCACCCTGCCTGGGCGGCGGTCCTGTAACTGCCGCCCTGCTCAAGGTGGCGGTCCTTCACGCATTTTCCAGAATGTTCTTTTTAATGCAACTCGTGTAAATTATCAATGTTTACCAGCTTTTTTCACCGCATTTGCTTGTATTTATGATTTTGGTTCCCTGGAAGAGTGTTTTGGCATTGTTTATGGTTAAAGAGTTCAATTTGGTTTTCACCTTTGGGTAAATGGGAATTCTATAAATAGCTGGCTTGTGCTCAAGCAAATGGCCCCTCAAATTTTCCTCTCATTTTCTCATTTCATAGGTTAGTCTTTCATTTTTACTTAGGAATTCATAGTTTTATTTGTTACACACATAGTTAGTGTTGTTTTAGTGTTTGGCAGCCACATAATATTCTTGTGCTAGTGTTGTTACTATTTCATGCAATCAATTAGAGTAGGATAGTTCCACTTTTAGTCAGGAAGGCATTAAATTTGTAGGTATTGTTCATCAAAAACGAATAGTTCTCAGGTTCTAGACATTTTATGTTGTATGAATCATAATAAATCCGGCTAGGAATTACATAAGCCAAGCTCTGTTCTCTTGTGCTATCCCTCTCCTACTCACATTGTATTCAGTCTATATCCTAAGCTACCATTTTTTTTATACCAAATTCTGTTAATGCTAACATCACATGCTTTTCTAGACTCACGTGAGCACAAAGGAACAAGGAGATCACACTGACGGGACAAATCCACACGCAAACAGATTCGACACTATTATGTAAAATCTAGGTTCAAGATATCAAAATTTCTAGTTAAAACATATCAAATAGAGTAGTCAATCATTTCATTTAAGTTAATCTCAGTTTCAATATTGTCGGGGAAGCTATGGGGATTGATAATTTATGAGAAAATATGATTCACTCCTCAGTTCTGAGGTAGGATCGAGGGTCTTTCAAATAGATTAGTATTAGTTATTCTGGTTATTTAGAATAGATTTACAACTGCATAGGAAAGTAGCCATACTTGGCTACTTTGTTTTTTTTTAATTTTGCTATTAGTTTAGTTTTCAATTTCTTGGATATTTTAAATAATTAATCTTTTAATTTCTGTTCAATAGTTTATCAAAAATACAAAAATAGAGGAAGTTATATATGTTGTAGATATATCTTGTACATAGTTAAGTTTACTTCTTTCGTTAGTTACATTTATATCATTTCCTTTTGCATGACAATCATGGGACCTAGAGAGCCCAGAGAATATGTATTTGAGCCAATAGTGCCTCATCCCAACCATGTTGCAGCAATAATCATTGATATAGATCAGAATCTTAGAATCCACGTCTTCTGAACAAACATCAGACTTACAACAGATCAGCTCACAGTTAAGAGGGTTAAACATAGAAGATGACCAAGCATATACATTTTGGTCAAACCAGCCAAAGTATAGATTAGCCTAGATAAATATCGGCATGAATGTAGAAGGGTTTGAAAGAGAGCAAACATGTTCAGTTGTGACCCTTTGGTCCCACAGCCAGATGCATGAGACATTCTTACTGACATAGGCTCTAGTTTAAGAATTCAGGTCACCAGAATGCCTATAAGGTACTCTAAGAAGATTGTACAACTTGTAGTTCTAAATATAGAGGCCAAAAAGGCATATGACTATTGTATATTAGGGATTAGGGATTGATTATATATATGACCATAGACAGGTCAAAAACAACCACAAATCTATGGTTGTGATCCACAAATCCCACAACCGAATAGACCCACATGACAATCCAACGTTGATGCTCATTTACGCACATTAGTATTTAGATCCACTCCACTTCCAGCAGCCATTATCACACAGTTATCATTGTTAGATATAGCAACTAACGAAGCTGAAGTATTTCTAGAGTAGAGCGGATAATCGACCATAGAATCCACTTTATCCATAATCCATCCTATGGACCCTATCTGTAGATATACATGAAACAATTCTAGGTCGTTTTCCCCTGCATCCCACAACATATACATTGGATCACGCCAGAGCTCAATATTGATAGGAGCCTTTGAGTAGTCATCCTCACTGACCGATCTATCACACCAGTTTATGTTAGGAGGGCCTTCTTTTCCTTCGATTCGCAGATTCCATTAGTGCATGTCGAAGGCATAAGATTACCTAACTAGTTTGCCTATACCACACATATAATCAATCCCCACTGGTTATCTCAGCACGACCTCGGGAGGTCGAGTGTGAGGAAGAGTTACTTGTAGATTCCCGTGCTTGCTTGTCACTTTTACGTCGTAAAAAATTAGTAAACCCAACGTGAAATTTCCTACTTTTCTAGTTCGGAGTGACATTTCTCTACTTATTCATCTCCTTAGTATACCTTTCATCTTTTCTGCCTGGTTACTTTTCACATCAACTTTACCTACAAAATTGGTGAACTTGACGTGAAGCAACCAGTTCTTCCTTTTTCACTTCTTCCATCCACCTTCGCTCTTTCCCTTTATTCTGCGAGTATTCATATACCCCCCGAATATGTCGGTGAACCCGATGCATATGTCATACCTCTCCTACTTTCTGGTTCGGAGTCACATTTCTACTTGTTTATCCAAATTGGTACTTTTTTGTCATTTCCACTCGCTGTTAACCTGGGGTCACATCTAGCTTCACCCATAACCAATTGGTGAACACCAACGTGAACCTTCCTACTTTCAAGGTTCTAGATTCATATTTCTACTTTTTCATCTCATTAGTAGGACTTTTCATCTTTTCCACCTCACTTAACCTGCACATCAACTTCAGCCCACAAAATTGGCTGAACCCGACGTGAATCATGACAGTTCTTCCTTTGAGAATCTGGTTCACTTCTTCCATCCACCTGTCACTGCTTAGACCAAATTAATTCTGCAGGTATTCATATTGGATCCCCGAATATGTCGGGATTTGATTCATATGGCATGACCTCTTCTAGTGTCTTGAAGCATACTACGATCAACTGTATAGACAGCTCATCGGACCCTATGTACTCTCAGCTATGGGGTGACAAGTATTACAAACACAACCTGAGGTCTCTTGTCAACACAAACTCCGCCTCCAAGCCACTAGATATAGGAAATTCTTTCGAGGAAACTTAGTAGGGAGTTGGATCAGATCACCCAGAGCGGGCCACAACCAGAGCCTATACAAGCTCAGAATATACATGAAAAATGCTCACTAAGGCAGGGTATTGTGACATCACCAAATCAGGTCATTTTGAATTTAGTACCGCAAATTAGTTAGACAATTAGATCCATACCTATGCTTTAGCATGATGAAAATTTAGTGCAATTCATCCTAGGCATGAAATTCCAATCGCTCTCAAAGTATTTATCCTAGCCTAGTAGGAAGTCCTCACAAAAAAATGCACATGAGGCATGCCTCCTCAGTATTCACAAGAAAATTCCAACTAGAACCGCCATTCTTTAACACCATTCCGAGTCGAGAATATGATACCTCCCAGTTTAGTACAAAACAATCCATTCCTGAGCAATACTCATCCATATTTAAACATGTATTCCAAATCACCGTAGGGAGATATCTTCTCCTCTCCCGGCATGTTCGCTCAACCACAAGGATTTCCTTACGCCCCTGCAAATACATATGTTACACCATATCAACAACCCATTCCACCGCCACCCCCTTAGCAGGCACCATCAATGGTTGAAACCTATGCGATAGGGACTTATTCAGAATATTTGAAAGAGCCCTTAGACTTCACCATACGAAGCGTCATGCTTCCAAGACCTCTTCCTGATTTTCCCAAATACAAAGGGGAGGGAGACCCGAACGCACATATCAAGGCCTATGCCACAACCATTTGAGAGCTACTCCCTTGGGATGGGGTTGTTGCCAAAATATTGCCCAAAAATTTAGAGGGCATCGCCCTCGATTGGTATTACAGAATACCTGAAGCTTCCATCCATTCATTTAAACAACTCGTTTCAGAGTTCATCAAGGCATTTGACATGAACAAACTATTGAGAACAGGAATCAAGGGAATTCTTGCACATTAAGCAAGAACACAATGAATCTATTGCTCATTTCATCCAAAGATGGCATACAGTCCTTTATTCTTCGGCAAGTGCTCCAAATATGGACCAAATGGAACTATGTGATTTATTCCTTCATTCTCTCAGTAGAGAGGTAAAGGAAGAAGTCCAAAAGTTCCCACTAAGGACTTACGATGAAGTACTTGAGAGCACCCTCCGAATAGATCAAGCGGAAATAGATAGCGGTCGCAAGACGTATGGAACAAATGGGAGGTTAATCACCCCTAGCCAGAATACTACGACTTATCCTACTACCACAAACGTCAATCAAGGACCTAAAATCCTTAACAAAAATCGTGGCACAACAACAGATGGAGTAACTGACCAAGCTAAAAAGGCAAATGTTGTAAATACTCCACCACTGGTTAACAATCAACGAAACAACAATTTTACCCCAACAATCAATATAGTGGATTTTAATCATCCACAACAACAACAACGGCGGATCCAGACATAGGGTCCAAGCTGAAACTCAATAGGATATCAAAACCAAAACCAAAACCAAAAACAAGAAGTGTAAAACTTTAATCATAATAGTTAACGGTTTAATCAGAGTTTTGGACCATAATATGCACCAAACCAGCAACCTAGGAATTACAATCCCAACTCATATTATGGTTTCCACAAAATTCGAGGCCATGACACTAGGACTTTCCGTGATTACAATAAATTCATGTAACATTTGCTAGAGGAACAAAGACAACTTTTCATAGATATGTTCTTAGCAAATCCTACAACACCTGCACTAAATACTTTAACGAGAATAGTCTCCCCTCAAAATGCACCCCTCAATATCTTCAACAATCTGCTCCCAAATCACAATAACAACAAATTAAATCCAAATGGGACGAACAAGGGCGTATTGGTAGGAAAAAATGATCCTGAAGCCTCGATTTCACTAAATCCAACTGTTGCGCCACAATTAGGAAGTTAACAATGCCCCAAGATAGTCGGTTTAGTGGAGTTAGACACCGAAATTACATGTAGAATTTGTAATAAGGACATGAGAGTATTTCTCTCAGCCAAATTCAAGTTACCCACTAGAGACAGATAACATCCAACAAATATTAGTAAAACCCGTAGATACCTATGATATAAGTAATGACCTAACAAAAACCTTCTCTCACTTCTCATTTTTGGACTTACTGAAGAAATCTCCTACCCATATGGCTACTCTTTTAGAAGCATTAGGTTCAGGTCATTAAATTAACATCCCTAAACCTCCCAAAACACAAGTAAACCATATAGACTTTGATGTCCACCCTCCAGGGCAGCCGGATAGGGATACTGAGTTTATATTCGAAATAAACAAAATGCCAATAGAAATGCTAAGATTGCACATAGAGGCAATCCAACCTTACATTTGCAAGTGCGGGTTTATAACTATTTTGTTAAACGTGTAATGGTTAACGATGGGGCAAGCAGTTAACATAGTCTCCTTATCTTTCCTTCAAAAGCAAGGGTATGGAGAAACAAATTATTCCACGACTCGAAATACACTAAGAGGCTATGATAGCCTTAAAGCCACATCAATTGGGACTATAACACTACCAGTCACCTTAGGACCCAAAAATAGTCCTGGCTGATTTTTATATTATAGATCGAGGAAACCAACTATAATATGATGCTTGGTCGACTGTGGATACACCATATGAAGGAAATCCCTTCTACATTATTTCGAGAAGTAAGATTCTTACACTTAGGAAAGGTATGCATAGCAAAATGTGATCCAAAACAATTCGATATACACCTAGTGGACCTAAAGAAAAGGCCAAGTATTCACTCTGAGTTTGAACTCCCAACAAACCAGCTTAATAAACCAAGCGATGCAAAACTGGAAGAAAATTTGGTACCTACAATAGAACTATAAGTTACGAACCTAATCAAGAATATCCTAGCCCTCAAGGATGAGCCTAACATTGTTGAAATAGTATCAATAGGAACTACTGCAAAGATTGTCTAATTGCTAGAACAGGATCTACCAATTTTCCTACCATTTGATTCTGTAGCATGGGATATACCCTAAGTGTTGGTTCTCTTCCAGCAGAGGATCTCTGCATGGTAGAAGTAACCAAAACCAATGAAATAGAAGGAACAAATGTCCCAACATCCATCCTCCCAATTAAATATTGGACTCTCCATTTCGATGGAGCTAGATGTCATTATGGGGCTAGGGCAGGTGTGATCTTTACTTCTCCGGAGGGAAAGATCTTACCATTCACCTTTAAACTAAATTTGAAATGTATAAACAATGGTGCTGAGTACGAAGCCCTCCTCCTTGGCCTCATCTTAGCTAAGAGGCTCGGGGTTGATAACATCAGGGTGTTAGGAGACTCACAATTAGTAGCAAACCAAGTCTCTGAGGTGTATGAGACCAGAGCTGAACACTTACAGCTCTACAAAACATCAATATTAGATTTGAGCAAAGAGTTTGACTTCATATCAATTGAAGCAATCCCACGAGAACAAAATCTTCTCGCAGATTCGATAGCGACCTCAACTTCACGTTTCACTCTGAGCAGTGAGTTGGAGGACACCCGTTTCATGGTATCCCTTCACACTGAACCATTAGTGAGGAAAATGTCAAACCCTCTTTTAACGAACATAACTGAGAACAAATCTACTATCTTAGATCACGTTGATAGTGATAGAGCAACTCTTGATTACTTAAATGCCTATGCAGCACTACATCTCACCCATCATGTGGTAAATTTGTCTTTAATCCCACATTCGTCTTCTTACTTCAGAAATCCCATGATAGAGCTTTCCCCGCAAAAGGAACTCGACATATACGCGGTAGAGAATGGAGAAGATCTTGAATTACCTCCAGCCCCACCTGATTTTGAAGGTAACGCTTCTTTAATCGAAGAAATGATTGATATTAACATCAGAACAGAGGAAGAACTGAAGATCTTGAAACTAGGATCTTCGTTAACTCCAGAAGAAATAGAAATACACACGCGAATCCTCAGAGAACATCAAAAGGATTTCACATTTAATTATAAAGAAATGATGGGGGTTGCACCACACATTGCGGTACATAACCTCGTCACCAAATTAGATGCAAAGCCAATTAAACAAAAATTGAGACCAATGAAACCCAACGTATCTCTCATGGTGAAGGAAGAAGTAATGAAACTCCTCCAAGTAGGATTCATCAAGCCAGTTTATTATTCTCAGTGGGTATCTAATATCATTCTCGTTCTAAAAAAGAATGGGAAGATACACATTTGCATAGATTTTTGAGACATTAACAAGGCATGCCCTAAGGATGATTTCCCGTTACCATCCATTGACATCATCGTTAACGTAACAGCTGGGTTTGAGCTTTTTTCTCTCATGGATGGATTCTCAAGAAACAATCAAATCAGAATATCTGAACCAGACCAAGCCAAAACCACGTTTATAAATCCTTGGGGAACTTATTGCTACACTGTTATGCCATTCGGTCTCAAGAACGCTGGCGCTACATACCAGCGGGCAATGACATATATATTTCATGATCTTATTCACAAAATCATGGAATCCTATGTAGATGACTTGTTGGCCAAGGCTAGGAAGCACTGTGATTATCCGGAAGTGCTCCGTATCATTCTTTCACGTTTGATAGAATACGGAGTCACATTAAACCTAGAAAAATGTGTCTTTGGTGTGATAGGAGGGAAGCTCCTAGGTTACATTATATCGTCATGAGGGATCGATGTAGACCTAGCCAAAATCCGTGCTGTTCTTGAAATGATCCCACCATCAGATGAATCTGGAATCAGGTCGTTTCTTGGGAAACTCAGTGCAATCCGAAGATTCATCCCATATTTAAGCTTTTCCATTCATCCAATCAATAATCTACTCAAGAAAGATTATAGTATCGATTGGACCAAGGATTGCAATGAGGCTTTCAAAGTAGTTAAGTGTTTCTTGTTGTCACCACCTATGCTAATGCCTCCTAAGCTAGACCGTCCTTTAATCTTATATTCATGAGCTACCAATGTCGCGCTAGCTTGTATGCTGGCTCAAGAAGACAATAACAAACAAGAATGTGTGATTTATTTCATTAGCCGAACGTTGCTCGACTATGAAACACGTTATATGCAAGTAGAACGAGAATGTCTTGCCATAGTCTTCGCAACCAAACACTTAAGACATTACATGCTAAATCAAGAAATAAGGGTCATTGTAAAAACAAACCATTTACGAACTTTCCTCACACAAGGGTCCTTGTCTAAAAATGTTGGATGCTTTATAACCTTAATGGGTGAATTTGAATTAACTTTTGTAAACCAGAAGTCCATTAAGGGACAAATCATTATAGATTGGTTAGCCAACAACCCATTAAACGGAGGTGATCTAGTAGATCTAGACTTTCCCGATGAATGCATATATTACATCGAAACCAGACCTCCAATCTTGGAATGTCCTTGGTATGCTGATATTATTAATTATATCATGGACCATACATATCCAGAAGGTGCTACACCACAACAAATAAGGTTATTACGCATTATCGTAGCTAAATACGTTATTATAGAACAAGTTCTCTATCATAAGGTTTTCGATGGAATGCTTCTAAGGTGTGTTGACACAAAAGAATCCAAGAAGATTCTCCACAAATCTCACAGTGGAATATGTGGAGGCCACTTCGGTGGTCATGCCACCACTCGCAAAATACATCGGATGGGCTATTTCTAGCCCACTCTAGAACACGATGCAGTAAAGTTTGTACGCAGGTGTCATAAATGCCAAGAATTTTCCCATGAGATTCACATGCCGACACAAGCTCTACAACCAATCACAACTCCATGGCCCTTTTCTACATGGGGCCTAGATCTGATAGGGAAATTCTCTCCCTCATCTACAAACGGCCATAACTTCATAATCACAGCCACCAAGTATTTTACCAAGTGGGTAGAGGTTATGCCTCTTACCACTGTACCAGGTTCTGTGATTGCCAAGTTCATTTTAAACCAGATAATTTACAGGTACGGTGTCCCACAAATCATTATCTTAGATAATGGTACTTCCTTTAAGAATGACGAAGTCTATGAGCTATGCAGTAAATTTAAAATAAATCATCATACGGCCTCCATGTATTACCCTCAAGCCAACGGGCAGGCTGAAGCAACAAACAAAACATTAAAAGCTATTCTCCTTAAAACGGTGAAAGAAAACAAACGAGATAGGCATTTAAAGTTATATCCGGCCTTGTGGACCCACCGAAACTCAATAAGAACACCAACATGAGCAACTCCTTTCTCGCTGGTAATCGGAGCAGAAGCAGTTCTCCCACTTGAGGTTGAAATACCCAGTCTCCGCATCTCATTATAAGGGATTTTGGATGAAGAAGCTTATAGAGAAGCACATCTCTCCCAACTAGAAAGCCTAGATGAGGCCAGGTTAGACGTTGAATAGCGGCATAGAATCTATGCTAACCGGATGTGTCGGCAGTATAACAAAAAGGTCTATGAACGAGATATATATGAAGGAGATATGGTTCTAGGACTAGACAACTGGATCGATAAAAAGACTGGTGAAGGAAGGAAATTCTAGCCCAAATGGTTGGGCCCATACCGAGTCACAAAAGACTATGGAAATGGTGCATATCTCTTATGTACACTGGAAGGTGAAGAATTTGGTGAAACTGTCAATTCCCTGCACCTCAAACGATTCTATGCATAAGAAACCAACACTATTTGTATAATTTTATCTACATTGCATCTTCATGTAGTTAGGTTCATTTTGTCCACTTGTTTCATACAATTTTGTGGTCAAAGAATTTATTCTCAAAGCAATTCATTACAAACTTCTGATGGTATTGGCATAACCCTTCCAATCATACTTCTTCATTTTCATAACATCATCAATCATTTCATCAAATAAAACTAGATATGACAAAGTCTTAATGGTAACCATACCAAAGTCTACATGCTTGTTCTCACTTTTGTTTCTTCCTGGGATAGGTGTCTTGCTTATGGTCTATTCTAGAAGCTTCATAGTGTCACATCTGTCCCATATATATCTCTCTTCGGAAATAAGAACATGCTGACATTTTGCTCAAATAAACAAGTCAAATATGGATCAAACAAAAAAATTTATTTTTACACATTTCCTTGCCCTAGCAACCTTCGGTGATGAGCTTGCGTCTCTTATTAGTGACATAGGGTTAGGAAAGGATGGGAATGCCCTTACTCACCTATGCCTTGTCCATGGTGATAAGCCCATGCTTTTTACTAGTAGCATGGGGCAAGGTGTGGGGGGTCCTCTTGACAATAAACGTTGAAGATCGTAAGCAAACAGTTCAAATAAACCTTTGAAATCTTGAGTCAAAAACAAACGAATAAGATGTCCAAAATTCCAAGAGAGCTCAAAACCCCGAAAACCAGATTTTGTCTACCATGTGGCCATCTACGGATCTAAGTCTAGATAAATCATAAAGCAAGTAGCATTCTAAAATATGGAGTCACTTGAGTAGAGTAGGTTTATAGCATCCTAATTTGGTTCCACCAAATCTTTATCTATCTCTCATCACTACCATTCAACAAATTTCATAGCTTGTGCCCCTTCTAGCTCTCAGTGGTGAGCCCTCGCATCTTACTAGTTGCGTGGAGTTAGGAGCGGGGCAAGTTCATCTACTCATCATGCCGGTTTATCATCTCATTTTGTCACAACAAATATGAAGTACCGAAAAATTGTTTATAGAAACTAAAGTTCAAGATCAATATCGAGCTCTGGCGTGATTCGGTCTATAGGTTGTGGAATACGTGGAAAATTTCCTGGGATAGTTTCATGTATGTCCCCCGATAAGGTCATAGGACGGATGATAAATATAATTGACTCTATGGGCGATTCCTTGGCCTAGTCCAGAACTCCTTAGCTTTGTTAGCTGCTATGTCTAATAAGGATAACTGTTCGATGATGATAGGTGGAAGTGGAGTAGATCTAAATACTAGTGTACATAGGCCAGCATCTATGTCTAATTCACTTATGGACTCATTGGGCTGTGGGATTTGTGGGTTACAACCGTAGATTCATATTTGTTGTGGTCCTGCTATGGTCATGTGCAGAATCAATTCCTAATCCCTAGTATCCAATAGTCATACGCCTTTTCAGCTTTTATATTCAGATTTAATAATTGTGTGATCTTCTCAGAATATCTTACCGGCGTTTGTGCAACCTAAATTCTCAAACTGGTATCTATATCTATGAGAGTGTCTCCTGCATCTGGCTGTGGGACCAAAGGATCACAACCAAAGGCCTGCTCTCTTTCAGACCCTTCTACAATCATGCGGATATGAATCTAGGGTAATATGTAGTTTGGTTGATTTGACCAAAATGTGTGTGCTTGGTCGTCTTCTATGTTTAGCCCATGCAGTTGAGAACTGATTTGTTGTAAGTTTACTGTTGTTTGGAAGACTTTGATCCTGAGATTCTGATCTATATCAGTTATAGCTATGATGAGATTAGGTTGGGACATGATCGGCTTGAATATGTATTCCTTGGCCTCTCTAGGTCCTGTGATTTTCATACAAAAGCAATAATGTAAACTAAATGTATCAAAACAAGATTAAATATATGAAACATATCTAGAACATATATACCTATATTTTTGTGTTTTTCTGATGAATTTTAAATGAATTTAAAAGAGCAACTATTTTAATATATCTAGAAATTAACAATTGACACTAATAAAAGACTAAAACAAACAAAGTAACCGAGTGTGGCTACTTGTCTGTGTAATTTGTAGATCTACTCTAAACAATGAAATAACTGATCTAATCTATTACAAGACTCTCGATCTTACCTCAAAAGTGAGAAATGAATCATAGTTTCTTAGAAACTATCAATCCCCATAGCTTCCCTGGCAATATCAAAAGTAAAATTGACTGAAATAAAGTGATTGGCTACTCTATTTGATATTCTTCTAATTAGAACTTTGAAAGCTAGAACCTGGATTCTACAGAACAGTGGCGAGTCCGATGATGTGTGTGATCTTGTCCCCTCAGTGTGATCTCCTCGTTCTTTCGTATTCACGTGGATCCAGAAAAGCGTGTAATGCTAGCATCAAGAGAAGTAGATATTGGGACAAAGGCAGCTTAGGATACATACTGAATACAATGTGAGTAGGAGAAAGATAGCGCAAGAGTACATAGCTTGGCTTATGCAATTCCTAGCGGGATTTATTGCGAGTCGTGCAACATAAAACATCCAGAACCTGAAACTATCCTGCTTGAAGAACAAAACCTACAACTTTAATGGCTTCCTATTGAAAACAAACTATTCTACTCCAATGGATTGGATGAAGTATCAACAGCACCTGCACAAGATGGATATGTGGCTTCCTAGAAGAAAAACAACACTAACTAAGCATGCAATGAAAGAAACTAAGAAATCTAAACAAAATGAAAGACTAATCTATTGCAATGAGAAATTCAGAGGCAAATTTGAGGGGCCATTTGCTTGAGCACAAGCCATCTATTTATAGCATTTGGATTTACCCAAGGTAAAAACCAAATAGAACTCTTAAACTATAAACAATGACAAAACACCATTCCAGGGAACTAGAACCATTAATGCAAACTCATGGCGGTGAAAAAAGCTGGTGAATCATTGAATTTTATGTGAGTTGTGTTAAAAGAGCATTCTGGAAAACACGTAAAGGGCGGCAATTACAAGACCGCCGCCCAGGCAGAGCAAAAGGCCAAGAAAAGAGGGAAAAGAGAAAAATAAAGCACGCGGGGGGCTAAGTGGGGCATGCGGGATGTTAATGCATACTTGGAGAGATTTTCTGGATCCCGAACACCTTGCGAGGAGACCTGTATCATCATTGGGGTATGTGTTACATTGTTCCGATGGTGCAGTACCCTACAATTTTGGGTACGTACATATTGCCCCCTCAGAGAAGCGTTTTAGCCATGAAGAGGCGTAAAACGGTGGGTCTGAGTATGGCGGTCCCGAAATGGGGAGTTAGAAATTATACCTGATACGTCCATGTGTCGAAATGATGCCGTCCAAAATTCTCGCTGCCTGCAAAATGAAAAGAGGAACCAAGTGCAGATAGACAAAATAGATCAGAAAATAAACGCTAAAATAATAGGAAATGAGGACGTACCATTTGTGTGGGGGTAAGAACTTACCTTTGTCGGCACTCCAAACCTGCAAAAAATGTATTTTAGAAAAAGTCAGGTTACTATATATATGAAAGTGGGCCCATTTTCCTATTCATTTGCGCATGCTGATTTGGTTGGTTTTGAGCTCTGGGACCCACGGTGACGGTTTCTTGCGAGAGTAGAGCCAAAACGTTCGTGACAGGATAGTGATCATGCCTCCACGAGCGGAACATCGACCTACGAGATCACAGGTTAGTTTTCCTCAATTTATCTTTTTCCCCCTCAATTTTTTAAAATGCTGAAATCTTTGTCGTGGGGGGGTAATTTTTGAAAATGTTAGGTTGAAAAGGTCCATCTAGGGGGGGCGCCTACTGGGTAGGCTTTGTTTTTAGCTAAAACAGTCCTTTTTTGGTGTTTTTAGGCTTTTTAAGTTTAAAAACCCACGTGGGTTTTTGGGCCACGACCACCGCCCTGTTCAGGGTGGCGGTTACATGACCACCGCCCTTAAGGCATGATGGTTAGGGTTGAAACCGCCTCCCTGCTCAGGGTGGGTGGTTTTGCACAGAATGCCAAAAGAACATCTATTTGAGATTGTTTTTGCATTTTTAGCATTTCCAGGTGTTTTCATGATTTTTCCAATGTTATTCGGATGCTAACTTTCTCTGTTTTGAGTATTTTTGGGTGTATGCAGGCGAGAGAGGAGTATATTCGGTGGAGCCAAGAGAGGGAGTGCGACTGGCTCCCAGCAGTTCTAGATGCACTTTCTCAAGATGAGGAGGACACTCTTCAGAGGGTCGGGATACTACGTATCTCATGTGTTCTATATGTTGCACCATCCAGTCACATTCTTTGTGACTTATTTTCCTATTGGGATGTTGATCAGAACACCTTCCGATTACCAGGGGTCCACGGTGAGTGGACCATCACTTTGGAGGATGTTTATCATATTTTAGGGGTCCCGATCATTGGGAGACATCTGACCCTTGAGACAGCAGGTTCGCGGGCCTAGATAGCATAGTGGGCTTCCTATATGGGAGATGCAGTCATCTCCACGGGGTCAAAGAAGTGGGTTAAAGTTTGATCAATTCCTAGTTTTCCCATCCCCTTGCTTCACCAGGCCATTATGGGGATCCTTGCCTCGAGAATGATCGGGGACAAGGGAGGAGACACACTGTTATACTGCTGGTCCCCCATCATTACATAGATAGAGGGAAATGGTCAGATATATGCCTGGGGAATAGATATTCTTGGGACTACCTACCATGATTTATATAGGGTAGTCCGTTTACAGGGGCAGTCCTTGAGCCACCCGACCTTGGTCATGAGTTGAGTTTACGAGCACTTCATTCCTTATGGTAGAGGTGTAGAGGTGACAGATCCCGGAGCTATGAGGGTAGCTAGATGGACAGATATGTCAGTGCTCCAAGCACCTCATCAGCCAGTTGCTTCTCTGACCACTGCTGACATGGAGGCCACACCGTATCAGACTATGGCAGGTATATGCAGTGAGGAGGCTCTTACTTTGATCTCCTGCTCCACTACAGGGCAACTTATTGACAGAGTGGGATGAGTGGAGATACACCCCTTTGGCTGAGTTCCTCAGCAGTTTGGCCTACCCTACATGGGCATGCTTCCCCCAGTAGCGCCAGTATACAGGTCAGTTCAAGAGGCCAGAGGGGGTCCTAGAGGCCGGGGTTGGACAGTGGTTACTCCTGGTGTTCCTATTGCGGCCAGGAGGGTAGTACGTGGCCAGAGGGAGAGCTGGTGCACCTCAGGTACCCTTACTTTAGATTGTCGCGGGCCTTGCCCATAGTAGCGATGACCCTATTAACATAGACTCCGAGTCTGAGGAGTTTACAGGGGGAGAGACAGAGGAGGACAATGATCTTGAGTGGCATGACACTTAGGATATTATGCAGGTAGCGAGGGAAGAGTAGAGTGTAGAGAGAGTTACTCCGGTTTCAGAGGAGCCACTCTCCCAGGGCCATGGCAGGGAGGATGAGTCCATTGTGGGACGTTATGTTGCTCCAGTCATAGGAGCAGCACCCCAGTCAACGGCAAACATCCGTGGTAGGTGCTGACCCTAGCAATCCATCCTGGAGGCCTGGTGATCCAAGTAAGTTACCATCCTTCCTTTTAATGTTTGTTTTTAGTTAGGATTTCCTTAGTTGCTATCTCTCTTTTTGTTTTATCTTGTATTTCTAATCTCTTGTTTTGTTTCTAATTTCTTTTCTCCTTTGTTTGCAGAGACCGCCGATGAGTGGCGAAACTTGATTCATAGGGTATGCACTGATACCCTAATGATCCCCATGGAGAAGACCCGCGTAGAGTTGTCTGTGGATGTTGGGAAGCCCTTAGCAGCTGGTAGACATACTGACGTCTTTGCCCTAGTCTGGCATGTGGCCAGGATGGTATCGACTCTCCGCACAGAGCTAGCGGGGTATAGGATAGCCGAGTGCTTGATGAGGAGTCATTCTCGTGGTGAGACTGCGGTTGCCCCTCGGGATCCTGAGCCCTCCGTGTACTCAGAGCACCGGTGTAGCCAGAGTCCTAGGCATGGGCGTGTGCCTTCAGAGGGGTCTCGTAGGGATTGAGAAGCCACTTGGCTTTCCTATATTTGTATGATACATTCTTTTGTATATCTCGGGCTCTTTGAGCGTTTTGACCATGCTTAGCGCATGATGGCATTGTATAGAAACTTTGATTATCTATATATTTATATTCTCTTTGGATTAGACTTTTGACATTCATGGCTTTGTTTCCTTTCTAGTTTCCTCATGTAGATTATGATGTTTATGCTTATATGCTCTTTAGAATGTATGCAAATGGAGAACAAATGATAAAAATGTTTACCTTCTTTTTGTATTTCATGATGCTGATATATGATAATGTAGATACAATGTGATTTTGAATTTTAGCTTTTGTACGCAATTTTGGATACTTCATGTTTGCTTTTGGCAAAGTGGTGAAGACAAGCTGATATGATGAGCAGATAAACTTGCCCCTACTCCTAACCCCACGCAACTAGTAAGATGCGAGGGCTCATCCCCGAGAGTTAGAAAAGGGCACAAGCTATGAAATGTGTTGAAATGATAGTGATGAAAGATAGACAAAGCTTTGGCGGAACCAAATTAGGATTCTACTAGCTTACTCCACTTGAGTGACTTCATAGTTTAGAATGCTACTTACTTTGCGGTTTATCTAGACTTAGATCCATAGATGGCCACATGGTAGACAAAATCTGGTTTTTAGGCTTTTAGCTCTTTTGGAATTTTGAACATCTGATTCATTTGTTTTTGACTCAAAGCTTCAAGGTTTGAATTGTTCACTTATGACCCTTTATGTTTGTTTGTCAAGAGGACCCCCTACACCTCGCCCCATGCTACTAGTAAGAAGTATGGGCTTTTCACTGTAGGCAAGATATAGGCGAGTAAGGGCATTTCCATCCTTTCCCAACCCTACGTCACTAGTAAGAGACACAAGCTCATCACCGAAGGTTGGTGGGGCAAGGAAATGTGTAAATTTAAAATTTTCTGTTTGATCTATATTTGACTTGTTTATTTGAGCAAAGTGTCAGTGTGTTCTTATTTCCAAAGAGATATATATACGGGATAGATGTGACACTGTGAAGCTTCTAGAACAGACCATAGGCAAGACACCTATCCTAAGAAGAAACCAAAAGTGAGAATAAACCCGCAGATCTTGGCATGGTTACCGTTAAGACTTTGTCATATCTAGCTTTATTTGATGACATGATTCCGAAATAGTCGTTGATATCATGGAAATGAAGAGGTATGATTATAATGTTTATGCCAACAACATCATGAGTTTGTAATGAATTACTTTGAGAATAAATTCCTTGATCACAAATTTGTACGAAACAAGCGAACAAAATGATCCTTACTATATGAAGATGTAATGTAGATATAATTATATAAATAATGCTGGGTGCTTACGCGTAGAATCATTTGAGGTGCAGGGAATTGACTGTTTCGCCAAATTCCTCACCTTCCATCATACATAAGAGGTATGCACCATTTCCATAGTCCTTCATGACTCGATATGGACCCAACCATTTGGGTCAGAACTTCCTTTCTTTGTCGGTTTTTTTGTCGATCCAGGCTGTCTAGCCTTAGAACTAGATCACCTTCATATATGTCACGTTCATAGACCTTCTTGTTATACTGCTAGCACATCTAGTTAGCATAGAATCTATGCCGCTGTTCAGCATCTAACCTAGCTTCATCAGCTTTCTAGTTGGGAGAGACGTGCTTCTCTATAAGCATCTTCATCTAGAATCCCTTGTAATGAAATGCGGAGACTGGGTATTTCAGCCTCAAGCGGGAGAACTACTTCTGCCCCAAATATTAGTGAGAAAGGAGTCGCCCTTGTTGGTGTCCTTATTGAGGTTCGGTGGGCCCATAAGGCCAGATATAACTTCAAATTCCAATCTCGTTTGTTTTCTTTCACCGTTTTTAGGAGAATGGCTTTTAATGTTTTGTTGGTCGCCTCAGCCTGTCCATTGGCTTGAGGGTAATATAATGAAGCCGTATGATGGCTTATTTTAAATTTATTGCATAATTCGTGAACTTCGTCATTCTTAAAAGAAGTCCCATTATTTGAGATAATGACTTGCGGGACACCGTACCTACAAATGATTTGGTTCAAAATGAACTTGGTGATTATAGAACCCAGTACAGTAGTAAGAGGCATAGCCTCTACCCACTTGGTAAAATATTCGGTGGTCGTGATTATGAAATTATGGCCGTCTGTAGATGAGGGAGAGAATTTCCCTATTAAATCTAGGCCCCACGTAGAAAAGGGCCAAGGAGTAGCGATTGGTTGTAGAGCTTGTGCTGGCATGTGAATCTCATGAGAGAATTATTGGCATTTATGACACCTTCGTACAAACTCTACTGCATCGTGTTCTAGAGCGGGCCAGAAACATCCCATTCGATGTATTTTATGAGCAGTGGCATGACCGCCGAAGTGGCCTCCACACATTCCATTGTGAGATTCTTGGAGAATCTTCTTGGATTCTTCTATGTCAATGCATCTTAGAAGCATTCCATCGAATGCTTTTCAATAGAGAACCTGCTCTATAATGACGTATTTATCTACAATAATGCGTAACTGCCTTCTTCGTTGTGGTGTAGCACCTTCCGGATACGTATGGTCCATGATATAATTAATAATGTCAGTATACCAAGGACACTCAGAGATAGGAGGTCTGGTTTCGATTTAGTATACGCACTCATCTGGAAAGTCTAGATCTACTAGATCACCTCCGTCTAATGGATTATCAGCTAACCAATCAGCGATGATTTGTCCTTTAACCAACTTCTGATTTACGAATGTTAATTCAAATTCACCCATTAAGGTTATAAAGCGCCCAACCTTTTTAGACAAGGACCCTTGCGTGAGGAAAGTTCGTAAATGATCTGTTTTTACAATGACCTTTGTTTCTTGATTTAGCATGTAATGTCTTAAGCATTTAGTTGCAAAGACTATGGCAAGGCATTCTCATTTTGCCTGTGTGTAGTGTGTTTCATAGTCAAGCAATGTCTGGCTGATGAAATAGATCACATGTTCTCTATTGTCATCATCTTCTTGAGCCAGCATACAGGCTAGCGAGACATTGGTGGCTCGCGAATATAAAATTAACGGGTGATCTGGCTTAGGTGGCATTAACGTAGGTGGTGATAACAAGAAACACTTAACTGCGTTGAAAGATTCATTGCAGTCTTCGGTCCAATCAATGCTATAGTCTTTCTTGAGTAGATTGTTGATTGGATGAATGGAAAAACTTAAATCCGGGATGAATCTCCGGATCGCACCAAGTTTTCTGAGAAATGATCTGATTCCAGATTCATCCGAAGGTGGCACCATTTCGAGAACAACCTTAATTTTGGTTGGGTCAACATCGATCGTGCGTGATCATATAATGTAGCCTAGGATTTTCCCTCCTGTTACACCAAAGACACATTTTTCTGGATTTAGCGTTACTCCGTATTCTATCAAACATGAAAGAATGACGCGAAGCACTTCCGGATGGTCACAACGCTTCTTGGCCTTGGCCAACAAGTCATCTACATAGGATTCTACAATTTTATGAATAAGATCATAAAATATGTATGTCATAGCCCGCTGGTATGTAGCACCAACGTTCTTGAGACCAAATGGCATAACAACATAGCAATAAGTTCCCCAAGGAGTTATAAATGTGGTTTTAGCTTGATCTTGTTCAGATATTCTGATTTGATTGTATCCCGAGAATCCATCCATGAGAGACAAAAGCTCAAATCCAGCTGTTGCGTCAACGATGACATCTATAGATGGTAATGGGAAGTCATCTTTAGGACATGCCTTGTTAATGTCTCGGAAGTCTATGCAGATGCGTATCTTTCCATTCTTTTTGAGAACCGGAATGATATTAGATACCCATTGAGAGTAATCGACTGGTTTTATGAATCCTACTTGGAGGAGCTTTATTACCTCCTCTTTTACCATGAGAGCTACTTTGGGTTTCATTGGTCTCGATTTTTTCTTAACCGGTTTTGCATCTGATTTAGTGACGAGGTTATGTACCGCAATGTGCGATGCAACTCCTGTCATTTCTTTATAACTAAATGCGAAATCCTTCTGATGTTCTTTGAGGATTCGAGTGTGTATTTCTACTTCTAATGGAGTTAGCGAGGATCCTAACTTCAATATCCTTGGTTCATCTTCCGTTCCGATATTAATATCAATTGTTTCTTCGATTAGAGAAGCGTTACCTTCTTCAAACTCAGGCGGGGCTGGGGGTAGCTCCAGCTCATCTCCATTTTTGACTGCGTATATGCTAAGTTCCTTTTGTGGGGGAAGCTCTGTCATGGGATTCCCGTAATAGGAAGATGAATGTGGGATTAAGGACAAATCTATCACGTGATGGGAGAGATGTAATGCCGCATAGGTGTTTAAGTAATTCAGAGTTTCCATATCACTACCAACGTGGTCTAGGATAGTAGATTTGTTCTCATCCTTGCTTGTTAATAGAGAATTTGACAAAAAAAAATTTACCAATGGTTCGGTACGAAGGGACACCATGAAACGGGTATCTTGGAATTCATTGTTTGGAGTGAAGTGTGATGCCGAGGTTGCTATAGAATCGGCGAGAAGATTTTGTCCTCACGGGATTGCTTCAATTGATATGAAGTCAAACTCTTTGCTTAAATCTAATACAGCTGTTTTGTAAAGCCGTAAGTGCTCAGCTTTGGTTTCGTATATCTCAGAGACTTGGTTTGATACCAATTGTGAGTCTCCTAACACCCTGATGTTACCAACACTTATTCTCTTAGCTAGGATGAGGCCAAGGAGAAGGGCTTCATACTCGGCGCCGTTGTTAGTGCATTCGAATTTTATCTTAAAGGAAAATGGTAGGACTTTTCCCTCGGGAGAAGTAAGGATTACACCTGCCCCAACTCCGTAATGACATCTAGCTCCATCGAAATGGAGAGTCCAATACTTAGCTGGGAACATGGGCACTAGGACACTTGTTGTGTTAACATTCTCTACTTCTATCATGCAGAGATCCACTACTGGAAGAGAGCCAACACCTAGGGTGCACCCCATGCCTACAGAATCAAATGGTAGGAACATTGGTAGATCCTGTTCTAGTAATTCAAAATGTTTTGCAGTAGTTCCTAATAACACTGTTTCTATATTGTTAGCCTCATCTTTGGGAGCTGGGGTTGCCTTGGCTAGGCTCAAAGTTTCAAGGTCTGTGGTAGGTACCAATTTTTCCTCTGGTTTCGCGTCGGTAGGTTTATTAAGTTGGTTTGTTGGGAGTTCAAACTCTGAGTGTACGCCTGGTCTTTTCTTTAAGTCAGCTAGGTGTACATCGAATGGTTTTGGATCACCTTTGGCTATGAACACCTTTCCTAAATGCAAGAACCTTACTTCTTGAAATAGCGTAGAAGGGATTGCCTTCATGCGGTGTATCCATGGTCGGCCTGAGGATCATATTATAGTTAGTTTCCCGATATATAATATAAAACTCAGTCAGGATGGTTTTGGGTCCTAGGGTGACCGGTAATATTATAGTTCCAATTGAAGTGGCTTTAAGGATGTCATAGCCTCTTAGCGTATTTCGAGTCATGGAACAATTTGTTTCTCCATACCCTAGCTTTTGAAGGAAAGAGAAGGGGACTATGTTGACTGCTACCCCATCGTCCACCATTGCACACTTTACATAGTTGTTATAAACCCATACTTGCAAATGTAAGGCTGGATCACCTCGGCGCGCAACCTCAGCGTCTGTGGGAATTTTGTTTATTTCGAATATGAATTCGGTGTCCCTATCCGCCTGCCTCGGAGGATGGATATCAAAGTCTATATGATTTATCTGTGTTTCGGGAGGTGGAGTGATGTTAATTAAATGACCTAAGCCTAATGCCTCTAAAAGAGCAGCCCTGTGAGCAGGGGAGTTCTTCAATAAATCCAAAAAGGAGATGTGCGAGAAGGTTTTTGTTAGATCATTAATTAAATCATAAGTACCTACGGGTTTTATCAATACTTGTTGGATATTGTCCATTTCTAGCGGGTAGCTTGGAATTAGCTGAGAGGAATACTCTCGTGTCCTTGTTACAGCTTCTACAGGTAGCTCGGCATCTAATTCCACTAAACTGACTATCTTTAGTCGTGGCTGACTTCCACGTTGTGGTGCAACTAATGGATTTAGCAAATTTGAAGCCTCATGATCATTGTTTCCTGGAATTACACCCTTGTTTGTCCCACTTAGATTTAATTTGTTATCGTTGTGATTTGGGAGCGGATCATTGAAGATCTTGAGGGGTACATTTTGAGGGGAAACTGCCCCTGTAAAAGTATTTGGTGCTGGTGAGGCAGGATTTGTTAAGAACATATCTATGAAAGGTTGTCTTTGTTCTTCTGGCAAATGTTGCATGAATTTATTGTAGTCATGGCACGTTCTAGTGTCATGGCCCCCAAATTTTGTGGAAACCACAATACGAATTAGGATTGTAGTTCCTAGTTTGTTGGTTTGGTGCATATTGTGGCCCAAAACTTTGATCAAACCGTTTCCTATTAAAGTTTTGCGTTTGTTGTTTTTGGTTTGAATTCTGGTTTTGATACCTAGTTGAACTTTGATTTGGATCCCGTGTAGGGCTTCATTGTTATTGTTGTTGTTGTTGTTGTGGATGATTAAAATCCACTGCATTGATTATTGGGGTAAAGTTGTTGTTTCGTTGATTGTTTATTTGTGGTGGAGTATTCACAACATTTACCTTTCTAGCCTGATCGGTTACTCCATCCGTTGTCACTTCGTGATTTTTGTTAAGTATTTGAGGTCCTTGATTGACATTCGTGATAGTAGGATAAGCTGTAGTGTTTTGGTTGGAGGTGATTAACCTCCCGTTTACTCCATATGTTTTGCGACCACTATCAATTGCCGCTTGATCTATTCAGAGAGCGCTCTCAAGTACTTCATCGTAAGTTCTTAGTGGAAACTTCTAGACTTCTTCCTTTACTTCTCTGCTGAGAGAATGAAGGAATAAATTGCATAATTCCATCTGATCCATGTTCGGAACACTAGCCAAAGAATAGAGAACTGTGCACCACCTCTGGATGAAATGGGTGACAGATTCATTGTGTTCCTGTTTAATGTGCAAGAATTCCTAGATTCCTGTCCTTAATAGTTTGTTCATGTCAAAGGCCTTGATGAACTCTGATACGAGTTTCTTGAACGAATGGATGGAAGCCTCAGGTATCCTATAATACCAATCGAGAGCGATGCCCTCCAAATTTTTGGGGAATATTTTAGTAATAATCCCATCCCATGGGAGTAGTTCTTGGATGGCTATAGCGTAAGCCTTGATATGTGCATTCGGATCCCCCTCGCCTTTGTATTTGGGAAAATCGGGAAGGGGTCTTGGAAGCATGACGCTTCGTATGGTGAAATCTAAGGGCTCCTTCAAGTATTCTGAATATGTCCCTATTGCGTAGGTTTTGACCATTGATGGTGCCTGCTGAAGGGGTGGTGGTGGAATAGGTTGTTGATATAGCGTAGCGTATGCGTTGACAGGGGAATAAGGTAGCCCCTGTGTTTGAGCAAACATGCCGGGAGAGGAGAACATGTCCCCCTGTGGTGATTTGGAGTATATGTTTAAGTATGAAGGGGTACTGTCTAAGAATGGATTACTTTGTACTAGACCAAGAGGTATTGAAACGGTGTTAGAAGCGGTGGTTCTAATAGGCGTTTATTGTGAATACTGAGGAGTTTTTGTATATATCTTTCCCCCCAGGTAGATATAGACAAGCAAGAGAATGGAGAAATCAAAGAAGCTCAAATCCACGACATGCCCAAGGCGCACAGAAGTGGCGCACGACAATGGATGTCGATAGGGCAAACGGTGTGCCCAAGGCACACAGAAGTGGCGCATGACAATGAATGTCGACAGGGAAAATGGTGTGCCCAAGGCGCACAAAAGTGGTGCACGAAAATGGATTTCGATAGGGCAAATGGTGCACCCAAGGCGCACAGAAGTGGCACATGACAATGGATGTCGATAGGGCAAACAGTGTGCCCAAGGCGCACAGAAGTGGCGCACGACAATGAATGTCGATAGGGAAAACGGTGCACCCTTGGCGCATAGAAGAGGATGTTGACACACACATGGATGCGCCTATGGCGCACCTCCAGGAGGCGCAACACTTTGAGTGCTGACAGGAAGCAGCCCCTGGAGCAGATATTCAGACGGCCATAACTTTTGACTGGGAGCTCGAATTCATGCAAGGTTGGACTTTTCAGAAAGCTTACAAGGTCCTCTATCTAACTATGACTAGATATCTTTAATTGTGTGAGGAAAAATTCTTAAAAGTGCAAATTACAGTTTGCCACTTTTGGGTTCGCTGGGGTTCTCACCTACCATCATAATGAGATGAATTAATTACAACCTAGAGGTGGTTGGGGTAGTTTTTGATTTCCTCTCTTCTCCCTCTCTTTTTCCTCCTATAAATTGTAAGGAGGGGATTATTTCTAAAGGTTGGACATTCTTGTTTTTCCCCTCCCTTCTTCTCTTTGGTAGGTGAACTTGTGGAGTTAAAACCTCCCATTTGAAACTGTAATGCAACCTTGCCTCTTGGCATTTTGCAGTGTGTTGTATCAATCTTTGGAGTAAATTAATGCATGTCTGTGGATGATTCTCAACCCTCTCTATATTAATTTACATCCCCTTGATCTTTCACTATGAATCTGGCTATCTGTGCATGATCTCACATTGCATTTTAATGGTTTGTGTTTATTGGCAAGACAGGTGTTCTTCATTCCTCGGTGCATCACCTTTGTAGTTTAGGTTTTATTTTATACATTTTCTTACCCTATCTCCTTGGCAAGTTAGATTAGGTTTTTAGTAAACCCTCTGCATTTTCTACGTGTGCATCTGAACAGAGGAATAGGAACCGGCCTTCATCCGGAGAGCTTTTCCGATTTCGCAAGGTCCCACACTTGGGAAAAGCTCCATGTTATGCAATCGTACTGAGAGTCTCAACCCATCGTGTTGCAGACATTTAGGGGTGTTGTGATTCATCATCAATAGGAGTCTTACCCAACATGCCTAATCCTGTGAGGAGGTCTACTTGACTAGGATGGTGTGGAGGATTGGAACTTCCTGTCTGCATGAATTGGGAATTTTGACTTGCTTGAGCAAGTTCTAACCCTCTCACTTTTTCTACTAACATTGAAATGACTTCATTTGGTGAAGTCACGGTGCTTTGCCTTAGCGGCGTTTGTTGTATACCCTAGTGTTGTATAGGCATGTGATATCCCGTTATGAAATGATCATTATCTTGCCAAGTTTCCCCGAGGGCATTTCCTATATGTAGTGGCATGGAGGTATTTCCTTGAAAAGAGACCTCGGTTTGTGTTTGTAAACCCCCTATAGGTGGGTACATGCTTTGAGAATGTTGTTCATTCCTGGCATAACATACCGAATGTTCATCATCTAAACCTAGGTATGAGTTTGATTGTCTACTAATTTTTGGTCTAAGTAGTATCTGAGGAGATGAACTTGATTCTCCTGTGAACGTCATATTGTTCAAGCCTGAAGGCTCTGTTTTCCGTGTTTGAGTGAGCTGATCCAACTCATCTATTTGGAAAGATGAGCTATATCTGATCCTTGGAGATGGATTTTTTGTTGATAGTTGGTTATCTGAATAGTTGTCACCCCATACCGAGAGTGAGGGTGATGACTGGCTATTCAGTTGAGTGTAGTATGCCTCAAGACCTAAGAGAGGCCTACCATATGCATCGAATCCCGACATATTCGGGGGGTATATGAATACCCGCAGAATAATGGGAAGGAGCGAAGGTGATGGTGAAAGATAATGAGACAGTAAAGATGAAAGAGTCGTTTTAATTTGAAAGAACTAGTAGAAATCTGAATCCAGACCAGACAGTAGAAAGTTTCACGTTGGGTTCACCAATTTTGTACGACGGAAAAGTGACAACCGAGCTTGGGAATCTACAAGTAACTCTTCCTCGAACCCAACCTCTCGAGGTCGTGCCAAGACAACCGGTGGGGATGGAATATGCATGGGATGTAGACAAACTAGTTAGGAAATCTGATGTCTTCGACGCGCACAAGTGGAAATTGTGAATCTAAGGCAAAGAAGGCCCTCCTAACCTGAACTGGTGCGATAGATCGATCAGCAAGGATGACTGCTCAAAGGCTCCAATCAATATCGAGCTCTGGCGTGATTTGGTCTATAGGTTGTGGAATACGTGGAAAATGTCTTGGGATAGTTTCGTGTATGTCCCCCGATAAGGTCATAGGACGGATGATAAATATAATTGACTCTATGGGAGATTCCCTGGCCTAGTCCAGAACTCCTTAGCTTTGTTAGCTGCTATGTCTAATAAGGATAACTGTTCAATGATGATAGGTGGAAGTGGAGTAGATCTAAATACTAGTGTACGTAGGCCAGCATCTATGTCTGATTCACCTATGGACTCGTTGGGCTGTGGGATTTGTGGGTTACAATCGTAGATTCGTATTTGTTGTGGTCCTACTATGGTCATGTGCAGAATCAATTCCTAATCCCTAGTATCCAATAGTCATACGCCTTTTCAGCTTCTATATTCAGATTTAATAATTGTGTGATCTTCTCAGAATATCTTATCGGTGTTTGTGCAACCTGAATTCTCAAACTGGTATCTATATCTATGAGAGTGTCTCCTACATCTGGCTATGGGACCAAAGGATCACAACCAAAGGCCTGCTCTCTTTAAAACCCTTCTACAATCATGCGGATATGAATCTAGGGTAATCTGTAGTTTGGTTGATTTGACCAAAATGTGTGTGCTTGGTTGTCTTCTATGTTTAGCCCGTGCAGTTCAGAACTGATTTTTTGTAAGTTTACTATTGTTTGGAAGACTTGGATCCTGAGATTCTGATCTATATCAGTTATAGTTGTGATGAGATTGGATTGGGACATGATCGGCTGGAATACGTATTCCATGGGCTCTCTAGGTCCCGTGATTTTCATACAAAAGCAATAATGTAAACTAAATGTATCAAACCAAGATTAACTATATGAAACATATCTAGAACATATACACCTTCTATATTTTTGTGTTTTCCTAATGAATTTTAAATGAATTTAAAAGAGAAGCTATTTTAATATATCTACAAATTAACAATTGACACTAATAACAGACTAAAACAAACAAAGTAATTGAGTGTGGATATTTGTCTGTGTAATTTGTAGATCTACTCTAAATAATGAAATAACTGATCTAATCTATTTGTAAGACTATCGATCCTACCTCAGAAGTGAGGAATGAATCATAGCTTCTCAGAAACTATCAATCCCCACAACTTCCCCGGAAATAATCGAAAGTAAAATTGACTGAGATAAAGTGATTGGCTACTCTATTTGATATGCTTCTAATTAGAACCTTGAAAGCTAGAACCTCAATTCCGTAGAACAGTGGCGAATCCGATGGTGTGTGTGGCTATGTCCCCTCAGTGTGATCTCCTCGTTCCTTCATGTTCACATGGATCCAGAAAAGTGTGTAATGCTAGTATCAACTGAAGTAGATATTGGGAAAAATGTAGCTTAGGATACAGACTGAATACAATGCGAGTAGGAGAGGGATAGCGCAAGAGTACAAAGCTTGGCTTATGCAATTCCTAGCGGGATTTATTGTGAGTTGTGCAACATAAAATGTCTAGAACCTGAAACTATCCTGCTTGAAGAACAAAACCTGCAACTTTAATGGCTTCCTATTGAAAACAAACTATTCTACTCCAATGGATTGGATAAAATATCAACAACACTTGCACAAGATGGATATGTGGCTTACTAACAGCAAAACAACGCTAACTAAGCATGCAATGAAAAAAACTAAGAATTCTAAACAAAATGAAAGACTAATCTATTGCAATGAGAAATTCAGAGGCAAATTTGAGGGGCCATTTGCTTGAGCACAAGCCATCTATTTATAGCATTTGGATTTACCCAAGGTAAAAACCAAATAGAACTCTTAAACTATAAACAATGACAAAACACTATTCTAGGGAACCAGAATCATTAATGCAAGCTCATGGCGGTGAAAAAATCTGGTGAATCATTGAATTTTACGTGAGTCATGTTAAAAGAGCATTCTAGAAAATGCGTAAAGGACCGCCACCCTGAGCAGGGCGGCGGTTACAAGACCGCCACCCAAGCGGGGCGGTGGTTTCGTAACTGAAGAGAAAAAGGCCAAGAAAAGAGGAAAAAGAGAAAAACAAAGCACACGGGGGGGCTAAGCAGGGCATGCAGGATGATAACACATACTTAGAGGGCTTTTCCAGATCCTGAAAACCTTGCGAGGAGACCTGTATCATCATTGGGGTACGTGTTATAATGTTTTGATGGTGCAATACCCTACAATTTTGGGTACGTACAGGCTCCCCTGAATCCACGGATAGCTCCACGTGAGTCTTCTCCATGGGGATCATCAGGGTATCAGTGCATACCCGATGAATCAGGTCTCGCCACTCATCAGCAGTCTCTACAAGCAAAAGAGAAAAATGAATTAGAAATAATCAAAAGATAGAAACAAAAGTAAACAAAAGGAGAGAGCAACTAAGGCAATCCTAAACAAACATTAAAGAGAAGGATGATAACTCATTCAAATCTCCGGGCCTCTAAGATGGATCTCTAGGGTCACCAGCTGCCATAGATGCCGTCGCTGACTGATGTCTTCCTCCTGTGCCTGGGGCCACATAACGTCCTACTACAGAATCATCCTCTCCGCCCAAGCCCTGAGGAAGTGGTTCTTATGAAACTAGAGTCATCCTCTCCGCACTCTGCTCCACCCTCTCCACCTGTAAGACATCCTGAGTGTCATGTCACTCAGGATCACTATCCTCTCTCCACCTGACTCACTGACCTCAGCCTCGGTCTCCTCCTCCATCTCTCCCCCTGTGAACTCCTCAGACTCAGAGTGTATATCAATGGGGTTGTCACTGCTATGGGCGGGATTGGTGGCAATCTGAACTAAGGGTGCCTGAGGAGCACAGGATTTCCCTTGAGCACGTACTACCCTCCTAGCTGTAATGGGGACACCAGGAGTAACAATGGTCCAACCCCAACCTCTAGGACCTCCCCTAGCCTCCTGAACTGATCTGAATACTGGCACCACTGGGGGAAGCATGCTGATGTAAGGGAGGAAAAACTGCTGGGGCACTCGAGCAAAAGGATGTGTCTCCACCTTCCCCATTCTATCCACAAGCTGCCCTGTGGTAGAGCAAGAGATCAAAGTGAGAGCCTCCTCGCCACATAACCCTGCCATGGCCTGATAGGGTGTGGCCTCCATATCATCAGTAGTCAAGGAGGAGACTGGCTAGTGGGGTGCTCTGAGCATTGACATATCTGTCCATCTAGCTGCCCTCATGGCTCTGGGATCTACCACCTCTACACCTCTCCCATAAGGGATGAAATGCTCATAGACCTAGCTCATAACCAGGGTCGGATGGCTGAATGATTGCCTCTGTAAACGAACCACCTGGTACAAATCATGATAGGTGGTCCCAAGTATGTCAACTCCCCAGGCATAAATCTGGCCATGTCCCTCAATCTGTGCAATAATGGGGGACCAACAATACAGTAAAGTGTCTCCTCCCTTTTCCCCGATCAATCTCGAGGCAAGGATCCCCATAATGGCTTGACGAATCAAGGGGATAGGTAGGCTAGGAATAGATCGGACTCTCACCCCCTTCTTCGAACCAATGGAGATAACTGCGTCTCCCATGTACGAAGCCCACTGTGCTATCTGAGCCTGTGACCCTGCTGTCTCAAGAGTGAGTCATCTCCTGATGCTCGAGACCCCCAAGATGCGGTAAACATCCTCCAAAGTAATGGTCCACTCACCCCTGACTCCTGGAAATCAGAAAGTGTTCTGATCAGCATCCCAATATGAAAACAAGTCACAAAGCATGTGACTAGAAGGTGCAACATGTGGGACCTGTGATATACGCAATATGCTGGCCCTCTGAAGTGTATCCTGCTTAGCCTGAGAAAGTACATCCAACACTACTAGAAGCCAATCACAATCTCTCTCAGCTCCATTGGATATACTCCTCCTTCACTTGCATACACCCAAAAACACACAAAAAGGAGTAAGTCAGTATTCAAATGACATTAGAAAATCATTAAAACATATAAGAATGCTAGAAACACAAAAATGAATTCAAATAAGTATTATTTAGGCATTTTGTGAAGGACTGCCACCTTGAGCAGGGTGGCAGTTCCGTAATCACCCGCTTTAAAGGTGGTGGTCTTGTAACCACCACCCTGATCAGGGTAGTGGTCGTGTCCCAAATTTTCATATGGGTCACGTGCCCTAAATGACGCCTAAAAACACAAAAAACAACTATTTTTGACCAAAGCAAAGCCTACCCATTAGGCACCCCCCCCTAAATGACCCTATTAAAACTAACATTTTCAAAAATAATCCCCCATGACGAAGATTTCACCATTTTAACATTTTGGGGATAAAAACGGTAAATCGAGAAAAACTAACCTGTGATCTCGCAGGTTGGTGTTCCGCTCACGGAGGCATGATCACAATCTCATCCTGAATGTTTTGACTATGCTCTCATCAAAAACCATCACCGTGGGTCCCAGAGCTCAAAATCAATCAAATCGACACATGCAAAATGAATAGGAAAATGGGCCGACTTTTACATATATAGCATCTTGACTTATTTTGAATTCCCTTTTCGTAGGTTTGGAGAGCCGACGGAGGTAAGTTCTTATCCCCCATGCAAATGGTACGTCCTCATTTCATATTATTTTAGTATTTATTTTTTGATCTATTTTGTCTATCTGCACTTGAGTCCTCTTTTCATTTTGCAGGTAGCGGGAATTTCGGATGGCATTGTTTCAACACATGGGCATATCAGGTATAATTTATAACTTCCCATTTCGGGACTGCCATACTCGAACCCACCGTTTTAACGCCTCTTCATGGCTAAAATGCTTCTCCGAGGGGGAAATATGTACATACCCAAAATTGTAGGGTTACTGCACCCACCGGAACAATGTTACACGTGCCCCAATGATGATATAGGTCTCCTCACAAGGTTTTTGGGATCTGGAAAATCTCTCCAAGTATGCGTTAACATCCCACATGTCCCACTTAACCCCTGTGTGCTTTGTTTTCTCTTTCCCCCCTCTTTTTCTTTATGTTTTGGTCTTTAGTTACGAAACCCACTGCCTTGCCTGGGCAGTGGTCTCGTGACCCGCCGCCCAGGCAGGGTGGTGGTCCTATAACCACCACCCTGCTCATGGCAGCAATCCTTCACGTGTTTTCCAGAATGTTATTTTTAACGCGACTCATGTAAAATTTCAACATTTACCAGCTTTTTTCATCGCCTTTGCTTGTATTTATGATTGTGGTTCCCTGGAGTAGTGTTCTTGCATTGTTTATGGTTAAAGAGTTTAATTTGGTTTTCAACTTTGGGTAAATGGGAATTCTATAAATAGTTGGCTTGTGCTCAAGCAAATGGCCCCTCAAATTTTCCACTCATTTTCTCATTTCATAGCTTAGCCTTTCAGTTTTTCTTAGGAATTCATAGTTTTATTTGTTGCATGCATAGTTAGTGTTGTTTTTCTGTTAGGAAGCCACATAATCTTCTTGTGCTAGTGTTGTTACTATTTCATGCAATCAATTGGAGTAGGACAGTTTAATTTTTAGTAGGAAGCCATTAATGTTGCAGGTTTTGTTTGTCAAAAAGGATTAGTTTCAGGTTCTAGACATTTTTTGTTGTATGACTCGCAATGAATCCCACTAGGAATTACATAAGCCAAGCTCTGTTCTCTTGCGTTATCCCTCTCTCCTACTCGCATTGTATTAGGTATGCATCCTAAGCTGCCATTATTTCGGTACCAACTTTTGTCGATGCTTAACATCACACCCTTTTCTAGATTCATGTGAGCACGAAGGAACGAGGAGATCACACTGAGGGGACAAAGCCACACACCATCGGATTTGCCACTGTTATGCAAAATCTAGGTTCAAGCTTTCAAAGTTCTAGTTAAATCATATCAAATAGAATAGTCAATCATTTCATTTCAGTTAATTTTACTTTCGATATTGCCCGGGGAAGCTGTGGGGATTGATAGTTTCTGAGAAACTATGATTCACTCCTCACTTCTAAGGTAAGATCAAGAGTCTTTCAAATAGATTAGATCAGTTATCTAGTTATTTAGAATAGATTCACAACTACACATGCAAGTAGCTATACTCGACTCGCTTTGTTTGTTTTAATTTTGGTTATTAGTTTAGTTGTTAATTTATAGATGTATTAAATAATTTCTCTTTCATTTTCTTTTAACAATTCATAAAAAACATAAAAATAGAGAAGTTATATATGTTGTAGATATACTTTGCTGCAGTTAGATTTACATTGTTGCTTTTGTGTGACAATCACGGGACCTAGGGAGCCCAAAGAATACGTATTCGAGCCAATTGTGCCTCAACCCAATATTGTTACAACAATAACTGATATAGATCAAAATCTTAGAATCCAAGTCTTCTGAACAACAATAGACTTACAATAGATTAGCTCACAGTTAAGAGGGTTAAACATAGAAGACAACCAAGCACACACGTTTTGTTCAAACCAGCCAAACTATAGATTACCCTAGATAAATATCCGCATGACTGTAGAAGGGCTTGAAAGAGAGCAAACATTTAGTTGTGGCCCTTTGGTCCCACATCTAGATGTAGGAGACATTCTCATTGACATAGACACTAGCTTAAGAATTCAGGTTGCTAGAACGCCTGTAAGTTATTCTGAGAAGATTACACAACTTGCAGTTCTAAATATAGAGGCTGAAAAGGCATACGACTACTGGATATTAGGGGTTAGGGATTGATTCTACATATGACCATAACATGTCCACAACAACCATGAATCTACGATTTTGATCCACAAATCTCACAACCCAACAGACCCGCGGGACAATCCGACATTGATGCTGGTTTACACACATTAGTATTTAGATCCACTCCACTTCCACCAACCATTATCACACAGTTATCCTTGTTAGATATAACAGCTAACAAAGCTAAGGATTTCTAGACTAGACCGGAGAATCAACCATAGAATCCACTATACCCATAATCCATCCTATGACCCTATCTAGAGATATACACGAAACAATTCCAGGTCATTTTCCCCGTATCCCACAACCTATAGATCGGATCATGCCAGAGCTCGATATTGATTGGAGCCTTCGAGTAGTCATCCTCACCGACTGATCTATCACGCCTGTTCAGGTTAGAAGGGCCTTCTTTGGCTTAGATTCGTAGATTCCATTAGTGTGTGTCAAAGATATAAGATTACCTAACTAGTTTACCTATACCCCACGTATGTTCCATCCCCACCGGTTGTCTCGGCATGACCTCGGGAGGTCGGGTGCGAGGAAGAGTTACTTGTAGCTCGCTTGTCACTTTTCCATCGTACAGTACCCATAGAGTGCCAAAAAATGAGACATTTTAGATGAAGTATGGAAGGAAGTGTTATACCACCATTATGTAAGTGGCAACCATTGGATCTATCTTACTTGTTTATCCTTGTTACGTCAGTTATCCTTGTTACCATCAGACTGGGGACGATAAGAAGAGCTACGAGCTAACTGTGTACCCAAACAAGAGAAAGAATTAATCTAAAAATTACTAGTAAATATAGGGTCTCGATCACTTACTATAATCTTCAGTGTCCCATGAAGCTTATGAACTATGTCCATGAAGGCTATTGCTACCATGCTTACAAAAAATGTGTGTGTCAAGGCACAAAAATGAGCATATTTGGTGAGTCTATCCTCCACAACCATGATGACATTTTTTCCTTAAAATTTAAGCAATCCTGTGATAAAGTCCATGGAAACCTCTTCCCACCGCTGACTAGGAATAGATAGAGGTTGTAGAAGACTTAGGGATCGAACTGTTTCAGCCTTATTTTGCTAAAAAAACCATGCATTTTGTCAAAAAAATTTGTACATCCCCTTTGAGCCCTTCCCAGAAGAAATATTGTTTGACTCGATGATAAGTCTTCAAGAATCTAGAGTGCCCCCCTACTAGAGAAGAGTGGAGCTCAGATAGAATCCTATTTTTAAGAGTGAATTTATTACATAGGTATAATCTATCTTTATACCATAAAGCATCCCCTTTCAATACAAACTTTTCAGACATGCTTGGATCATTCTAGAGATGATGAATGAGGTTTTGTGTGGTTAGGTCATTTCTTCCATTTGGACCTTGCCTCATCTATCCAATCTTCCTGTAATATGGATATGGCACATAACAAGGCTGCAGTTGATTCATCTTTTCACGACAGAACATCCACAACTACATTCTCCTTCCCTTTCTTATACATAATCCTAAAATCATATCCCAACATCTTGGAGACCCATTTTTGTTGTTCTTCAGATGATAAATGCTGCTCCAAGAAGTATTTTAGACTATAATGATCTATCTTCACTTTAAAGTGTCTTCCTATGAGATATGGTCTCCATTGATTGACTACATGAAGTATGGCTAACATTTCCTTCTCATAAGTTGGCTTGGAAATATTCTTACCTTTGAATTAACGGCTCAAAAAGGTAATAGGATGGCATTCCTACATGAGAACTGCCCCCATACCCACCCTTGATGCATCACATTCAACAATGAATGTTTTGGAAAAATATGGAGTAGACAAGCCTGGAGTGGTGCACATGGCCTCCTTTAGTTTCTCAAATGATTTGGTTGCATCATCACTCCAATGGAAGGATTCCTTATTTAATAAAGTTGTGAGAGGTGTAGCTATGCTTCCATAATTCCTTACAAATCTTCGGTAATAACTTGTAAGCCCCAATTATCCTCGTAGATTCTTTAGGGTTTTCAGAACCTTCCACTCCATCATGACTTTGATCTTATTAGGATCCACTTTAAACCCCTTCATGAGAGACAATGTGACCCAAATATTTAACCTCTGTGTGTCCAAAAGAACACTTAGAGGGCTTTTCATAAAGTTGATGTTGTTCAAGGGTTTCCAAAACCTTATTTACATGATGCAAGTGTTCCACCCATGTTTTTCTATAAATTAATATATCATAAAAAAAAAACTAAGAAAAACTTCCACATGAATGACTTAAAAAATATAATTCATCAAACTTTGAAATGTAAAAGGTGCATTTATGAGTCCAAAAGGCATTACCAAGAATTCATAATGGCATTCATGTGTCTGAAAGGAAGTTTTATGAACATCCTCATCCTTGATTCTGATTTGGTGGTATCCTGAACGAAGATAAAGCTTTGTTAAATAAACAACACCATGCAACTCATCAAGAAAATCATCAATTATAGGAATAGGAAACTTATCTTTAATTGTGTACTTATTAGGTTACCTATAATCAAGACACATGTGCCACATGTCATATTTCTTTCGTACCATCACTACTAGAGAAGAATAAGCACTCTGACTATGATGGATGATTCTTGCTTCCAACATCTCTTGTACAATCTTCTCGATTTCACTCTTTTGCACATATGGGTACCTATAAGGTCTGATGTTAGGTGGTTGAGTTTCTGGTAATAACTGAATAGCATGATCATGATCTCTCTTTGGAGGTAAGCCCTTTAGTATATTTTTAAATACAACAGAGTGTGCATCCAACATTGCTTGCATATTTGATGGTATAATGTCCTTAGAATGATGAGCCTCCAATGAAAAGAGTTGTGCCACAAATCCCTCTACAACCCTTTTTAACATTTTGTGCATCTGATGAGAACTTTCTATTTGTGAAGAATTTTCTCTTAAGCCTCTTAGCTCAAAATTCCTTCCTTCAGAATGAAATCGCATGAAGAAGTCTTGGAAGTTCATCTCAATGGTTCCCAAAGTGGTAAGCCATTTAACTCCTAACACAATCTCTGCTCCTCCCATAGAAATGGCATACATGGGACTATTTAGTATGTAATCTCCCATGGCAAGCTTAATGCTATGGCATTTTCCAGAACAAGTAATAGTACCTCCATCAATAATCATTACTTGACATTCAGGAGCTAGATAAAAGAAACAGTTTAGGTGCACTGCTAACTTATGGTTGATAAAGTTGTGAGTACTTCCTGAATCAATCAGCACTGTGACCCTCTATTTTTTTAGGAATCCAACAACCTTTAGGGTTTAGGGGGTGCTAATACCTAAAATTGCATGGCATGAGATCATTGGCTGAGGATCTCCTGAATCCTCCTTTGGCTCAACCAAGACCTCTGACTCTGAATCTTCATCCTTATCTTCATCTTCACTAGGCCCATCAATGTAGAACAACTTATTTTCAGCACATTTATGTCCAGGTCCAAATTTACTGTCACAATTAAAACATAACCCTTTTTCTCTTTTTTCTTCAATTTGTTGAGGTGTCAATCTAACTGGTCGAGGGAGTGCTGGGGCCAAGGTGTTGTGATCTCTGGTATAAGTGAAATGTTGTCTCCTACTTGAAATAAATTTCTCCTCTACCCTTCTTGTCATAATCATTGAATCAGAAACCTTATGAGGATTAAACATACACACCTCATGCTCAATGTGATCCTTAAGACCCCCAAGAAATAGGTCATTCAAATTCTCTTCAGTAATATTTTCCACCCGTAGAGAAAAGTTTTGGAAGTGATGAATGTAATCCTTAACAGATCTTGTCTGTCTCAACTTTTCTAATTGGTTAAAGTAATTATCTAACACACTAGAACTTTAGTGTAATTGTAAATCTTTAGTGAAGACTATCCATGTAACATTGAGACCACTCTTCTACCTTTGAGAACATAACCATCGATACTAGATGAATTGGTCAGGTTCGAGATACAAAGCTGCCATGGTCACCTTCTGTCCTAGTGGAATCTGATATAGTTCAAAAAAATCTCCATTTGGTTGATCCAATTGAGTGGATCCTGTCCATCAAACTTTCACATCTCCACTTTTGGAAACATAGTACGAGCCTACAGAGTGGTCATATTTGGATTGTGCCCACTCAAATATCCACTCTGGCCCATGTGTCTATTATGTTGACCTAAGGATCCACCTTGATTGACATAAGTATGATTACACATCATATGCATACTGAATTTTTGAATGAAATCCTCCAATCCTTTCCACATCTTCTTTGTTGGCCACCCAAGATTTAAGGTCTCTCAGATTAAACTCAAGTTGGATTACTTTATGGTTTGTCGAAGTAAACCCTAACCCTGAGGAATATGTAGTTACCTCTTCTATATTCGAATCCTCAACTACTATCTCATGCTTGTTTGGTGTTTCACCGGGAGTGATGGGATTTTTTTTCCTCTTGTGGAAGGCCTTACCATGATGCCCCCAAAATAATAGGATGTAGGGATCATAGAAAAAATTTTAGGGTTTCATATTTTGATACGAATTCAGCCAAATATAAAAAAAATTAAAGAACAAAACCCAAATAATTGTTTTTTTTATTTCCTAAAATGTAACAAATTTGAAAAAATTCCACAATTTACACCATAGGGAGTGATTTTATGAAAAAACGTAAATTTGTAATAAAATTTTCAAAATAAATCAAAAAAGTTTGAAATTTTCAGATAACCTTACTTGAAATTTTTCTAAACTCTTGTAAAAATATCTTCCACCAATTCATCTTTGGTTCGCAATATATGGTGGAAGCAAAAAAATTAGGGTTTTTATTCTAATTTTTGGCCCAGATTGCAACTCTGATACCACTTGTAATGAAATTACTTTTATAATTTAGATCATGAGTAGAATTATAACACCAAATAACACAATATTCCATAATAATGATCTTAATATGTAATTATAATAGTTTCGCCACTTTGAGGGGGAAACCTCCAAGCCATACAATAAGACTCAACTTCTCCAATGATGATCAACTACTACCTAAAATCCCCTATATATACTATTCATATGTTATGGCCATCACCAAGGATGACCTAATAAGCATGAGAAAGTATAAATGATATAATAAAATGATATGGTAAGCCACAAGTCGGCTACTCATATCCTAATACAAGCAATAGGTTAAGGGCGTAACATCAAGGAATGCATACTTCACTGCATATGAGGGTCTATTATAAATTCCATACTACACATTTTATATTGGGAAAAAGTAGTTGTATCGTGCTATTCTTTGTGCTACTGACACTAAGGAAACCTAGATTAAGGGACATTATTCCAATCACACACACACAAAAAATAACTACATTGATTTTTAAATGTAGTGCATTACTCGGTGACAATCACATTGGGGTAACCTTTGAGGTCACTCCGACTTAAACATATGCATTAACTATTCATTTAATGTGCACTTGAGTATTGTGAAAGTAGTTATGGTTTCTTTTGTAAGTATAGGTACAATAGAGTAGAAGTGAAATGAACTTGACACAACCTACAATGAACTAAATATGATAAGAAGTGACATAGAAATAACCAGGATCAAAACTTTCCTGCAAACACTAATGCCCATAACAGATGCTAAATGCTCAGCTGGCGCTGTCCCATTCTAGGCACTCATGTCCCTGAGATCACTACATTTCAAAGTCAAAGACAAAGATTACAAAACCCAAAATTTTCCTTTCCATCATGTTCATCAGTACAAAAACCGTCTAGACCTACAATTATAAGCTAAATTGTCTTTATCTCCTATTTTTTACTCTTGCTTATACTTCTTTTGCTAGATCTTTCTTGAATAATACTATATTTATCCAATCAACAATGTCCTTACATAGATTTAAAGTTTATTAAATAAAAAGGAGTTATGGGGCTTAGGGATGTTAAACATGGTTCAAAAAGGTACAACTCTTTATGATGAATGGCTTATTTAGGCTAGTGAAGGGAAAAAAATCTGAAAATCCCTACTAATAAATTCCATATTTATGTTCATATGACCTAGAAGGAGTTATAATTTCACAACCTTATTATTATAAATATCTTATCAAATTGGTTAGGATCTTTTTATTAAGATTATTTGATATCATGGTAAAAACTCAAACCTTGGGTAATCTGGAACAATGATGGGTTTTGAGAAAGACTATCTAAAAAACAACATTATCTATAGTTCCCTTATGTGATTAATTTCTATGATGAACTTATTTTTGAACTCACGTGGTTTTATGCACTTAAAATATTCAAGAGAGGTATTCATATAATGCAAGATATTTTATGTCGTCAAACTAGAAGGTTTTTCTCTTTGTCAAAATCCAAATACAAGTTTTGTTTGAGTAATAGTTATCAAGAGTCTTTTAAGGAGATTTTGGATGTTGTATTTGATGAGATGCTTCAAAAAAATGAGTTAATTCCTATTTACCTTGATGGAAGGACTAGAAGTGGTATCCTAAAATTAATTTTCAAAATTACTCTCCCAAAAAATGACATGACCATTTTTCACCATATTTGTTCATGTTTAACAACCTAAATATATGTTGGTTTTTTCACTTAACTTCTTCTAGTTACAAATGATAGTTTCAAATACTTTAGAATGCTATTTTGGAGCCCAAGTTATCCCACTTTGCATGGATCCTAATTCATCAAGGTCTCCTTTAGCCATTTCCTTGTTCATTCAGGGTCCCTAACTGAAATTTCCATTTCATGGACATTCTAATACACTAATGCATTTGCTTTTGATTTGTAAGAAGGCTTAGTTAGCTTGGTTTTGGATACATGACTTAATCAAACCCTTTATCATAGAGTCATTCATTTAGAAAAATATACTCTTAGGGGATTTTCTGATGCTCCCTACTAATTACAAGGACATTTGGCATACTTTCAAAGTGGAAATAATTTTCCTTGTTTGGAAAGAAATAAATTCATCTATTTTTGCTAATTAATTTTTTGATTATCATTTATCTACTTATAATAAGTCCATGGTTTTTCAAATGTTTTCATGAAAATTCAAGTGCAAGCCAAAAAAGGTGGCTCTAGAGGTCACCCACCTTTAGATCCTTTTATATCACTAGGGAAATACCCCCTACACTATTTCTTGTCTTCCTCCTTCACCCTCATATGGAGGGAAATTTGAGATGAAGAGGGTCTTGATGAACCTATTATCATATAGGCTCACACTGTATGGCGGGATAAAAATGTTTTTTAATGGCTTGCACTCTCAAGTCTTCCATTCTACAAGGGTATTGAGGTAAAAAATAGGAGACACACATGAACCAACAAACAATGGGTTAATTTAAAAGGGCTACAACGAGTGTTAAGCTCACATATCTAGAGGTTAATAATCCCTACACTAGGTCAACCTAGGGTTTTCAAGGCTCGAAGTCAAGGTAGAGGAGATTTCCCTTCTAGGATATTAGTAAATTAGGGAATGATATAGATCGGTGGGGGATAATTCAAGCATGCACAATCTATGCTACTGTAATATAATTGGAATAAAAAGAAAATAAAGCTAAGAAACTGATCATATTAGAGCACTATGCTAACTAGTACCGATGTACATAAAATACTAAGATAACATAGAAAAATGGGGAAGGGAAATGAACTAATCTATGTAAAATTACAAAGAGAGTTAGAGAACCTACTTGTAGGGTGGTCATTGATGCATCTATCTCTCCAGAGAATCACTATTGGGTGGAGAAGGAGAACACCATTCTTGTTCTAGACTCACTATACAGGACCCAATATTGCAAGCAATCTAACCAAGAAGAAGAGTGTCCAATCCAATCTAATTCAAGTACAAGATGAACCAAGGGCTGAGCAAGCAGATTTGAAGTTGGCACAAAAGAGCAGAGAAAATGACAATTCTTTGATTTTGGTTTCCTTCCTTATGAAATGTCAAAATGTGGTGTGTTTGTGTGTATATGATGCCATCTCCCATGGGAAATGGCATCGGCTAGGGAAAAAAATAACACATACACCATCACACATGGGTGATGGCGTTGACCAAGGGTGCTAAATTTTATGTAAAGCAAAAAATAGGTGTCATGGGTCAAGTAAGTGAATGAATAAGGTGTTAAATGGTGAAATGCTAGCAAGGTATCGAACACGCAATGCGTATGAGACATAAGGGAAAAGGAAAACTAATGCAAGGATAACTAAGGATAAGACCACATAGTGATACTCTCTATGTGTACTATCTCTAACCCATTATGACTATGTGAATAGTCATACCTCATTCCCGATAGGACCCTTAAAATAACCACTTAATAAATAGATGCATCAACGACCCTTATTTGCACAATGGAAATTGTTAGTAACAGGTATGAAATATGAAAAGTGAAAAATTAAGTGTATACATATGCCCCAACCATTGATCACCACATGTTGTAATAGCGAAACATGGGGTGGTCAATGGAAAAAATAGTCCATAGCACCAAAATTGAAAGTAGATACTGAAAGTAGAAAAGGATTAGGTTAGATGAAATATACCCACCAATGCGTACCTGATAGTGTTACTTGTCCTGCCATGTGTGATTGCAATCAATGCTATAAGAACCATGGAGAAGTAAAATTGAAAGGAAACAATAGAGTATGATCAGTAAAATAAGACATAAATCACCTAACTAGGGCCCCATGGGACTGATATCATGTCATAGTGTCGTAGTGATACAGTGTTAAAAATAGACAAAAATAAAAAATCATCAAATGTATGCATGTAATAGGTCAAAATAAACAGTTTAAGAACATGGTCTAGACACAACAAATGCCACATTTTGCGAAGTTTGGGAGAAAAAATAACAGTTGTTGGAATATTTAGGGTTATCGTGACTGCTTTCGAATATAAATGTTTCAGTTTTATATAGTAATTTGGCTATTATATGATAATTTCAATTTTTGGAATTGAGAGAACCGAGCACTGTAATTTTGAATTTGAGTTTATTTCGACAACATACATGAGTATGAGGTGGTGGTGGAGGTCGATGAGGTGGTACACACGGTGGGACGCAACCACAAGTAAGTCCTTGCATTTAATGGTGTTGGGTAGATTAGGTTTTATTTGGTCTTTTTGCATTTTTAGAGCCGTTATGGTGTCATTCTTATCCAAAATTACACCATCGGGTTAGGAAAAAATATAAGTGGGTTTGGGAGGGATTTAAATTTGGTTTTATCGTGTAGTGGATTTTTAGAGTCAATATTGGGAAAGTTGTGGCCATGTTTTGGCTATACGCCATTAACCCCTTTGCAACAAGAGGGTCGATGGCATTGGGATTGGAAATGAAGTTTTTCCAAGGGATGATGGCACTAGCTAGAAAAATGATGGTGTAGGGATGCTTGTAGATGTGAGTTGTAAATATTGATTATTAATTACAAATTAATCTTTTAGAATTCTAATGCCTATTTTTTGTCCGTTATGGTGTCATTCTTATCCAAACTTACACCATCGGGTTAGGAAAAAAATGGATGTGCCCTTGGCGCAGGTAAGAGGCAAACAACAGAAGGTGTTGACATGAAAATGGATGCGCCCTTGGCACAGGTAAGAGGCGCACGACAGAAGGTGTCGGCACGAAAATGGATGCACCCTTGGCACAGGTAAAGGGTGCACGACAAAGAGTGTCGACACGAAGAAATTTTCACCTTGGCACAAGTAAGAAGCGCACGACATAAGGTTTTGACACGAAAATGGATGCGCCCTTGGCGCAGGTAGGAGAGTGTCGACATGGCAGAAGTTGCGCCTTAGCGCACGTAAAGGGCGCATGACACAGAATTTCGACATGAAAGAATTCATGCCTTAGCACACATAAGGGTATGTCAACATGAATATGGATGCGCCTATGGCACACCTTCAGGAGGCGCAACATTCTGAGTGCTGGCAGGAAGCAGACCCTGGCGCAGATATTCAGACGGCCATAACTTTTCACAAGGAGCTCAGATTCATGCAAGGTTGGACTTTTCGGAAATCTTACGAGGTCCTCTGTCCAACTACAACTAGATATATTTAATTGGGTGGGAAAAATTCTTTAAAATGTAAAATACAGTTCGCCACTTTTTGGGTTTGCTAGGGTTCTCACCTACCACCATAATGAGATAAATTAAATGTAACCTGGAGGTGGTTGGGGTAGATTTGGATTTCCTCTCTCTTCCCTCTCTCATTCTTCCTATAAATTTTAAGGAGGGGCTTCTTTCTAAAGGTCGAACATTCCTGTTTTTCCCCTCCCTTCTTTTCTTTGGCAGGTGAATTTGTGGAGTTCGAACCTCCCATCTAAAACTATAATGCAACTTTGCCTCTTGGCATTTTATAGAGTATTGTATCAATCTTGGAGCAAATAATGCATGTCTGTGGATGATTCTCAACCCTCTCTATGTTCATTTGTATCCTCCTGATCTTTCACTGTGAATCTGGTTATCTGTGCATGATCTTGCATTGTGTTTTCATGGTTTGTGTTTATTGGCAATACAGGTGTTCTTCATTCCTCGGTGCATCACCTTTTAATCTTTTAGAATTCTAATGCCTATTTTTTGTCATTTTGTGCGTGTAGGAATATCATAGGAATATCATAGGATCTACTTATGGAGGAGTGTGGATGTATCTTGGCTCAGTAGATTGATTAATGGATTGACCCAGGTAGAGGTGACCTAGTGCTGGTGAAATAATTTTTTGTGTTGTAAATTATTGAGTTTTCACCAACATTGTGGGGCTAAGCCCCTCCTTATTATGTATTTGGAGGCTCCCATTATTAAATGTAAACTAATATAATTATGTGGGGTTGCCAATAGGTTGGGGATCACACAATAAAAATCCATTGACCATATGGAAAAATATTGTATGAATTACAAGGGAGGAATTTACAGCAGATAAAAGTAAAGGGGAGTTAGGGAAATAAGGAGAGAGGCGGTTACCGTTGTGAGTAGGCACTAGCAGATTTCACATATAATAACTAGAGTACGTACACATCCAATTAGAAGAACACAAAAATGTAAACCATGATAAGACATAACAAATCATAGATACAAACTTCCATTGATTCATTTATTAAAGGTGCAAAAACCTTTATTGGTTTAACAAGATTATCATATAGGTAAAGTTGGAAAGAGAGGGTAGAGGAACGTAAGACAAGAAATATAAGAATTGTATCTTTTATTACTTGATTTATCAGTGGTAATCTCAGCAACATACATTCGATCAACAATTATGGAGAAGCCATTCCAATTTATAGCATTACAAATTTTCCTTTTATCTACACCCCGCATGACTCTTCACCTATCCTCATCAATTATGACCTGTCATATTCCTAGGAAATGAATATTTTTCTTATTGTTAGAAAAAGGACTCTTACAATGTTTAGCTAAGGGTCACTTAAGTGAATAGGATGAAATAGTAATTCGTACATCTTTAATGAGAAATTAGAACATAGAGAGAGAAAAAGAGAGAGAGAGAGAAGGAAGGGTTGAACGATCTGATGAAGAGGATATTTGTTGATAGAGAATTTTATGATCATGATCCTTGAGGGAGAGTTAATAGAGTGAGCTCTTGTGCTTTGAATTATTTATTAAACTGAGCTACTGTAGTTTCCACCTTATTTTCCTTTGGAATGCAAATGCAGCTCAACACTTTGATCCATTTATTTGAAACATCAATGATATCCTTGCATTGATTAGACCATTCTTTGGGATCTCTTGCAATTCCAAAAATAGATCCTCTGATGTTGGAAAGGGACTATAATGCATATTAATTGAAGGAAAGAGGGGAACCTACCTCTTTCTTAACCAACTCCTAAAAGGAGACAATAAGCTCTTTTGATGATGAATTCTCGGTGAGTGGAGGGAACCAAAATCTCTGAACATAGTTTTAGACTGTTAGAAGCACAATGGACTGAGAGGGGGGGTGAATCACTCCTTATAAAAACTTAACTTAAATTTCAGATCTTAAATTCAATAGAATCATATACATTCAATCACACCATTCACTTATTCATTAATTAATGTGTGCAATCCATAAACCACAATGAGTAAGTAACCAAAAATGCAAGAGAACAACACAAGTACACAAGCTTTAAGTGGGAAACCCTCATGGGGAAAAAAACCCACTAAAAAATCTACTTATATTACTCAAATAAAATTAATTTAATGTAGTACCAACTACACAAGGATCACCAACCCCTAATTTAGTAGAGCACCAACCTTACAAGGAGTACCAACCCCTAATTTAGTGAAGCACCCACTCCACAAGGAGGCTACAACCCCCTAAGGATGACCAAGCACCAAATCAGCCACATGTAGATGTGTGATTTCTAATTCCACAACTGATGGAGATCAAAAATTTATTTCACCAACCATACCTCATACCCCAGGGCATCAAACTCTCATAATCTTTCTCTTACTTCATTTATCTTGCATCTAAACTCTTGCACACATGTCTTAAAAAATTATTCAATCTATCATGCATCAAATAAGCTCTCAAAATATTTCCTCATACCTGAAATCAAATCCTTTCTAGGTCACACTACTCCCCCATGCAAGACTAACTCAAAAAATGAGCTCAAACTTAACTTTTATAGCCATTTCTTCCTTCCAAAACAAAATAGGTCAGTCATTCATGATAAATTCAACCCATACAAATCTATAAATTCATAAATTTCAATTAAAACATTCACATAGGACCCATGTAGGTCGGCCTAGCCAAAAACCTCTTTTCTTGTGCCAAAAATGGCTCAAAACCCCATGGGAAAATTCTTTAAAATGCCCTAACATGAGTACCATACTTTGTCATGACCCATGAACCTTTACATATGAGTAAAACATCATTAAAAATTCATACATGCTCACACATTTAATCAACCAATCAAAATATTTCGTTTACTGGGCCCATTAAACTTTGTAACTCTCAAAACAATTGTTTCATGCACCCTTGAACACCCTAAAAACTTCATAATGCAATAAAATTTCTTATACTTGTTAGGTTGTGGACCCTGTTTTCATATGAGAAAGTGTTGAAGATTGTACACTAAGAGTACTGTACACTTTCCATAGTTGTCTCGCCAGGGTTCGGGGCCGAGTTGGGCCTCGAGTGGGGGTCTGGGGGCAGTAGCCCTCGGTAGCAGGGGTTCGGGGGCACATCCCCCCCAAAAAAAAATTGGCCTTAAAAAGTGCTTGATATATCGGGAAACTTGTTTTTCTCATATGGGCGGGATTTTTGATCCATAGGTTTACGGGACAGTTTTGGCCCATGGTTTTATAAAACTTCTTAAGCAGTTGTCTACTTATATGGTTTTATGCATATGATAGGGATAATGTAACATTGGAGATTTGTTTTGAATTTGGGTATGAATTCTATAGAGTTTTTTGAGCATAGCTCCAAATAGATCTGGGTATTGTATTGAGAGAGCGGTGGCTTGTAATAAAATCTAAACAAGTGATTCTTGGTGGACGTAGCCCAAATTGGGTGAACCACGTTAAATACTGTCTCTTTGTGTTGTGTTATTTTATTCTGCAATTTTATTTGAGATATGTAATATTTTATGCATATTAGTTTCTACTGTTGCGATTATGTGAGGGATTATTCCACATATTTTATCCCTTATTTCCTAACAATTGGTATCAGAGTCTGGTTTGGTTTGCTGAAGTTTTGAATTGCATGGAAAGTTTTATCTTGAGTGGGAGCTATGACAGATGATGGAAGATCTAGGGTTGATAAATTCAATGGGTAGAATTTCAGTCTTTGGAAGATGTAGATGGAATATTACCTTTATCAGAAGGATCTTTATATTCTTCTGTCTGAGAAGGTGAACAAACCCTCTATCATGACAGATGCGGAATGGGATTTGCTGGATAGGAAGGCACTTGGGACAATCCGGCTATGTCTTACATCTTCGATATTATTTAATATTTCAAAGGAAAAGACTACAAAAGAAATGATGGATGCATTAGGAAAGTTGTATGAAAAACCATCTACCTCTAATAAGATATTTTTAATGAAAAAGTTGTTTAATATGAAGATTTCTGATAATGGTTCAGTAGCAAATCATTTAAATGATTTTAATATGGTTGTAAATATGCTATCTTCAGTTACAATAGAATTTGATGAATAAGTTAGGGATTTATTAGTTCTGTGCTCTTTACCTGAGAGTTGGAATAGCCTGGTAATGGTAGTAAGCAACTCGGTTCCAACTAACTCAAAGTTGAAGTTTGAGGATGTTGTAGGGGTGATTCTAAGCGAGGAAATTAAAGAAAAAGCTCTAGTGAATCTTCTACTGCAGGGAATCCTTTGACAGTGGAAACTAGAGGGAGACAAAAGAATAGAGGAAGCCATGGAAAATCAAAGGATTGGGCAAGGTCAAAATCCAAAAGCAAGATAGTATGCTAGCATTGTGGAAATTCTTGGCATGCAAAGAAGGAATTTTGGGAGCTTGGGAACAAGAAGAAACAACAAAAAGAAAACAAGAAGGAAAATGTGGCAACGGGTAATGTATGTCAGGATGATTTGATTCTTTCTTTGCACAATATTACTAAATCTTGGGTTTTAGATTCAGGGGCTTCTTTCCATGCTACTCCACATAGGCATTATTTTGTTGATTATGTTCAAGAAGATTTTGAGTATGTTTTTCTTAGTGATAATGAGCCTTGCAGCATAGTTGGAAAAGGTTTTGTTCAGGTTAAGATGTAGAATGGGAATACTTGGCTATTGAAGGATGTCAGACATGTGCCTACATTAAGATGAAATTTGATATCGATAGGGTAGTTGGGAAGTGATGGTTGTACTATGATATTTCCAGTGGACTCTTGGAAGGTTACCAAGGGTGATCTTGTGGTGGTAAGAGGTAAGAAGGTTGGAACCTTTTATTTAACCACTTATAGCACTAATGTTTGTAATCTTGTGGCTTCAAAAGTAGACACAACATTGTGGCACTATAGGCTCGATCAGATCATAAAGAAGGATTTGCCCAGATATACAGAAACAAGTTTGGAGTTATTTGAGGGCTGCATATATGGGAAACAAAAGCAAGTAAGGTTTCTCAAGGTTGGACCTACAAAGAAAGAGAGTAAGTTAGAGCTGGTGCACTCTGATGTGTGGGTTCAAGTTATTATGTTACTTTTATTGATGATGCAACAAGGAAATTTTGGGTTTATTGTATTAGAAAAAAATCTAATGTATTTGAAACTTTTGTTAAATGGAAAGCCTTGGTAGAGAATGAAACATTTCTTGAGCTAAAATATCTTAGGTCAGATAATGGAGGGGAGTATTACAGCAATAAATTTGATTATTACTGTTCTAAGAATGGAATCCGTAGGAAAAAGATTATTCCAGGAACTCCATAGCAAAATGGGGTGTTAGAAAGGATGAACAGAACAATAATGGAGTGTGCTAGGAGCATGAGGTTACATACAGGACTTCCTCTTTCTTATTGGGCAGAAGTGGTGAGCACATCTATGTACTTGATAAACAAAGGACCCTTAAGTGCCTTGGATGGAGGCATACCCGAGGAAACTTGGTATGGTGAGAAAGTTGATTATTCATTTCATAGAGTTTTTGGATGTGAGGTGTTTTTCCATATAGACAAGGATGATAGGAAAAAGATAGAGGCTAAATTATAAAAATGTAATTTCATTGGTTATGGTGGTGATGAATTTGAATATAAATGTTGGAGTATTAATGAAAAGAAAAGCATTCAATCCAGGGATGTGGTCTTTAATGAGAAATTCATGTATAAGCAGCAGTTGCAGGAAAAACAAGGAAGAATCCAAGAAAGAATATGTAGCAGCTAGAGCATCTTCCAGATGGGAAAGTGACACATGAATCAAGTTCAGGAACCTCCTCAACAGGAACCCCAAACTCCAATATTGAGGACGTCTTCTAGGGTAAGAAGAGAACCTAAACATTTTTCTCCTTCTCTTTATTATTTATTACTCATTGATAGTGGAGATCTAGAGAGCTTTGATGAAGCAATGCAGGCAGATGCTCAAGAAGAAGTGAGAGAAAGCCATGAATGAGGAGCATCAGGCTCTCATGGAGAACCAGACATGGGATTTGGTGAAGCTACCCAAAGGAAAAAGAGCATTATAGAACAAGTGGGTGTTTAGAGTCAAAGAGGATGAAGGAGGTAAGAAAAGATACAAGGCCCGGTTGGTGGTCAAGGGGTTTGCATAGAAAAAAGGTATAGATTTTGATGAGATTTTTTCTCCTGTAGTAAAAATGACTTCTATTATAACTATTTTTGGAATAGTTGCAGCAAAAGACTTGCACTTAGAGCAACTTGATGTAAAAACTGCATTTCTCTATGGTGATTTGGAGGAGGAACTATATATGCAACAACCAGAGGGCTATGAGGTCAAAGGTGAAGAGGAGATAGTGTGCAAACTAAAGAAGAGCTTGTATGGCTTGAAACAAGCTCCATGTCAATGGTATAAGAAATTTGATAGCTTCATGATGAAGAAAGGTTATATCAGATGTCATTCTGACCATTGCGTGTATACAAAGAAATTTGAGGATGGAAGTTATATTATCATGTGTCTGTATGTGGATGACTTGTTAGTTGCAGGTAAAAACATGCAAGAAATAAAAGTACTCAAGAAGAAGCTAAGTGAATCCTTTGCTATGAAGGATTTGGGGGTATCTAAACAAATATCCTTGGTATGAGGATATCTTCGGATAGGAAGGAATGAAATTATGACTTTAATCTCAGGAAGAGTACATTAAGGTGGTCTTGAAGAGGTTTAATATGCAGGATGCTAAACCGGTTGGGACTCCTTTGGTAGCCCATTTCAAGTTATTAAAGGAGAAGTGTTCCAAGACAGAGCAAGAGAGAAACCAGATGTCTAAGGTACCTTACTCATCATTGGTTGGCAGTTTGATGTATGCCATGGTGTGTACCAGGCTTGATATTTCCCATGCAGTGGGAGTGGTGAGTATATTTATGAGTGTTCCAAGTAGAGATCACTGACAGGTAGTAAAGTGGATCCTTCGGTATTTGAGAGGGACCATGGGGACAATTTTTTGCTACAGTGGATTAGACACCACTTTGTGTGGTTATGTAGATTCAGATATGGCTGGAGATGTAGACAATAGGAGGAGCATGACAGGTTATGTTTACACTATAGGTGGGACAACAGTGAGATGTATTTCATGACTACAGAAGTTGGTGGATTTGTTAACCATAGAGGCTGAGTATGTTGCTATCACAGAGGAAAACAAAGAAATTATTTGGTTACAACAATTGCTTGAGGAGTTGGGGCATAAGCAGGAGGAAGGAAAATTGCATAGTGATAGTCAGAGTGATATACACCTAGCTAAGAACTCTGATTTCCACTCTAGGACAAAACATATACAACTAAGGTACCATTTCATCAGTATAGCTTTAGAGGAAGAGAAGTTGAAGCTGGAGAAGATCCATACCATTCAAAATCCTTCATACATGATGACCAAGGTGGTCACAAGGGAAAAATTGAAGCTATGTTCAGCTTTTGTTGGTCTTCGTGGAAACTAGTGAAGGGTTGAGAAGCTTGCTTAGAGGAAAACTAGTCTCCAAGTGGGAGATTGTTAGGTTGTGGAGCCTGTTTTCATGTGAGAAAGTGTTGAAGACTATACACTAAGAGTACTATACACTTTCCACAGTTGTCTTTCCGGGGTTCGGGGTCGGGCCGGTATCCCCTGAAAAACTTGTTTTGGCCTTAAAACGTGCATGATATATCGGGAAATGTGCTTTTCTCATATGGGCAGGATTTTTACCCATAGGTTTATAGGACAATTTTTTCCCATGGTTTTAGTACCCATGGTTTTGTAAAACTACTAAAGCAATTGTTTATTTATATGATTTTGTGCATATGGTAGGTATTATGTAACATTGCATATGTGTTTTGAATTCAGGTGTGAATTCTGTAGAGTTTGTTGAGCATAGCTCCAAACAAATTTGGGTATTGTATTGAGAGAGTGGTGACTTGTAATAAAATATGAGCAAGTGATTCTTGGTGGATGTAGCCCAAATTGGGTGAACCATGTTAAATACTGTCTCTTTGTGTTGTGTTATTTTATTCTACAATTTTATTTAAGATCTGTAATATTTTCTGCATATTAGTTTCTACTGTTGCGATTTTGTGAGGGATTATTCCGCATATTTAATCCCTTATTTCCTAACAATACTACATAAAAACATGTCATGTAACCATAGAAATATTTAAACACTCCTAAACTTTTTTCAGTTCTTGAAACATCTTCCTCTTCAAACCATAGAAATATTTTCCTTCACCAAAACAACCTGCCAAAAAAGCTACTTTCAAAGGTTAGATCATAAAAACATTTATACATACCATCAAGCATTATAAATACACTCATTTGATGAAAAATTTATCTTCATGTTCCAGGTGATAGGAGGCATCAGCCAATCCATCACATGCCTCAAACAACATCAAACTTTCACAATTTCATAACCTGTTCTGAACTACCAAATTTGTTCCTGTCAAAAGAAATCCCTAGAAACCATATCAAATCAACTCATTATGAGTCAATCTATACATAGATGGAAATTTATTTGAATCTAGTTTCAAAAACTATTTGAATCACCTCAATAAATCACTTATAGTTCAATATATAGTCAAAACATTGAACATTGCTTCTTAAGAAACCAAAATTGCCCTTTGACAAGTCAACCTGTTTGACCCCTAAAACACCATGAACCTGCATAAACATGATTAGAAACCTCTATGGACATCAATAAAAAATCACATATATTTCACATGATCAATTTGGCATACCACTCCTTTGGAATAACTTTCTCAAATATCTTCTTACTTAGAAACTATTATTTTTAGGTGGGGCCCACATACTGTCACAAGCTTAAACATACATTTCTGGAAATCTCTCTGAGTCAATTGAAAAAATGCAATAAATAAACATACCTCATACACCATGACAAACCTGAATGCATGCTTCCATGAGTTCATATGGCTCCCAAACAATCTGTCACACCTCCTCGTTGTCATACTTGCTCCCAATGAGCACCTGTAAAGAAGGGAAACACATATACATGCACCTTTCCATTGCTATGAGTGCTCAAGAAACCTCAAATCATGTTGGAAATAATTCCAGCATGCTCACAAAGCATCCATGAAGCTCATTCTATCATGCAACACCACCTAGGCACCTGTATAGGCTTGCTAAAGCAAGCTTGCACCACTAAATCTCACTGTACCAGCTGAACCACATTTGAAACAACATGTTAGCACTATATACATCATCATACCATCATCCTACAACATCCAATTTGTCATTAATGTGGTTTTACATCAATGAAAACACCTATTAGGCCTATCTAGGCGTACATACCAACACAAACCTCATTCAAAAGATCAAAAGTATTTTCCCCACTAGAATCAAGTTTAGAGATGTCATATTCTATCATGCCATATCTATCATCCATGATGCATACCCAAACTTGAGACAAATTGTTAGCATCTAATGTAAACACATTTTTTCTCAGGAGAGTGTGAGAATCAAGGGAGATCATCTCAGACACAAGTGGGAGCACCTCATCCAAGTGGATCTTTTCTTTTTCAATCTCTTACCTTGCTTTCTTCATTTCTGAAATAGTGGCAAGAACATACTTGAGCAAAGAGATAACCTCTGGGAATAATTTTTTTTCCATTTTGTATGATCTTCTCAATCCATATCTCATTAGAATTCCCTTGTATCATATACCTTTGTGTTTTCTTGGTCACCTAAGGGTCAAAGATACTTATTGGAGGAATTTATTCCATAAGAAGAGGAGGTGGTAAAATGAACTCCAAGAAATATTGAATGTAGCCACTAAAGTTTTTCACATGTCCCTCCAATTTCTCAATTGTTTGTTGTACTCTTCATTTTGAGCAAGGAGATGAGAAAAGGACTCCTTGAACAAATGAGAATCACCCTCATGTGAAGCTTGACACAATTAGATGCGGGTTAACTCATAGTCTAATGGATTCATCTCCTCAATGGGCTTTACATTCTTCGTCTAAGGAAATTATATAAATTAGTTTCCTAAGGTACCACTAAAGAAGCGAGAAGTTGTTTAGGCCTTCTTCCTCTACTTGGATCTCAAAATTTGTGTGATAGTTCCAAGGTTAACATTACAGATTGTTGTGTTGTTCTTGATCCCCCTTCAAAAAATTCTTAAATCTATGGGAATGACTCTTTAGGAGTAGACATGATGTTGGTTTTTATGTAGGAGCATCATCAAGAGAACATCAAATATGAATAATATCCTCCTTTAATAGTTTTAGAGGTCAAACTAGGTCTAAAAGAGCATGATGGAGTCATGAAAGGATCCTTAGGTGGTTAAGTTAGTCTAAATTTCAAATTTCCCTTTTCCCTCCAAATTTGTAAAAACATGAAAAAGACCCAAATGGGCTTGTCAAGGTATTGAAAGGATGTTTTTAAGTGTACGAGGGTTGTCATGAGTCCAAGTGTGTGTGTAAGTCATGAAATGTTAGAAAGTTCTAAAAACGCGTCGCATTAAAAAGGCATATGTGAGTCATATAAAAGGTAGTTAAGGTTTAAGTCATGAGAGGGGATGAGATAAAATTCAAATCAGAGAATCAATTAAAGAGAGAAGAGGATTTATAGTGAAGAGAAAAAACCATCTGAGGAAGGTGAGAAGATGATTCGTAGGAGGACTCCATGAGAATTGTGGAGAAGACAAAAGTTTTGTAAGAAAATTATAGTTTAAAATATATAGCTCTATGTTTTTGGACTGGTATATTGATTTTCATAAATGAATCTAAATTTTGATGTGTATGACTTGTGAATGTGTGGTTTCTCTCCATGAGTGCATTAAGAATCCATTAAAATCCTCTTAGAAGGGGTATTAGATATCTGAGATATGAATACTCTATTTCTAAGTATGCAAGCAAATGAATTGATTTATGTAGGATAGTGAACATGTGTTTTAGAAGGGTCATGATGTAATTGGTATAAGATCATGTCATTAAATCCTTTTCAAGAAGTAATCAAAAGATTAAGGGATTTATTTTTCTATTTCAAAACTTGAAGGTTGATTAACCTAACTAATATGTTGTAAACTTGTTAGCCTTGAGAAACTGAACTATGTAGGGTTATTTTGATTAGACAAGTGTGTAAATTGAATGCATTAAGAAGGGGGGAAATATATTTTTTTCAAGAAGGCTTTAGGCACCATTTGAGGGTTCAATGAATTGTATATACATGTCATTTCAGTTCTTTCTTGTATAACTGTAGGTGGATGTACTTAAACCATGATTTCACTGTAATTGAGGATAAATTTAATGTGGACTAGGATGTACTTGATGCATGAAGTGCCATTGATGGAACATGAATGGGAAGAAGGTGAAAATAGTTATCAAGACCAAATCATGAGTCTTGAAACAAAACCCTTACCATTTTTGTAAGCTCTCTCTGTGTGTGTGTGTGTGTGTGTGTGTGTGTGAAACTACCTTCTTCATCTACTATGATCAGATTGTGACATGTGTCTCCCTTGTTGGACTACGAGGATGAAAGTGTAACTTTTAACCTTGCAACAACTATAAAGTTACAAAATGAAAAACTGGGAAGGTAAATTTTTCTCCAGGGTCCTGAGATTCACATAATATTCCATTTTGTGGCTTAGCAACAAACTTGTAGTTTGTAAACTTGTAGAAATAAAAATTTGCAAATCAGTAATTCTACAAAGAATAATTTCTTCTATATGATTCTAATATTGTGACTTGTGTCCCCCTTTATCATAATTTGGGGATGAAACTGTAGTTTGCAATCTTACAACAACTATAAAGCTTCAAATGACAAAAATACAAATTTACATTTTATCCATGGTTTCTAGATTCTTTGAATATTTTATTTTGTAACTTAGAGATGAAATTGTAACTTTCAAGTTGCACCAATATTTACCATAGAGGAATATTCCTAGGATATTACTTTCATGGGGTTTGAACTTGTATTGTCAAATTGCAACTTTGCATAATTGTAAAATTACTTCAATGCCCCACTTTCCCCTGATACCTTGAATATTCCATTTAGTACACTTCAGGGGTGGAAATGCTAAGTTGTAATAATGTAAACAATATCAAGTCCCTCACATGAATTCAATGTGAACGTTTGATAAGAATGCCAAGATTCAAAAAACATCACCCCACCACTAAAATTGAAACTTTGTTAAAGCACCAAAATCAGAGGAAACATCAAGATGTCAATATAAAACCATGCTACAGGATTGAGCCATAATAGAATTACTTTGTAGTGCTACTTTTAAATACTTATTTGAGTTATAAAATTCCCTTATACAATTACAATATGGGAGTGAACAATTACTACCTTTTAAGGATATATGTAGTCACTTTTCCTAACCCTTTAATTGCCAGACATGCTAGCATATCACCCAACCTAAACTGTGCACTCACTTGAGGTACGCAGAGGTGCCAGGACCCTCTTTTATATGAGCTTTGTCAAGAATTCTACCATGATTGGAAGAGTAATGTGTAATAGTAATTGCATATATTGTATAACAAGAATAAATGAAAAATATTATGACTATGAACATCAAGAACAACATGTAGGATTTATATCTAAACCATGAACAAAATAATGAACATAAATATTCAGATCCATAGCTTTGATATTCAAAACAAAAAACATTATATTAATCCACCATTATTATAATATCCAAATACATCACAAGATCTATAATGGATAAGACACATCAAGATAATATCGTTCTAACCCTACAACAATTCTTCTCAAGAAGTATTCTCACACATCTCTCTATCTGATCTCTCCACACACCTTCTGTCATACAATTCAATACATATCAAGAGAGTTGTGGGAATCTTCCATCCACTACCTATTCATCACTCAAGGGGAATCCGCATGCCAAATGTCATCATGTCCCACCATACTCAATGACCATAAACACAAAAATGCTAGCTAAACCATAAATAACTCCACTTTATAGCTCTTAAACTTATCATGATAATAATATCCTAAAACATGCTTTCCTTAGGCTGTAAGTCTCCATGGTTAGCCTTATCCATAATCAATCCTGACTACATCTCCACATGTTCCTCATTGTAACTCTGACCGTGGTCCAAAATGCGGCTAGGTCCCAAGCCTAATCTACCTAGGCGTGAACCTCCACGTGATCCTTTGTGCATTGCTACCGCGCGACAAAACCATTTGCATCTCAGGTACTTAGTCTTACTAGGGGCTCAACATTACCCCACACTAGTTTGATTTCTGCCCTTAGCAATCCTTCACACCTTACGTACGAAATTCCATTGATCTAAAAACTGGCTAAGGTAAAAATGTTGTATTTTGCAACATCCTAAATTGGTAACTGAAGGAGTTCAGGGAACTCCACATCTATCTCCCCCTTTAATTTCTTCCATGCCTCCAGTTCGGCCATTAATTTTCCCAACGCTTCCTCCACTATGCTGGGTATCTAATCTGGTGTAATCTCAGCAACCTTTCCCTTAAGATCCTCTATGACCACCACCACCTCCACACAAACTCCCTCAAAATCATCCATCTGTTATGTGATAGAATCTCAGAGTTCACCAATGAAAAAATCCATCTTTCATTTGGTTTTTATCTTATCCTTTTGTGTTGCGGTGTTAATAATCAATTTAGAAATCTCAATCTTATTCGTCAGGACCTTCTCCTATAAGGCCTTTAGGACAACCTCTTAACCTGATACATGCACATCAATAATGGGATCAAATTTCTGACAAATGTTAAAGCCCCTATCGTCTAATATGTTTTCCTCCTTGATTTGGGTGAGCCAGCCCTCCTCCAACTCAGTAATCTAGGCCTCAAAAAAAATCTTGTCATTTTCCTTCTCCTTTGTGAGCTCCTCCGCTGTGAGTCCCACGCCATCCTTGATGTTGACCAGTAACATCCCCACCATGTCTTCCAAATATTCAATCTTGTCGTTAAAATCCATCCTAGATTAGCTCACTAGTACTAGAAATTGTCCCAAGACCCTTTTAACTAAGGTGTCAGCTATATCATATGCTTCCTTCGTGCACGCATCTTCACCCTTCAAACCATTGCAAAATCTTTCTATCTATTTTTCCTTCCCTTTCTGATCTATGAATAAGGTTCGAACAATTACTCCTACATCCAAGATCCATCTTATGACTTATGAGGACATCTTCTACAGTGCATTGCATGCCTGATAATTTTTAAGATGGCTTAGATCCGCCACTTTATAAGTAACCTCTTTCTATTTCTTTAAACGAATGGTCTCACTCGCATGATTTCTAACCTCAAACTCAAGCTCTTTTTATGATAATGCAGATTCCAACTTATCATATTATTTTTCCTTGTTACGCCCTTAATCCTTGTCTAAGATATCCCAAACATGTAACATTTCTAGGGAAAGGGTGCTCTGGAAGCATGTGTGCAACACCTTCATGAGATTATCCATGAAGTCCATATGAGGGGACCTAGGCATCCACCTCTTCCTTACCACCTTGTGCTTAGAACATTGCTTCCTTGGGGTAATTTTTCTTACAACAAACCCTTTATCCCTCTTAATAAAAAAGGAGTTTCCCTTATCCTTCTCTTATGGTTTGGTGGGCTAGGTAGGTGAAATTTATTTCACTGGATTCCTCACAGGTCCCTCCATAGTAGGCATATTTTCCTTCACATGTGTATGAGTTGTAGCCTTTGCCTCCACCTCAGCCCTTCTATTTTCCTCCTCCTCAAGATCTACCTCAAGTTCCTCTCTAAACATGGTGTCATATTCTTCCAAGCTTGGCTCCGTTGCAGAACTAGAGACATCATGTACCTTAGACTTTTTATGTTCTAAATATTTTTCCTTAGGCTACTTAACTTCTTCATGCTCTAGTTTTGAATCCTCATCGTTTCCCTGTTATGATGTACCTGTGCCCCTAGTACTACTCCGACGTGAATAATACTTCATTTTCCTGGAAGTTTCCAGTATCTCCTCACTTCCTTATTCTTCTCCCTCTTCTTCTTCTGCTTCTACTTGGACCACTTTCATAAGTGGGATCAGCGCCTCTCTTGGATTTGGAAAGGTGGAGTTTGTAACCTCTACCTCAAATCCCCCTTGTGTCATAGGGAAAAACTGCATAAACACTTGGTGGATGAAGCCCTTGATTTTCACATTGATCTACGGATGCAGATCCAAGAAGTCTCACTCTAAGACTTAGACATACGTTGGCCTCGTATCATACTTGTATGTCAAGTGAAGAGTGTGAGCATCAGAGTCCACTTTATCAGAATTAATGGCCAGTTTCTACACATCCTTCAACTGATTGATGGAATGATTCAAATATTTAGTAGTGAATGTAAATTGGAGTTTGCACCACGATGCCATTTCTCCATTGGTCATTTTAAAATTTTCCAAGCTGAAGTGCTACATAAATGCAAACTTCACTTGGTCCCCTATAACTACTGCCTATTTTGGAGGAATACACCACTCATTCTTGAAGGCTAGATGTAGCCTCTCCAACCATTTTTTCGTCCTATTTTTGTAGGTATTTGTAATGGAGCCATCATAAGTGAAATGTGAAAATTGCACTACAGGAGATAAGTGCGCCACTAGGTACATCCAAATTTTCCCATCAATTCTATCGGGGATGCTAATTTCCCACAACATGTGATATTAGTTATAACTTCATTATATACCCACACTTCCTCAATGATACTCTTCTCAATGAATCATGTGAAGTTATAGTGCGCTCATTTTGATACTCTGTATGTAATTTACATGAATATTTTGTTTACATCCATCCATCATTACGATGCGCCCAATTTGCAGCTGATAAGTTGGTTTATGACCCGTAATGCCAGGACATCTAGATCTAAGATAACCTAATTCAACTACTTTTCCAATTCTTCAATTTTCACGTTGGCATATAGGTCGAGTGCCATATCCTTTCTATTTTTTCACAATCCTATCACACTCCTTATCAACTGGCTCATAATTCTCATTCTCCTCCTTGCAAATTATAAAAATTCCTCGTACACCTGTGACATTAACCACTAAAAGAGAGGGGAGGGTTTAATGAAGAAGGACATATCCTATAGCTGTAAAACTCCAATTTTATGTAACTCTTGTTATACTGAGTCATCAATCCTAGGGTTTCAAGCTTGTCTAACCCTAGAACACCTTTAAATAGATCCACCTGCATAAACTTTTCATGTTCTTCTGTTATGTGGTTAAAATCACTAATCTTGTACCTGTATAGCTTTGAACTCCACTTCTCTACTTTGACTACACCTAGGGGTACTACATTTCTGAGTATAACTCAATGGGTTCCTCATTCTCTACCACCAGTATCATGGTTTGTTCCTTCTTTGATTCCATTTTCATTCCTTCACTATGTCCCCTAGGTATTCAATTTTTCCTTGTCAGCCTGAGCTCTTTGACGTTGATAGCTTCACTCTTACGCAACCCCCTGCTACCTCACTATCTACTCCACTTGCCACTCCATAAGGTCTCGTCATAGTTTTCAAATTGCCACTGGTTTGCAAGGTAATTTGCTACTTTATCATACCCTTGTCATACTTCAACATCTCGGGAGCACAAAAATTTTCAAAGGGAAGGTAGTTAAAATGACTACCCTCACCCCCTATTTATACTTTCTGATTACCTCATATTCTTCTAGCCTACACATTTTAAAGTCACTTTTCAATAAAGTAATTTCTCCACTTAAGTATACTTCCGCGAACTCACTTCACGTGTTGCATTCATAACCTTCTAGTGCGCCAACACTACTTTATTGCCATAGACGTCCTTCGGGTGCCTCACTACTCTGAATTACTTAACCTATGCATTATCCACTAAGTAGTTTCCCATGTTGCCGCCTACCTCACATTACACTGAGTGACTTGTGTTTCTCCCCTACATGGTCTTCAATCATCTCAACCTTCCTTAGAGAACCTCTCATACAATAAAAAACATTTTTTCTACCTTCGCACCAATATCCCAGAAGGTGTATTCAATCAACCCAATCTCCCTTAGAAACACACCAACTATTTACCACATTATACTTCAATCCACCCCACACTAAATACATGCATGATCCTCTGTGCATGGAGTCACTCAAAATGTAATTAGCTAATGGCACACCAATGCAAAACACAACACAAGACTAAAAAGATAAAGCATAATGACAAAAAGGAAACACATATAAAGTGAAATGCATTAAAGGAAAACCTAAGCTAAATGGAAACATTTCCTTATTACAAACACCAAGAAGACTTATTTATATTAGGGATTCAACCTAATCCCATTAAAGAAACTGGGAAACCATGTGCCATACAAATCTTCTAACTAGAAGGCATCTGATTCAAGTAGATAGTTCACAACATACGATCCTAACCAATGCACTTGGAACTTTCCAGGGTGGCGCAAAAACTTGGAGTTATATAAAAGAACCATCTATCCAAATTCAAGCTTCTTGTTCTTAATGTGTTGATCATATCAAGCTTTCTATCTTGCTTTCTCTATCTTCAGGATCCATCAAGCTATAACGCACCTCTCATCCAACTACATCAATATATCTATGCACTCTTCAAGTGCTTGTTGATCTGTCAATCCTCCTGAGCACGTAATACATAGGAATGGTAACATGAACTCAACGGTTAACACTGCCTTTGTGCCAAACACCAACTAAAAGGGTGTTTCTTTGTTCATCCTCTTGTAGGTTTTCCTATATGACCAAAGTAAAGCATAAACCTTATCATCCCAATATTTCCTTCCAACATCACAAATCTTTGTCAACGAGTGGCTCAAAATCTTGTTGAAAGCCTCAATAGTTCCAATAGCTTGTGGATGATAGGGTGTAGTCTTATGATGGGCTACCATAAAATTTTACAATAGTATTCTAACATTCTTATTCAAGAAATGGGTACCCCTATCACTTTTTAATTCAATGGACATCCATTAATTCTTATGATATTCTCCCAAAGGAACCTTACTGTAGTAGCTATAATTAAATCCTTCGTAGGCACTACTTCTACCAACCTTGTAAGATATTTTTTACAGGTAATGATGTAGCGTGACCCAGTCATGCGCACCGATGGGGAAATATGGAACCCACAATAAATTTCCCATTTCTAAAAAGGTTCTGCACTTGCTATATGCCTCAACAAAATTTCATCTCTATGCCCAGGCTTCCCAAGGTGTTGGCAATGATCACAAACCTTGGCATATTCTGTGCAATCATTTTATAATGTTTTCCACCATAAACCACCCATCAAAATCTTATGCATGGTTTCTTGCCCTGTAGAGTTTCCACCAACAATCCCTCCATGAGCTTCCACCATGATACCCATGTGCTCATGTTTGAGAACACACCGGTGAAAATATCATCCCAACCAAGTTTGTATAGATCCCCACTAATCAACATGTAAGGCGTGACACAAATAGAAAGTTGTTTTCTTTCTATACTCTTCATTCTGTCAAGTGCCACACTTGTTCGTGAAAACAGGATTTTTTACTAGATACTTATGTGTCATGTGATCTGTGTAAAAGATAAATGAAGTAGCCAACAAGTAGTGCCTAAAATTATGCAATGCATAAATCATAGACAACACTTTTTTCTCTGTTTCCGTGAAATTCTGGTCAGTTGGAGTTAACTTTCTACTTGTAAAACATAAAGGATGATCAACAACCCCTTCTCCGGGTTGTGCTATAATTGCTCCAATTTCCATCCCTGATGCATCTACATGCCCATGAAAGGTATTTTCACAATAGGGAAAGCGTAAAATGGGCACAATAGTAAGCTTCTATTTCAACGTATCAAAAACAACATGTTGCACCTCACCCCAGTTAAATCTTCCCTTATGCTTCAAATATTCTTCTAAGGGCATGATAATCTTGGCATAACCTTTAATGATTTTTTTGTAGTAACCCGTATGTCATAAAAATCTATGCACCATGATTTGATTGGTAGGATCCTTCAAACCCAAAATAACAACTTTGGCAAGATCCACCAATAAGCCTCCCTTGCAAATACTATGACCTAACAATGTGCCAAAAAGAGTAGCAAAGAAACATTTCTTTATGTTTAGAGAGATACTTAATTGTCTGCACCTCTTAAACATAAATCTCAAGTTGTCACAATAATCTTTCTTTAATCCATTTACTGTCCAATCATCTAGGTAGACTTGTAAAAAGTTATGAATAAAGTCTTGAAATGCTTGCACCACAATGCACAATAATACAACAGGTGCATTTTTTAGTCCAAAGGGCATAACTGTGTAAGAAAAAATTCCCCATTCCATGGTGAAAGTATTCTTCTCTTGGTACTCTTTTTTAATCCTTACCTGGTGATACCCTAATAATCCATCTGTAAAGGAGAAGATCTCACGCCCTATTATACCTTCCAAAATTTCATTCGTAAAAGGTGTTGGAAAAGGATCTATAACACATGTGACATTCAAATATCTATAGTCCACATAGATCCTTATCCTCCCATCCTTTTTTATACTAATCACCATTGGTTTAACCCATTCTGACTCTTGAATGGCCTTAATGATCTAGAATTCCAACATTTTATCAATCTCTTCTTTCACCTTCATGTGCATATTAGGATTTATCCTATAAGGTGTCTTCCTAATTAGGCATGCACCTTGCTTCAACTTAATTCACATCTCTCATAATGAGGTATGAACTCCTTTCAATTCATGGTATCCACGCGGGAACAATTTTTGGAAGTTGTGCAACAACTCAATTGTCTTTGAGAATTCTTGGTCTTTATAGTAATCACCAATGATTACTTTTTTCAGCTTTGCTTCTGTGCTAATGTTGACCTTATTTTTATTTAAATTCCTATGGTAAACATGCATCATCTCATCTTCACTATCCAAGACTTCACGCGTACCTTCTTTATGATCAACATCTACATTCTTGACTTCCTCATCATCTATCAGATACACCATTTTTCATTTTTCCTTTCTAGGTATGCACACTCAAACTGTACTGCATCCATTTATTCTTCTTTGAAACACACCTCTAAATCAGGTTCCCCTAGAAATTCTAGGATGAGGCCCTCCACTTTGGAAATATCTCCCAAAGTAAGGTGCTTGACTACCTGTAAAGCCTCATTCACTGATGGTTTAAAAGATGGATACTCAAAGGTCTGAATAATACATGTCATCAAATCTTACCAATTTCTTGTCTGACGATGTAACTTTGAATAGAAATATCATGCACACACACAACATTGGAAGGTGGAATAGAACTTATGCACCTAGAGTAAAGGAGGGAAAGCTTATGGGCCTTCCATCCAAGATTTCTCACATTCTAGAATGTGGTACAAGGCAGACACCTTCCAATGATAGTCACATATATTTGAAGGTGAATTGTTCTAGAGAAATCTAATAGAGAATGATATTTTTACCTCACGCTACTCTATAATATTATCTTGATGAGTCGTCAACCAACGCACTGCTATCTCATGTAAGGTATAAACAAACATATTACTCCATTCCACTTTAAATTTCCATTGGACTTCCATAGAACACAAAAAGACATCAAGGTTATTGTCTCCAATGTAACTTGGTAATTGTCTTCCTCTTAGGCACCTAGCCAAACATGCCTTGAAAATTTGAGTCACAGTGCCCTTAAACTCTCTCCCAACCAGATCATAAGTCCCATACACCCAATTATCACATGTAATGCTAGTCATATCACTCATGGACCAAACATCATCCCACTGAATGAATCCTCTCGAAAATTCAATAACCTCTAGGTATTTGATGGTGCACACATAAATCTTATTTATGTCCTCTTCACCCAAGGGTTATATATAAGGTGCAAACATCCCATCTATTAGTGGAATAATTACGAGCTCCTTGTTCTCAAAACTAATGTATCCTTTGTTAAAGCGCAAATGAACATTATTCACATAACACCAAAGGCATCCAAGTAATGCCAGAAAACTATTTTCTTCGGCAAGTGCTAAGAATTCAAAATATCCAGTGAACTTGGCCCCTTGAATGGTTATGGAAGCATCCTCAAAGACTCCGATGGGAATAACATTAGTTTTGTTCACCATGTAAAACACATTTGAAGATGGCTGCAATGGTGGTATCCCTATCTGATTCTAGGCATGTAAAGTAAGAACATTAACCTGAGAAAATGTGTCAATTAGTATGTTTCTCAGGAGCTATCCATTAACTATTGCATTCAACATGATTTCCTTGTTGTAATCAAGACTTTGAGGGGGAAAATTATCATGAAATATCTGCCTCTCACGCCCACTTCCAGGATGTGGAATATTTCCTCTCAACCAAGCTCCTAGCAGGGGAATGATATTTTCCTGGCGCAGTATCTTACATACGTATTTGACATCATCAATGTTCTTATGAGGGATCTCAACCTTCTTCGACCGTTCCAACTTCTGTGACTTCTCTTTCAATCATTGGATCTCTCCTTGTAAACTCCTAATCACCTCCATAATCTCTTGGTAAACCTCTTTCTGATAATTCAGATCAGGGTACTTTTCATGCAACACTTCCTCACTTGCAATGAGATGTCTTTGCTTTGGTATTTCTCTGGAGAGCACATCTTTGGCACGTGTAGTTACTAATACAGGATCCAAATCTAAATTAGAAGTTACCATAGGCATGAACATGGTCTCAACATGCTTCACACTAACCATGCTCATGCCCTTTTCTTGCTTATGATTCTGGCTCATGTGATCATACAAATCAAGGCACTCCTCATACTTATGTTTCTTTCTACACCACAAGCATTGCAAAAAATTTGGGCACTTGCGCTTGTAGTGATCCATAGATCCACAATTGAAACAAGTACCACAGGAAAATTCATTCCTTCCTCCTCCATGACTACCATGGCCTCTGAATCCTCTACGAAAAATTCTTCCCCTTCCTCTGCCATGTTCACACCCTTCATGCTAATGCCCTTCATTTTTAGAAATGTTTGCAAGAATGGTTTGGCACACACCAATATTAATTGCATCATGAATTTGGTCTATCAACCAACAATCCTTAGTATCATGAGTAGTAGAGGTACAAATCTTACAATAACAAGACACATTCTTATAGAGCACACGTTGTAAAAATGAGAATCTGTTTGGATCATGATCTCCATGAAATATTTCACAATCTAATGACATGGCATGCACCAAATTTCAAGGGAAACTATCCTTGGTGTGTCCTTCTAATTCACAATTTGTACACCAAAGTCTGTTGTGAGTCTCATGTGCTAAATTCATAGAAAAATTTCAAGTTTTTTTTCCATGGAAGCAATATGTGCCTCCAAAAAGGGACTTACCCCAGTATCAATTCTTTTGATGGCCTCAATGTGTAGAGAAGCCTCCAAGGCCTCACGTAGATCCGTGAAAGTATTATTTGAAAGTGATCATTTAAAATGTGTTAACAAGCCTCTAAAAAACCATTGAGCATGCTGAGAAGGATGGATATCATAAGATAAATTTGATAAGAGAGTTTAAAAACATGCATCATACTCCCACACACTCTCGGCCATACCCTATTGAATCTCCTTGAGCAGGCTGATGCTCTTTTTCTCAAATTTAGGAATATTAAATTCTACCAAGAATGCATCATGCAACGCGTTATAATCCAATGCCGTCTAATGTGGGTCATAATTTCAGTACCACCTATGTGTGTACCCCTGCAACATAGTTGTAAAATGGCCTACCTTCCCCTCCAGGGTAGTAATCCCCTTAGCGCGCCATAGAAATTCACACTTGTGCACATGCTCTACAACATCCACAACACATTTATAATTAGGCAAATGAAGAGACATCTCATAAAATACCTGCTGATGGGGTTGAGGTCCTTTCCCATTAAATCTAGAACCTTAATTCCATCTTGTATTTTCTCCACCACCATATCCACTAGTTCCACTAACTCTTGACCCTCCAGATCATTCTCCTGTAGAAGGTACAATGCCTAAATTAGTGTTACTCTTCTTTCCCACCGTTGTGCTAAACTAAGCTCTAACATATTGTGAATTTGAACTAATTCTAGACGTGATACCCACATTCTATGTGTCCATAGCTTGTCCAAATGATGCCCCTAATAAGATTCTACCAAATACAGGAAATGTCTACACATCCATAGATGAATTCAATGAAAAATGTTATCTACCTGATGCTTTCTACTTACCAAAACCAACACCAACTGGACTAGTAGTACTTGTCTCAGAAGTTGAAAACTACACGCAAGGGATAGGTTGCTAGGTGGGTTTGAATGCACGCCTATGATCTATCTTCTTTATTCTTCTGACGAGCTCTCATAAAAATATGAGGGGGTTCTTCTCCCACATTTTCCAATATAGGGTAGCATAGAATGCTCATGTTCCACGTCCTCTACGTGAACCTCAAATCCTTCCCACAATGTTTTCCTCCATACATCCATCACTCATAAAATCCCACACTATCTCACCAATTCCCTCTCCTATGCTTCATTATACTTGAGCGACCTCTCTTCTTTCTCCACTTCTATTGTAGGACCCGCAATATTACCACACCTGCTTCCACACCCTGCGCCTAGTGGGAGTTTACTTAGCCATAGGAAATGATTCTAAACTCCAAGTGATGATCAAGATCTTAATGGCTAATGGTGAAGTATGTAAGAAAGATCCTCTTGGTTCTCGTAAGAACTCAAACTCAACAACCTCTAGGAAAGAATAAGTAGAAACTATGTACTCCAATATGTAACTAGTCAACACACCACTCCACCAATGATAAACAACACGAGTCTAGATTAGATCGACATCATACAACCACTAATAATCTTCTTGGGTCTAAACACGAGGTCTATTATACCAAATATTCCTCAATGCATACACCGATAATCATTCATATAGTTCTACTGGAAAATAGCAAAGGAATGTCTCATAGAGCTCATGATACAGATGCTCATCTACCCATGTACGTGCATCAAACTCAGGTCGAATGTTGAATTTATACGTAAAATCATCCTCTGTGTTCTTAAGCCAAGTCTCTACGTTGTCCAAGGTTAAGCATTCTACATTCACACACCATTCTTGCAACAAGTTCAAAATAGTTCACAACAATGGAACCAAGATGTAGTCACTTTTCCTAACCCTTTAATTCCCAAACATGTTGACATATCACCTTGCCTAAACTGGGCACTCACCTGAGGCGAGCGAAGACACCATGCCCATCTTCTATATGAGAGTTTTCAAGAATGCTACCATGACTGGTAGAGTAATGCACAATAGTAGTTACTATTAGGATTGTGGAGTTGAATTACTTCACAAATAGCTTACTTTTACATGTTACTAGTTTTGATAGTAACTAGCATCTGTCAGGGTGTAATCGATGTCGGTCAGGGTAAATCGGCGGTTGATCAGTCCAATGGTCAGAGAAGTAACCGGTGCCGGTTAAGGTAATAACCAGCGACAACAGTTACCTGTGTGAAGTATTTTTTGTTTTTTGACAAAAAATTAGAATAAATCTATTATTTTAACAATGATTTATTGATTGCAAAAGCAAAGTTAAGTTACCCGAAATAGATATATATGCATGCATGCATTGTATGATGGTAAGTAAGAGAATTAAGAGAAGGATTGAATTAGATCCTTGATTCTTCTAGATTAAGAGGATGAAGAACAAGAAGAGAAAGAAAGAACATGTTACATGAAGACAAAGTCTCCATGGAGATGAGTTGGACAGAAGGAAATAGCAGGTACATCTGAATGGTGAGAAGAGGGTAACATCTTCTACGGTATTTTCTTTGTATACTTATAGTCTCATTGTAATGGCTTGCATAGTATGCAAAGCACATAGAGTTTCTTCTTGTAGATCCACACGTTAGTGAGATCTTGTAATATAGATCTATGTCGATCTAGTCTTGTATTGTAGATCCATGAGATCATATTGTATTGTTAAACCATGTAGATCTAGATATTGTAGAGGAGGTTGTCTTCATGTTTGCACAAGTTATGCAGTGATGGAGAGAAAAACTTACTTCTTGGTGCACAGTTAAGTTGCACATATGGTAGACCCATGTGAGAGGTCTTGTTTGCAGATCCACAGAGAACTCGGTAGCAGTTCAGAGATGCAGTAATTCTAGGTTATGTGAGATTTGTTGTTGGTGTTTGGAGGCACAATTGTAGTGCACTAATGGAGATTCGTTTAGAGATCTGGAGGGGAGGAGATACTCTTGGAGAGATGCATTGTACTCTTGTATTGAAGAGTTGGTTTGTACTCTTGTTATATTATATATATGAGATCTCTATCTTTGGTGGACGTAGCCCACATTGGGTGAACCATGGTACATGCAGTGTTATGTGTGTGTACTTTGTTTTGATTTGGATTATTCTAGTTTATACTTCCACTTTTGTAGATTTTGGGGAATTTTTTAGATCATGTGTGCATGATTTTGTTTGTTATTATATCATAACACTATTTTGCAGTCCTAAATTCCTAACAATTGGTATCAGAGAAAGGTTAGCTTGGTTATTTCAGAGCAAGTTTTTGCTTCAACATATTGCTAGTGGTTTACTAATAGGTGTATTCGAGCAAGGTTTGTTTTTCCTAATGAGAAGATCACAGGAAGAGATTCAATCTCAAGTGGGAGCTAGAAGAGTAAGGTTAGTGGAAATTACAATAACCGGCATCAGTTAAGTGGCAACCAATGCCAGTAGGGTGACCATAGTCGGTTACAGGGTAACCGTGGTCGGTTACAAGGTGACCATGGTCAGTTACTGGGTAGCCTAGTTATAAATAGAAAATCATAGATGTGAATAAATGGAAAGATGCATTGAATGTATCTTGGTTTCTGAGGTGTCCCTAGTTCTTGGAGGCACAAGCATGTTGGACAGATTGTAGATCCGATTATTGAGGTATGGTTTTATCTTAGTATTACAGTGCTTATATTATTTTGGTTGCACATACATGTTTAGGATTATAGATCTAGATCTGAGAATGAGAGAAAAGGAGCGGTTATGCATCCTTTGGTGTAGTTAGATGCATGGGATTCTTAGAGAGGCAGAATATAGTAGCACAACATGAAGACAAGTTTTCCATCAGAGAAGCATGTTCTTCAGTTGAATATGTGGTTGAGTATCTTGGTGCTGGTAAGGTGATGTATTTCATCTTGGTGCAATTTTTATTGCATGTATTATTGCTATTAAGTTTTTGTGCAATATTTGGGTGCTTCTTGAAATGATTGGCTCAACACAACTATCGGGTTTTACGGGAGTAGGCACCTGGTTTGGTGACCTATGCCAATTTTTGGCATTGTGTTAGTTCCAGTAGCACCGATGTCGGTCAGGGAACTGACATCGGTCACAGAGGGTAACCGGTACTGGTCAACAAATCATAATTGGTCTCTGTGACAACGAGTTTGCACATGGTTTCTTACAGTAGAAGAGGGCATGGATGGTTCAGTTTCCTATTTTGGAGGATCATGTTTCTTACACAATGTGTACAGGCAGAAACAGTGTTGATCACTTCAATGTTTGGATCAGAAAGAGGACGGATTTGGCTTGGTTAGTCCAGTGAGAATTTGGGTCAGGTATCTCTATATGGTTCATGTTTTATTTCTTTCTTTTGGAGCAACTGATATTATGTTTGGATAGTGTGCACATATTTACATCATGTTTTTGGTTTTGTTTGACTTTTATTTCCCAGTTGTGTGGAATCTTGAGGACAAGGATATCTAGTCTAAGGATGAAATTCTCAATGAAAATTCATGGTTAGACACAGTTATAGGTAACAAAATATGTTGAGTACACAGGATGAAAATAATTTGATTCACCTACTTCACAAGAAGTCTAAACTTCTGTGATGTAGGAGTATTCTTTGATAAGAAGGGAATCATTTTATATTTTCTTTCATCTGGTTTTATTTCTCACTGACATATTATATTTTGAGCTTGGTGTTAGAGGTAGTGCAGGAAATTTCATGTTCAGTGGGAGAAAGCCATGGTTGTTGGCATTGTAGGATTGGATATATGATGCACATGTAGAGTGAGAGGAGATTTCTACTTTTCAGAGTGACAGAGGCACTAGTTGGTTTTGGAGGGAAGTCATATATTTGAAGGTATATTGAGTTTATTGCTTTGTGATGTCACTTTTGGTTTATTTTGTGGTGCTTGGATATCCCTATGGGATTACAGTTGATGGTTAGATTCAGCTGGGTGAAGATGATAGAGCAATTTTTCAAATTTTGAAGGGTGAAAAAGGAGAAAATATGACTGTTACAGAGATCGGTGTTGGTTAGGGGAAACCATGGTCGGTTTGGTCACAATTTTGACATCAGTGTTTATTTACCATTTTCAGATGGTGTCATTGTTTTTCTTTCATCTTGGTTTGGTGTGTGCAGTATGTTGATGACATGTTTGCTAGTATTTGCATTTGGTATTAGTTGCATGGTTTAGCATGATTGTTTGTTATTGACATTGATGAGCACATGATTACTTGGCACTTCTAGAGATCCCAATGATATGGATGGATGTATAGGTAAGTTTATACATGTTGATAGATTCAGTTTTGTGAGTCTATGATGATGCAGGTGTTTTGATTTGCACATGGATGCCTATGAGAACGGTTCAGTTGCCTTGATCATGAGTAGGGGATGTTTATATTTCCTCTTGATTACTATGTTACTCCTTGATAGGTATGTTATCTACAGATAAATGTCTTGGACATGTTAGTTTTTTATGCAGGGTTGGATTTGTAGATTGCAGTGTTTGGATTTCTTTGAGTTATGCAGGTGTTTGTGGATTGATCACCCAATGTTGCATGTAGAACTCATTCAGGGTTGTTTTTACCCAGGATCTTGTTTTGCTTTTACATATTCCAGTTTGACTTATCTTTGGACAGTTGCATTAGTGGTTTCAAGGAGACATGGATAGATGAATGGAGAACATGGTTGGTTTTACAAGTATGGCTATTGTTACTGTTGAAGATTATTACTTCAGTTTGAGTGGGAGCTCTTGCAGGTGTGTTAGTCATGATGGCTTGGCTACATGAGAGGCTTGGTTTTATGATTCAGTGGGAGCTTGATGTATAGATAGCTTGGCTATCACAGATCAATTGTAGCTTCATGGTGGCTTGGTAAGTCATGTTTTTTTTATCTTCTTGGTTTGAGAAGATGGTTTGATCTTCCTGGTTTTATTTTTTGAGAGAATTTTTGAAGGAAAGAATAGATAGTCTTCACGGTATGTAGAGGATGGTGATGTATAGCTACAGGTAAAGAGGTTCAACAATTTATCTCCAAGTGGGAGATTGTCAGGATTGTGAAGTGCCCATCTCGAGACACCAGGAAACAGGTTAAAAGGTTGGAATTTTTTTATTTTTTTTTAAGGGATTAGTTAATACTAATACATCTTTTATAACCTTTCCTGATAACTACTAATTTTTATACTATTTTAATTTACCCAATTAAATTACTTACTAGCCTGAACCCGATTTTAATTATTTAATTATATTTTAACTTATTAGGGCCATAAAGGTAAGACTACACCCCTTCTATTCTAATCACCCTTTTCTTACTTATTAAAAACTCATCACACCTTTCTTATTATTATTATTATTATATTTTATATATATATTTCCCATTAAAACCCCATGACAAAAAAAAGTATGATTTAATAATAACCCTAAGATTAAATTTATCTTAGCCCTTGGTTTTGGAAAAACCCTAAAGTTTTCCCTAACTTCCTTCCCTTTTTCTTTCTTATCATTTGAAGATTTCTTTTTTATTTTTATTTTCCTTCTTTTTCTTTTCTTTTCTCCTCTCATTTTTTTTGTTTGATCTTTTGCAGGGGAAAGGAGCTATGGGATTTTATTTGATTTGCATTGTATTATTGGCAGATTCAAACAGTAAGGACAATAAACATTCCTTTATTTTTTTATTTTTTTATAATTTATGGCAAATCAAACTCAATGCATCTGTATTTTTCTGAATATATCAACCAATAAAAATGTGGTTAGGGGTTTTTTTTAATGGAGGTGGGGGCGGCATTTTGGAGAGAGGCTGAGTGGAGGGAGCTGTGGAGAGGGAGTACAGGGCGGCACGGAGGAAGGGGGGCAGGTTCGGGGTGGTAGCGGTGGTTGGACGCGGCAGGGGGGGCGTAATAGGCTGTAGGGGCAGCAAGGCGGTGGGGGGAGGGGCAGGTTGGGCGCGGCAGGGGGCGCAGGCTGGGCGTGGGGGTAGGATGGGGGTGAGTTTATGGGGGCAGTGGCAAGTGGGAAATGCAGGGGTGGTGGGGCCGAACCCCCCCGCCAAGCATATTTTTTTTTGTTTTTATTTTGAATTCGTTCTAAAAGAATGCGTTTTAAATTTTGTTTTATAATATATATATATATATATATATATATATATATATATATATAACAACATTTTTTTATATATAAACATATGTTTATTCTGTAGTATCATTTCATATATGTGAAGGTATAAATAAAAACAGCATATATAATACAAAATATATATATATATATATATATATATATATATATTTTAAGATTTAGTGTCATAACATTTATATTTATATTTTTTGACAAAAAATAAGACAACTATCACATTTTCAAGTAAAATCTCCTTTGCACAAAATAAAAGAAAGATTTCTAAAACTATGTTAATACAAAATGGATATGTGCATTTTACAGATAAAATAGTTTCTTCCAAAGTTAAACAAGAACAATTGCTTATAACCAAGTAGATTTTCATTTTATATTGAATGTAAAGGATCATTTCAGATTTACACACATGTAGGATTTCTCAACAAGTAATATGTCTTTTTTTTGTAATAAAAATGTGGAGATACAATAAGTTATAAATCAATGAGACTTTTGAAACAACACTTCTCTTCCACAAGCTTAAACTACAAGGGTGTTGTATAAATATTTCCAAATATGCAAACAACCAAGAATTTCTATTACAAGTTTCTTACAAGAAGGGGGAGAGATTTCTCATTTTAATCACCATATCTCAAATTTACATGTGAATTGCAAGATATACAAAATGGAGAATTTACAAGGAGATGAAAAATGTTTCCATAACCATATCCCAAGGAGTTACAATACAATAGGTTTTCATAAGGAGAGAAAATAACAATAAGAACCCAAGATACCACCCATTCTAACTCGAGAGCCAACTTCTAAGTCTTCCCAAAAACCATGCAAGGAGAAAAAGAGCTTGTTTGCCACCTAACCATAGGCATCATTACATGCCTCTCCCAAGGTTGGGATGCACGCTAGCCTCCCCTAAGCCCATGGGAAAGAGGTCAACTATCACAAAACTTGCACAAGAAGGAGGGTAAACTAACAATGCTATAAGCACACAAAAATAGGACAAATACAAAACAAGACTCCAAAATTTACAAGGAGGAGAACCCATGTTCTTCCTCAAAATTGGGGAAGAGAGGAGAAAGTTCTCCAAAAATTTTATTCCAAAAATTTCTTACACAAAGCAACAAACTCCATATCCTCCTTATTGCTCCTAATTTCCAATCCAAAACCCTCCTTATTCCTCCTCCCTTTCTCCAAGTCCTTCTTAGAAGGATTTTCAAACCCCAAAGTGGTTTCCTTACCAAGAATGGGGAAGGAGATTCAAGCCAAATGAATCAACTTCCCCACCTCAACCATTTGAGGGGAAAATAATAAGACCCTACAAGGCTTGTCCATCAAGCCTTGAGTATTGAGAGGAAAAATTCCCTCTCTCTTCCCCCACACTCCAAAACTCCATCATGCCATATGATGGAGGGAGTAAAACAAACAACAACAACCAAATAACAAGCCATGCAACCCATCTAAAAACTAAGATAAATGCAACACAAGCAAAAGACATCAGAGCCTACCTCAAGGAAAGCTCTCCAAAAATCTCTCCAAATTCAAGTTTCTCCACACCTTCACTCATGCCAATCTCTAAGCTCCAAAATCCACAAGCATCCCAAGCAAGAAGTTTAAAAAAAAAGTTCCTCTCTTTTCCCACGAATGGGAATTTGAAGAGGAGAAAGTAAGCATCCTCACAAATGAGGGGGTGACATGTGTCACCCCTCTCCCTCATCAAGGTCAAAGATGCCAAAACAAAAGAGAGAAAGGGTAAAATTGTCTTTTTGCCCTCTTCTCCCAAATTCCCTTAAAAGTTAGCAAGACAAAACTAGTGAAACTTTTGATAAACACTCAAATCCACATCCCTTACATGGATGTGACTAAACAAGAGGTAAAAAGGGAGGGAAAACTCTCGTAAGCCTTGAAAATAAGCCCCCTACCCATTAGGTAGGGTCCAAGGGCTCATTTTTGTGTTAGGGGAACTCCCAAGCTACAAAGGGGTCCCCAAAAATGCCCAAAATAACCCAATTTCGGGTTTTACATTTTTGGCACAAGGGTAGAGGGTGTGGGGACCACCCAAGGGTCTCACATGTGACCCTAAACCCTTGTGATTAAGTGACACATTAAACAAAATCAACAATTTAAATGAAAGAGGAGTTATTAACTCCCAAAACAAGTTTACAACTTCACTAGCAACCCTAAACAAAATTAATAATTCAAAGCACAATACATTACATAAATTTGGGGTCACTCATAGTGCCCAAAATAATAATCTCCTAAACCAAGGCTTCACACAATGAACATGGCTAGGACTCAGCCCATGGGCTGCTTGTGCAAGATTGAGTAGCTGGCTTGAATCCCACGTTCTCCTGTAAACCTGTCACCTACACACTCATTGCACACATTAACCACACATGTATGATACAATATAATTTAATGACATAGTAAGATATCAATGTGTTCTAAACTAACCTAACATCCTACTAAAATCAAGATGTGACAACGTGCATAATTATACTCAATATTCCAAAAGTTAGACAAAATGATACGTGACATATAACCATAGAATTCCACATACAACAACTATCCATTATTATAATTATGTTCCAAACACATCATCATATCAATTAGTATCCATGACATAACAAGAAAATTTGACAATATAGAAATTAAGCTAAACTGGCGCTATACGCCTAAATGTCCACACCTGTCTAATAAGATCAAATATCTAAATATAATGTCCAAAGATATAACCAATCACTGTTAAAACATGTCTATGAGAAAAGAAACAACAAGCTACTGAGCTATAAAAAGTTTGGGCACTAAATCCCCCTCTACTAAAATTAGAATTCCTCCTGGAAGTCACTGAAAGAGATAGGGATATCTAGCCCTTAAAGGTATCGCATCCTCCTAGGTAGTTATTGTCTTGTTGTACCGGTCCCACTGTACTCTAACCTGGTCCAAGTCTCGACCCTGAAGGGCCAACCTCTGGTGCTCCAGTATGCGTATGGGCTCCAATCTCCACTGTCCTTCGTCTTCTACCTATAATGCCGACCAATTCAAAACATGAGAAGCATCAGGTACATATCTACGTAGTACAGAAACATGAAAAACATTGTGGGCCTGTGCAAGGCGTGGTGGCAAAGCTAGGCAATAGGAAATTGGACTGATGACCTCTAAAATATCAAAAGGACCCACAAAACAAGGCGATAGCTTAGAACCCTTTCCATAATAGATCAGACTCTTATGCAGACGAACTCTCAAGAAGACTTTATCACCCACTGAGAAGTGACGATTAATCCTCTTAATGTCTGCATACGCCTTCTGGCGTGCTCTGGCCTGCTCAAGACGCTGTCTAATAAGAACAACTTGCTGCTCTAGATCCTGAAGGTAGGCCGGTCCCAAAATAATCTTGTCATCTAGTCTATCCCAACTCAAACGTGTCCTACAAGGACGTCCATACAAGGCCTGGTAAAGAGCCATACCAATGGAACTATGATAGTTGTTGTTGTAGGCAAACTCAACTAGATGCAAATAATCTTCCCATTTCTTCTATTGGTCCATCACATACATCCTCAACATGTCCTCTAACACCTGATTAACCCTCTTTGTCTACCCATCTGTCTCTGGATGATAAGCTGAACTGAAATTGATCTGAGTACCTAGAGCAGCCTGAAAAGAAGTCCAGAAAACTGAAGTGTAGATGGTATCCCTGTCATTGATGATGGTCTTCGGAATCCCATGCAACCTAAAAATGTCCTCCATAAATACCTTGGCGATGGCCTGTGCATTATAGGTGACCTTGGTTGGTGAAAAATGTGCAACCTTAGTCAACTTATCCATAGTGACCATAATGGCGTCATGATGATAAGAAGACATAGGGAGTCCAACTATGAAATCCATGGAAATCACATCCCATTTCCACTCGGGAATGTCATGGGGGTGTAAAAGTCCTACAGGGTGAGAATACTCTGCCTTGACCCTCTGGCACTCAAGGAAACATGCAACAAAATCTTCTATGTCCCGTCGAAGACCTAACTAATAATATAACTCCCTCATATCAGCATGCACTTTCTTCACTCCTGGATGTGCCGCATAAGGGGCTTGATGAGCCTCTGTGAGGATGAAGCTACACAGATCACCTGACTTAGGCATGTAGATGCACCTATGGAACTAAAGCAAACCATCTTCCTCTAAAACACACCCAGAATATCTGCCCTGTAAAGAACCCTGAGACTCTAACATCTGTCTAGCTCCCTCATAAAATTTGTCCTCTGGAAGGTGCTCAAGGATCCTGCCTCTCAAATTTGACTGAAGTGTCAAAGAAGCAAGCACATGTCATCGTCTACTAAGAGAATCCACAACCACATTTTCCTTCCCTTTGATGTGTTGAACCTCCATGTCATACTCACATAGGAACTCCATCCAATGCCTTTGACAGGCGTTGAGGTTCGGCTGTGAGAAAATATGCTGCATACTCCGATGATCTGTCCTCAAAATGAAAGGTTTACCCAAAAGGAAATGTTGCCAACGAACAAGAGCATGAACAACTACTGCAAGCTCCAAGTCATGAGTAGGCTAATTAAGCTTGTAGTCCTTGAGCTTATGAGACTCAAAAGCAATAACCCGACGCTCCTGCATAAGAACTACCCCCAAACCCTCTAGTGATGCATCAGTACAATCAAAGAAATCCTCTGTCGGGTCTGGAACTGCCAAGATGGGCGCTGTGGTTAACCTTTCCTTAAGCAACTGAAAGGCTTGCTCACATTTCTCTGACCAATCAAACTTCTTCCCTTTCCTCTGAAGAGAAGTGATACGGTGAGAAATCCTAGAAAAGTCCTACACGAACCTGCGGTGATATCTAGCTAAACCCATGAAACTTCTTACCTCTGTAACTGATGTGGGTGCTGGCTAGTCCAAGATAGCCTGTATCTTAGAGGGATCTATAGAGATACCCTTGCCTAAAATGATATGACCCAAGTACTGAATCTCTGTCTGAAAGAAGTTGCACTTTTCCAAGTTCCCATACAACTTCTATTCTCGCAAAACCTGAAGTACCTGTCTCAAATGCTCCTCGTGTTCCTCCTCGAAACGAGAATAAATAAATACATCATCAAGGAACACTAAGACAAAGTGATCTAGAAATGTCCTGAATACTCCATTCATGAGGCTCATGAAGACAGCTGGGGCATTAGTCAAACCAAATGGAACCACTGTGAACTCATAATGCCCATAACGTGTGCAAAATGTTGTCTTATGAATGTCTGCATCTGAAATACACAACTGATGATATCCTGACTTGAGATCAATTTTGGAGAACACTCTCGCTCCCCACATCTAATCAAACAAGTCATCAATCCTAGGGAGCAGATAACGGTTCTTTATTGTGTCTTTGTTGAGTTGCCTGAAGTCTACACAAAGTCTGAGAGAACCATCCTTCTTCTTCACAAATATGACTGGCACTCCCCAAGGAGATACACTAGGGTGAATGAGACCCTTATCCAACAACTCCTCTAACTGAATCTTGAGCTCATGAAGCTCTGGGGCCGTCATTTGATAAGGTGCCATAGACAATAGTGTTGATCCAAGTACTAAATCAATGGTGAAATCCACCTCTCTGCGGGGTGGTAACCTTAGAAGCTCGCCTGGAAATACATTTACATACTCCCTCAAAAATGCATGATCATCTAAGGGTGAATGCTCTGGAATGCTCTTAGATCGATCACTGATGGTGATAGCAAACAACTGACACCCCTTACGCATGCTCTACTTGATTTTCTTAGCCGATATCATGTGCAAGGAGATAGGTCTTTGCATCCCTGATATAACAACTGCACTTCCAAGATCATCTTGACACTCAATGACCTTATTTCTACAATCCACCTTAGCTCGATGAGACTTCAGCCAATCCATACCCAAAACTACCTGATAGGAACCTAGAGGGAGAAGGCTCCTAAATCAAGTACGTAACTCTCCACATATGAGTCCACGTCGAGTTTGGCCCCAGAGGCCAACTCAACCTGCCAACTATCTGATTGCCTAACCACCACTAGCCCACACTGGTCCACTATAGAAGGTGATATAAAGGAATCTGAAGCACCTGAATCAAAAAGTACTGAGATAGAAATACCCCTGATAGTACCTGTCATCTCAATGACTGTGGCAAGATGCTCGGCCTGGCGGTTGTCAACCGCTGCATATATACAATGAGAACGTCCTCCATCACCCACCGTTTGCTCGGATCTAGTAGCTCTCTATGTATCCATGGTATTGGGTTTGTGCGGACACATGAGTACATAGTGATCTAGAGATCGACAAATAAAACAACCTCATGTACCCCTCTGAGATGGGTTCCCTCCTGTACTTTGGTGTACTAATCCTACTGGTCCAACCCTAGCAGACTACTGAGTGAGAGCTAGCTGTGCCTGCTGAGTGCCCTGCCTCCTATCTCTAGCTCCACCAAAACCTCCTCTAGAAACACCTCCCTGAAATCCCTGTGTCTGTCTAGCCCCCTGCTATGGGTGGCCCTGCTATTGTGTCTATCGCTGCGGATGCGGTGGAGCCCTTATGGCTACTAGCAGAGGCCAAAATCCTCCTCGAGGGGGTGGTGCAGTACCTTGTGACCTCTGACTCTGGAAGGCCTGTATCCTCTCCTGAAACTTGCTTTTGTTTCTATCATGATGCTCCTATGCCTTGGTCCTGTTCTCCTCGGCTAAGTAGGCCTTCTCAACGGCCTTCTCAAGTGTGGGAGGAGATAACATCCTAACTACTCCTGCTATATCTGCATTAAGCCCTCAAATGAACCTGCTAACTTGTAATTTCTCATCTTGCAGGTAATCCACATACTGTAGGAGATCTAGGAATCTACTCTCATACTGCGCTACTGTGCCAGATCCCTGTCGTAAGTCATGAAACTCATCGATCCTCTTCTGCATAAAATGCTCTGACATATAACGAACCCTGAAACGCTCCTCAAACATCTCCCAAATCACTGTCTCTCGAGTCGGATGGAGCTTCCACTCCTCATTCCTCCACCAAACGCCTGCTGCATCTCAGAGAAGGTGTATGGTGAACCTTGCCTTGACATTGCTCTCGTAAGAGTGCAATCCAAAGCAACTATCCAAACTAAGGAGCCATGACTCAGCCCCAAAACCATCTATAGAGCCGGTGTAGGTGGGTGGCTACAAATGAAGAAAATCCCTAATCACACTACCTATATCTCGATCTTGGCGATGTGGTCCAATAGGCGAAGGGAGTCACCTATCCTCGAATGGTCCCTCGAGACTATGTGAACGGCTACTACAGAACGAGGCTACCCTCTCGTGATGAACAAAAGGGCTACGTGACCTCTCCCGCCTCAGTGTGTCGTGCTCTGGTGGCTCTGAATGTGCGTCCTCACCTATCGGCTCCTCGTCTCCCAATGGTGTCTCCACTCTCGTCTCCTACAGTGGTGGTAGACGCCGCTCCACAACGCCTATCAGCTAGCGCAAGGCCTCTAATATCCGAGGCCCAAATTTGGGTACTGGCGGCTCCTGCGTAGATGCACTACACCCCAAACCTCTAGCTAATCATCCTCACTTGGGTGCCATCCTGTGCACGAGGTGAGCGAGAAATTTATTAATTTTAAAATTTAATGGTTGTGGATGATTTATTCTATCTGTTTATTTTTATTCATTTAGTTAATTTTGTGTTGTTAAAATTACCATTAACTATTTTAATTAGTTACCCAGTGGTCCGCGTGTGCGAACCCCATGCCCTAATACCAACTGAAGTGCCCATCTCGAGACACTGGGAAACAGGTTAAAAGGTTGGAATTTTTTTTTTTTTGAAGGGATTAGTTAATACTAATACATCTTTTATAACCTTTCCTGATAACTACTAATTTTTATACTATTTTAATTTACCCAATTAAATTACTTACTAGCCTGAACCCGATTTTAATTATTTAATTATATTTTAACTTATTAGGGCCATAAAGGTAAGAGTACACCCCTTATATTCTAATCACCCTTTTCTTACTTATTAAAAACTCATCACACCTTTCTTATTATTATTATTATTATTATTATTATTTATATATTTCCCATTAAAACCCCATGACAAAAAAAGTATGATTTAATAATAACCCTAAGGTTAAATTTATCTCAGCCCTTGGTTTTGGAAAAACCCTAAAGTTTTCCCTAACTTCCTTCCCTTTTTCTTTCTTATCATTTGAAGATTTCTTTTTTTTTTTAATTTTCCTTCTTTTTCTTTTCTTTTCTCCTCTCATTTGTTTTGTTTGATCTTTTTCAGGGGAAAGGAGCTATGGGATTTTATTTGATTTGCATTGTATTATTGGCATATTCAAACAATAAGGAAAATAAACATTCCTTCTTCTTTTTTGTTGATAATTTATGGCAAATCAAACTCAATGTGTCTGTATTTTTGTGAATATATTAACCAATAAAAATGTGGTTAGGGTTTTTTTTTAATGGAGGTGGGGGCGGTGTTTTGGAGAGAGGCTGAGTGGAGGGAGCTGTGGAGAGGAAGTAAAGGGCAACATGGAAGAAGGGGTGTGGGTGCGGGGTGGTAGCGGTGGTTGGACGCGGCAGCGGGGGCGCAGCAAGCTGCAGGGGCAGCAAGGCGGTGGGGGGAGGGGTAGGTATGGCGCGGCTGGGGGCGCAGGCTAGGCACGGGGGTAGGATGGGGGCGAGTTTGTGGGGGCAATGCCCCGTGGGAAATGTAGGGGTGGGGGGGCCGAACCCCCCCACGAAGCTTTTTTTTTTGTTTTTATTTTAAATTCGTTAAAAAAGAATGCGTTTTAACTTTTTTTTTTATTTATACCTTCACATATATGAAATGATACTACAGAATAAACATATATATATATATAAAACTATGTTGTTATATATATATATATATATATATATATATATATATATATATATATATATATATATATAACAACATAGTTTTATATATAAATATATGTTTATTCTGTAGTATCATTTCATATATGTGAAGGTATAAATAAAAACAGCATATATAATACAAAATAGATATATATATATATATATATTAAGATTTAGTGTGATAACATTTATATTTTTTTTTTGACAAAAAATAAGACAACTATCACATTTTCAAGTAAAATCTCCTTTGCACAAAATAAAAGAAATATTTCTAAAACTATGTTAATACAAAATGGATATGTGCATTTTACAGATAAAATAGTTTCTTCCAAAGTTAAACAAGAACAACTGCTTATAACCAAGTAGATTTTCATTTCATATTGAATGCACAGGATCATTTCAGATTTACACACATGTAGGATTTCTCAACAAGTAATATGTCTTTTTTTTGTAATAAAAATGTGGAGATACAATAAGTTATAAATCAATGAGACTTTTGAAACAACACTTCTCTTCCACAAGCTTAAACTACAAGGGTGTTGTATAAATATTTCCAAATATGCAAACAACCAAGAATTTCTATTACAAGTTTCTTGCAAGAAGGGGGAGAGATTTCTCATTTTAATTACCATATCTCAAATTTACATGTGAATTGTAAGATATATAAAATGGAGAATTTACAAGGAGATGAAAAATGTTTCCATAACCATATCCCAAGGAGTTACAATATAATAGGTTTTCATAAGGAGAGAAAATAACAATAAGAACCCAAGAGACCACCCATTCCAACTTGAGAGTCAACTTCCAAATCTTCCCAAAAACCATGCAAGGAGAAAAAGAACTTTTTTGCCACCCAACCATAGGTATCATAACATGTCTCTCCCAAGGTTGGGATGCACGCTAGCCTCCCCCAAGCCCATGGGAAAGAGGTCAACTATCACAAAACTTGCACAAGAAGGAGGGTAAACTAATAATGCTACAAGCACACAAAAATAGGACAAATACAAAACAAGACTCCAAAATTTACAAGGAGGAGAACCCATGTTCTTCCTCAAAAGTGGGGAAGAGAGGAGAAAGTTCTCCAAAAATTTTATTCCAAAAATTTCTTACACAAAGCAACAAACTCCATATCCTCCTTATTGCTCCTAATTTCCAATCCAAAACCCTCCTAATTCCTCCTCCCTTTCTCCAAGTCCTTCTTGGAAGGATTTTCAAACCCCAAAGTGGTTTCCTTACCAAGAATGGGGAAGGAGATTCAAGCCAAATGAATCAACTTCCCCACCTCAACCATTTGAGGGGAAAATAATAAGACCCTACAAGGCTTGTCCATCAAGCCTTGAGGATTGAGAGGGAAAATTCCCTCTCTCTTCCCCCACACTCCAAAACTCCATCGTGTCATATGATGGAGGGAGTAAAAAAACAACAACCAAATAACAAGCCATACAACCCATCTAAAAACTAAGATAAATGCAACACAAGCAAAATACATAAGATCCTACCTCAAGGAAAGCTCTCCAAAAATATCTCCAACTTCAAGTTTCTCCACACCTTCACTCAAGCCAATCTCCAAGCTCCAAAATCCACAAGCATCCCAAGCAAGAAGTTTCAAAAAAAGTCCCTCTCTTTTACCACGAATGGGAATTTGAAGAGGAGCAAGTAAGCATCCTCACAAATAAGGGGGTGACATGTGTCACCCCTCTCCCTCATTAAGGTCAAAGATTCCAAAACAAAAGAGAGAAAGGGTAAAATTGTCTTTTTTCCCTCTTCTCCCAAATTCCCTTAAAAGTTAGCAAGACAAAACTAGTGAAACTTTTGATAAACACTCAAATCCACATCCCTTACATGGATGTGACTAAACAAGAGGTAAAAAGGGAGGGAAAACTCCCTTAATCCTTGAAAATAAGTCCCCCTACCCATTAGGTAGGGTCCAAGGGCTCATTTTTGTGTTAGGGGAACTCCCAAGCTACAAAGGGGTCCCCAAAAATGCCCAAAATAACCCAATTTCGGGTTTTGCATTTTTGGCACAAGGGTAGAGGGTGTGGGGACCACCCAAGGGTCTCACATGTGACCCTAAACCCTTGTGATTAAGTGACACATTAAACAAAATCAACAATTTAAATGAAAGAGGAGTTATTAACTCCTAAAACAAGTTTACAACTTCACTAGCAACCCTAAACAAAATTAATAATTCAAAGCACAATACATTACATAAATTTGGGGTCACTCATAGTGCCCAAAATAATAATCTCCTAAACTAAGGCTTCACACAATGAGCATGGCTAGGACTTAGCCCGTGGGCTACTTATGCAAGATTGAGTAGCTGGCCTGAATCCCACGTTCTCCTGTAAACCTGTGACCTGCGCACTCATTGCACACATTAACCACACATGTCTGATACAATATAATTCAATGACATAGTAAGATATCAATGCGTTCTAAACTAACCTAACATCCTACTGAAATCAAGATGCGACAATATGCACAATTATACTCAATATTCCAAAAGTTAGACAAAATGATACGTAACATATAACCATAGAATTCCACATGCAACAACTATCCATTATTATAATTATGTTCCAAACACAGCATCATATCAATTAGTATCCATGACATAACAAGAAAATGTGACAATATAGAAATTAAGCTAAACTGGTGCTATACGCTTAAATGTCCACACCTATCTAATAAGATCAAATATCTAAATATAATGTCCAAAGATATAACCAATCACTGTCAAAACATGTCTATGAGCCAAGAAACAACAAGCTACTGAGCTATAAAAAGTGTGAGCACTACATATTGTGGAGTTGAATTGCTTCACAAATAGATTACTTTTACATGTTACTAGTTCTGACAGTAACTGACATCGATTAGGTTGTAACCAGTGTCGGTCAGGGTTGACTGGCATCGTTTAGTCTAGGTCATAAAGTAACCAACACCAGTCAAGCAGTAACCAGCAACGGTTACTTGTGCGACACAGTTTTTATTTTTTGACGAAAATTAGAATAAAACTATTATGTTAAAGATGATTTATTGATTTTAAAAGCAAAGCTAAGTTACCTAGTATATATATATATATATATATATATATATATATATATATATATATACATGCATGCATTGTATGAGGGTAAGTAAGAACATTAAGAGAAGGATTGAATTAGATCCTTGACTCTTCTAGATTGAGAGGATGAAGAAGAAGAAGAGAAAGAAAGAACATGTTACATGAAGACATAGTCTCCATGGAGAGGAGTTGTACAAAAGGAAATAGCAGGTACATATGAATGGTGAGAAGAGGGTAACATATTCTACTATATTTTATTTGTATAGTTATTGTCTCATTGTAATGGCTTGCATAATATGCAAAACACATAGATTTTCTTCTTATAGATCCATATGTTGGTGAGATCTTGTATTATAGATCTATGTAGATCTATTCTTGTATTGTAGATCCATGATATCATATTTTATTTTTTTATCCATTTAGATCTAGATATTGTAGAGGAGGTTGTCTTCATGTTTACACAGGTTATGTAGTGATGGAGAGACAAAATTACTTCTTGGTGCACAATCATAGTTGCACATATGGTAGACCCATGTGAGAGGTCTTGTTTGTAGATCCAGAGAGAAATCGATAGTAGTTCAAAGATGCAGTAGTTCCAGGTTATGTGAGATTTGTTGGTGGTGTTTAGAGGCACATTTGTAGTGCACTCATGAATATCCGTTTAGAGATTTGGAGGAGAGGAGATACTCTTGGAGAGATGTATTTTACTATTGTATTGAAGAGTTGGTTTGTACTCTTGTTGTATTATATATATATATGAGATCTCTATCTTTGGTGGACGTAGCCCCCATTGGGTGAACCACGGTACATGAAGTGTTATGTGTGTGTACTTTGTTTTGATTTGGATTATTCAAGTTTATACTTCCACTTCTGTAGATTTTGGGGAATTGTTTTAGATCATGTGTGCATGATTTTTTTTGTTATTAAATCATAACACTATTCTGCAGTTCCGAATTCCCAAAAAAAACCCTTATCTTTTGTTGAAGAATTTTTTCTTTGAAAATCAAAACCTCTTGGTCATAGCCCAAAATTCTTGAAAGGTTTTCAATTTTGTAGCTGGTTGTGGTTGTATGAAGATGATGAAGTTCTTGTAACAGTAGGTTGATGAAAGAGAGATAATTTACAGTTGTATAGTTGAATGCTAGTAACTTTTATATCTTGTAGTTCTATGTTATCTATAAATTATCAAGTCTTGTGTTTTGAATATCAATAAATAAGAAGCTCTGATTATATCTTCTAATAATTTCTTGTATGCATTCCATGACAAACTATATCTATTTATGATCAAACATTATTGACTTTAGTCTATGAGAGTGTATGTATCTGAGTGAATGTTCACTGTTTGCAGTAGAAAAGAAAGTGTTTTATCATAGGACTACTTTACCCCCTCTCTCAGTCCCTATCAATTCTAACAATTTGTATCAAAGCATGCTCTTAGAAGTGGTCTTAACATGCTAAAGGGATATCTTTGGTGACAATGCTGGGAGATATTTATTAGATAAGGAATGGAGTAGACCTATATGAAGAACTATTGCAAAAATTGTATGTATCTCATGAGGAAATTATCAAGTGCGTACAAACTCAAATCAAACTATCTCTAGCTGAGAAAGAAGTAATAGAGAAAGAGAATGAAGAACTAAAGAAAGAGTTAAGCATCATGACAAGTAAGTTATCATATTTTTAAGAGAGCTCAGAAAAAATGGATAGGATGTTAGGGAAAAAAAAGGTATATGGTGATAGAACATGTCTAAGCTTCATAGAAAATTCATGTAGTATAGAAGGGGAATTAAGTCAAGGGTCAAATGGAGAAATGTAGTCAAGAAAGGAAGGTAGTAAAAGTAATTCATCTCATAAAAGATCATATGTTAGGAAGCCAAATGCGTTTAAGAATGTTATTTTCCATGGTAATTACTACAAGTTTGGTGCTTATGGCCACACGACTAGTGCATGTAATCCTTATGTGGAAAAGAATGAAGATTCTATAGAATAAACTCGAGACCAAGGACAGAAGGAAGAGAACAACATTAGACAAGCATATGGAGTTGAATGTTACCATTGTCATGAAAAGGGACAACTGGAAAAGTACTATAAAAATGAGCCATCAAACACAAGAAGGAATGTAAGAAAATTCAATGGATATTGCTATGCTTGTAGTGAATTTGGACACAAGGATTTTGAATGCAAAGGAAGGAATGTTGAATGATTTAGGTGCCACAAGTTTTGGCACATTGCAAGGTTATTTGATGCAGGTCAAATAAAGAAAGAAGTTCAAAAACTTAAGCATTAAACTTAGGACATACAAGGAAAAGGGAGAAGTTAGTCAAGGTGTTAACGAGGATTCCAAGAGCATGATTGATATAAAGAAAAAGTCTGTTGTGATAAATGAAGAATCAGAAAAATAAAAATCAGTCAAGAATCAAAAAGAGGGCTTGAGACCTTGTTAGGTATCTCATCAAGCTCCTTCATGGAATTTTTGTGCAAAATGGAGTCTTGGAGTGAGGGGGTTCGTCTTGGTTTGTATGAGTATTTTTTATGGTGTTGAGGTCATTAAAAAAAAATTTAGGAGCATGAGATAAGCATTTGAGATAGTATCTATATCATGTGTGAGCAAAGGTTAGGCTCAGTTCAGCTCTAGGAATTAGTTTTGTATGTTGGACAGAAATGAACTTGAGAAGTAGAAAGGTTCTGGTATGCAAATGAGATGGGATGGACAATTTTTAGACCTATTATTTTTTTTAAAATCATGGAATATGATGGATTAATGTGTTCTAGTGATTCATGAAAAATTTCATGTCATTATGAGGTCGTTTGAGCAATTTATGCGAGTTTTTGCAAAATAGGTCTTTTAAAAAGCTCATTTTGAGTTGCCTAGTTTATTGGCTATCAAGAAAAAAATATGGAGGCTCCTTCAAATAAATCATAGAATTATTTTTTGGATTAAATTTTCCTAGAAATCATGTGTAAAAATTTTTTTCTCAAAAGTAGTTGTAGTTGAAAAGATATGAGCATTTTAGTGGAGAAATTTTTCTCTCTTGGACTGTGTTTTGAATGGAAAGGAGAAAAAGATAAATCTTGATTTCAAATGGCTATTTTGAGCCTTGGAAATCATCATTGGATATGTTTTGATGTTTTTTTCATACTTCTTGGGTTATGGTTTTGTGTTCAAGTCTCCAATCCCTGTCAGTGCTTCCAATGACCTCTCTTCTCAAAGGATAGCTCTCATGAGTTTGTCTATTTTTCTCTTCAAAAGGAGTCTTCAAGCTTATACAATAACATGTGGCATGATGGGTCTTGGTATATGTTTCTTATCTTCCCTAAATGGTGTTTGAAGAATATTTCAATGGGTCAAATTGCATTCTCCATCACATTTAGTGTTTGTACATCTGAATTCAGGTATCATTGCACTATAACAGTCATAAAAGAGGCCTAAGAACATGTTTATGATGCAATAACCATGAATAATATTCCTAAAGGTTGTAGAAAAGGTTTTCAAGGTGTTTTAACAATATATTAAGAGTGAATAATGTGTATTTCTCAATTATTATCTCCACATTTGCTTAAAGGGGTTGGCAATGTATGGTAAAGAATGCTCTTACATGTGCCTTATGAAATCAATGATTGAGGGAGTGATTCAAATTATTTATGTCACTTGAAGATCAAGACAAGGTACTGGTTATCTTTTGTGAAGTTTCCTAGGGTTCATCAAAAAGGATTACTTCCCAATTTGTAAAACAGTACAGTTGACCCCTCCTCTCTGCTCCAAAACAGTCATTTACATAAGTAACTCTAGAGGTTCTCTTGACTTAAAAAATGTTTAAAGGTGAATGTGTTCCCTTCTACATGCCCAAAAAAGTTTAAAAATTCAAAGTTCATGTTGCATTTTAGAATAAATTTAATTTTTCTTGCTATCGGGTTTGACATAGTCCATATACCTTGATTTAGGATTTTCACATAATTATTTTTCATGTATAAAAAGTTCTATTCATTCATATTCCACAAAATTCTGGAATAATATCTGTGGGTGGTCTAGAAATGTGTTGAAAAAGGAATTTTATAGGATGGGTTTTTATTTTGTGAGCAGTCGTTAGCAGAAGATCTCAAACATGTGTGTAGGTAAAGTACTTGACTGTGTTAGCTAGTTTTCATCATTTTTCATGTCTTGTCTTGCAAATTCACAAGGGGTGAATGATTATTACAAGGTAATAAAAGAGTGAACTAAATATTGTAAGGGCCATAGTCATTCGATCAGGAATGTATAGTATGAAGATAAATAGTAACCTCTCCTCAATGACTGGTATAAGGGTTTATACTGCTTTTTTCTCATTTCAAATGCATATCATGATCTAGAACTTCTTTTCCTTAGTGATTCATAGTTTTTCTGAATCAAATAATATAACATCCTTATGTTTTTGTTCCCAATGGTGATCTAAATGATGGAAAAAATTGTGTTTTGTGTATGATAATGGAAATTTTGTGAACACTCATTTGAACACTGTCTCAGGAGACTGTATAAGTCTAACTATTTTCAAGAATTGACTCCCATTGATAAATATGGCACTCATAGTCTAGAGACCAAGAAAAATGAATGAAGGAATGCTCTTATGAAGAAAAACCCTATTTTAAATCTTAAGAAATAGGTTTAATTTTAAAGGTCAAATAGTAAAGAGCTCAAAATCTTTCCAAGAAGAAGTTAAAGAAGCCTAAAAGGCTCAAGGAGTTGTCAAATTGAGATATCAAATTCTCTTTGGCTCATTGTGATAGATGAAAATTCTATCTTGTGAAAAAAAATGTCTCTTGATGTTCACAAATGCAAGTTGAAGAGATGGATTAGTAAGCAAGAAGTTGTTCAATGTTTTCTTGACTTAAGGTAGAAGATCAAAAGTCGTCCCTTGTCTTATTTAGAGAGTGCTTGACTCTTGGAGTCTAAAGAGGAACTGAAAATCTTCTAAAATTTTATGAAATGATAAAAACACAAAATTATAGTTGAAAATTAAAAAAGTATTGCTTTCTGAGACATTCAAAATGGATTTTTGTATTCTTAACGTAAAATGAGGAGTTAGCAAGTTTGAATTGAATATAGAGATAGTGTAGAAGTGAAGGGGGTTGTTGTTAAGTGAAGATGTTGTGTGTGAAGAAGTCAAAGGGACAGTGGAGTTACAAGGTTTGGAGAAAGAGATGCTTAGTATAATTTCATTCGAACTTAAAACAAAAAATTAATAGGCTTGGACTAAAGAAGAAGATGTCAAATCAATCAAGTTGACATTCAAATATAATGCATAGATTTTAATAAGGTTTTTAGTGTTCTACGTCAAACTTAAAAGTTTATTAACATGGCTTTTCAGGATCCATGGTGTCATGTTGAAATTGAACTAGACATAAGGGCTCAAGAATATAATACAAGGAAATCTGGGAATAGGAGACTGTGAAAATTCATCACAAAATTACCTAGTGCCATGAAATATTGAAAAACATGAAGGTCAAAGGAACAATAGAAGTCTAAACTTTTAAAAGAAAACAAAAAGTGTGAAGAGCCCTAAAATTTGAACATAATAAGGTAAATTGCATGTGTTTGCAGTATTGTGAATGAGAGTATGAGTCCTCAGAATGTCTTTAAAGCGTTTAAGTTGGGAAAAGGTGCATTCAATGTCTTCAAACGTATGAAAAGGGGACTCCTGAAGTTGGATTAGATACTATGAAAAATACAAGGGCCAATATTTTCTCCTAAGAAGGTGTAATTAGTCTTTGACCTTATCATAATGCATACAAGATGTCTGAGACACAATATCCTATCTAAATTTGAAGAACTTAAGATTGACAATGCTTTGATCTAAGTAAATTATGTCAATAAAGATGATAATGTCTAGGTGTGAGTGGGAGTTTGAAAGATGATCTATTTTATGCCTCAAAAGATATGCACTCGGTCAAGGTCATGTCTCTATGACAAATCCTATCATTTCTCTATCTGTATTAGTCAGTGTTCCTGAACATGTGTGGAATTATAAAGTTATGAAGAAGCTCAAAGAACAAGTATGAAAGAGAGTTTGTATCTTTGAAGAAAACTCTAATGTTAAGGGGAAGTTTTATCTATTTCAATGAAATGTGAACATGAACTAATCAAATCTGTGTTGATTCTTGTTATCCATTTCTTGCTCGCTTGGGAAAAATGGACAATGGTGGTAAATTACACCTTGGGACTGGAAAATTTCTTCATGAAGAAATTCATGAGTTTGATTCATCAAATGAGAACGAAATTTTGAAGCACATAAGGAATAATAAAGAATGTTCATCCGAATCATAGTGATGCTTAATTAAAAGGCACTTTGTGAACATGGGTTTTTCATCTACTTTAGTGGACACAACACTTACAGAATGTGGAACCGAGGATGAGGCTGGGTTTTTGAATCCATTTTTACCTATGTGTTACTGAAGAAATCAAGTTCACATAATTAGTATTTATTCATAGCATCATACGGTTCTAGGTTGTCTGATGCAGACACAGCCTCTAGCGGGCCCACATCTATTAGACAAGAACAAAAATGGTCAAAATTGATTAATTATGTTTAAAGGATTCTTATCGTGTTTCTCATTAGCCATATGGTTTTGTGAGTAAATCCTAATACAGATTAAAATCTAGGATCAAAGAATTATGTTTAGATTAGGTTAAGTGAACATTATCTGAAAAACAGCTCACTGAGTAACTCAATGAACTTCTCGGCAAGATAATGTGAAGAGAGGTTAGATCCAAAATGGCTCTATTGTAGATTTCACTATGAGCATGCCTTATTGGTCAAGGAGTGATGAGTCAAAATAACACACAAATCGATTCACCGAGTTAAATTTATCACATGTCGATCGTATGGGTAGGTGAATGTTGGATCCACATCTGGAAGAGTGTTTTTCAAGACATCTCGGAGGGAAACAAGGGGTGTGCTCGGGTCGTAATAAGAAATAGTGGCTCGAAGCCCAAAGGCATGAGCCCACAGGTGTGAGTTGACCACGATGACAATATGCAAATGAAGTAGAGATGGTGGAGCTCGTTGTTGATCCGAGCAGCTTGAGGGAGGATTGTAGTACATGCTAGGTTAGAAAATCCCAATGAAAGGATCTTGGGCCTCTGAGTCAAGACTAATGGAAAACAAGGGTGAATTGACAAGAGAGCTACTTATTTAGCGAGTCAACAAGGAGTCCTTATGGCCAAGTAGTGTGAAAACTTGTAAGTACCCCAGCATGGAGACACTGAATGGCATCAAAGGGTTGATTTGTATAGCGAGTAGCTCAACATAGTGTAGAATCAGTACACGACCCAATGCAGCTGAAAGATACCAAAAGGTCTGAGCTCACAGTTTCATACACTGGCGTAAGTCAGCTCGGTGAGTTCATCTAGCAGAGTTTGGGTGTTAAACAACTCCTCATTTTAACATTTGAAGTTATGACTTATTGCCAAGGTGAGAGAGTTCAAAGCTCACTCGATCGGGATTAGCCTAATCAAGAAAAAACGGGATTTTGGAGAATTCTTGGTCTTTTTCCAGTCTAGTAAGAAAAGTAGGGCTTCAATCCCACACATCAGCATTTTCATGGGGTTTCGGGGATACAAAGCCATCCGACTAAGTGTTACATGGGAAAAGTGTCCTAAAAAAATCCATATTCCCCATTTCAAGCATGGCGTGGTGGAGATTCATGCCAGTCAGGCCAAGCTTGATTTGGTCGAGGGATTGAAGTGATCTAATGCACATGGTGGGTATTCATCAAGGTGCAAGGCTTCAATATCGGAAGGTGCAAGGCAAATTCATCTACTTGGTGGGAGAAGTCGAGCCTATGCTATAAAGGATCAAGTAAAGATTTCAGGAAGGCTTATGATGGTACTCACCATCGTGAGCTAAGACAAGTAGAAATAATACAAGTTGAATCCATAAGAGAACAAGCTCATTCGGCTCAACGTGAAGGGGAGAACTCAACATTGAAATGATTCATAATTGGTGTATGGAAATGTGTTAGAGGATATGTTTGAGCTAGATGGAGTTAGTTCAGTTTCAATCTAGGCTTGGAATTGGACTAAATGAAACATGGAAGTATTCACAGTGATCGACAAGTTAAAAGGGATGACTCGACAATGCACCCATGGTGGGCTGAGCTCGTCGGAGTCTCATGAGAGGAATGAAGCTCAGTCAACTGAGTGAAAAGGGTTTTTTTGTAAGGTGAGATCGGTAAAAAGATTCAAATCATGGAAGTACAAGTTGATTCGAGCTCATGGCCAGGTAAAAAAGTTGAGTTATCTTAGTCAGGTCATTCAAGGAGTTATAGAGAGAGAAAACGTGGTGAGTTCATGGTGAGCCACAATGAGGAGCGAGTTTGAGAGAAGTTGTAAATATCAAACATTGGGAGCTCGACCAAAAGGCTCAGAAGCTGAGCCATCTGAGTAGCTTGAGTAAATGTGGAGCCGATCTCATAATCTAAGCATGTATCATTAAACAAGTTGTTAGAATGACTCAACAGAGGAAGAATGAATTGGCCTCAACATGGTGACGAGCTCAAGTCATGGAAAAAGGTGAGTTTGAACAGGTTGCAGATGGCGATGGCTTGTAGAGAAGTTAGTGCTATAATATTGAGTCCACGTGGTTTGAAATGGGGTGGAAGTAGCTCGTTGTGGTGAGCTAAGGCCGAGTTAATGCTGAGTGAGTGGCTCAGTTGATGCACAGAGAGATCATGGTAATTTTGGGCTGTTTATCCGAGTCAAATGGGCCAGGGAATTTGAAGCTCCTTTTTCCCGTGAGGGATATCAGACCCACCGGGGTTACGTGGTAAGGTTGTCTGAGTCGTGAGCCAACATGTTTGATGGGTAAACATGGTAAGATAGCCCGAGCTATTCTCTGAGCTTCTCAGTTCATTGAATTCTGATAATTTTGTGTCAAGATGAGGTAATGCACTTGAGGATTTAAAGTCAAGTTAAGAGTTGGGGTGTTTGGGCTTAGCCAATTTGTTCACTACATTAATGAGATGTTGCGTGGAGATCAAAAGATAGGTAGATACATGGTCAACATGGGACGTGGAGCTCGGTTTTAAGAGCTTGTAGAATTGAATGAAGGGGGGGAAGCTCACCAACACTAAGACCCTTCCAAAGCACAAATCAAACCTTAGGTGGGCCCAACTAAAAATATTTTAATTTTCTTAAAATATTATTTTTATTGAAATATTTTACTAAAAATATTGTTTTTATTAAATGTTGGATAAATTCAAAATTTTGAGGTTATGAGAGCATAGTGGTGGAATGTGTTATAGAAATATTGTGTAACATTATTATATTAGTGTGTGCAACTAATGAGTTGTCTTATACAACTCAGAGATAAAGGAGCTCGCCAAACAATGAAAACTTGCTAGTCATCTTGGTCAATTGATTGATGAGTCATTTTCCAAGAGAGGAACCATAAAACTCACCCGAAGTAACAATAAAGGCACATATTATTTTTATTAAAATATTTTATTAAAAATACTATTTTATTTAAATGGAGGATTAAATGGAATTTTTTAAATTTATGGGGAATGATGGGTGATGTAATTAATAATGTTATTAAATATAGGCCATCATGTGCTACAATTGGGCCTAGAATTTAGGATTTATTCCTCCTTTCTCTGCAGGTGGATTTTCTATGAAGGTAAAAGAGGAATTAATTCCAAAGGGTTGGAACGGTTGGACATTTTTCAGTATTTCTCCTCTCTCTTTTGTAAGCTAGGCTATTGTGGATTGTGGGGACTTTCAAGCCTTTTTTCCAACATTATAATGGAAAAATTTTCCTTTTCCTCATGTAATGATGCATTATCCACGTGATTGAAGTAATAAAATTGTGTTTTGTGACTAATTATTAGTCCTTTCATCATTCTATTGCTACTTCTTTGTGCCTTTCTCATGCTATATAGGTATATTGTGCAACTTCAAGTTTCCATTGCAGATTTTGGGAGTTTTGTGCTTATCTGAGAGTGAAGATTTGTATGTGGTTGAGTTGTGGTGCTTCATTCATCCTTCTCAGTTTTATCCTCCTTCACTAGAAAACTAAAACTTGTCTTAGCAACACCCTTTCTTGGTGCATCACCTCTTCTAGTATAGGTTTTATTTGTTTCTTCGAATCAAATATCTCTCCTTAAATCCTATGAAAATGTTAGTATAGGTCTATTTAGTTATTTTATTGCATTAGAAGTAGTGTTGTGTTTACTTTAGGAAGAGGAATCCAAACTTCTTTGGAGGTTCATCTCAAACCCAAGTTCCACATAGCTTGAGAGGTGATCCCATGTTACCCAATCACACCAAATTCCCTATCCATCATTTGGCCATTCGGAGGGTGTATTGATTTGGTGATAACAATTTTTGGCATGTCAATGGGATAGTAGGTGACATTTCACAAGTATCCCATTATAATATCTTAGGACCACCGTGCTACTAATAGTTTTTGGCATACCTGGTGTGACTAAAAGAGTCGTGTATTTCACAGGTGTGTGTATTTTGTTCACTTCATTTCATTAAGTTGTTGTGCTCTTAGTGAAAATTCAGCCTTAGGAGGTATACCCAAGCATAACTGGTGAACTCCATTGGTCAAAGTAACCCACTCTTTGTGTTGCAGACTTTCCTTTTTTTACCCATTTCCATCTAGTTTTCTTCCACATCTTTCCTTTTTTCTCCCATTCATGAAGTAGTGCAATCATGGCTTCATTCCCACAGTGGAATTCCCACTTGCAGTAGCAACGGTTCTTTCCATCTTCAGGCTATTATAATCCACCTCCAGAGCAATTTCATGATGAATACCAGTTTGAGCATGCATGTCCACATGAGAAAGATGTAGATCAATTTGGTCATCCACCAAACTATGGGGCTACTGAAGAACAATTACATGTGGATTTTGGAGGCTATCCTACACCTGAAGAAGACCACTTGCAAAATAAGGTTTGAGATTTGGAGTATAACATGGTGCAAATAAGGATCAATGAAATGACAAAGGCAACCTAGATTGGCTTCAACATTCCATACCCCTGGACTAGCCCTATACCATGTGAGCTTAATCCTCAACAAAAGCTTCAATTCATAATCAAGATGATGAATCAAGTTGGAGAATGGATCAAGAAGAGGGATGCTCAAGAATGTAATGTTATTCAATCATGTCAATGGGAGGTCCCTGCATTACCACCTATCAACCCTCTTTATATGTTTCCATCCATGCAGTTTCAACTTGAGCCCCATCGTCCTAACTTTCTAGTTGCTACCCCTACGGTGGAATTCACTACTTCATCTCATATTCCTCCATCCCATCATGAATATTTTGTGCCTCATTATTCTAAAGTTCCTTTTTTTCTACAAAGGCCATCAAGATAAGAGGATAAAATTCATTCATTACCTCAAGAGGTGAATGAAACTGTTGAATCCCAACTCACCCCTCCTCTTGCATTCCAGAATACATTTTGGAAGGACCAAATCAAAATGATAATAGAAAAGAAGAGAAGGATATGGTTGGTGAGACTAAAAAACAAGAACTTGCAAAAAATAGGAAGGAGTGGGAGGAAAAACTTAACATCAAGAAAACTTCATTCTTGACTAAACTTTTTATAGAATTTGAAGCTCGGAAACAAGTGGAACAAACTAGTTTTATACCAGAAACAAATCTAGAACTAAAGGATGAAGACCAACAGTCTACCTGCTCAGAATGTAGTATCCATATTAGCTCCATAACATCAGAAGAGATTGAATCACCACAAGTGGAAAAACAAGTTGTAGAAGAGCAAGAGTTAGATCCAAATCTACTAGAAGAAGATCATGTGTAAGCTGAAGAAGATAGACTCTCAAGTGTACAAGGTGATTCTAATGAGTGCAATGATCCTAATTTCTAGGCATGTCAAGAACTTGTAGCATTAATGGAACATTGCAACAGTTTTCCAAGAGCTTCATTAGATGTTAAAATCAGCCACAAGGAGTTTCACGAGACTAAGGTGGACTCAACAGTCATTAATACAGATGAGGTCATGCAGAGGATTTCAAATTCTTTTCCCCTCTCTACCTTCTCAAAAATCTGATTTTTTAGATGAATTTGATCTTTCTAATTTCATGTTCGAGAATGAGGAATATCAAGGTGAAGGAAGTTCTAGTTTGTAGGATATCCAGATTGAAGAAGAACCCTTGACATAGTCAGAGAATGAAGAAGCAGATTATCTGTCAGATTTGGAAGAATGTTTTGATGGACAGGAGCCTATGGAACTTGACAATTTTTCTATTCCATCACTTCTTTTTCAACACAAAGTTCCTAGTGTTGTGGAGGGAAATGCTCAAGGACAGCTCATTAATCATAATTGTCCTTTTGAATCAGAATTGGAGGAATTGAATCTTCCATATCCCGTATTTGAATAGAGGAAATTGAACACATTGGAGAAGATAGGAATGATTTGGAAAGCTTTATGGAGATGATATTCATTAAGAGCGTTTGTTGCTCTTAATCAGGAAAATCTAATTTGGTTAATGAGCCTATGGTGTAGGAAAGTATTCTTGAAGATTTCACTACCCCTAAAAGTTTTCAAAAGCTAAAAAATAGGAGGGTTTGAATTTTCAAATTTCATGCCAAACGAGGGAGATGTCACTGCAATACTATCTATCTAGGTGGATGATTAGTTACTTGTAAATGGGAAACAAGAGGGAAATCATGTCGTGAACAATCACATTTTTCAAGGATGTCTTCACCTAGACCTTCTTGTTAAAGTTGAAGTTCAGAGCAACAAGAATATTCAATGGGTTAGACCATGTCCCATAAGGTATTTGGCTTCATTGAAGCCAGAGGAGAAGCCAAAACCAGTCACATTCATTTCAGAATGTGAGGATGAGTTTCACAATCTCGAGGATTAGTTGTAATGCCTCTATAGGAAAAATATAGAGCAACTAAAAGAGGCATTCTTTCTATTCCTAGTTGATGCCTTAGTGTGATCAGGTGGAAGAGTTGGGCTTGTTTCAGTTTTTCACTATCATTTTCAGCCATGTCCATTGTAAAATCATCTGCATGGCTGCCCATTGTGAGGAAAGGGAGCTATTTTACACAACCAGTTGTTGGGTTTATTTAGCTCACATGTGCCTCCAGTTAGCATAGAGTAGACATAGGTTTTTTTCAGTAGAATAAGTGCCTTGCACACCCTGCATGTTTCATTTGAAGCATGTATGGTTTTTAGTTTTAGTGTGTGTTATTTTTTGTCGTTGCTCTTGCACAATGTGTCGAAGGTGGAAATTTTTTTAGAAGAAGAAGGGTTCAATGTTTCAATAAGAGTTTCATGAATATCCAAGGTTCCTTAGATGTTTCATTCAAAATTCCGCAGTTCTCTGTAGGTTTCAAGAATTCATCGTATTCAATATATTACCTTCCTAGCGTTACCATTAAGAGTTTAAGATCAAGTAATGCCCGAGAAAGATTCAGAATGTATCAAAGAATCAAATCACTTTAGTGATTCCAACATTGACATGTCCAATTGATGACTTAAGGCTACTGGAATCATGCTTAATAGACAAGCAACCCCGAGAGGTCACCAAAAATGTTATCCATTTCTTGCTCGCTTGGGCAAAAATGGACAATGGTGGTAAATTACACCTTGGGACTTAAAAATTTCTTCATGGAGTAATTTTTTATTTTGATTCATCGAATGAGAATGCAATATTAGAGTGTATAAGGAATAATCAAGAATGCTCATCTGAATCATAGAGATGCTTAATTAAAAGGAACTTTCTGAACATGGGTTTTTCATCTATTTTAGTGGACACAACACTAACAGAACTCGGAACTAAGGATGAGGTTGGGTTTTTGAATCCATTTTGACTTGTGTTACTGAAGAAATCAAGTTCACACAATTAGTATTTATTAACAACATCATACAATTATGGGTTATCTGGTCCAAACACATTCTCTAGCGGGCCCACATCCAATCAACAAAGTCAAAAATGGTCAAAACTGATTAATCACGTCTAAAGGGTCCTATCATGTTTTCATTAACCCTTGGTTTCAAGAGTAAGTACCAAAATATCACTATCAGGAAAAGAATTAGTTTAATGAGGTAAGAGGACATGAGTTGAAAGTAGTTCACTGAGTAGCTTGGCAAACTCGTAATGCATTGAAAGAGTTTACTCCAAAATGTCTCAACGTGCTTTCACTACGAGTATGCCATATTGGTTAGGGAGGAATACTTTAAGGATTAACTCGATGGATCAAGCTAATGGAGGAACTGAGGCATGTCGATCGTATGGGTAGGTGAATTTTGGATCCATGTTTGGAGGAGTGTTTTTCAAGACCGCTTGAAGGGTAACAAGAGGTGTGCTCGAGTTGGAATAAGAAACAATGGGTCAAATCCCAAAGGAATGAGCCCACAGGTGTGATTTTTCCATGATCACAAGATGAAAATGAAGCAGATACGGTGGAGCTTGTTGTTGATCTGAGCAGCTCGAGGGAGGAGTGCAGTCCATGCCAGGTTGGAAATTCCCAAAGAGAGGAACTCGAGCCTCCGAGCTAAGACTGGTGGTGAACTAGGGTGAATTGACAAGCGAGCTACTTATTTAGCGAGTCAACAAGGACCCCTTATGGAAGAGTAGTGTGAAAAATTACTTGTAAGCACCCTGGTATGGAGACACCAAATGACATCAAAGGGTTGAGTTGTATAGCGAGTATCTCAACATAGTGTAGAATCAGTACATGACCCAATGTAGCTGAAATATACCAAAAGGTTTGACCTCAAAATTTTATACACTAGCATAAGTCATCTCAGTGAGTTCATCTAGTAGAGTTTGGGTGCTAAATGGCTCAACATTTTAACATTTGAAGTTTTGACTAAGTGACAAGGTGAGCGATTTCAGAGCTTGCTTGATCGACCTAAGCCAAATCAAGAATCAACAAGATTTTGGAGAATTCTTGGTCTTTTGCATGTCTAGTAGGCAAAGTAGGGCTTCAATCTTGCACATCAACATTTTCATGGGCTAAATTCAAATTTTTGAGGTTATGAGGGCGTAGTGGTGGAATGTTCTTCCCAAATACAATTAATAATGTAATTAAACATGAAGGCCATCATGTGTTATTATTGGGCCTAAAATTTAGGCTTTCTCCCTCCTTTCTCTTCAGTTGGATTTTCTATAAATGCAAATGAGTAATTCATTCCAAGAGGTTAGACAGTAAAACAGTTGGACATTTTTCATTATTCCTCGCTCTCTTCTATAAACTAGTCTATTGTGGATTGCAGGGAATTTCAAGCCTCTTTTCCAACATTGTAATGGAAAAATTTTCCTCTTCCTCATGTAATAATGCATTGTGCATGTGATTAAAGTAATAAAATTATGTTTTATGAGTAATTATTGGTCCTTTCATCATTCTAGCTACTTCTTTGTACCTTTCTCATGTATGTAGGTATAGTGTGTAACTTCAAGTTTCCTCTATAGGTTTTCAGAATTTTTCGCTTATCTAAGAGTGACGATTTGTATGTGGTTGAGTTGTGGTACTTTTTCATCCTTATCATTTTCATCTTTCTTCACTAGAAAACTAAAAACGTATCTAAAAACACCCTTTCTTAGTGTATAACCACTTCTAGTATAGGTTTTATTTCTTGCAAATATCTCTCCCTTAACCCCATGAAAATGTTATCATAGGTCTAGTTAGTTGTTTTATTACATTCAAAGTAGTTTTTTGTTTAGTTTAATAAGAGGAATCTATCCTTCTCTGGATTTTCATCTCGAGTCCAAGTCCAATAGCTTGAGAGGTGATCCAATGTTACCTAATCACACTGAATGCCCTATTCATCACTTGGACATTTAGAGGGTGCAATGGTTTGGCGATAACAATTCTAGATAGTGCTACAAGATCATGAAAAATGAGTCAAAATATTAGGGATGATTATTCCTTTATTCAAGGGATTCTTCCATGTAAATTTTTGAAAATGTTCCTCTTAAGGTCAGGTTTGAGCTTGGTCACAATTTTTTTAAAGAAATTAAAGCATATATGTTTGAATCAAAGCTATCCTTTAGCAGTCACAAGTATACATAGTTCTAATCCTGAGTCCAGGTCATAATATAAGAAGCCTTCAAAGCATATCATGAGGAGCACTAAAGTAGAAATTGTGCATATGCAGTCAAAATGCATGCTATCAGAGTATGGTAGCTAAAGAAACATGTTGATTACATGACTGTGAAGAGCATTTTGACTCCTATGGGTAAGGGTCTTGGCTTCTTGGATTTTAGATAAGCCTAAGGTCTTATTGAGAAGGGACATTATTCCATGGAGATGATTTATCCTTGACTTGTTGATGATAAACTTGATGATGGTTTGGTAATTAAAGGAAAGATACAGTGCCACATTGACTACAAAATTTGTTCTTATAGGCATGTGAATGTTGCTCAAGGCATGATTTTTCTCTAAGTGACAGGGGGAGTACATGTGTTCTTCCAAGGGTGTAAAATGGTGTTCTCAAGGCCACCCTATGTGAGAAAATGGTGATTTCATCCCATCTTAAGCTAATGATTGTTGTGATTTCTTATCTTAGTCAAATATGACTATAGTGGACTGAGAAAGGGTTTTAGTCCTTTGAAAAAGTTTTTAAAGTCATTTCAAGACATGATTACAAGGTAAACAGCTTGAATTTGTGTTTAAAAGCTAGAATTTGGTATCCTTAGCCCAAGGGGAGTTATAGCTGGTCAATTCAAAGCTTGTTTGACCTATAGAAGCATGTGAAAATTGACCAAAAATGCACTAAATTGGTTGTTTAGGGTAGTTGGTGGCTTGAATGGTATGAAGTCAGATGAATGCATTGTTAAGCTCAAATTAGGCCTAGAAAAAGTGGATGTTGCTCAAGAATGGTGATATAATGCTTTGTCGAGATGAAACTAGCATTTTTGGCATGTTAAGAGTGGTGTTGAATTTCATGGCTACTACAGTACCTTCATGAAGACCAAAACAAGTCCAAAGGATCATTAGATGTTAAATGAGTCAAAGTAAAGACAATTCAATCAAAGGGGGAGATTCTTGGTCAAGTAAGTTATTGCATGTGTTTGTTTCCATTAGGTATCATCCTTAGTTCTCATTATTTCTTGTCAATTCATTGCAGGCCTTTGTCATATATGTTAAAGGGGGAGACCTTTGACAAGAAACATGCAAATTAGGTCATCCAAGTGAGTCATAATTGCCATCAATGTTTCTAGGGAGGTTTTCATCAATGGAAAAGGAATATTTTGTTGGAAATGTGTCATTTGTGTTATCATTGATGTCAAGTCCATTGATGTCAAGTGGTATAGGTGATCTAGGTATGTTGGCCAGGTGATCTAGGTATGTTGGATAGGTGATCTAGATATGTTGGTTAGGTGATCTAGGAGTCTCTCAAAGGTGGTATGAAGATCAAACAAGGTCATAGAGGTAAGTGAGGTGTGTCAATGTATCAATTACATTCCCAAATGGTTATGTCATGCAATTTCTAGGTCAAGTCAAGTCATTCTAGACTTTGGCCTAATATAAACATATGATGTAAATAAAGAAAATGTATGAATTCACTCCAAAAAAAAAGGGAAATAAAGTTTGGATCATCATGGTGTGGCACAAGAATTGTAGAAAGATAAATAAGAGACAAACCAGGTGAATGAGACTAAAATAGATCAATATTGAGGCTTCTGAAGCCAATCCATAAGTAAGCAAGGTGTGAAATGTTAATCCAATGTGGATGATGCAAAAAAAATATGGTGTGACCATGGAATGATGACATATGATTTGTAAAAGGCCTCACATATAGCATTTGAGATGTTTTTTGCACTTCCACAAGTCGACATAATGCAACAGCTGGGATTCAGAGACCAAGGGCACATAAATGAGATGGTATGGAAATGTTTAGTATGAAATAGATAAAACTATAACTTAGAGGTGTTAGAGGGATGTGTTTAAGGTGTGAAAAAAAAATTAGAAGCTGAGGATGAATATTTTGCAAGGTATGCAAGTATTTCCAAAACCAAGTTTTTCAAAATATGCAAATTGAACACCAAATTTCTTAGCAGTCAAGAGAAATTTTTGAGCCTCCTTTGGATAAGTCATAAGAGATAAAAATGTATTAAATTAGGATAAAATTATGGTGCAAAAAATATTTTTTTGATTGGGTGATTATTTTATAAGTTCTACTCATTTTTGTACGCATGTATGTAGCCTTCCAAACCACAGTTCTGACTGGTTTTGAGAGATTGAGTTGGTTAGGTGACCAAACTCAACTATTTTTATTGAAATCCTATTGTTACATGTATAGGATTCATAACAACACATTTTAATGGTGATTTTTCTTTTTGACACTTTGTGGGTGTTGCTCGTCAAAAGAAAACCTAATGAGAGAAACAGTCAGGGGACAAGAAGTCCCTCCTCTTTGATGGGAGAGGTTCCCTTATTTAAAGAAAGACTTATTTACAAATGTACAACGCATAACTTGGATGTGGAACTTGGATATCATGAAATTTTTGTGAAGAATAGATTATCAATCACAAAGGCATAGAGGAATGAAGACACAGGAATAAGCAGAAAAAACATTCTTCAGAATTATAGATAACAAAATAATTCTTTATGCGTGCCAGGGTAAAATGAATTAGAATTGAACCATTTGTATTTGAATTACTGAAATGAAATTTAGAAGGACACACAGTTCCATAAATAACATCCACAAGAATATAAAGCTTCTTGATATAATGTAAACAAATGATCTAATAATGTTTAACAGATAGCTGCGAAATAAAGGAATCAAATGAACAAAGAAAGAAGAGCCTTTTATATTGATTGCCGTATTATTTCTTACACTTTCAAAGATAAGCCAAGTTCCCCCCCATTCAAAATGGTGACGAGAGACCATTATATAGTTTACAAATCAGTTACTCTTGATAACTACTTCTTTTAATAATGTTTAGTTAGAGGGCTGCTTAACGCAAAACCTCAATTAATTTACAATACATCCAAGAGAAGGAAAGGAAGAAAGGAGAAAATTCAGGAGAAGAAGACAAACATTCATGACTGAGAGGGGCCCACTGATTTTAGGATCCGTTGTCTAAATCTTTTTAACGCCTCTGCTATGTCTTTGCCACGTGGTACCGATGTATTAACAGTGGACTAGGTCCAAAATCTGAGTCACTTCTCCATGTATTTGTCGAATTTGACATGCGTATGATAATATTTATTTTCTTCTTCAATAGCAGACTGGAGAGAGAAAATATCCTTCATATTTTCCTTGGAAATGGAATCCTCCTTGAACAAATTATCTTTGACAAAAGCTCTGAATTGAGCTTTTATTTCTTGCAAGGAGAGGGGTACACCAGAGGTCTCATCATGGAGGTGGCAATGTATATATTTGAAAGCGGATACCATCAAAGTCTTGAAAGCCTCACCCTTCTGCCAGCTATTTTTCAGTTCTCCCGAAGCTTCTTCTAGGACCTTGATTTTCCATTCCATGCTATATACCCATGATTTTGACAAGTTATCTTTTGCATCGTCGAAGACTTTGCTTGCCATTAAAATATTCTCATCAGCCTGTCCCATAAGGCAAAGGTCCACTATACAATTGCTCCAGAGTTTGAGTTCTTTATCTATATTTCCCATAGTGGAGGAGAGTTTCTGTTGTAGATTTTTTACCTTCTCATTGAGTTTGAAAGCTTCATCAATGAAATTCAACCCTGCAATGAGCACATCATCAACCATGGTCTCCCTAGCCCTTCCATAGATAGAATATCTATGTATATCTTTGTTACTCTGGACTTCATCTTAGCTGAGGATTACAGGTGATGGAAGAGTATTCAGTGGGGTGGGGTCTAAAACTTTATCTTTGGACAACAGTGACTTGATGAATCCTGCAAGAACCTGAGCCTGCTCTTCCAGCTGCTCTATAGTTTGTTGCCCTCTTTCAACTCTCCCAATGACCCTGTGACTATTTCCTGAAGATTGTGAATCTCACCTTCAGGGGTGGACTCTCCCATAGGGATCCTCTAGAGCTCGAGATAAAATGCTTACAAATCAAGCTCTGGCTTGTCTACTTTGGGCTTGGCTATCTCCAGGAATTGCTGGCCCTGAGCATCAGATACTATTCTGGAGGTATTCCTGGCCTTCTTGGTGGGAGTAGGAGGAGTAGTGCCTAATAAGGCCGCCACAACATCAAAATTGGGTCCTGAGATTCAGGAGGAAGACTTTCTCTTCCTACTATCAACAAAAGGTTACACCCATGAAAAATAGGAGGAAGAGGAAGGTGGGGCGAGGGGACCAAGAGAAAGGGAACTCACGGCACTCAAAGTGTGCACTACTGTTGCCTCCAGTTGAGATATGTGTGGGATGCTCGGGGCTTCTGGTACAGAAGAGTCAATGGCACTTGGAAGCTAAGTGCTTTGGACTTCTTTGTCTTTGTCCATTGGGACTTCTAGAGCACTTATGGAGGCTGGCACCTCACTCTCTTCACTTCTGTTGAGAACAATAATGTTCTCTGGACCTGAGGGCAACTACGAATGATTTAGCATGGGATCTTCTTCAATAGGCTCCTTTTTGACCTCCTTGATTTTCTTCTGATATACTTGAGTAGATGAGGAAGGAGTGGAGGATGTAGGACCTTTATTTGAGGAGGCAGGAGGAGTCTGCACAGGTGCTTCCGAACTGGGTCAACACTTCCTTCCTTGGTGGTGAAGTATCCTTGGAGGAGGACTCACCAGAATGCCTTCTAAGCTCACTGAACTTCCTATCAAACTAGATCTTGGTTCTTAATAAGACAGGGGCTAAGATTTTAGCCAGATCATCTTTTTCCTTTTTGAACCAATCCAAATCCTCCAAGGGGGTGTGTTTGATCAAGGTGTCATACTCATATGAAAGCATATCAGAACTATCATCCTGAAGCCCTTCCGGAACTTGATAAAAATTAAGCTTCTGAATCAGTTGAAGAGAAACCCTACCGAATGTCTCCTTCTTTCCTCAAAATCATCGGCACAGTCAGCCCAATAGTCTTCTATGTCTGCCCTATGATAGTAATTGATTTTTATGTTCTGTTCAATAAATTTCTTCAAGTCAAAACAAGTTCTTGGCTTGAAGAAATGGACAGTGATGGGAGCTAGGGATATTTCTATGTTTTGTGCGTCTAGAGCCATCTTGCAGGTGTAGTTTCCCAAAGATATGGGGAAGTGCAAGCCAGTAATTTTCTTTTCACTGCAAGTTCTGTGTAACTTGTCCAGTTTCCTACATATCTCGATCAAGGCCATTTTGTCACTGCAGAACATAGGGAGCTTAAGAGGGGTGCTCTCATAGCCTGCAAGCCTGATGTAGGAGAATTTTTTGAATTGGATGAAGTAAGCACCGTACTTCTCTATCAGGCTCATGGATTCATCTGAGAACCTCCTTGCAGTGTTGCTCTCCATAAGCCTTACAATATACATGATGAAAGCATCATTTACTCTCTTGAAGTTGCGATTGCTAGTGTCCAGGGTGAATTGAGGGCAATAGGCATATACAGGGTCACCCTTATGAGCATCAATGTATGTGAATCCAAACAATTTCCTTGACGTTGCTAGGGTATACATCAGGTATGAAGTCATGTAGAACTTCTTGTTTTGTTGTACATTAGACAGCTGCTCTGCTAATTTCATGTTGATGATTTCTACCCAGTTGATATTCTGAGTTCCTTCACACACCATGTTGATAAGGGGGCACATCCAGTAATGGAACTCATTGGTAGAGGGTAAACCCATGACCCGAGCTAGTAGGATTATAAAATCTGATAGCTCCTCATTGAAATCGGCACAAAATAGAACCTTGGATAGACAGGACGCCCCCTTTTTAGGGTTCTTCAACTAAGACTTTACCACCCGCGCCTTATATTTCTCACTATCCTGATTGAATAGGGCCTGTGCCTGGTTCTGAGAGATTACTATGGAATTTTCCATCTCATGAATCCTTACGGCAGTGCCAATGGTGGCAGCATCGAGCTTGGCAATGATTTCCCCATACACATTCGTTAGCTCACTCGAGTCAGGATTGAAATGAGCACCGCAGGAAAGGACTGTATTTGCACATTATACTGAGATTGGGAAACCAGCGGTGAATGCCAAGCCACTATCATTAATCATTTAGGTCATAGGAGAGGGGTTCGATTCTGTCATCCTCATCCAAAAATCTTTGAAGTCTAGGTGATGAGCTTCACTGTCCCCGATATCGGAAACGGCAAACTCGAGTGGTGAAACTTACTCCTGACCTTGAAATTTAATCTTCATGTTGATGGCTGCTTGAAAAACACAGTTACAGACTGAAATCTTGATGAAATTGCAAAAGAATTGGGTATACACACAGAAATTTTGATTTGCGAGGGTATGAGAAATTGATAATAAGAAAGTAGTGTGCGAAAGGCATAGGGGGCAGTTCATTATATAGTTGGTTAGGAGAGTGAAAGACAATAAATGTGCATTAAATACACATCTACCAACCTGGAAAGCAAGATATTTGTGAAGAGTGGGAAAAATTAGCCCAGATGGCCTTTGGTTCATTTCAGACATGCGAGACACGAAAGTGCAATTCGGCCGATGCGGGCGACGTGGGGAAAAGATGCACAAATGCTTTCGGGACATGAGGGATGAAAGTACGCGGAGTGCGTGATTCAGCCGAATCGGGTGAAAGAAGAACATCGAGTCGAGGTAATCTTGGGACATGCGGGACAAAAACGTTTGATGGGCCTGAAAGAAACGGACTTCGGGTAAAATGGCCGATCAACGAACAGGGAGCCCGAATGAACTTGGGACACTTGGGACAAAAATGTCTGACAAACCTGCAAATCACATAGAATGACCCAAAAATGTAGATTTTTCAAACTTTTTAACTTATCCCCTTACCAAAGCAACAGAAAAGGCATTTAACTTGAAATTTTCAATTCTGAACTTCTCAAAAGAGGGGGAATTTTGAGAGGACAACACCTAGCTCCTTCTGGGGATGACTTGGCTCAAATCCAAAAGAAAGAGACAAGGCAAGAATTCAAAAAATCTAAGGGAAGCAAACCAATACCTTATCCATTGGGTGATAAAGTTAGAAGCATATCAATACAAAAGAAAACACACAAAAACAAGGAAAAGCAAAGGGGAAAGACAAAAACTATACAGAATATACAAAGGACTTCCAATCACCTATGACTTAAAAAATTTCAGGTACTACCCACTATAAGGAAGTGGGAGAGAAGAACCATCCAAATAATCAAGGTAAAAATAATTCTCACCAGCAAAACGCCTGATCTTGAAAGGTCTGAGCCAAAGAGAATCAAACTTGCCATGGCTGCCATGAGGTTTATGCCTTTTATCCCACAGCAAAACAATGTCTCCAATATTGAAATCCCTAGGTCTGGCTTTTTTGTCAAATAAGACATTTACTTTCTGTTGGTGAGAAAATATTCTATCAGCGACTTTCAACCTGTCCTCATTCAATTGGTAAAGGTACATGATCCTTTTATCCAAAGAATCATTGAAACTGGTGTCTTCAATGGCCTTCATTAAATGCAAAGGCTGGTAGTTTCCACTGTTACTGGCAATTGAGCTTCTAATCCATACATTACCTAAAAAGGAGACATCACAATGGCTCTCTTGGGTGTGATCCTATCTACCCAAAGAGCATCATAGAGTTTCTTGTGCTAGTTCCTCTGGGATTCATTAGCTAATTTCCTTATTATAGCCACCAGATTTTTGTTTGTTGATTCTGCTTGTCCATTCCCCTAAGGATAATAATCTGAGGAGTGATCCAGGGAGATGCCATATCCATAAAAAAATCCATCATCTTAGTTGAAGAAAAATTTGAAGCATTATCTGTCACTATCTTGTTTGGCACACTAAACCTCACCAAGATGTTCTCTTTGATAAAACTGCATACTACTTCTGAAGTAGTACTCTTTATTGGAATGGCTTCTACCCCACTTAGTAAAATAATCTGTGGCTGTTAATCCGTGGGTGTGACCAACACTAGAAGAGGGATTAAGTGTTCCAATGAAATCTAAACCCCATTGTTGAAAAGGCTCTTCGATCACAACTAGTTTAAGGGGTAAAGAGGCCAACTTGGGTCTACCCACCAAAAGTCTGACAAGCTTCACACTTATCAACCACACTTTGATGCATTTCTAAACAAGGTAGGCCAGTAATATCCTACATGAAGAATCTTATGAGCAGTGACAGTTGATGAGTAGTGCCCTCCACATGCTTGATTATGAAAAGACCAAAAATAGCTTCCTCTGCTGTTCCTTGTCCACATATTTTAGAAATCTTCCATCCAACCCTCGCTTAAACAAGGCATTTCCCCACAACACATATTGGGCTAATCTTAGCTTAACAACTCTCCTTTTTTTGGCAGTCAAATGAGAGGGACATTCTCCATAAGTGAGAAAGTGTGCGATATCGACATACCATTCATCAATTGAGCCAAGAAACAGAACGGTGGGAAAATCAACTTTATCCTCTGAGTAACTCATGTCTAGCTCCCTCAGCGATGAGTTCACACAGGCCTTTTCCACGGATGAGCTTGGTTGGTTTGATGTCAATGTCATATTCTTGGACTTTGGTCACCTAGTTCCATCTCTTGGATCCAAAATCCTATTGCGTGAGAATGGACTTAATGGTTGTATCCGGTACAAATACTGTGGAGTGAGAGTTAAGAATGTAAAAACGAAACTGCTTGACCGATTTAAACCACTGCGAAAAGCATGTTTCTCCATTATGGTGTATTTTAACTCATGGTTTTTTAGAATGTAGCTCATAAATGTAATTAGGAGTTCATGATCACTAGAATCTTCTTGAGTCAAAATAATAGTCAGGGTGTTATCCATGGCATAGCAATAGATAATAAAATCTTTGCCAAAATTTGGACATGCTAAAAACATGAGTTTTAATGCAATAGTCCTTTTAATACCTTAAAAGACTTCTTTCCCTTCAGGAGACCAACCAAACACGTTTGTTTTCCATTCATCATTTGAGAGATATTCAAAGTCAGCTCTGCGAAATCGGGAATGAATCTTCTTAGGAAAGTTAATCTTAACCGAATAAAGAGTGTATTCCTTTCTTGCTGGTTGGAAGAGGAATTTGCTGGATAGCTTGAACTCGCTCAAGATCAATTTTTATACCATCTTTGGAAACAAACATGCCCCAATAATTTTCCCTCTATGACACAAAAGACAGATTTATTAGGATTTAGAGAAATCCCATGTTCTCTACATTTCAAAAGAACTATTTCAAGACGCTGAAAATGATCTACCCTTGTTTTGGAAAATTTAGTCAAGTCATCAAGGTATACGACAATACACTTCCCTTTCAAACTTCCAAAAGGCCAAGTCCATAGCTCTTTGAAAAGTGGCACCGAAATTAATGATCCCAAAAGGCATCCTTCTGTAGGCAAATGTACCCCATGGGGTAGTGAAGGCCATCTTGTGTTGATCTGTGGTATTAACCTCTACTTGATTATATCCTGAGAAGCCATCAAGCATAAACAACATTTCGGATCCTGTTACGGCTTGTAAGAATTGATCCATCATGGGCAAAGGATATTTTTCCTTTAAAGAAGCTTGATTCAGATTCCTGAAGTCAACACAGATACAAATCTCAACCATTTTTCTTTCTAACAGGCACAATATTGGCAATCCATGTTGAATGATGGATAAGAAAAATGATTTTGGCCTTTAATAAATTTTATATTTCCTGAAAGATGGTGTCCAGATATCTTAGGATTTTATTGCCTCTGTTTCTATCTAAAAGGCTTAATCCCAGGTTTGAGAAGGATAAAATGCAGCATCTCCTTTCATTGAAAAGCTTTTAAATCCTCATAGGAATAAGCAAGAACATCTTTATACTTCCTTCAAAAGATTAACTACTTTTCTCTTTTCTTCTGGTGTGCAACATTTTCTGATATTCACAAGTTTAAGGTCGGGTGGAACTCCCAATATTAATTTTATCATATTCAACTAATTTTTGAGGTCCAGAAGAAGCTTTAAGACCTCACATACCTGTCATGTTTGTCAAATAATTCTTCTAAACTCACCAATCCCTTAGGAATCTTGTTCCCTTTGAGTTTGATATATCCATCTTGATTTGCCTCTTCTCCTTTGACGGCTTCTTCGTTGAAGGGCACACTTTCACAGAGGTAAATTGCCGCTTCCTTCAAAGTACAACTATGTTCTAAGTTATCATTGAGTTATAAGAAAGAAAGTAGATGTTGATCATCATTGAAAACTTGCCATTTATTTGCGTTATCCAGGTACACTAGGCCTATGGATTATTCCAATGGTAAAATTATATTGAGAGAAGTCAGGATGAGGTATCAGCAACGACCCTGAGACTTGCTAGTGAATCAGCCCTAGTGTTTTACTCCCTAGGTAGTGCTTCGAATAGAGAAGGCGTCAAAAAATTCAATAGAGCCCCAAACCTGATTCCTATAATGTTTCAATCTTCTATTCTTTACCTGGAAACGGTATTCTAACTTGCTTGACAATCAGCTCCACGCATCACCACGAGCTAGAATATTCTTCACTCCCTTCTCTTTTGCCACATGAAGCCCCAAAAATGAGAGCTTCATACTCTGCTATATTATTAGTATTTTCAAATTGAAACTTGAATGAGAAAGGATAGGATGTTTCCTTCGAGAGACACTAATATTACACCAGATCTAGAACCAAGCCGAGGAACAACTTCCATCAAACTATAATATCCAAACACCATTAGAATCCTCAAGTGATCTTTTGGGGAGTTGGATCTCATCTAGAGACATAATCATATACTTACCGTGCCCCATATCTTCATAAAGTATTTGTGCTTTGGGATCATCTGTTTTTTGTACATATATACTTAGATTACTTCTCAGGAAACAGCTTCTTCATTTTCTCATTAACAGGTATGAGGACATGTGACCAATCCATTTAAATTTCTCCACCCCACATCCTTACAGAATTTCCTACTTAGCAGCATCCCATATGAAGGAGGAATGTCTGCTACTAGGGATAGTAGCCAGAACTTTCTTCTCAAGCAAAGTAGCAAAAAGCTACTTGTGCGTCTTTAATTCTTCCGACCCAGGGGCACTTCCTTACTCTCCATGGAATAACAAGACCTGTAAGTACGTTTGAGAGTTAGGCCTAAGGCATGGGCTACTTTGGCAGGCATTACATTGTCTAATGCCCCTGAGTCTATGACGCAGTTATTAAGTCTATGACCAGCTATAAAGGAGGGTTACATAGAATGGTTTGATCTTGTCGTTAGGTGAGGCGATAGAGGCTACCAGATTGGGTTGTGGTGCAGAAGATGGAGTGGGTAAAAGACCTTTAAAGGTGGGTTTTTTGGAATGAGAATTGACAAATTGTACCATTTTAGCGAAAGCCTTGGGATGGGATTGATAATACTCAGCCTCTGAGATTTGAACCATTGGTCTTTTTAAGGTGATCAATGATATCAAAAGACCTAGAAGCGGATGAGACTATCCTCGTTTGGAACCTTGGTCTTATCAATCATTAGGAGTTGAAAAATAAGCAACCTTAGTAGCAGAGTTGATAGGACTTACCTTGGGTGTGGACACAATGGGGATAGGAAATCCTCTTTTCCGCAATTACTGGAATAGTCGTTGGATGTTCCTTTGGATCTTTTAGTCAGTTGCATCAACTTTCTCCTTTTTGTTTGTCTGCTCTCAAGTCATGACAACATAGTGATTCGCTATTCATGTCCGCCACTACCTGGTCATAATCATCCTCTTCATTCAATTGCCTTCAGTAGTGAAGACATTTACTCGAGAATCCCTCAAAGTTCTTCTATTTCTTCATCAACCTCTTCAATAGATTCTTCACAATCTTCACTAAATTCTTCATCCTTCGGCTCTTCAACTTCACAGGTTGCATTAATAGGGACTTTAATAGGAGGTCCTTAAAGTGCTAGCCTTATTTGAGAAGCAGGTAAACGATTTCTGGGCTGAAAATTCCTCTTTGGATTGTCTACATAGGGGGCATGCTAGAGCCAATTGTTTCTTAATGGCAATGAGATCATTTGCAAGTTTTTGTACTAACGGATTAGTACTTAGGCCCCAGAGAGCTGGGAAGAGCAGGAGGAAGAAGACTTGGATCTAGAAGGGTCTCTCCTTAACTTTCCTGACATGATTAAATCATCTTCGACACTAACAACAAGAGTTTGATCCTCCTGGCCAATGTTGCAAGACTACCTCTTCTCAATGCATAACTAAATTCAAGTAATTGGGCATTTAGGAAAAAGCATTTTTGAATTTGATCTATAGGTATGAGTGCCTGGTGGAATTTTATTAATCAACTTGTTGAATCGAGCCACAAATTATCTCGTGGGTTCTTGTGATTCTTTCTTTATTTGAGAAATTTGGGCCAGCAAAGCATGCACGTCTTTTGCTGGTTTGAAACGATTCTCAAACTTTTCCCTCATCGTGTTCCAGCTAGTGATAGCTCTAGCCAGAAGGTGATAAAGTCTTGAAAAAAATCCTTACAGAGACGTCTTCATGTTCAACTCCCAAAACTCCGCATGCAACTATGAAGGCTGCAATATGTTCATAAGGATGTACCTTGCCATCACCTTTGAACTTGGCAAAGTTCTTCCGGTTACCTCTGGGTAACTCATGCAAAGGCTGAGGAAGGGCGAGAGGCCCAACACGATGGCCCCAAGGCAATGGTATCGCCATTCTTGGAAAAATGTATTGAAGGGGAACTGAAACACCAGCAACAACCATAGCTTTGAGGTCAGGATTGAGTTTCTCTGAAGGAGTACCACCCGTAGGGGTTCTATTTTTGACAAGAGGAGTGCTTGTGGAACGAACTTTTCTATTTCTTCCTATTGAAGGGAAAGGAAAACCCTGTGTTCCAAAAGCTAAAAGTGAGAATCTTCAATACCAAGGGCCCTTCTCCCTCGAGTAAAATATGGAGTCACCAGATCAATAATGATTGATAAATAGTTAAGGAACTGGAAAACACTTCCCCAGCAGAGTCTCCAAAAACTGTTGGTCGTCAAGAGAAAACCTAATGAGAGCAACAGTCAGGGGACAAGAAGTCCCTCCTCTTTGATGGGAGAGGTTCCCTTATTTAAAGAAAAACTTATTTACAAATGTACAACGCATAACTTGGATGTGGAACTTGGATATCATGAAAGTGTTGTGAAGAATAGATTATCAATCACAAAGGCATAGTGGAATGAAGACACGGGAATAAGCAGAAAAAGCATTCTTCAGAATTATAGATAACAAAATAATTCTTTATGCATGCCAGGGTAAAATGAATTAGAATTGAACCATTTGTATTTGAATTACTGAAATGAAATTTAGAAGGAAACACAGTTCCATAAATAACATCCACAAGAATACAAAGCTTCTTGATATAATGCAAACAAATGATCTAATAATGTTTAACAGATAGTTACAAAATAAAGGAATCAAATGAACAAAGAAAGAAGAGCCTTTTATATTGATTTCCGTATTATTTCTTACACTTTCAGAGATAAGCCAAGTTCCCCCCCCCATTCACAATGGCAAAGAGAGACCATTATATAGTTTACAAATCAGTTACTCTTGATAACTACTTCTTTTAATAATGTTTAGTTAGAGGGCTGCTTAACGCAAAACCTCAATTAATTTACAATACATCCAAGAGAAGGAAAGGAAGAAAGGAGAAAATTCAGGAGAAGAAGACAAACGTTCATGACTGAGAGGGGCCCACTGATTTTAGGATCCGTTGTCTAAATCTTTTCAATGCCTCTGCTATGTCTCTGCCACGTGGTACCGATGTATTAACAATGGACTAGGTCCAAAATCTGAGTCACTTCTCCATCTCTTTGTCGAATTCGACATGCGTATGATAATATTTATTTTCTTCTTCAATAGCAGACTGGAGAGAGAAAATCTCCTTCATATTTTCCTTGGAAATGGAATCCTCCTTGAACAAATTATCTTTGACAAAAGCTCTGAATTGAGCTTTGATTTCTTGCAAGGAGAGGGGTAAACCAGAGGTCTCATCATGGAGGTGGTAATGTATATATTTGAAAGTGGATACCATCAAAGTCTTGAAAGCCTCACCCTTCTGCCAGCTATTTTTTAGTTCTCCTGAAGCTTCTTCTAGGACCTTGATTTTCCATTCCATGCTATATACCCACGATTTTGACAAGTTATCTTTTGCATCGTCGAAGACTTTGCTTGCCATTAAAATATTCTCATCAGCTTGTCCCATAAGGTGAAGTTCCACTATACAACTACTCCAGAGTTTAAGTTCTTTATCTATATTTCCCATAGTGTAGGAGAATTTCTGTTTTAGATTTTTTACCTTCTCATTGAGTTTGAAAGCTTCATCAATGAAATTCAACCCTGCAATGAGCATATCATCAACCATGGTCTCCATAGCCCTTCCATAGATAGAATATCTGTGTATATCTTTGATGCTCTGGACTTCATCTTGGCTGAGGATTACAAGTGGTGGAAGAGTAGTCAGTGGGGTGGGCTCTAAAACTTTATCCTTGGACAACAGTGACTTGATGAAACCTACAAGAACCTGAGCCTGCTCTTCCAGCTGCTCTATAGTTTGTTGCCCTCTTTCAACTCTCCCAATGACCCTTGTGACTATTTTCTGAAGATTGTGAATCTCACCTTCAGGGGTGGACTCTCCCATAGGGATTCTCGAGAGCTCGACATCAGATGCTTGCAAATCAAGCTTTGGCTTGTCTACTTTGGGCTTGGCTATCTCCAAGAATTGCTGGCCCTGAGCATTAAATACTATTTTGGAGGTAGTCCTAGCCTTCTTGGCAGGAGTTGGAGGAGTAGTGCCTAATAAGGCCGCCACAACATCAAAATTGGGTCCTGAGATTCGGGAGGAAGACTTTCTCTTCCTACTATCAAATAAAGGTTGCACCCATCCAAAAGAGGAGGAAGAGGAAGGTGGGGCGAGGGGACCAAGAGAAAGGAAACTCATGGCACTAAAAGTGTGCACTGTTGTTGCCCCCAGTTGAGATATGAGTGGGATGCTCGAGGCTTCTGGTAAAAAAGAGTCAATGACGCTTGGAAGCTCAGTGCTTTGGACTTCTTTTTCTTTGTCCATTGGGACTTCTGGAGCACTTATGGAGACTGGCACCTCACTCTCTTCACTTTCGCTGAGAACAATAATGTTCTCTGGACTTGAGGGCAACTTCAAATGCTTTAGCATGGGATCTTCTTCAATAGGCTCCTTTTTGACCTCCTTGATTTTCTTATGATATACTTGAGTAGATGAGGAAGGAGTGGAGGATGTAGGACCTTTAGTTGAGGAGGTAGGAGGAGTCTGCACAGGTGCTTCTGAACTGGGTGTTAACGCTTCCTTCCTCAGTGTTGAAGTATCCTTGGAGGAGGACTCACCGGAATGCCTTCTAAGCTCATAGACCTTCCTATCAAACCAGATCTTGGTTCTTACTAAGACAGGGGCTAATATTTCAGCCAAATCATCTTTCTCCTTTTTGAACTAATCCAAATCCTCCAAGGGGGTGTGTTTGATCAAGGTGTCATACTCATATGAAAGCAGATCAGAACTATCATCCTGAAGACCTTCCGAAACCTAATACAAATTAAGCTCCTGAATCAGTTGAAGAGAAAACCTGTTGTAATGTCTCCTTCTTGCCTCAAAATCTTCAGCACAGTCAGCCCAATATTGTTGTGTCTGCCCTATGATAGTAATTTATTTTGATGTTCTGTTCAATAAATTTCTTCAAGTCAAAACAAGTTCTTGGCTTGAAGAAATGGAAAGTGATGGGAGCTAGGGCTCTTTCTATGTTTTGTGCGTCTAGAGCCGTCTTGCAGGTGTAGTTTCCCAAAGATATGGGGAAGTGCAAGCCAGTAATTTTCTTGTCCCTGTAAGTTCTGGTAACTTTTCCAGTTGCCTGCATATCTCAATCAAGGCCATTTTGTCACTGCAGAACATAGGGAGCTTAAGAGGGGTTCTCTCATAGCCTGCAAGCCTAATGTAGAAGAATTTTCTGAATTGGATGAAGTAAGCACCGTACTTCTCTATCAGGCTCATGGCTTCATCTGAGAACCTCCTTGCAGTGTTGCTCTCCATAAGCCTTACAATTTACATGATGAAAGCATCATTTACCATCTTGAAGTTTCGATTGCTAGTGTCCTGGGTGAATTGAGGGCAGTAGGCATATACATGGTCACCCTTATGAGCATCAATGTATGTGAATCCAAACCATTGCCTTAACGCTGCTAGGATATACATCAAGTATGAAGTCATGTAGAACTTTTTGGTCTGTTGTACATTGGCCAGCTGCTCTGCTAAGTTCATGTTGATGATTTCTGCCCAGTTGATATTTTAAGTTCCTTCACACACCATGTTGATAAGGGGGCACATCCAGTAATGGAACTCGTTTGTAGAGGGTAAGCCCATGACCTGAGCTAGTAGGATTATAAAATCTGACAGCTCCTCATTGAAATCGGAATGAAATAGAACCTTGGATAGACGGGACGCCCCCTTTTTAGGGATCTTCAGCCAAAACTTCGCCACCCGCACCTTGTATTTCTCACTGTCCTGATCGAAGAGGGCCTGTGCCTGGTTCTGAGAGATTACTATGGAATTTTCCATCTCAGGAATCCTTACGGCAGTGCCAATGGTGGCAGCATCGAGCTTGGCAATGAGTTCCCCATGCACATTCGTTAGCTCACTCGTGTCGGGATTGAAATGAGCACCGCAGGCGAGGACTATATCTGCACATTGTACTGAGATTGGGAAACCAGTGGTGAATGCCAAGCCACTATCATGAATCATTTGTGCCATAGGAGAGGGGTTTGATTCTATCATCCTCGTCCAGAAATATCTGAAGTCTAGGTGACGAACTTCACTGTCCCCGGTATCAGGAACGGTAGACTCGAGTGGTGAAACTTGCTCCTGACCTTGAAATTTAATCTTCATGTTGATGGCGGCTTGAAAAACACAGTTACAGAATGAACTCTTGATGAATTTACAGAAGAATCTGGTATACACACAGAAATTCCAATTTGAGAGGGTATGAACAATTGGTAATAAGAAAGAAGTGTGTAAAATGCGTAAAGTTGGTAGATGTGTTCATTATATAGCCGTTTAGGAGAGAGAAAGACAATAAATGTGTGTTAAATACACATCTACCAACTTGGAAAGCAAGATATTTGTGAAGAACGGGAAAAATTATCCCAGATTGCCTTTGGTTCATTTGGGACACGCGGGACGCGAAAGCGCGATTTGGCCGATGCGGGTGACGCGGGGAAAAGATGCACAAATGCTTTCGGGACATGAGGGACGAAAGTACGCGGAGTGCACGATTCAGCCAAATCGAGTGAAAGGGGAACATCAAGTCGGGGAAATCTTGGGACACGTGGGACAAAAACATCCGATGTGCCCGAAAGAAACGGACTTCAGGTAAAACGGCCAATCGGCGAACAGGGAGCCCGAATGAACTTGGGACACTTGGGACAAAAATGTCTGACAGACCCGCAAATCACCCAGAATGACCCACAAACGCAGATTTTTCAAAAAAATTAACTTATCCCCTTACCAAAGCAACAGAAAAGGTGTGTAACTTGAAATTTTCAATTCAGAATTTCTCAAAAGAGGGGGAATTTTGAGAGGACAACAGTGGTCCCCACTCAAAAAATAGGATTTTAAAGAAAATTTAAGTGTATAGGTAAAACTTGCAAAGGAACATATGCTCAAATATGAGGTGGATGATGTTACTAATTTCAATATCAGCTTCATGAAGTTACTTGAGTAACTGATTTGGATAAAATTAGAGAATTGGGTGCATATTTGAGGTTACCTGCAAAAGGGACTTATTTTGTGAAGCTAGTGAAAGAGAATGAAGGTAACCATGTTGAAATGCATGATATGAATGTTTTTTATCTCCTTTATCATTATTGTTATGTGTAATATTATGTGGGGAAGTACATGTTTCAGTTTGGAAAGGCCATTTCTTGCTTAACTGGATTTGAGCCAAAACCGTCCTATTAGGCCTATTGAGAAGCATGACTGAATGGCAATGAAGGTGAATGTTTCTCCATTTTACTCATGGTTATAAGTACTTTGACATGTTATATACATATCATATTAAGTTTCAAAGATGATATGAATCCATGAAAATTGTTTTTGAGGTGCTTGATTATGTTGCATTGAAGACTAGTTTTTGAACTATAGACCAATATCTGAATTTCAAGTTTTTGAAGGCTTTATGAGATAAATTGGAGCATTAAAATGATTTGATGAGTTAGTAGACTTCGAGATATTTAAACTGATATGTTAGTTACCTCATGAAAAATATATTTAAGTTATGTATCAGCTAAATTTTTGAAGACCAAATTAAGAGATGTTGAAACAAGTCAGGAAAGTCTTGTAAAGGTGTGTTTCTTGGTGTGTTGAGCCTTGAGTTGGCTATTTATGGTAAAAAAAAATTAAAATTAGACATCATAAGATTCACTTTTATATATTCTTAGGTCATGAAGATGATTGGAAGTGTTCTAGTTAGATTATTTTTCAAGAATGTTTTTTTGTAGAAGTTGATTTAGGCACATCTATGAGCCTAAATGAATACATTGGCTAATGTGGCTGGTTTCTAAGAATACAAGAGCATCCTTTGACTTGGTGGGAATATGTACCACGTGAGCACAAATATGGAATAATTTTGGACATGTTTTAAGAGCTAGAAGACAAAAATATGATTGATTTGAAGAGTCATGGTAAGTGGAATGTCAAAGGTCATGTCTAAGAGGTATATCTATTCATGTAAGCTCATTTGTGAGATGTTGATGAAAACCCCCTTATCTTCTATTGAAGAAAAATTTTCTGAAAATAAAAAACTCTTGGGCATAGCCCAATATTCATGAAAATTTTTCAATTTTGTAGCTGGTTGTGTTTGTATGAAGATGATGAAGTTCTTGTAACATCCAGTTGATGAAAGAGAGTAAACTTGCAGTTGTGTAGTTGAATGCTAGTAATGTTTATATCTTGTAGTCTGATGTTATCTATCAAGTATCAATTCTTGTGTTTTTAATATCAATAAAAAAGAAGCTATAATCATATCTTGTATTCATTTATTGTATGCATTCCATGAAAAACTATATCTATTGATGATCAAACATTCTTGATTGTAGTCTATGAGAGTGCATGTATTTGAGTGAATGTTCACTGTTTAAAGTAGATAAGAAAGAGTTTTATCACAGGACTGATTCACCCCCCCTCTCACTCCCTATAAATTCTAATAATTTTGTCTCTTTCAAAGGGGAAAATAGGGATAAGAAAATTCACATCACCCCCTTTTGGCTTCATGGTTCCTCATACGACCATATTTTGGCCTCTAATTGCTATTTTTAGCCTCATCCTTCACTTTTCTCAATGAATAAGTGCTTACCATTTTTCATGCCAGGGTAAAGGTGCATTTTCATGTCCCTATTACACCAAATAAAAGGGACATGAGGTGAAAAAAAATGCACCCCACTCTTTTCCTTAATTTTTCAAGTTATAAATACTGAAGGACTTAGCTATTTTTGCATTTTTCATCCCCCGCACCCTCTGTATGCTGCTGGAATGTTGCCAAAAAAAATTAGATATTGTATCTCCATTTTTATGTTCCCTTCATTTCTACATCTTTTCCATGGTCTGAAGAAATTAAACTTACCTAAATATACAATGAAATCTAGATTTAAGAAGAGAAAAAATGAGATCTTTGTCTGAAGAAACTTTGAAACCCCCGAACAAGATTTGCTCGTATCTAAAAAACCAGTGGACAGATCAAAGTGCAATATTTTGAAATATTCTAGTTTCTCATAGGCCATTATAATCCAAGAATAAAAAAATTCATACACACTCCAGATTTTTTGCAACAAAGAAACCTCAATTTCCTACGGCAAAAAATTTGAAATTTAAAATCTCCTTTTCTAGACACAGGATTGAGTTGAAATTTTAGAGGTGCACTAAGGAGAAAAACCCCATATCAAAAAATTTCCTTTCATCAAAAAATAAGGTCTGGAACCCCACTTTCCAAAAAAGTAAGCCTCCTTAATAGGCACTTGTTATTTTTGGCAAGCTTATGCAGAAAGTGTTTTTGATAGAAGCGGTGTCCACAGAGGTGGTCTAGAAGAGAAATCTCATTGGTCAGATTTGAAGAAGCTAAAAAATTACCACTTACTAAAAATAGTAATTTCCCATATGGGCACTTCCTATAATTATTTATTCATCTCAAAGAATAGTTTTTGTGGAAGAAGTGTGCAAAAACAAGAAATCTAACTTCACCTGTCAAGGTCAAGAAAGGTGAAATTTGACACCTACTAAAAATAGCAAGTTTCCTTTTTCAGTACAGTAAAGTGTCCTAGGAAGCCATGAATTTCAAGATTCACAAGTCATCTTGAATCCACATGAGGAGATTGCAATAATGTTTTTCAACACTCATTTTATGGTCCAAATTGCCTTTGCATCAGGTAAAATGGAAAGATTGCAGTCATCACTGGCAAAGACAAAGGGTTCAAAATGCACTTCATCTAAGTTTTTTATCAGTACAACAGTGTTGCCATGTTACAAAGGTCATAACAGGGTTGGTTTTGAGCTTTTATCTCTTCAGAGGGGATCTTCATAAGTGGTGCTTATGGTCACTAATGGAATCACTCAATAGTGTTTCTAAACACTTAGTTCGTAGTGTCCATGGGTCATCCAAAGGATATTTCTTGTCCGTAACCAAAAAAATTGTCTGTAGCAACCCGTCCATAACATAAGAAAGTCATACACAACAAAAATTTCAAAGGTATTGAGATCAATTTGGAGGATCTTCTTTGGAGTCCTTCATTAGAGGAATATTCTTCCTCATTGACATTCCTTCTTAAGTCTCTCTCTCCTCTTTCTCTCTTCTCTTCCCCCACTTTCTCTCTCCTCATTCTAATTCTTTGTTGGGTTTGCACTTTTTAATAATTCCTTTAATGTAATTGTTATCTAAAATAACTCCCCTAGTTATTTTGACAACTTATTCTGATTCTGATGTTTCACATTATAGGTTACACACACTCAAGTTTGTTTCTTTGGCACATTTTATGTGACTGCGGATATTTTGCGTGCCCCGCGTGCCCTGCTTCCATCTTCCTTCTTCTTCCTTTTCCCTTCATTTGTGTCCTCTTTCCATTTCCCCCCTTTTTTGTCTTCCCTTTACACACCCATTTTCACCCTCACTTTCATTCTATCTTCCACACACACCTTGCGCAAACTTTTGCAGACTTTCCTTCCAAATTGGCTAAGCCCCTTACACTCCCTCTTTTCCTTGCACACCTCACATACACATTTCTTCCTTGTTATCACACCTTCTTTTATTGAACTCTCTCGCCCCATTTGCATACTTTTCTACTTATGTAGCTATGCACCTTGCTTCTGCATGCATACTCTTACATGCCCTTCTTCTGCACCTTTGTGTGCCCACTTTTAGCAATCTTGTGCCTCTTCTCTCCACACCTCTTCCCTTCATGCATCTTCCCTCCGCGCCTCTTGTTTTCATGCCTTGCTTCTTCTGCACCAGTAAATATGTCGCATCATCTTCTATCATACTTGAGTGTGATGCACATAACCTATTAAAATTTGTCAATAGGGTACCAAATCCTGACAACCAATCGATGAATGACATGTGGTAGAAAAGACAAAACAAATGAACAATTGGTCAATTTTCTTGGTCAATCAATACGTTCCATGTTTCATTACGTGTCCAAGCAACCTGTAGACTTATGACAACCATAACTTATGCTGCAGTGCTCAAATTCCCGTGCACAGGTCTCATTCAAAAGTTGTTAACATCAGCTACATGTTGGAATTTTCAAAACCAGATCTAGGCGGGATTTAGTAGGTAGAAAATAAGGAAACATCTTTTAGCTCATTAATGTACATATCTAATTGATCCAACCACCCATATTTCTTCAAGATCTGCTCTCCTTCCTTCTTCTACATGCCAAACAGACATCGGGAAGCGCATTTGACAACCTTACAGGTGGATTTTCAGGCATTTATCACTTGTTATTGGTGGTTGCAATTTTTAATCTGAGTTTCCCTCCTTTCCTCTTTCTCTTCTCTACTTATTCTCTAAATAGCAGAGTTCTGCTTTGCAAAAACGATCCCTCTCTATTGTAACAGAACCATGCCAAAATGGTGGCTAAATTCCCATGGGTTTTAGACCTTAGCATGGTCTCTATAATGTATTCTAAACTCCTGTGAATTTAAATGACTATGCATCCCTTAAGAAATAAAATCATGTTTTTTGGAACTTTTGTCTTCCCTTTCTCATTTTCATTGCATCTCGCCTCTCTATTTACGTTTTCTAGTATGTTGTGTGTATTCCCTCTTACAGTCCTCATGTTCATGTGTTGTGCATGCTAGAAGGCTGAGCCTACGTGTTAATTTGTGGCACGTGTCGTCTGCCCTCTTCTCCCACACCCTCACTATTTCCTTCATCACTCATGGAGAGAGATCGACCCTTCCCTTAGCGTTATCACCTTCTTTAGCTTAGGATTTCCCCTTTCTATACATCCTTCTATCCCTGTCCCTTGGTATGTTTAGTCTAGGATTTTCTTTCAGCATTAGGATTAGCAGTAGTGTTAGAGGTAGCTAGAGGAACCGGCCTTCTCCGGAGATCCATCTCAAGTGTGCAAGGTCCCGCAACTTGGAGACGGTTCCACTGTTGTCTCAAATAACTTAGTTCTCCCAGATCTAAGATGCAGGTGCACGTTTAAATGACCAACAGTTTCTATCACACACGATGGGAAAAAAGTGAAGAGCTTTACATCTTCATCTCAGTAAGCTTTGTGTTTTGCTGAGATCCGACCTTTGGAGTCATTTTTCAGCACATCTAGTGACTCCACTGATCCAAACACACCCATTTTCTCATTCGCAGACCATTCTCCCCTTTCTTTCATTCATTTCCCTTCTTTCATCATTACACCTTACTCTTTTGAAGTTGTGCAATAATGACTTCTTTCCCTTTATGGAATTCTCATTTTTCGTAACAGAGCTATTTTTCTCCATCCATAGAGTTTAAAAATCCTCCTCCAAATCAATTGTATAAGCCCCATTATCCTGAAAATGCATATAACCCACTTTTTTATAACCAAAACATTTATGAAGAACAAGTTTATGCATATGATGGTGAAACTCCATAGCCAAAGCTGATTTTGAGAGGCAGCTGAAAAACATAGATATAAAGATGATACAGTTCGGAGTCAAGTTCTCCAATAATGCAGCTAGAGTTGGCTACAAGTTCCCTTGTATATGGTTCAGCCCTATACCAGGCTTATTTAGCACCCAGAAGAAGCTGTAGTTTATTGGTGAGATGTTGCCTCAAGTTACAAAGTAAGAAAAGTTAGTGGAGGCTCACAAATCTAGAGCAGGGAAACCTTGTCAATGGAGCAACCCTGTGCTACCATCTTACAACTCTTCCATTCCTTCACACCAACTTCCTTCATCTCATCCCATTGCACATGTTCCCAACTTCTTACTCATAACCCCCATTGGGAATTCCCCTCATCCATCCTCTCATATCCACTTCTCTTCCATCATCCCTCTTGCGTGCACATACATTTCTCTTGTGTGCATGCCTTCCACACCTTTCGTGCCCACCCTTCCACCTCCTTCTGATTCTCCTCTATCTAACTGTACCATAAATTAATAGCCCCTACCAACACGCTTTTTTGAACCAACATCATCATGTTCGATGACTCTAGAATAGATGAAGAAAGGCATGAGTCATGCGACTCTGACTAGGAAGAGGAAATCATACTGGCACATTTCCAGAAGAAAAGTAGTTAGTCTTAGAGGGCGCACTTGCGGAGGAGATTGAGTTTCTTGTAGAGGCATAACCTCATGTGTCCCAGCTCTATGTGACCCATCCTATAAGAAGTCATCTTCAGAAGGAGATTCTACAAGAAAATACCATATATGGGATTAAGCTTCAAAGTAATGGGAAAATAACAAGGATCAGACCGTGCCCAATCAGATATCTTGCTAGTCTACAGCCAAAGACAGAGTTGTTGTTGGCCATGCTCACTTCAAAGCATGAGGTAGAACTTCAACGCGCCAAAGGTCAACAATAGTGCCTCTCGAATCCAAGTGAAGAATAATTACTGGAGGTATATATTATGTTTTTTGATACTTTGAGTAGGGTGAAACACCATCTAGTAGGTGGTTTCTAACTCTTGTTTCTGACCATGTTCAATGCCAAATAAATTACATGGTCACAATTTGTGAGGAAGGAAAGCTACTTCTCCCTACCTGTTGCAGGTTTTACTTGAGCACCCTCTACCTCTAGTTAGTTTGGGTTGTAATAGGTTTTTTTTTAGTAACACAAGTGTTTTTACACACTTTGTATGGCCCCTTTGAGACATGTATGATTTTCATCTTTTGTACATAGTGTTGTGATTTTGTTTCGGCGCGCTCCCTCTAGTGGCTTTCCTTTCTTGTTGTGCTCATGCACCCATTCTTATTTATTCCTGGGATGACAGTTCAAATTTTAGCAGAGGCAGCTCTAATGGTTAGTACATAGCTTTTACTATCATCAATCCAATTCAAAACATCTTCACATGAGAGCATCGGTTCAATTTAGATTTCTAGCATGCTTCAAGTGACTCCAAGGGTGTCCTTCAAATCACAAATCAGATTATGTTCAATGCCACACTCCATGCCCAATGGATACTTCTAAGGCTACTGGTATCCTCATCTACCAGGCATATGGCCCCCTAAATTCACCAAAATTTTGTCCTAAATAATTCCCCTAGTTATTTTGACAACTTATTCAAACTCTAATGTTTCACATTACAGGTTACACACAATCAAGTTTGTTTCTTTGGCAAATTTTATGTGATGGCGGATCTTCTACGCGTGTCACGCATCTTGTTTCCTTATTCCTTCTGCTACTTTTTCCCTTCATTATGTTGTTTCTTTCCATTCCCCCCCTTTTTTTGCCTTCCCTCTGTGTACCCATTTTCACCCCCACTTTCATTATATCTTACGCGCACTCCTTGCTTGTACTTTTGTAGGCTTTCCTTCCAAATTGGCTAAGCCCCTTGCACTCCCATTTTTCCCTTTTCACCTCGCATACACCTTTCTTCCTTGCTACCCCACCTTCTTTAGTTGAATGTTCATGCCCCACTTTTATACTTGTCTACTTTTGCAGCTATGCACCTTTCTTCCACACATGTACTCTTGTGCACCTTTCTTCTGCACCTTCATGCACCTCTTCCCTCTGTGCCTCTTGCTTTCATGCCTTGCTTCTTCTACGCCAGTTACTGTACTGCATCATCTTCTATTAGACTTGAGTGTGATGCATGCAACCTATCAAAGTGCCAATAGAGCACCGAATCTTGATAACCAACTGATGAATAACACGTGGCATAAAAGACAAAATAGATGAACAGTTGGTTGATTTCCTCGGTCAATCAGTGTGACACATGTCATTGCGTGTCAGAGTGATCTTTAGACTTCTGATAGCCATAACATTTACTATAGTTCTCGGATTCCCACGTGCCTAGTCTCATTCAAAATCTGTTGACATTAGCAACACGTTGGAATTTTCAAAATCAGATTTAGGTGGGATTTGGTAGGTGGAAAATAGGGAAATGTCTTTCAGTTCATCAATGCACATATCTAATTCATCCAACCACCCATATTTCTTCAATATATACTCTCCTTCCTTCTTCTACATGCCAAACAGACATGGGGAAGAGCATATAACATCCTTACAAATAGATTTTTAGGCATTTATTACTTGTTTTTGGTGGTTGTAATTTTGAATCCAAGTTTCCCTCATTTTATCCTTCTCTTCTCTCCTTCTTTTTCTATAAATAGCATATTTCTACTCTGTAAAAACAATCCCTCTCTATTGTAACGACACCATGCCAAAATGGTGGTCGACTTCCCACGGGTTTCAGACCTTGGCATGGTCTTTGTAATGTATTCTCACCTCGTTCCATGAATTTAAATGACTGTGCATCCCTTAAGAAATAAAATCATGTTTTTTAGAACTCTTATCTTACCTTTCTCGTTTCCATTGTATCTCGCCTCTCTATTTGCATTTTTTGGCATGTTGTGTGTATTCCCTCTTACAGTCCTCATGTTCATGTGTTGTGCACGTTGGAAGGCCAAGCCCGCATGTTGATCTGTGGCACGTGTCATGCACCCTCTTCTCTCACACCCTCATTGTTTCCTTCTCTGCTCGTGGAGATAGATCAACCCTTTCCATGGTGATATCACCTTCCTTATCTTAGGATTTCCCCTTTCTACACATCCTTCTATCCCTGGTCCATTGGCATATTTAGTCTAGAATTTTCTTTCAGCATTATGAGTAGCAGTAGTGTTAGGGGTAGGTAGAGGAACTGGCCTTCTTTGGATATCTATCTCAAGCGCGCAAGGTCCCACAACTTGGAGACAGTTCCATTGTTGTCTCAAACAACTCGGCTCTCCTAGATCCAAGAAGTGGGTGTAGGTTTAAATGACCAACAATAATTAAAAAGTGACTTTAGGATTATAATGTAATAAGTCACCTTTATTTTATAAAAATGGACTTAATATTCCTAAGTCATAAGTTGTGTGAAGGCATGTGAAAGGTCATTAGGGGTAGATGAAGAGTCATTTTCAAGTTCTATAAATTGTATAGGAAATATCTTTCCAAGGGGTTGTCATTTGTATAAGCTCATGAGAGAGTGATCTTGTGAAGGATCAAAGAGATAGCTAATTTTCTTCCACTTCCCATTTCATACATTCTTCCCACTCTTACATGTACAATTTTTCTCAAGCTTCAATAAAAGAGGAGTTTCTACCTTTTTGACTAGGAGGTTTAATTGAGACTTTGTGTTCATTGAATATTATTTGGTCTTGTTGTAAATGGCTTAATTATTTCTTCTTAAATATACATGTGTTGAATTTTCTAATTAATGGGTGTGGGAATATAATTTTCTACCCATAATATTAATCCCTCTCCCTTTTTCATGCTCCCTTTCCCATTCTCTTGCAAATTCCTTGTTATCCAATTTCACCTGCCTGAGTAAATTTGGACGATAGAGAAGATTACATTGAAGGACCCTCCTATCCAACCCAAAGCTTGCAGGAAAGTTTTAGTATTTATAGGACAACATAAAGTCTTTGAAAAGGTTGAACTTAGAAGGGGAATTTTTTCTCTTCACAGGATCCCAAGTTTTGTCAGATGAAGAAAAGGGCAATAGAGGGGCCCACTGGTAGCAAGATGGAAAGCATGCCTCCTAGAATCTTATCATAGTTGAATGGATCCTAAGCGTTGAATAATATGTTAGAGGGTGTAGATTTTGAAGGAATAGCTCCAAGGTCACCCCATTGAGCTCATAAACAAACTACCTATGCATAACCAAGTTGGTTTGTAGTAACCGATTTGTTTCTCAACCCACTATGCAATCTCTTCACAAAGATCAAACTAGTTGTGGAGGATCTGAGCTATGTAATAGCGACTGAGAAGATCTAATTCTGATTGAGCCATGTTTTTGTCTTCCTTTTTCAGTCTCAGTGAGTTATGAGGATAATGCCAAGCTCATTTTAAATCGACCGAGTTGTTTAATGAGATGAGCAGGCTATTATGTTAAGGGACCGAGCCTCCCTCTGAATCAGAAAACTGTTGCAGAAATGTTCAATGGTTGAACTAGTCATGGTGGCACTAGTCATGCATGGTCAATTCAGGTTTAGTGAAACTGGAAAACTTGTATGAATACACCCAAATTATTGATTGATTTGTGTGATCCATCAATAAGGATTTCAAGTCACATGCACATTGGAATGAGCCATTTAGTTGTAGACGGATTGAGCTCAAGTTCAACGATGAGTTCAAGTTGGTTCGGGTAGTTAAGGAGACGAACACTAAATCGGAGGTTGAGTTTTTCCATGGCTTGCTGAGCCATCGAAAGATTTTAAGGCTCGAGTGGTGAAGTCAGGAGGGGAGAATCCCACACGTCCCAAGGACATCCGGGCTCCCAAAATTGATCTTTTCACAGTCTGATTCATGCGGGGAAAGCGGAATTAGAAGGCCCGAGTTGCACTCAGGCCGATTGTGGATACAAAGGATGACATGGCCACAGTGAGCTATGCAAGTGGAGGCCGAGTCAATGATTCTAGTGGGTCAATGGTGATTTCATGAAAACCATCGGTAGATGCGCAAAGGAGAAAAGGACCGAGTAATGTGGGTGAGTCTACCCAATGTGACATGGAGAACCCGGGCGTTGCAAGGAGCTGAGTTCGCCATAGGAAGGTTTGGCCCGTAAAGTGTTATCAAGGAACCTTGAGTCATCTTGACTATTTGGCAAGTTGATGACTCGGTTGGGAAACATAAGGGGGGTCCACCAAGCGAGGAGGCTACATGGAGTAATGGTTCGGTGTTTAAGGTGAACTAATGAGGGTGAGCTCGGTGATGTGGGAGGCTCGCCAATGTATAACAAAGGAGCTTAGCACATAAGGGACAACTCAATGGATTGGTAGAGTATTCGTTGGTGTCAAGTCAGAGAAATAAGGGGTCGACACATAGATCTCAATGGTGAAAAAGAATAGCTACCCCGACCGAGCTGGCAATATGAAAAAACAATAAATCATTAAAGCCTCCCCAGGAAAGATAAATGGAAAATGATACAGGCCATGGAATGTTAAATGAAAAATCATTTAAAATTTATGAAAAAACATTATAAGAGGGAGAAATATCTAAAAGGTCATCTCCAACAAGAAATTTAATTACCCAATCGTGTAACAATGAAGGAATGCTTGTGCAAGCCAAATAGCTGTTTGCGCTCAAAGAGTCATAACTGGAGCATTTTTTAATGGATTTTCACAAAATTTGTCTCATTGGAATCATGGTTCCAAGACCAATGCACAAAGATCAAGAAATGCTTGATGAATATTTTATAGAATTTTTGATGAATCCCCAATTATGTTTGATTGTTGGAAAGTGATTAAGGAGCATTAAATGAGCATGGAAAATCATTCTTCACTGATGCAAGTTATGGGACACTTTGGGTTGATTTTAAGGAAAACAATCCCAATTATGTTTGGTTGTTGGAAAGTGGTTAAGGACCATTCAATGAGTATGGGAAATCATTCTTCACTACTGCAAGTTATGAGGCACCTTAGGATTGATTTTCAAGTAGCAAAGGTCCAACCATACTTAAATGTGTTGTTGGCCAACCACACTCATTTATTATGAATTGAAATTGGTTAAAAAGTAGATTTTGGGAATTGCATCTCTCCTCTCTCTCTCTCTCAAATTCAAATTCTATAAATTGAAGTGTTGGGCTCATTGTGAGGAAGGACAGTTTTGAGTAGCAAAATTCTGTCATTTTGGTTTTGTGAAGCCAATCTACTTTTGGCCTTTGTAGTGGACTCCTTGCATGGTGATCTAGGCCTTCCCTTTGTAATAGTTTGGACTGTGCATATTAATGAAGAAATAGATGCAAGTTTTTGGATGTATCTTCCCTTGTTGTTTTTGTTTGACATTCTCCTTGCCTCTCTAATCTTATTACAGATGTTTTTTTCTACTTTGTACTCTTGTAAGGATCCTATTATTATTGTGTATGCATGAAAATTTGTTTCGAATTCTGTTGTTAGACTATGGATAAATATCATCACCCTCTTTGATCTGCATTTTTCTTCCATTTTCACACATTGGAGATTTTTCTCATTCCCTTATTTTGGTGCATCACCTCTATAGTATAGTTCCTTTACTTTCATGTTATTCCTCTCTCCCTGGTCCCTTGGAAGTAACAGATTAGGATAGTCAGTAGCTTCATCTCAGTAGAGTTAGTTTGCATTAGGAGTAGGAAGAAGAGCTAACTTTCTCTGGAGGTCTATCTCAAGTAGTAAGTCCCCAAAACTTGGAGATAGTACCCATGTTACCCAGTCACACCATGAGCATCAAGCACACACACTTGTGCAAATCATAGGGTGTTGTGATTCAGTAATAACAATTCTGGCATGCCCGGTGGGATACTAGAATTTTTTATTTTAATTGCAACAACATTGGTGTGTACTTGTTGTAAGTTTCCAACTTGTAAGAAGCATTGAAATTACACATCTGGTGACTCTAAAAGAGAATAATACACTAGTTTTTAGCATCCCAATCTTGTCAGATTTATGACAAGGATTCAAACAAGGTTAAGAACTAGAGAGGAAGGAATTTTTGAATACTTGCAGTTATCTCTGTGCAGAGGAAGAAGGGGAAGAAGAGCTCAAAGGTCTCCATCTCCACCAAATAGAACACTATCCACACCTCCACCTGGTAGGCCTTTCATTCAATCAACTAGAGTTCTTAGACCAATTATAATGGTACATCTACAACAACCACTACAAGGTCCACCAAATCCCTATGTCAACTTCACGGGTAGCAGCCCACTTGCTCTCAATGCACAGAATCCAATTCTAGTTGCACCATTTAAAAACATCCCATATTTCAATGGGGAGAACCATACAAAACTGATTAACTATATCTAAGACATTGCAAATGTTTGTGTTATCCATGAAATTACCGAAATGGGAGTTGTTTTCAAGTTTTTGGCATCCTCCTTTAATGGTAAATTTTGCAACAGTTTAGAAGTTTAGAAACAGGGTCTATCTAGAGTTGGGACCATTTATGCACAACCATTCACAATCAGTTCGAAGAAAAGGTAGATAATCTGTCCCTATTGGAACAACTAACCAAAATCAAGAGAGCACCAAATGAGTAGATGGTTGATTTCAATTTCACGTTTCAAAGGACATGGGATAGAATTTATTCTTTCTATGAGGCCAATAGCTGGAGGTGCTTTCCTTTACTTTCTAAAATCTCTAAATTCTGATATTGCAATGATGATACATTACATGAGAGATACAAATTTACCTGTAGATTATAATATTGCCATTAGAGCTGAAAACTATTTTATTAAAGATGGTAAAATTTTACCTAGGCCACCCCATGCTCTTTATCTATAATTAGGAACTCCAAGCATTAGCTAAGTACCTACATTAGCTCCCATTCCTACCCTAAAGAATTTGAATTATGTTGAAGCCTCTACCTCATCTTCTAGTACTTCAAATAAGCTCCAAGAAGTTATGAAACAATTATAAAACTTAGGCAATGAGATGGTGACAATTAATAGGCAGCAAGCTCAAAATTTCAGGTCATATTAGCCTCAAACCCAACCCGATAGGCCTCTATATCAGCCTAATAGACCACGTGATCAATATGTAAATCAGAACCAAGTGAAACCTCCTGTGAGTAGGCCATTTCAACCTTACAATCATAATGTTGCATCCACATATAAATATTTGGTGCCAATGCAAAATAACATGGCTCAAGAAAATGACTGGTGCTTCCCATGTAGCCAACCTCATAACCAGTCAATGTGTTTTAATGGTGCCTTGAATCAAGCTCTAATGGTGACAAAAATGGGTGTAGAACAAGAGACAAACCAAGAAGATAGTCAGCAGTAGGAAAATGCTAAAGAAGCACCTCCAAATGAGACCACACTTGTCAATTGGCAGGTTGAATATTTTTGTGGTATAAATCAGGTCCCTTCTCAAATTGTGGCAGCCAATACACGATTAAGAGGGGAAAAAATGGAGAGGGACAGTCATCCAATTCAAATGATTCACAACCCTCTATCACTCCACAAGGTGTTAGCAGTCAAAGTGTAGTTCCGAACGTGCAAAGTGTAGTCTTGAACATGCAAAGTCAGCCCAAGCCACCTTCTAGATCAGCCCATATACCGGTTGTAACAGCCCATGTGCAAGAGAAGACTATGAAAAGTAAAAGGTAGCAGAAATATAGCTCATCCTCATTCAATATTCTTGAGAAAATGAAGAAAAAAAATGTGAACATTAATCTGGTAGTCATTGGCCATCCCAGGCCAAAGAGATCTATTGCAAGCTACCATGGAAAATTGGTCTTGCATCAAATCAATCATCCAAAGATCAAGACAAGGTACTCACAAATGTAACTCAATAGGGAGGAAATTAAGGAGGACAAGTAAGGTAAAAACATGAAACCCCCCCATTCTACATATCTCTAATTGTTGGAAACAATCATGTAAACAATTTCATGATTTATTCAGGAGCAAGAAACTCTGTTATGCCTGAAACAAATAGATGATCAACTGTGTTTCCAATACGAAGTCATACCTAGAGGTGTAGTGAAATTAGATGAGACAAATGATAAAAATGGTTGGAGTAATCAAAGGATTGATCCTCGCATTGCATGTATGTGTAAATATAATTATCTTGTAATATGTATCAGTCATAGACTTGGCACCACTCTTTACATTATGTTTTTCAAAAGACTTCCTAGCTAAAATTGAGGGTTATTTTTCTGCAATTGGTCACACATGTTATTTAGAACAAGGTATGGAGCCAAGACTACAATTAGGTCTGAACCAATCGTAAATTTCCACATTGAGCCTCATACACTGAGTCCAATCAACGTAAATTGTTCAGTTTTTTATCAAGAATATTTCTTAAGTACTTATGAAGTAGATACCAAAGTCTGAAGCATCCCAAACTTGACTCTTGATGAATGGGAAAAAAAGAGGCACACATTTGATTCATACAAAGAAATGGAAGAAGTTGAAATAGGATTTTATTACTTGCACAAGGAAAATCAATCTCTCCCTATCATTACCAAGCCAGATCACAAAGATGATAATGAGGTATCGAATCTATTCTTTGATGGCTCAAGGAGTAGAAAAGGTGTCGGAGGAGGTGTTATGCTTGTTTCACCACAAGGTACAAAATATTACTCATCTTTCCATTTTTAGTTTGCTTTCTCAAACAACACAACTGAGTATGAAGCCTTGATTAACAAATTGCATTGGAAAAGAAAGAGAGGTATCGAGACCTTACAAGTCTTTAGAGATAGAGAGATAATTGTGAATAAAGTAAAAGGAAAAAAATTCTGCCAAGAATGATTTGTTGAAGAACTAAAAAAATCAGGTATGAGACCTCATTGAATATTTTGAAGATTTTAACATCAATTCCATCCCGTGGAAGAAGAATGAAGCAGTGAACAGAATTTCAGTGATTGGGGAAGCATTTGATGTTGTCCAAAGTAACAAAAGTGAGAAAAATCATCCTCATATCAAAGTGGTCATGAGACCAGCTGTGTCGGAAAAAAAAACAAGATGGAAATTCTTTGATAGTGATCAACAAATCATCAATTTTATACAAGAGGAAGCTGATTTCTCCACTAAAAACCAAAACAAATTAGAGCAACAGTATGGTGACCAAGTGGTGCAGTTGAGAACTAAAAAATTACCAAAAGGACTTGTGAATTTGGAATCAATTTTCAACCCAAATTATCAATTCCAGAAGGAGAGAAGAAAATATTTAGGTAAAGGGTGAAGTTTCAGAGCCTATTTTAGTAGGTGAAGGAAAGACATTACAAATTGGAAAAGTATGTACTCAACAAGAGAAGTATAAATTTGTTCAAATTTGTCAAGAATGTGCATATGTATTTTCCTGGACTTGTAAGGATTTAAGAGGTTTTAATCCATAGTTAACAAAACATACTATTGAGCTAGATCTAGAATCCAAGCCTACCAGACAAAAGAAAAGGTCAGTGAATCGTCACATTGAACCTCTCATGAGAAAAGAGTTGAAAAAGATAATTTAAGCTAGCATAATATTTCCTATCAATCATTCAAGTTGGGTTGCAAATTTAGTGCCAGAAAGGAAGAGAAACAAAGAGATCAAACTGTGAGTAGACTTTCGTGATCTAAATAGAGCTTAACTCAAAGATCATTATTAACTTCCTTTAATGGAACAAAACCTGTAAGTAGTATCTAGTTCAGAAAGGTTTTCATTGCTAGATGGTTAATCAGGCTATAACCAAATAATGGTGAAGGAAGAAGATCAGTTTAAGACAACCTTCACTATGAAATGCGACACATATGCTTATAAGAAAATGCCATTTGGATTTTCAAATGTCAGAGAAAAATTTCAGGGAGCTATGGATATGGTGTTCAAAGGACTAATCAACAAGATAGTTCTCGTATATCTAGATGATATCATCATCTTCTCAAAGAATGCAGCAGACCACCTCTTTTACCTCATGCAAGTACTTTAAAGGTGTAGAAGATTAGGAGTGTCATTGAATCCAAAAAAGTGTGTAATCTTGGCGTATGATGGAAAAATGTTGGCCCATGTTGTTTCAAGAGAAGGGCTGACAATTGATCCCAAAAGATTTGAATCTATCAGAACTTTTCCATTGTCAAGTCATAGGACATCTCTCCAAAGCTTCTTGGGAAGGATAAAATTTGTCTATAGATTTGTGCCTGATTTTTCCACTCTTGTGAAGCCATTAACAATGATGATGAAAAGGATTCTTACATTCAAATGGACAACAGAAGGAAGAGAGAGCTTTGAATCCTTCAAACATGCTATATCACAAGCTCTAACTCTTATCAACCTAAATTTTTCCAAGGACTTCATGATGTATGCTTTTGGAGGATCAGACAAAATATTAGTTATCTTTGTACAGCTGAATAAAGAAGCTTCGAAATAGCCCACAGAATTCTTTAGTCAAATCTTAGAGGATTACAACGTAAGGTATTCTCTCATTGAGAAGCATGTTGTTGCTATCATTAGGAGTTTGAAAATTTTCAGACACTTGGTCTTGAACAACAAGATTCTCTTGTTGGTGTCTCATGCCGAAGATAAGGATTTTATCTTGAACAAGGATTTGAAGGAAAAGAGGCAAGGTTGGATCACTCAGGTAATGGAATATGACATTGAAATCAAGTGACCAATTTGGTTCATGGAAAGGTTTTGTGTGAGTAGCTAGCTTCTAAGTAACATGTTGAACCTAAACAATGAAGAAGAAATTGTCCTAGTATTGCAAAATGGTCAAGAACAACTAGTTGATGATGCGTCTATTCCATGTTGGACTCAAGACATGATGTGTTATCTCCAAATAGGTTTGTGCCCTCTAGAATGGAACAAAGCAAAGAAAAAATATTTCAGATTGCAATCAATTCCATATGTACTCATTGATGACATCTTGTTCAAAAAGGATGTGAATGGGGTGTTATTAAGAGGTGTCCCAAAAAATTATACTAAGAAGGTATTGCATGACTTCCATGACAAAGAAGTGAGAGGACACTTTTCTCCATGAGTAACAATTCTCAAAATAATGAAGGTTGGTTACTGTTGGCCTACGATGTTCAGTGATTTCTACTCATAGATCAAGAAATGCAAAAAATGTGCATTCTTCATAGGGAAGGAAAGGCTAAAAATATTTCCCCTTCATCCAATTTGAGTAGACCAACCATTCATGCAATGGGGATTGGAATTCATTGGATTTATCAATCTTAACTTGAGACAAGGCTACAAATGGATATTTGTGGCAATGGACTACTTCACCAAATGGACGAAAGAAGTGGCACTCAAGGAAGTAAATGAATCTAACATCTTGGATTTCTATGAAGGTATGGTCATAAGTTTTGGAGTCCCAACAACTATCATATCAGACAATGCATTGGAATTTGTGGGCACAAAAATCACTGAATTGGCTATCAATAATGGTATATACCTCAACACTTTGTCAAACTATTACCCTCAAGGCAATGGCCAAGAAAATTCTATAAACAAGAACTTGCTAAGAATCATAAGAATAACTCTTGATGAAAATCAGAGAACATGGCACACAAAGCTCAAATCAGCCCTATGGGATAATATAATAACACCCAAAAGGTTAACATATGGCTCCACATATAAGCTTGTATATGGAAAGGAAGCAATACTACCTATATCAGTTGAATTTCCAACATTGGAGCTTACAAAGCAGCTAGAATTAGACAAGTTTGAACCCATGTAAATCAAGTATGAAGAACTGATGGAACTAGAAGAAACAAGGGAGCATGTAATGTAGACAATGGAGAAAGATCAAGTACTGATCAAAAGAAGCTTTGACAAGAAGGCTAAAACCAGGACATTCCAAGTAGGATACTTGGTGCTAAAATGGGATGTTGATCATGCAAAACCGGGTAAACATTCTAAGTTTGATGTCATATGGAGTGGTCCATATATAATCACCGAATGCAAGAGTATTAATGCTTTCCGACTAGCTAAGTTGAATGGTGAAGAGCTACAGATTCAAGTCAATGGAATCTATCTCAAACGTTGCTACTAAAAGGAAGAATTTCTCAACCTTGTACATTTTAGTTTAGGATTTTCAATTCCTTCAAGTGTTGTGCACATTGTTGTTGTTGTTAAAAGTAGGTTTCAATTTCCGTAAGTTCCTTGTGCACATATCCTATTTCTTCAAGTGTATTCTTTGTATAAAGTTTACTATACTTCAAGAAAGAGAAACTACTCCAGTGGATAAGCTCATAGTTGCTTGCAACAGTTGTAAATTTCAAATTCAAACAAATGCAGAGAAAATAAAATTAGGTCAGGAGATAGATTCCAAATATTCAATTCTTCACTCCCTCAAGTCTGCAGATAAGTTTCTCGAGTCAAGAAATGAGTATTGGGGGTATGTTTGGTAGTGCAGCATATGGTAGTCCCCAGTATTCACTCAGCCTTAAATTAGTAAGTAAACAAGATATATAAGCCACAGTGCTCTCCTAAGGTTTGATAACAGTCCTTACAAAGATCAGCCGACAACCCAAATTAGAAATCAGCCCCAATCAAGGCAACATTGGATATTCAGAAGAAGAAAAGATATCAGAACTTAATAGAGTTCCATGATGTCCAAACTGAAAGATGTTCATCATTCATCCTCAGTGGATTGTATGTACAAAAAATGGGTGAAATCTAGGTTTCAAGAAATTTTCTACTCTCACAAATCTTGACTTCAGGATTTTCTTATGAAAGCTGAGAGTGCGAGATGTGGGGGGCAGCTCGGGAAGAAGGCAGTGACATCCCAAATTTTCTAGGTTCAATATTTTCAGAGTTCAAATCAGCTCATGATAATCATGCAAACTCCATGACCAATGGAAAGTTTTGAGCAGCTGGTCATACTCCATTCAACAAGAAAATGGCCCTACAATAAACCAATTTGTTATCTAATTTCACCCACCCAGGTGAAATTGGATGACAGAGCAGGCTTACACTAAAGGAACCTCCTATCCAACCCAAATCTTGCATACAATTTTTAGTGTTTACGGGAAAAAATAAAGCCTTTGAAAAGGTTGAACTCATAAGGGTAATTTTTTCTCTTCACCGAAGCCTAAGTTTTGTCAGATGAAGAAAAGGACAACAGAGGGCCCCACTGGTAGCAAGATGGAAATCATGCCTCATGGTATCTTATCATAGTTGCATGGATCCTAAGGGTTGAATAATATGTTGGAGGGTGTAGGTTTTGAAGGAATAGCTCCAAGGTCACCCAATTGAGCTCATAACCTAGCTACCTATGCATAACTGAGTTGGTTCGTAGTAACCGAGCTGGTGCTCAACCCACTATGTTATTTCTTCATGAAGATCGAATCGGTTATAGAGGAGTTGAGCTATGTAATAGCTACTGAGCCAATTTAATGTTGATCGACCCATGTTTTTGTCTTCCTTTTCGGTCTTAGAGAGTTATGAGGAAAATTCCAAGCTCATTTTAAATCGACTGAGTTGTTTAATGAGATGAGTGGGATATTATGTTGAGGGACTGAGCCTCCCTCTGAATCGGAAAATTGTCACATAAATGTTCAATGGTTGAAGTAGTCATGGTGGCACTAATCATGCATGGTCAATTCAGGTCTAGTGAAACTGGAAAACTTGTATGAATTGACCCAAATGCTCGATTGAGTTGTGTGATCCATCAATAAGGAGTCAAGTCACGTGCACATTGGAATGAGCCATTCAGTTGTAGGCAAATTAAGCTTAAGTTCAATGATGAGTTCAAGTTGGTTCGGGTAGTTAAGGAGACCAACACTAAATAGGTAGTTAAAGAGAAGGAAAATATCTAGGTAAAGGGTGAAGAGTCATAACGTATTTTAGTATGTGAAAGAGAAATACAAATTTGTTCAACTTTTTCAAGAATTCCCAGATGTCTTTTCCTAGAATTATACAGATTTAAGATATTTCAATCCAAAGTTAGCACAACATACTATTGAGCTATATCCAAAATCTAAGCCTATCAGACACAAGCAAAGGCTGGTGAATCCTCACATTGAACCTCTTTTGAGAAAAGAGTTGAACAAGCTAATTGAAGCTAGCATCATCTTTCCTATCAAACATTCAAGTAGGGTTGCAAGTTTTTTGCTAGTAAGGAAGAGTAACGAAGAGATCATATTGTGTGTATAATTCCATGATCTAAATAGAGCTTCACTCAAAGATCATTATCCACTTCCTTTAATGGAACAAATCTTGCAAGTAGTAGCTAGTTCGGAAAGGTTTTCATTGCTAGACAGCTACTGAGGATATAACCAAATAATGGTGAAGGAAGAAGATCAGTTCAAGATAGCCTTCACTACAAAATGGGGCACATATGGTTATAAGAAGATGCCATTTGGATTTTCAAATACTGGAGCAACATTTCAGTGAGCTATGGATATGGTGTTCAAAGGATTTATCAACAATATAGTGCTCATATATCTAGATGATATCATCATCTTCTCAAAGAATGCAGAAAACCACCTCTTTCACCACAGGAAAGTATTCAATAGGTGTAGAAGATTAGGAGTGTCATTGAATCCAAAAAAGTGTGTATTCTTGGTGCATGAGAGAAATTTGTTGGGCCATATTATTTTAAGAGAAGGGATGAAAATTGATCCCAAAAGAGTCGAATCTATCAAAAAATTTCCATTTCCAAGTCATAAGAAATATCTCCCAAGCTTGTTGGGAAGGATAAACTTGTTACCATATTTTTGCTTGGTTTTGCCACTCTTGTGAAGTCATTACCAATGATGTTTAATAGGATTCTTACATTCAAATGGAAAACAGAAGGAAAAGAGAGATTTGAAGCCAACAAGCATTCTATATCACAAGCTCTAACTCTTATCAACCCAGATTTCTGCAAGGACTTCATGTTGTGTGATTTTAGAGGATCGGACACAATCTCAGCTATCTTTGTACAGCTAAATAAGGAAGGTTCAGAAAATCCCATAGAATTATTCATTCAAATCTTATAGGATTACGAAGTAAGGTATTCTCTCATTGAGAAGCATGTTCTTACTGTCATTAGGAGTTTGAAAAAGTTCAGACACTTCGTTTTGAACAACAAGATTCACCTGTTGGACTCAAGGATTTTCTCTTGAACAAGGATTTGAATAAAAATATGGAAGGTTGGATCACTTTGGTAATGGAATGTGAAATTGAAATCAAAGTGACCAAGCTGGTTCATAGCAGGGGTTTGTGTGAGCACTAGATTTCGAGAAGCATGTTGAACCTAAAAAATGAAGAAGATATTGTCCTAGTATTGCAAAATGATCAGGAAGAGCTAGTTGATGATGTATCCATTCCATGTTGGACTTAATAAATGATGCATTATCTCCAAGCATTTTTTTCCCTCCAGAATGGAACAAAGCGAAGAGAATATATTTCAAACTGTGATATATTTTGTATGTACTCATTGATGACATCTTGTTCCAAAAGGACGTGAATGGGGTGTTATTAAGGTGTGTCGCAACAAATCAGACTGAGAAGATATTGCATGAGTTCCATGACGGTGAAGTGGGAGGAAAATTTGCTCCACGAGTAACATCTCTCAAAATTATGAAGGTTGGTTACTATTGGCCTACGATGTTTAGTGATTGTTACTCATGGATCAAGAAGTGCAAAAAATGTGCATTCTTCACAGGGAAAGAAAGGCTAGCAGTTTTTCCCCTTCATCCAATTTCACTAGACTAGTCATTCATGCAATGGGGATTGGACTTAATTAGAGTTATCAATCTGAATCTCATGCCACTGGTTAAATAAGTATGGGGATGAAATTTTGATTTATCCTCTAACCTTTAAATGCTTCCTAAAATTGTAGGGATTTATGGAATTTTTAGTTTTTTGGGTGATCTGATGCCACAATAGGAGTACTATAGAGAGGAAGGTTTAGTGTTATCCTCTAACCTTTAATTTCTACTCATAATAAAAGACCATTCCAAATTATATGTATAATTCATGTGCTAAGGACAATCTGCACTATAAAATCCGGTGTGTATGGAGTTTTGTAGACTATGATGAACCCACTCATTGGGTAACTTCCCCTGGTTATAGGCAGTCCAGAAAAGGCATCGCTGACCCAAGTCTCATTCTAAGTCATGAACTGTGATATAGTGTATTGGTATTGTGTTGTGTAAACTTTGTATGTGGTCACCAATTCACCCAAATGATGCCCCCCTCTTTAGGGGTGCATGTGACGTTGTTGTAGGATTATGTAGCCTGAAAGAGGACCGACCGCTAAAATTTACCCTATAGGGGGGTGTTGGTCCGAAAATCTGTCGCTTGGGCAGATCTATGGATAAACGACCCAACAGTGTGCAGGGCACAGCCCCTCTTTGAGTCAGCAAAGAGAAACTGGTTTATTGCTATTCTACCAGCAGGAATCTATGCAAGTCTCACAGATTCTGCCTTCGGGGGTTTGGGATCTCATCCCAGTAGGTTTATTTCCGGCTGCGAAGAGAAAGGAATGAAAGAGAGGAGGAAGAAGGAACAGGTCCGAAGGGAGAAAAGAAATGAATTCCAAAGCAGAAAGGTCAGAAGATTTATGTTTTTGGGTTGGTATTAAACAGAGCCAAACCTACTTGCATAAATAAACAAAGAAATACTGATGATAAATAAATGGCAATAAAATAGAAGCAGATCCAACAGAATAAATACACAGATCTAACATAAGAAAGATCTAATGTATATAACATAGGTATTCAGCACAAAGTCCAAATATTGTATTACTAATTTGTTCTGTTACAAAAATCTCAAAGCCTTTTCTCCTTACTCCTATTTCTCATCTGAAAGATATTCATCCCTCCTTCAACACAACAAGTGTTGGGGTATTTATAGAAAAAGAGGAGAAAAGAAGGCAAAAAGGAGCCAACAACTATTAACAAAGATATTTACAAAATATCTAAAAGTCATGTTGAATTTTTACAACTTGATGGATGACATCATCCCATGATGCAACATGGATGATGTCATCATTTGTGCCAACATACTTTAGACATTCCAACAAGAAAGTCGGAGAAGAGAGAGAAGAAGAAGAAGAAGAAGAAGAAGAAGCTACTCATCGTCATCATCCTGCGGCCGAAAGGGGGTAGCCTGCTTTTGATGTTGCTCAGGTGACGAGATATGGAACTGAGCGCGGTATTCCAAAAACTTGTTAATCATCGGCCCAAATTGATCCTGAGAAGGATCCTTGTGCAGATTGTTGATTGCCTCACAAGTCTCCCGCTCATCTATGAGCTTCTCTGGGAGTTTGGAATAATCTTTTTCCGCCTCAATGAGGAACCCGATGAAGTCCCTACAGGCCAGCAGGTTGTTGATAGATTCAGTGTCAAATGTGACCTCTGGCCCTGTTCCTTGAGAAGCGATCTCCTTATAGATCCGGATGGTTTCATCAGCTGACCTAAAGGTGAAGGAAGGAGTGAGCAACCCTGGAGACATGTTGAGAACAATTCACTCCATTTGATGCATTGCATCTAGGGCTTCCTCCTTTACCTTGTCGATTTTTTCTAGAATAAATTCAAGCTGATCCACCCGGTAGTCCAGAGTGGACATGGTTTTGTTGAGGGCCCTTGGATGGCTGAAGACACCGAACTTGACCAGATATTCGACTGAACAGTCAAACATCTGTTGAAAGGTCTCGTGTTGGAGTCTAGCATGATCCAGCTCTTCTGATATGGGCCCCGCTAATGCTTGGAGCTCTTTGTTCATCTTTCCGATGTTCAGATACAAATTGACAAACTCGGTGATCACTCTTTCACTGTCCTTGAGGATCTGGCTCCTCCAAGCAGAAACAGCCATACCTTGCTCGCCAATCTTTGCATATTCATTGATTTTCTCCTGGCTAAGAAGCTCAGAAGTCTCGGCGACAGTTGTGGGAGGCACACTACCCATCTTCTGTAAGGCTTGGAGCAGATATTTGTTTTGCTCTTTTAGTAGCCTTTTTTATTCTTTTGTTTCTTGAAGCTTTTGACAGAGGGCGTCAACCGCGGAAAGAGCTTCCCCCTGGAGACTTTCAGAAGATGTCCCCATTGTGACTTGGGTCACAGTAAAATCTGTCAGAGACAAATCCTTTTTCTCTTTGAGGGGATCGGGGTATGCAATTTCCATGATTCTTTCACCTGCAGCACTTTTAGAGAAGCGTGCAACAGGCTTCAGCTTCTTTGCCCCTTTGGTTGGGATCACTGAAAATTCCATCGGAGCGATGGGAACTTTCCTCTTTTTTTGGCTCAGCTGCTGAGAGATCCAGGCTGGTCCTATGGAAGAAGGACCAGAAACAGAGGAGGGGGCAGCTGTAGTAGAAGAGGGGAAAAACGTGGAGACACGTGGAGGCGGCATTGAGAGAATAGCCGAAGAAGTGTCCACGGGAGGGAGGGAAACTGCAGCTGTGGAAGACATAGGAAGGGAAGGGAGCTCGGAGATGAGGGAAGAAATGGAGGAGGAAAGATCAGTGAGGGAAGAGAAGATAGACGAAGAAGCAGGGGAAAGAGTAGAAGAAGGGGCGGAGGACACGACCAAAGGGATGGTCGCTTGAGTCACTCGAGGAGGGGAAGGAAGAGAAGAAGAAGGGATAGAAGGGACCTCTGTGGTTGTAGCAATGCCAACATCCTGAGTGGATGGGCCTATGGGACTATCCTCCGTTGCTTCTTTCTCTGGTGGATCCAGAGTTATTACCTGTTTTGGCGCTGTGGAAAGAGGACTCTCGGGGGCTTCTTCCTGAGTGGTGCTTGATTCACCTTCTACACCTTTACCTTGAAGCTGCTTCTTGGACCGTGGAGGTGCGTTGCCCAATGGGGATGTTGTGAAATCAACCCCGAGGTAGATTAGGCCGTTCATCTGGCACCAATGTTCTGTCCTCCGCAAGGTTTCCTTTACCCTCTCCTCAATTGTCTGAGGAGCTTTAGTTCTATCAATGGCCGGGAAGGGCCAATCGTCCCCATCTGTATCATTATATACCCTATCTACTTCATCTTCTGTTGTTTGGTAGCCTTTGGGGACAATGGCTACCCCATACTGGATAATTTCTGCCAATGCTAGGCGAGAATGATCCTTTCTTCTGAACTCTACCTCATGGAGGACGTCAATATAAATATCCTCGATCTGAGGAACGTGGATTAGATCAAGCTTTGCTCTTAGCAGGCAGCCCCTTGGGTCGAAGGTGGGCCTGGCTGGGAAGTCATGCTTCAAATTGAGTAACTCCAGCTCTGCGAACATTTCCTTCGCCTTATGGTGGGTAGGGCATGTGTATCGGCCCACTATGAGAGGGAAAGGAGTTCCACCCTTCTTCCTTTTCAGGAATTTTTCGTGGTATGTGACCAGCTGCCTTGACAGTTCCAGTAGAATCAGCTTAGGCCCAGCATACCTTGGTAGCCTGGTTGGCTCTCCCAAAAAGTCGGCAGCCCTTAGATAGGTGAATGTAGGAAATTGGGTGAACAGGGCTCCCCATTTCTCTGTGGCTGCCACTATGTTTTTGGTCATTCAACTATGAGTCATGTTCGGCCTCAGCAGGCAGATGATGTGATAGAAAAACACATCGTTAACTTTTTTGAACTGGGAGATGCTATTCTCCAGCCTCAACTCTAGATAATACTCATATATTTTGACCTGAGGCCAAACTCCACTTCGTGCTAGGCCTGGATAATCCCTCTCTGATGCTGCAGCGTAGACCACGTAGGAGTTCATATGGAATACTCCCGTTATGCTGAACTGTTGTAGCTGCTCAGAAATGGTGCTGCTTATAATTTCCCCCCAGCAAAAGCGCTGATCAGGAAAATTCTTGTTCATTATTTCCAGGTAGCACAACATCCATTTATGGAAGTAATGGGCGTCAGAGAGCCCGAAGACCCTGCTCAAGAAGGTAATGGTATCGTTGAGCTCTTCTGAGAAGTCACTACGGTGGATGATTTGGGGCCACCGGGTTACCACCTTCTTGTTCTTCAAGTAGACTTCGTTCATTAGTTGCATGCATTGGTCTTCATTATCTTCCCAGGCCTTAATACACGCTGCTTGGCTAACGGCCACGAAGTGCCGGTGGTGAGGGATGCCGAGTATGATCTCAAAATGACGGGTAGTGAGGTTAATGACTACCTCGCCCTTGTTGTTTTTGACACATCTTGTGTCTTTGTTGTAACACTGGGCAACCACCATCATGAATTCATTGTTGACAGCGCTGACGGGGATTCCTCCGGTGAAGTGCAGGGCACTGCCTATTAATTTGTCCATCCATGGACTCCTTGTAACTTTCTGAGTTCTGGCCCAGAATTCTTCCATGTCGATATGCCCTAATTCTGAGTCTCTGACGTCCATGCTACATTCGGCCTGTGACTCGGGCATTCTGACCCTTTGATATTTATACTTCATCTCTTCCTCAGTAAGCTTAGCCTTCCCTTTTGATTTGGTGGGTCTCTTGCTGGATGTAGACATATGTTCTTCTAAGATTATCTGTTGATCTGCATGAAGAAGAAGTGAGACCCAATCCGAAAAAGTTGAATTAGCCATTTGATCTTCCATTGGAATGTTAGTAGAAGAAAGAGTTAGAGATTTTTTAGGCTCAGGGCGCAGGAAAAATGCAGCTTACAGGGCTAAATAGGCAGGGCGCACGGGAAAGGGTTGTTGCAAAGATTAAACTGGCGCCAAAGGCACATGGCGCATGCATACTGCAGAGTGCATTTAAGTAAAGGGCGCATGAGAAAATCATGTTGCATGGAGACAGGATGCGCCAAAGGTGCATGGACCTTGCATGTTACATTGGGATTTGGTGCGCCCTTTGGCGCATGGGAAAAGTGTGTAACAGGGACTTTTCATGTGGCAAAGGAAATATGGCGCGGCGCACGGAGGGTTTACACAACACGAATGTTATTGAAAGGAGCGATGCACCTGCACTTTTACGACTACACTTGGCGCAGACATAACTTGTGTTGCATGGGCGCAGGGCGCACTATGGGCGCATGGAAAGGCGATGCAACACTGAATGATGGTGCGCCAAAGGAGCGCAAGTTTAGCTTATGCAGCATGTGGAAGAGGCGCGCCTTGAGGGCGTATGAAAACTTGATGCAACAAGCATGATGGGTGCGCCATTGGCGCGGGTTCTAGTTATGCTGCAGGGGGGACAGACGCGCCATGGGGGCGCAACTGTTTATAATGTTGCACGACGCGCTGGTGCGCCTATGGAAAAAATAGTGTTTTTTCATATGGCTCAACCCTTCTTTCTTTTTAGTTCTAAGGCTGCCTTGGGATATTCGATGGTTCAAGCCAAAAGGGGTTTCAGACCAAGCTTTCAAACTAACACCCTCCACCAGCAAATCTGGAAAGAGGGATGGGAGGAAACAAATAAGGAAAGATGGCACAGGGGAGGGCTAGCTCAACATTTGATATTTTAATACTGCTAAACCACAACCGGACCACAAGCACACCAAGAAACAAGAACGCAAAACACACAAGAGGGAGAAGAAATCTTACCTGGATAAATAACAAAAGCTCGATAACGGGTCCATAACACGTTGAAAGCGACGAGGCAGGGGCTGACAGGCTCAGAAAAATCACATGCACAGCGAATAGTGAAAATGACATTTGGGCGCGCAAACCATATATATATAGTTTAGCTGGACATTAATGCGCCACCCACTTTTTGAAAAGCGCATGAAAACTGCTGTCGACAGGAAAAAGCGTGCGCCCTTTGGCTCACCAAAACGCCTACCAACATGAAATAAAGCGCGCCTTTGGCGCACCAAACGCTATCTCGACAGGGAAATTATGTGCGCCTTTTGGCGCACCAAAGCATTGTGTTGTAATAAGATTATGTGCGCCCTTTGGCGCACCAAAAAGTGGCGCAACAAACATTGTGCCAACACAATGGCGCATGCGTCTTGGTGCACGCAGGGAAGGCTCAACACACTTTGGCGCACAGAAAGTCATGTTAACATTGAAAATCATGCGCCAAAGGTTTTAAAGGGGTGCACCAAAAGTTGGTGTTACATAGCAATTTCATGCGCCCAGCCAAAAAAGGCTCAAAAGACTAAGTTCGAAAAACCAGATTTCCCGGGAAAGGATTTTACAACGTTTCGAACGCAAGGGATCCCTAACGAGGGATCGGGACAAAATTTCGGTATGGTTATCGGTAAAATTTCCCTTGTCAATTTTACGGGATAACAGGGGGATGGTATGTGTTTGGTAGAAACCAAGGCACATGCAAAAAAGTGGTTGGGAGACAAGTGTTACTACAAACAAAGATAAGCATGCATGTATAAGACAAAGAGTAAGCTAGACAAACAATGTGTGAGCTAAAACTCACAAGAAGATCATGTGGACCTTGAAAAGTGGGTTACAAACATAGGAAACCACTCATGATGTCGTAAGAAATTCAAGGCCAATGAAGCGAAAATAATACAAGTGTACACTTAAGACAAAGGGAAAATCCTGCATACAAAGGCATATAACGACAAGTGAGAACAAGAGACGTAGGATACAACCATGATGGAAAATAATCCTAAAAACAAATAATGCACATTAAGCACCCATTAGCATGTTAGAAAGATAAAAATTATGTCAAAATTTTGTATAATCGATAAATTAGTGTGCTATGAAACAAAATGAAATAATAGAACCTTTAGTGTACGAAATTGGATGCCCCCAAGATCTGATGTGGGATTGGTACTAGGTATTACGCAAAACATCCTTGCTACTTGTAGATATTTGTACAATATAAAATCAAAACTAGAAAGAAAGTGAACTCGCATGTGTGTATGATAAAGATAATGACATCTAAGATATCTATCTAATATGCATAATAAAGTGAATATGTACAAGTAAATGTAAGCAAGAGTAAATGAAACCAAGATATGTAGTATGTTGTAGATGGATGGAATGGAATGCAGAGTCAATGATAGGAACTATGTGCCCCTCGAGTGAATGGAATTGTATGCAGTGAGGTTCATTTGTTTATTCCCCCTTAGCAGTCAATAATGAACCGTAAATGAGAGTGTGTCATTGGGAAATGGTAGAACTATGTGTTGTATGTAGTGTGGTGTGAGTAATGTGTAGTGATGATATGTGACATAGAGATGAGGCACAAAAATGCATGATGATGTAGGTTAAGCGTATATCACAACAAGATGATTGAAGGAGTGATGATTTATCCTAAAGCATACATCACTAAAGGATGTTACGATAAGTGATGATTTATCCTATAGCGTATATCACTAAGTGATGTAAGAAGAAGTGATGATGTAGCCTATTGTGTATATCACTAAATGATTCAAGCGGAAGTGATGATGTGGCCTATGGCGTATATCACTAATCTAGGAATGTCACATGAGAAAAAGATAAAAATATTGAATATGTGAGTGTGATGTGGTCCATTTGTGATTGTATACCATCATCATTCCAGTATGGACCGTGAGACTAGAGTGCATCATAGGGTAGTAAGTGCAGCGTGTATAAGTAGATGTGTAAAATTTGTAATATATGTAGCAGATGTGATGATGAGAAATCGTCATGCTATGTATAATGTGTAGTGTGTAATGTAAGATGTGTAGATGCACGTACGATGTAAGGTATAATTTTTAGGATGTAAAATGTAATATCATGTGTATGTATAAAATTGTAAGATGTGTGAAGATATGTGATGTGTAGTGTCTATTGTGTCATGTGTGAAGCTCATGTGTATAGGATGCCATCAACAGTCAAGTGTGAACCAAAGCACAAGAGTGTGTCATCGGGAAATGACAATGCTACTGTGTGTAGATATGCTTATCTTAGGATTTTGGTGTATAATGATGTGAATATGACACATGTGTCGATGCTAGGGGTGTGTGAATGTAATGCCCCCCAAGTGTGTGTATGATGAAGACCACAATCATGTAATTTCATTTAGGAGATCATCAGTATCATGATCAAATCCAAATGGGTAGCGTCAAATACCTAGTAAAAAATAGTGTCAAGTTGATCATGTAAAGATCCATTTAGGTGTAGATTGTATATGCCCATAGCATATTCCTCTTCAGTGAAAGGAGGTAATGGGCATCAATGTGCATACTAGCAAGTGAGATTTTTTGTATATCCAAGAAAGGAGATGTTGTAAATGAACACACTACCAAAGGGCATAAAAAATGAAATATTAATATGATCAAGGTCCAATGTGCCCCCTATATAATCAAGACAAGATTTCCCTAATGTGAGTGGAGAAGAGTGAGGAGGAAAAGTATATTATGAGATGGAATACATGTAGAACATAAGCAACAGTGATAGTGATGAATCCATAATATAGATGAGGATCATGAGTTGGAGGATAAATATCCTCAAAAGTGAAACTGAGCTGAGTCAAACCATCATGTGAACATATAGTGACATCACAAGTAGGATCGAATGTAATATGTTCCCAATACAAATCATTCATGAAGAGTGTGCATGTAAACTATGGGCATACTAATGGAGGTGGCGCATGTCAAGGTACAGGGGATAGATCGATGTCTGTGGACTAGCCAAACCCCTGATAAATAATCATAGCAGTAGTAGTAGTGGGTGGAGGTGGTGGTGAGGAAACAATATCTATCATACAAATAGCACCTTCAAGCGATGGAAAATGAGGTCGTTTGTCCATAGTTTGACGGTCATTAGTAGTATCACTTTGTGGAGTAGGAAGTGTGGTATGAGGATCATAATCGTAATATTTGTATGGATGATGTCATGAAAAATAGTATATTCGATGCCTTCATGTATGAATTTGAAACAATTATGTTTTATACATGAAATGCCTTGCATGGCATGGAGCCATGGTCTACTAAGTAAATAATTATATGAGATCATAAATTCAATAAAAAATAATATTGTGTTAAGGGTTTTATGCCCTACAGTGATAGGAAGAGTAATGTGACCTATGCATGGATGACTAGAACCATCATATGCATGAAGAGAAATACATGATGGACTAACATTAACAGTGGGAAGACCTATCTTTTCAAGGAATGACATAGGACATAGGTTGAGCTTAGATCCATTGTCAATTAAAGTACGCTTGATACCCATATTGTAAATGTGAATCATGATATGCAAGGGTGGATCATTGTCAAAGATAGTAAGATCAACTTAAGGATTAGATGGGAATGCAATATGTTGAGAAAATACATCAACAAATGATTGATAAACTGACTCTGGATGCATGTCAATAGGAATACAAGCAGTAACAAGGAGATGTTAGAATCTATGTCTTAAATCGAGATTGAAAGTAAGAATTAATTAATTGAGATACTCATAATGAAAATATTGTAGAATGAGAAATAAAAGAAAATAAAATAATGAATATCCTAAGAGCGTGAAGATTGAGTAAGGGTTCACAAAAATTACTAAGCTAAAATGCAATATTATAGCCTAATTTATACTCTATGGTAGCAATTAAAAAAAAATTGAAATATGGAAAGTACACCCAAAGCAACTAAGCAATGAAATAATAAAACCCTAAGTTCACATAGGGTTCGAAGAGCCTTAGATTATTTGAAGAGGTTGCAGAACTGTGTCACAGTGGAGACTAGCTAAAAAAGAGTGGAATATCATCGCACAAGAGCCTAGGAAAATGCATATCTAGCATATTGGGAAGGACTGGATCACTTGGAGAAGGATGGGGGTGCCTGGGGTGCTCTGGTCTGAGTTTTGGGAAAATTGGTCTGCAAAAATGGTCAGAACATAGGTTTGATATGGTCACTAGAGCTTTACACTTTTTCTCCTTTTTTCACGTGTATGCCACTGTAATATCGTTAAGGTCACTGTAAACCTGTAATGAATGAATCACTTGAAAAACCCCAAACAAAGAATCAAATCCTAAAAAATAAAAATTTAAATGAAGAGTTCAGACTGTCCTCAGCCGCCACGATGGTGGAATTACAATTGATTGTTGCACTACATCTCATACCCAATTTAGTTTTGTGTGTGTGTGTTGAACTTAAAGAAGTGAGCAAGTAGCTAGGTGTAGAATGTAAATAATGTGTGCATGGAATAGAATAAACTCCCCTCCTATGAAGTGTGATGCAAATGAACCATCCTTTTTCCCTTGTGATGGAGCTAGATGGATGCAAATGGAGTAATAGAAGCCTTGATAGATGCAACCTTAGGTGGTGATTGAAAGAGGGTTTGAAAACCCGCAAGTGAGGATCACGAGGGACGACGTGCACATCAATGGATGTATGAACGGCAGCATGAAGAGATCTCAGGAGGAGCGAGCATCAACCGAATGTGCATGCAAAGATTCGACAAACACGGGAAGAACCTGGTTAAGCCATAAAACTCTCCTCTATCTCATAGATCAAATGGGGTGTACATATAGGAGGTGCTGAGTAACCCCCAGTGCTGTAATCATGACAACTCAAGTAGAGAGGGGGAGTTACATTCCCAAAATAGAAGTGTAACTCCCAATGACACATATGATGCACTGACATGCATTGACACTGACGCACTGACACGTAAGAGAATCTCATAATGACTAAATGACACATGGACCTACAATCTCACCTAAGTGAGATGACTCACCTAATGATGTGGAAAATACACACACCAACACCACCCCTTCATCATAACTTAGGATGAGGCGGCAGGTCAGAAATGAGAAATGGGTCCCGACACAAAATCCTGATGAGGTACCCATGTACAAGAAAGAAGTCCCAAGCAGTGAAGGAAAACCCAGTGGGAAAAAAATCCACCACAAGAGAACAAAACACACTCTCTAATCTAAGAAAGATGCCAAATATGGGTCCCAGATCATAGACGAGCCTGAAAAGGTACCCATGTACAAAGAGGCAATCTCTCGAAAAGAAGAAGAAGAGAGAAGAAGAAGGAGATGAGAGGAATGCAGAAGATGCCATGGACGGATCTGAACTCTGCAGCTCTAGGAGGTCTCCTAGAAGAATGTCGATGATGAGATCCTCTACCTCTAGACTGAAGAAGAGCCACCCACAACGAACTATGTGCCTGCCCTTAGGAAGGATAGAAATGACATGCTGGAAGTCTACCCACTCCACGAAGGAAACTAAAGGCAGCAACACGAAGAACTCTGAGTCTGGTGCACTGAAGTGTGACATAGGTCTAGTGAGTGAGTGCCAAGGAACCGAAGGTAATGCCACGTGCATAGAACTGTCAGAGTGAAGAGGAACACCCACAGAAAGGATGTCCAAGTGATGTGAAGGGAAAAAAACATCCTCCACAACAGAAAAGGGATCCACAGCTGAGGGTGGATCAATGAAGGTCTCCGAAAATGTGGAAGTGGTACATGATTCCCAGAAGGGGAACTCCCAACAACAGAGATGATGAACTCCTCTGAAACACCTGTAGATGGATGAGGGACCTGTAGTGCATCACAAGTAGACTCTGCGAAAAGATGACTAAGGTCAGGCAGATACTCGTCCCAATGAGGGGGCTCAACAAACAGAAGAGCGATGTCATGATAGGTATAAGTCATCTAATGAAGGTAGAGGAGTGGAATGGGCCTCACACACTTGAAGGTGGAAAGGAGGCGGGTGTGATGACTGTGTGAGATTGAGTAGGAGACTGCTCGATATCTGATGAGATGTGGGAAGTGTCAACACTGTCTTGGAATAGTGAGAGAAAGAGGAGAAGAGTCCTCTGTAGTACTCTCGACATCAGAACTGGATGCACAATCCTCATCATCAGAAGTAGAACCAAGTGAGCCTGTGTCAGTGGAAATGTCATCACACGAAGAAAGAGGAGACAACTAAATCAGCAGTAGGCATAACAATGGTGGCAGTATGTGAAGGGTCTCCATAGTAAGGACTGAAGAATGCTCCAGACACGGTGAGGTGGATCTGAGTCTGCCACGTGAAACCAGAGAGAACTGAGAGACATGCATCATCATGTGACCAAATACATGGTCACAAGTGTCAAGGAAGTCCTCTAGATGACGATGATTCAGTGCGGGTGTAGGAACTGGCCCAAGAAAGAAGGGTAAAAGACCCTCGTGGGTGAAGTAACGTTCCATGGAAGCATGCCAAGCTAAATAGGTCTCTCTCCCGGTGAGAAGTGGTAGAGGCTATAAAAGTGCAATCCTATGATGCTCACGTCTGGAAAGAGCACTCTCCATGATGAAAAAAAATGCAAGATGCACAAAAGCAAGATGTCGGACTCGGTCGATAATGCGTATGCGTGTGAAAACCCAAGAGTACAAGCAACCCCCCCAAAATGTGGCACTTTATAAAATTAGTGCATTTACAAAATCAGATAATTCCATCACGTAATGTGCAAAAAATCATGCAACTTTGACCAAGGAAGCGCTAAAAAATGAGCAGCGAGTCAAAAGTTATAGCATTAAAATGATTCCCGCAACTGATGGAAAAATGCACTAGATGTTACAAACGCATTAAAAAAGTGCCCGAAATGGGTGCAAAGGGTATCGTGTGGGTACTCATTGGAAACGGCATAAAATTTTAGGCATAGTTTGTTTTGACTACGAGGGGGGATTAGCCTCCTGCCAACCCCGGACCTCGCCCTCTGTCTTCGACGCTCATAGGAGGGTATTAAATACAAGCAAAAATAGAACCCAATAAATTATTACAATGCCATAAAGAATGTTTTTATCATCAAAACACTTTAAAACATTAACCTCCAAAAAATGTCTGGAAAGGAGGGGCCCACACTGTATGGAAGAATGGCACTGTTGATCAAGCTGGCTGTCGAGAGAAGGAAAACCACGTGCAAATTAGAGGGTTGTGCTCAGTGTTGGAGGCACAAGGTGCAAAGAGTTGGAATAACGTGGCAGGAGAGCTGCTGGAGGCATGTTAGCCCAAGTTGCAAAAAAAAATTTCCAATGCAGAAGAATGTTGGAGCATGTGCAGGTCAGAAAAAACGTAACCGCAATGCAAAAAAAAACATTTTCTGGAGCTGTGTGCACTCAGGAAAGGTGCATGGAGGAGATCCAAACGGTGCACTGCCAGGGTGCTAGAATCTGAACATTTTGGGAATGCAGCTGGTGAATGTTTTTCAACCCAAACATTTTTCAATGCACCACAGCTGGAAATCCAGTTTTTTTTTTCAATGTAACAAAAAAAATGCTTCAGCAAAAAATGGTTTCAAACAGCCAGGCAGTTAAGACGTTAGACATTCAAAAGAGGATCTGAAATGACCACGAAAAAGCCACCCTTGTAGGAGAGAATGAGCACGCTGAACAGACTGGAGCTACCAGATGACGGCCGTTGTTTGAAGTTCGTAAGGAGGCAGAGCACATGAAAATGTAGGAAGTAGATATAAATGCAGGTTTTTTGAGGAGCGACCAGTAGTGGAGCCTTGGAGTCAGTTTCTAATGCAGTTCAGGTTGAAACGTTGTTGTGGTGATCGAAGTGGTGCAAAGGAGAGGTCAAGGACATGTGGTTAGTAGTGGAAGGTTTGTTGTGTTTCCTATTCAACCAATACAAGTCAATAATGGGTTCCAAAAGAGATTCCACAACGGTTGGAAAGCTCACAAACCACAAGCTAGCACCGAAAACAGTGCTGAGATTCGAAGGCTCACAAACAAACTGCAAGTTCCAACGAAAATGTACAATGTAGCTCCAAAAACGTGCCAGATGCAAAGTAGGTCACAGGAAAGTGCAGAGGAAACAATGTATCAGTGCAGGTTGCAGAACAGGTGAAAACACCCAAGGAGCAACTAAAAAAACAACTTTAGATTTAGAACTGACAAATGGAGCCAAGTGACGAGTTAAGAGAACACCTCGAAGGTATGAAGAGTCCAACATGAAGGAAGGAAATACTATGAGGTTCATTGCAAGCCAGTTATAGGATCCAACACTTCTAAAACTACCAACAACTACACCGGCCTAGGAACTGCAATCTGAAGCCCAATCCTAGAAAAATGCCTCCGAAAGATGCATGAGAACATCAAGGAAAACCAGAAACCACAACACACCGGAAACTCACATGAGCAAACGAAACCCAAGAAAAACCCACGAACACGAATAGAGGTATAAAGCCCTGAAATCAATGCAAGAAGCAGCACGACGATTGGAATATCCATTACAACACACGCTGAAACGAGATCTGAATATCATGCTGGAAGCCAGAAAACATGCACAGAAACACCGATGAGTGCATGGATCCACAAGATCCACTCTGATACCATGAAAGAGGGTTTGAAAACCCACAAGTGAGGATCACGAGGGATGACGTGCACATCAACGGACGTGCAAACGACAGTGTGAAGAGATCTCGGGAGGAGTGAGCATCAACCGAATGTGCATGCAAAGATTTGACAAACGGGTAGAACCTGGTTAAGCCATAAAACTCTCCTCTATCTCATAGATCAAATGGGGTGTACATATAGGAGGTGTTGAGTAACCCCCAGTGCTGCAATCATGACAACTCGAGTAGAGAGGGGGAGTTACATTCCCAGAATAGAAGTGTAACTCCCAATGACGCATATGACGCATTGACTGACGCACTGACGCATAAGGGAATCTCATAATGACCCCTAAATGACATGTGGACCTATGATCTCACCTAAGTGAGATGACTCACCTAATGATGTGGAAAATACACACACCAACAATTGCATCTTGAACATATTCTAGGGTCCATTCATCCTCTTCTATAATGTGAATTTAATGGTATCTACTCTTTAGATCAATCGTACTAAAGTATTTCATCACCACTTAGAAAATAAATACCATGTCATCCATATATGATAATTGCTATAAATCTATACTTGATGATGAGTCTTGTAACAAATGATTTTCTAGCACAAATGGGGTCAATGTTCTCACTGAATATTCACCTTATACCTGCATAAACCTTGGAATATGTTCAAAATATACTATCAATAGAAATATCAAATTTGAGGAACATAGATTTAAAGTCAAAAAATCTTTATGTAATCTAGCAATGAAATATAGAAATAGAATTATACAACTGATATATGATGCTTACAACCTCTTACAACCATATTTTGTATAGTCATGGATCCACTTATATTATGTCACTCAAGTATGGATAATACTCCATTTAGGTCATAATACAATAATCAATAATGTTACACCTTCACTATGCCATGTCATGTCACATCACTTACAAGAACATGTGTTATGAGCCTTAAGATCACATCCAAACTCTTCTTTGATGGTTCTAATTGGGACCCCCCAAAAACCTGAGCTAATTTAAGAAGGAAATTGGGTTCTACTTATATATCAACTATTCATGTCACCTTATAAGACTTTTAAAATTTCAAGATTGTAAATTATTTGGAAACTTTATAAAGATCCTTTATAACTAACCCAAAACACAACTAGTTAACCTTCTCCTAAACTTAAATTTTTAAAAATTCAATGCTAATCCAAGTTCATGGCTTGAACAATATTACACACATACATGTTGCACATTATATGAGGTTGTAGATAATACTAGATTCCCACTACATAAAGGAAGTGCACACTCAACAAATCTCCTATGCAATGGATGTTTGCACATTAAATAGAATGCAACATTGTATTTCATTCTTTACCATTCTTAATATAATGCTTCAATGTGTCCCAATCAAAATAATATGCATACTTCTTTGAAACCATAACTGGACTCAATACTCTTCTACTATTATGGTATGATCTAAGGATTTCTTACTGACGGCTTTGGAGGATCTTACACCAAACACCTTTAGGAAGACTTTTGAAAAATTGATCTTCTGAATTTCAAGGAAACTGAACATGTTTCATGTTATTTCATAGCATCTAAAACACTTAGTCAAGTCACATATTTATCCTTCTATCCCTTCGATTTGACCAAATACTCAGTAGTGTCTATTTTTGGTGTTTCTTCTTGATCATGGTACCTATTAATGAAGTGTCATCACACTCCTTAGTGTCTAGAATATGCATGTTCTCTAATGCATGATTTTCCAATTCATACTCAGGTATTTTGTGAGTGAGCTCCAAAAGTGGTCAGAGGTTTCCATGAGGTCTATCATGAATAGAGTGATGTGTAATAAGTGTTAATGAGCTTCTTGTTCTTAAGATGGAACTCATAGGTCATAAAAATATTCATTGAGAACTTCCATGTATTGATTCAATCGCATTCTATCACCTCTTCCTATAGTTCAGTTTCAGGATTATATGTTAGCCTGAGAAATGAAGCTTCCATAGGTCATGCTATGACCATGTATCTAGTGATAATGTTGTACTTATCTTTTTTGGATCGCATAACATGTGTTATAAGTATGGTGTATGTTGAAATCTTATTCTAGCAATACTAATTGAAGACACATGCTAGAAGGCATGGGAAAACCATTGTGTGGTATTATTAAAGGTATGCCTACTTCAGACTCCTTTCTTCTTGATAGGCACTCAACTTTAGTAAAATCAAGTCAAGAGGTTGATGATAATGCATGAAAATTTATTTTTGTCTCTACCGAGCTCTAAGAAATGCCATTCCCAGCTAAAAATTCAAGTTTGGAGTGCTCACTTGCACTTTGCATGGGGACTTGATCCTTTCATCATATTTATCTTTATACATGGAGATAAGCCTCTTTATCACCAAGTTGGAATGAAGTTAAATGATCCTCTAAATTTATGAACGATCTGTTAAACAATTTAAAGGTCAAAACATTTACATAAACCCTCCTAGAGCAATGTGCAAAACCATTCATTTATGGTCTAGTTTTTACAACTCTACAAGATGATGACTTAGGGTTGTACTATAATTCTTGGACCAACATATTTTGGGTAACTATTTTCATGTTCTAGGTCAATTTTTTTAATGTAGAAAAAATCCCCTTGTTTTGTGAATTTTTTTGTTATGAGACGAATAACCTTTACAAATGGTATAAAAAAAGTGTTCCAGACCTCATCTTGGGGATGTGTGACTAGTTTTCATGAACTCTTCATGTTTGGTTTATTAAAAAAGTGACAATCCAGGTCTTCGTAACGTATGACCTAACTCATATAAATCCATTAGTGGGTCAAAACTAGTCATGATGGGTATAAAGGTTCTGATATTCTATTTATGATGTAGTATCCATGTTCTTTTGACAATCAATAGTATTTAAAGTTCAAGTATGATGTGATAGTGCTCTTGGTTTGGTCAGTTGAGGTGTTTTTTCAAATTACATCCCTAATGGCCTAAGCATGTGCTATGGTAGGATGTCAAGAAGGTTGATTGGAGAATGTGCAATGTTTGCTTTCACCTCTCATGGGACATGTATATGAATGTTAGTGGATGCACAATTACCCACAACCCTCCTGAACTTTGTTCCAAGTTGAGGAAGTCCTTGCAATACAAGGTTTTGAGGTGTTGAGAAGCAGTTGATATCAAGACCAGTTCTTAAGGGCTAAAAGAATAATTTAGTAGACAATTTCTAGGAGTTGCAAAGGTTTCAAGAAATTATAGCCCAAGATTAGTGAAGGTTAAGACCATACAGAAGGGTCGGGACCAGAGAGATGTTACCTTTCAAGTAGATGTGATAATTTTGACCATGTTTAGTGTTTTGGTGTCCATATTGTTTGCTTTTGGAGAAGGAAAATTAGGTTCTTAAGACCTAATAAGAGTTGTTTGCAAATTGGAGTTATCCATGGTGAAGATTGTTTTTGTAGAATGTTTCATGCATGGATATGCAGCTTCCCATTTTTTAAAATGTGTGATAGATCCTGTGGAGACATTGAACTAAATCTTGGGTTTCATGCCTGAGAGAATTACAGAATTTTTGACCCTTATCGTAACTATAACAAGTGATTAGAGCCTAGGGGGGAAAATAAGGGTGAGTTTGTAGTGGACTTAGGAGGACTTGCATTGGAGTCAACTTGGACATATTTTATAAATACATGTAAGTGTGTTTTCTATGTTCATTTATGAAGAACATGTAAAATGGTACAAATTATGCAAATAAGGTGTGAAATGAGAAAAGAAATATTAAAAAAGTAAAGAATGTTTTATTCTCATTTGATCAACTAGTGGAAAGAGGGATTTTCCGAGTAGAAGAATACATAGATTCGTGTTTAGTGGGCTAGAGAGCATAGAAGAAAAGAGGATAGAAGGTGAGAAGGAAGAATGTAGTATACTATATAAGAAGATTCAATGATTATTTGACCTAATAGAGATTTAGGTGCATGTATGAGTGCCTAAAAGTGTGCGACCCTTGAAAGGTTTATGAGGTGTATGAGTTGACAAAGTGATCACAATCAGTTATAGAAGAAACTTTTTCTTAGTGAAAATTCTTTACGAAAGTGGATTAGTAGGTAACTTAAGTTAATTGGTTGTTTAATCCTCCTTATTGATTGGTGCCCTAAAAAATATTTAGGGGTTGGTGCTCCTTTTGGGAAGGTGTCCATTCACATGTAAATGAGAGAAAAATGCCCCTTGTGAGTGGGTGTTTCACTAAGGAAAAATATCAGTTGTTGGATAGACCACATAAAGAGGATTAGTGGGTTTTATTCCCCTTGAGGGATATCCTTTGACTTTCCATCACTGCATTGAACTTGAACATTACTGTCTATAACTTCCCTACCATGAGGGATGATGGTCATTTGTGATGGTGTCAAGTTCCAGTGATCAGCTACCCCTTTTGATTATCTTTTCATTCTTGAATTACTTTGATGATCTTCTAATGAATGCATTGAAAATGGACTCCTCTTATCTAAGGTTAAATTATTCATGATTTCATCTCCATATGACCATGGATCAAAGAACTAATTCTTCCATTACAATTTTCATTGAAATGTTCTCAAATAGTCATCTAGTGGACATGTGATTCAAAGTAGATTAACTGTTTGCACACGTCATTCTACTCAGATGGTCATTGATCTATTCCTGGTGATTTCCAAACCTCAGTTTTGATATTCTTGCTAGATAGTCCTTAATATCATCGCATGAGGGATGATCATTTTCCATTTTATTTTCCTCACCCATGTACAGGAACTAATTTTACTTTTAGGATATCTTAGAAAGACACAGGTATGCATTGTTTGTACCTAAGTAACTATGTTTTGAGGCATGGAGTGTATGAAAACACTTCAGGTCTCATGGATGGACTGGTAAAATCTCATTCCAATGGTATGGATTACAAAGAATTTATTGACCATGGAGAATACATCTTTCACACTTCTCTATTGAAAAATTGGATATCTATTATAGTGCTTCATTAATTATGAAGGAGTTCAAAACATTTTTGTATGCATGGAATAGTAGGTGTGTTGACTGAAGGTCATAATGTCAAGGTTTCCCATTTTCCAAAGCTCATTGAAGTCTGATTAAACCACATTTAAGTGCTAGATATTACTCAAGGGAGTAATGTGAATCAAAATAAAGGGATTGAATAAGAGGAGTGTTCAGGGTCTAAGAAGATTTAGACATCATGAAGTCAATCAAGTGTACATGGACAGACAATTGTTCTTTATTGAGGACTTCACCTTCCCTTGATCTCAGGTAAGCTCATACTGATGCTTAATAGTGAGGTTTGTTAAAAATGTAGGGATATATCTTTTTAATGACCTAGCTCTCCATATGAAGAGTACTGGGTCAGTTTCATGGGATCAGTTATTCTCATTTCATAGTTGTGTATGTCTTATCTACCATTTTGTGCCAAAACTCAACGAATTGAGACACCTAAGCATCAGTTGTAGATTCAAGAATTAATTTTATCCTTTAGAGGTAAGTGGGTTTGAGTTTTCTAAAGTTTAGGGGATATCTTCAGACCACTAGATAAATTTAGTTTAGTGTATGGTGTCATTAATGATATGGCTTGATGATAGTCATTGAACCCATAACAATGATATGACCAAGAGAGTGTTTTTGAGACCTGAATTGGCATGCACTATTTGAGATACATGTAGTTAGAAACTAAGACCCCTGCTTGATTTTGGGTAGGAGAAGTGATTGATTGATCTGAAAACGTGAGTTGTATTTTTTTTACTTTTAAAAGTTTCCAAAGATAAAAATTTTCTTAACCAATTTTAAGTATTCTAAAATCCACAAATTGATTAAATTCTGATTATTATGCATCCATATAAATGCAGAAAACTTGTGTAGCAAATAAATAATCAAGAAACTGAAAACATTCAGATAACAAACAAGATTGTTTACGGGGTTCAGAAATTCCTACATCCCCAGGTTCAAATTGAACCGATCCATTAATAATATTGAAATTTAAGTACAATAACTCTTAAAAATAACCAATAATGAATCAAAAATTGCAAATGAGCTGATCAATGTCCCAAGAACTCTGAAAAATAGCAGAAATTGTCCCAAGAACGATCTGTGGCTCCTACAGTGTTTTCACAGTGTGATCTCCCTGCAACTATGTTATAAAAACACCTACAAATGGAGATTTAAATAAATTCTATGAAAAAAAAATCATATATCTGAGATCATATCTAAATTCTGAACACTTTTCATGTTTACACCAAGTCACAATTTGGACCAGAAGTGCATTGAAGTTTGTGTTTTCCAATTAGTTGTCTTGTAGATCCCTGTTAAAAAATGCATTCAAAGCTTCCAAAAATAGGTTAAAACTCAACAAAAAATATCAAATCTTACATATTTGGAATTGTCTCATAATTTAATTCATTTCATCTTTTTACTCCAAGTTTCCAATCTGAGTGCAAGGCCTTCAAAAATGGCGTTTTCAGAGATCTGCCTCCTTATCCTCCTTTGCACAGACCTAGAATGCTATCTCTCTATAAATCTCTGCAAGCTCCTTTTATAACTTGTGTCTAAGCCTCCTAGTTGGTGGATCGGCTAGGCACTTATGCATTTAGAACCACGAGCCCCACCTGGGTTCCATTCTTGCTCCCCATGCATTTGACTTATCTCTTAGGGAACAATATCCCACATTTGGCGCATTTTAAAGTGGAGGAGGTTTTAAAAAGGTAGGCGGTGCATTGTTTAAGTGGCTTAAGAGCCACCTTAGCCATGGGAAGTGGGCACATTTAGTTGGTTGGAAGGATGGCACATGGATATGACATAGCCATAGTATTTTTAGGTGCCTAGAATAATGCCAAATATAATGCGTGGCATAGGTAATAGGGATTTGGATTAAATCCATGGCACATATGTAATATGGATTTGGATTCAAATGCATGGAATATGGCAAAGTGGACTTACCAAGTAAATATAATTTCGACCCATGTAATGTGGTATGGAAATAATTAACTCAGTCAATAGTATATATTCCACTTGTCGTCTCACGATAGGAAAATTGAGCAAATTCGACGAGTGGTGGCAAGCCACGTGGTGGCTTGTGGACCCACCACGTTGGCGATAATGACCATTAGTCCACACGGCGGTCGGGCTCCCCTCCGTAATAAAAGTTGAGACCTCTTTTGTTCCCATACACCATTTTTACGCTCATCAAAGACCGGTTATCAAACAACCAACAAACAACTCCCTTTTTCTCCTTTTCGCCACGTGTCACAGTGCGATTGGTCCATTATTGACCATGTTGACCAGAGTTGACTTTCTTGTTGACCAAACTTTAACCAGACATAACTAGAGCTCAGAGATGTCCTGTTTGTCACATTCTTACAGTCGTCAGGAAGCTCTCTTGAGATGATCTACTACACTAACACCATTTAGGGATGTTTAGGGAACATTTTTCAAAAATGATCCCCTGATCACACCTCCCTACTGAGAAGGCTTTTTGTCCACAAAAAGTTGTGTATCAACCCACAGATACATGCTATCTCTTCTTGCATTACATAAACACATAAAATAACCTAGAATAACATTATAGGTTAAATAAATACAAATATTTGATTAGCTAGTCACATAACCGATCAGATAATAACACCCAATTAAGCTAGTGTTCAACTGAAACGCTGCAACCCTGTCAACTCTATGCACAACTGTGAACTGTCATACCCCACTGTAATGCCATCATAAATAACTGACCAGATAATAACACCCATTCTATTACAGAAAGCTAGTGTTCAACTGTCACTTTGTGATACGGCCTATTACCAAAAATTACAATTCCATAACACAGATCAGTATACAAGACATCTAAACTGCCCACAATTAGGCTAGTGCCCACTGCCCATCTGAAACTGTAACAACTGCAAGTATTCACTATCAGAATAAAATAGACTATCAACACCCAAAAATAGCTATAGTCAACAACTGAATCCACGTGAAGCTGCCAAAACATTATATCGCCATCACAAATAATAAGTCAGATAATAACACACATCTATAACGGAAGCTAGTGTTCAAATGACACTTGGTGATTATGTTGATAACAACTCCAAATATTCACTATCCAGAATAATTAAACCATCAACACCCAAAATGGCTATAGTCAAAATATGAATCAACGTGAATATGCAAATATTCTATCCATACACTGAACTGTAAAGGGATAGATCATAAACTGTATGCTTACCCAAAGTGGTGAACTGCCATAATCTGCAAAATGATCACCTAGTACCTTTGCAAACCAGTTTGTTAGTGTAATAAATTTACACCCTAATTGCAACCACAGCTGATAGTTACAAAAATCAAATTTTCCCAAAATAAGTGTCTTACAAAATAGTGCAAATAACACATGTGGATACAAGTTTTTCTATTTATTACAATATCAAATAGGTGCCCGAATAGGTCTTATAAGCATCCATAATATTTGCACAAATGACAACACTATAAAACTGCAAGTTTCAAATTTAGACATGCTACTGATGCCTATCCCTGCATACTATTTTCATCAATGGAACTACCAACCAATCTGAGAAACCAAAACATGAGTATGATGAACCTATCACTCAAATCTTCTCTTCAGTTGTTTCCATTCATTTTCAAAGCTAAAATATCAATAAGAATCCCTAAAATATAGCTCTGAAAAAATTTTCTTGCCTACTATTAACAATTTATCGTAGTGCAAATATAAAGTTGAGGAGTGCTTTTCCCAACCAATCACTTGGGTTTTTCCATTTTGGTTGTTTTACCTCCTCAATACAAAAATGAGTTTTAGTTAGGTTTAGCACTATTGGTTTTAGAATACTGTTCTTTTTAACAACTTTCCAATTTTGTTGTTTAGTAACAAACCAACAAACCTTAACATCGTGACCATTTCTATTACAATGGGAACAAAATTTAACTTCCCTATTTTTAGGAGTCTTACCCATTTTTCCATTCTCAGAACTCTGTCTATGAGAATGATTCCCCTATTTAGGAGAGGTAACATTCTTGCCATTTCTCGCCTTTCCTTGGTGAGATTGGTCTTTAGCACCTACCTTATCATTCACAAAAGGCCTTAACTTCTTAATCAAATTTTTCCTCTTCCAACAATATACAACAGAATGATTAGTACTTTCACAAAATGTGCAAGGGAAAGCATATTTCTACCTACCAAAGCTATATTGTTCCAACTGAAAGAGTGTATTAGAAGCTTTAGGATTTGATTTTCTCTTAGTGATATTTTTAGTGTAAGTGGAAGGAGGTGGAATCCGATTACCTCTTTTACCTTTTTTCTTACACCTTTCATTGTTCCTCCTGATGGCGAAATCCTGCAATTCTAGTGGCATAGATCCTTGGCTGTTGGAAGCTTGTCTTCCTTCAGCTGCTTTGGAACTTTCTCCAATTTCCATTTTCCCACTAGAATAACCCAAACCTACAAACCGAGGCTGATCCTCTACCTATACTAGGTTAGCATCACCTTGTCCATTTTTACTAAGGCCCTTTCCGTTAAATCCTAACTTAACCATTAGCTTAGACCCAATTTCCTTAGTGTTTTTTTCAAACTGACCCAAAGGAATATCTGAAACTGAATGAGAGGAAGAATTAAAATGTGAACAACTTACAGTGCATTCTTGTCATAGTACCTGCATCTAATTTGGAAGGCATTTCCTTCTTATTTTCACCTTGTTGCAGCTTTTCCAAGAGGGCATCCTTGGTCCATATTTCTTCCTACAACTCTTTAACAAAGCCCATCAAATTCTTTCTTTGCACAAGCATCTCATTGACATACTCCTCTTTCTTGGTTATAGAGATTGTGGCTCATATTTTAACCGCACTATTTCCTCTTCTAAGGAATAGAATTTGTCTCTTAGGAAATATTTTTCTTCCTGGAGTTGGCGGTTTATGGCTTCAAGCTCATCCAGTTGCTCCTGTTTGGATGACTTGCCCATGATTCCCTATTTCCTGCAAACAACTTGTAACTCCAAAACTGCACACTGCGAAAGAAGATTAACAAGCCCCAAAATGTCTGCACACTGAAAAGTGAAATCAATACTGAAACTGAAGCCAAATTTTCAAACACAATTAGAATCTAATCCAGAAATCTAACTGCTCTGATACCAAACTTGATATGAAAACGTGTGTTGTATTTTTTTTCACTTTTAAAAGTTTCCAAAGATCGTGATTTTCTTAACCAATTTTAAGTATTCTAAAATTCAAAAATTGATTAAATTATGATTATTAATCATCCATAGAAGTGTGGAAAACTTGGGTAACAAATAAATAATCAGAAACTGAAAACACTCAGATAACAAACAAGATTGTTTACGGGGTTCGGCAATTTCTACGTCCCCGAGTTCGGATTGAACCGATCCATTAATAATATTGAAATGTAAGTACAATAACTCTTACAAACAATCAATAATGAATCACAACTTGCAAATGAGCTGATCAATGTCCCAAGAACTCTGAAAAATAGCAGAAACTGTCCCAAGAATGATATGTGGCTCCTATAGTGTTTTCACAATGTGATCTCCCTGCAACTGCGTTAGAAAAATACCTAAAAATGGAGATTTAAAAACATTATATGAAAACAAATCACATATCTAAGATCATCTCTGAATTCTAAACACTTTTCATGTTTACACCAAGTCACTTTTTCGAACGAGAAGTGCATTGAAATTCGTGTTTTCCAACTAGCTGTCTTGTAGATCCCTGTTAAAAACTGCATTCAAAGCTTCCAAAAATAGGATAAAACTCAACAAAAAATATCAAATCTTACATCTTTGGAATCATCTCATAATTCCCTACATTTCACCTTTTTACTTTGAGTTCCCAATCTGAGTGCAAGGCCTTCAAAAATGGCATTTTCTGAGAACTGCCTCCTTATCCTCCTTTTCACAGACCTGGCACCTTCTCTCTATAAATCTCTGCAAGCTCATTTTATAGCTTGGCGAGCTTAGTTGGCGGATTGGCTGGGCTGATATGCTTTAGAACCATGAGGTTCGGGGTTCAAATCTTGTTCCTATTCTTTTGTCGTGGCTTTATGGATCAAAGTGGGTACATATTCATTGTTTATTAGCTAAAGAGCCATTTTGACCGCTATTTAGTGTGGACCTATGTGGAATGTGCCAAGTTTGGAGGGATAAGCTGCGTGGAATTAGAATAAAATGCATGGCACATAGAATATTATTCAAAGTGGTGGCAAAGGAAGTTAGCATATAATGCGTTGGAGATTAATATGGGATTAATATTATCTAAATATGAAATTAGACACAAATGAAATATGACAAATAAGACCACTTGTCGACCCTCGATTGGAAAATTGAACAACCTTCATTTTTCCCTTTTTCTCCTTTTTCCACGTGCCGCATTGCTATTGGTCCATTATTGACATGTTGACCAGAGTTGAATTTTCTGTTGACTGAACTTTGAACGAACATAACTTGAGCTCATAGTGTCGATTTTTCACGTTCTTATAGTCATCAGAAAGCTCTCTAAAGGCTCTACTACATTGGCATGGTTTAGGGAAGTTTAGGGAACATTTGACACTAAAATTTATCCCCTGATCATTTATAGTATAATGTATTGAGTCTTGTCATGATGAAATATGCATATTAACATTGTAGTGCTCAAGAGAAGTTGATCTTAGGGGGAGCTAGTCAAGATTTATTTTTATCCTAGCAGGTTTGAATCATCAAGAAGGTATGAAATTTTCTTATGTTGTCTGATTTTTTTGTTTGTACATTGGATGAACATGTTTGATGTAAGTCAAAAATGTCAATGTCTTATTTTTCCTCAAAATATATCTATCAAGAGGATGTGAGTTTAAGTTGTCTATGAGATTACTTTTGGAATCATTCATAAGGACTCATGGGGATTCAATCAGGTATGTAGCTCACAGTGGGTAATAGGAGATAATTTTTTGTTTGACAATCTAATTTGTATCTTGAGGTTTGTATTGTTTCGTCAAAGAATTTTCATGAAGGATTGAGTATTCTATGAGCGTCAAATAAGAATATTCAAGACCCAATAGGTGGTAAATTAGGTTGAGATAACTGTGGGTAGAGATATGATGACCTGGTCAAACATATAAGTTACATGACTTTCAAAATTGAAGAGAAAGATTGAAAGAAAAAAATATGGGGCCTGGGTAGAGTTCTTTGAGTTTGTTGGTCCAAATGGGTATGTGGGTCTAGCTTGATCCTTTTTGTGAATTTTGAAGCCATGATGAAGATTGAATAAGTGATTTTATGAGTCATGAAGGAGTGAATGACTCAGGAGGAGATTGTGAGCACATTCAATATAGGTATGATTGATTCTAGAAAAGTTTGAAGATGTGTTACAAAGATGATGTCATATTTTATTTGAAAGGTTTGTAATTCCTATAAAGACAAAAATTATGTTCTTTAAGAAGGATTGCAGGTGTGAGTGAGTGAACTATATTGCCTATTTTCTTGTAAATGAAATAAATACAAATGTTGATCCTTAGGAGTGTTGTTTCAGTTATTTGATATTTATAATGATGCTACAAGATGCTTAAAGGCCTAACAAGGTATTGAGTCAGTTTGAGGTATGTTTTTCTCAGAGATGTGAAGGTTGGGTTATATGATAAGAAATTTTGGAGCTTTTTTATAAACAAGAAATGTTAAGTTTTGTCTCAGGGGGGGTTGTTTGGTTCTAAAAAATATTGTTACTCTAATATTTTTTCCATAAAGGAAAGTTTGGTCTAATGAAGAGTTCGATAAGTTATGTAGTATTTTTTTAATGATCACTTCTTTGTCTAAGTTCAAAAGGTACAGTTGATAAGACACACTTTTTTAAAGACAAGGAGTCTTTGTTCTAACTAGAGAAAGGTATATGACAGTGTTTCAAAAACAAGTTTGTATATAGGTATGATTTCATATAGTAAGTATATGATTTGAAGTCAAGTTAAAACTCTGTTTGAGAAGGTTTTCTAGTTCATTATGCATGGATCAAAGGATTGAAGGTGTGCATAATTCAGGGAGATTTTTGAGTTTTAATTTCAAGAAGATGTGATTGTAGATGGTACAAGTATGAACATGTTTTGTATATTTTGAGTGAATATTTGTAAAGACAAGGAGAGAAAGTGTTGGAAACACAAGAAATGAGAGGTGAGGGGTGAATCAGTGCTTCTTAAAAATTTGAAACCAATTTCAAGCCTTAACAAACCATTCAATCTTGATTAACCTTTACCATGAGGAAACAATGACATTTAAGCATAACCAAATGAAGAGAAAGCACACATGAAGAGAGTACAATGTGGGAAACCCTTAAAGGGAGAAAAAACCACCACAATAAATTCACTATTGTGGAAAATTTTCCCATAATAAACTACAAGTATTTCAATTTTTTGATAACTCACTCGACTTGAACCACCAACTCCAACAATTTAGTCAAGAACCTACTTGACACGGAAATTCCAATTCCCTACTTTACAAGTTACAACTTGCATGGAAGCACCCAACTGTCTAATTTACTAAGCACCCACTTAGTATTTATAAGGTTTTGATCACATTCATACCTAGTTTCTTAGGAAAACAAATTTTTGATCTCTTATTTTGCTCCTATATGTTCATCCTCCTTCTTTACTCACCTTGTTTCACCTCCTTTCTCATCATATTCTAGTAGTACTATAAATACAGTCTTCACAAGCCATTTTTCATGCACATTTTGTCATATATACATTCTTGGATTGAATTCTCTCATACCTCTCACTCTTCATTAGATCATTAAAATTTTAATTCAAACTTCATGAAACTTTTTACACATCTTCACTTAAGTCCACACATGCTTGGATAAATCTCTCTTTTCACCTCTCAAAACTTCATATCATCATCGGCTCATTCTATTTCAATATGGTCATCAAGAACTCATTTTTAATTCCCATTAATACATACATATGAATTAGGATTACATCATATTACCACTCTCACTCTTCATATTCCAACACTTCAACTTCTTCACTCTTCAACTCATACACAAGAATCTAGGTGACATCATCAACAACTGTCATAAAGTCTTTATTACTTTTATAGGGTGTCAGATGCAAGTAAAGACCTTTCATGATTTTTCATGACACTTATAAATCCTATGAGGAACTTGAAATTTTTCTTGAACTCACTCCAAAACTGAAATAATTGATAATATTCCATGTTCAGTCTGACATGTGCAGTTGTAATGGTTTTTATCCTCCTTGTTTTCTTCTCAATGTAGGCATCTTTTTCTAGCTGACATTAACATGAAACAAGTGTTGGATTAATGTAGGAATGTCAAGAGATACCTCTCCTTGTCTTCCATAAGCTTAAAAATCCTTAACACTTTCCATTTTACCTTCAAGACTCTATTATATCTCATATGCTCTATTAGGTGCATGATCTTCAAAAACACAGTCCACAACTTGGATGAATGAAACACACTTCAAGTTCATGTCATACAATGGAAACAGGTAGGATGACTCTTCAATATTTCCAAGACATCATCACATGCTTGGAATGTTGTATGTTAGGACACAAGACTTCATTTCACACTCCTTCTCATCTGGATTCTCACAGTCATAGTAGCTCTAAAAAAAAGTCAAAAGATAGCTTCACCAACAATGATGTATGAGATTTCAAAACCATTTTCTACTTGGAGGATGTTATATGTGATATCTATATCACCTTCAAGGACATGGAAAATCACTAATAAATCCATTCACACTATGATTCACTGATTATGACAAGGTCCTAATGGCTTTATATGCATTCAAAACCAATCTTCACATAATGAGCAAGATCTTCATTCAACCACTTGTTCATGGATCCTATGCCACTTTTATGGAAAGAAAAAATCCTTGTGAATATCATCAACCACATATAATGCTTCATTTAAATACATATGGGTTTAATATTCTTGCACATTTCTGGAACTGCTCACACTGGGTTTCAGGACACAAAAAATAGTCTTATTCTAGAGGCTTCCACCACTCTAATATTCATTTTCATGCCAAAATAATACAAGAAACATTTCAATAGATAGCTATACTCCATATTAACTCATTCATTTGGATGAGTTATGTTGAGAAATGCATACTTGCACTCTTGTTCCTAAGACATTCTTGATAGGAAAGCTACGACAGATTTAACCATTGAAACTTGGACCTAAAATCACTTCACCATATCAATTTTTGGGCTCAAACATGTCATATAGTACTTATATCATTTTTTCATGATCACATTTCACTTCCACACTATTCCTTCACATCATCATCCTTTCAAACTAACAAGATTGATTTTTCCTCTTCTAGCCATTAGCAATAGGTCATTTTGGATGACATGGTTCATCAAAATTTTACAAATAATCTACCTTAAAATTATTATGCACAATTAAGGTACATCCCAAGATTTATCCTGCACTAGGTATTTCACCATAACACCTGATCTACATGATTATACCAGTAAATTCTTACAAAATAGATATATTTATGTACCTTACACTTACACATGGAGAATGAAAATACCACCAAACTAAGCTACAAGGAGTCCTCTACATCCCTGAGTCTTCACAGAAGCTATTGGAGAATCACCATGGATATACGGGTTCAAATAATGCACATGTGAATGATGTGAGACATGAATTGTTCCAAGACAAAATAATGAAAGCATACAAGACTACAAATTACGAAAATACAAGAGAGATAATTTCAATAACACATAAATAGCTCCAACTCAATATGATCAAATATAATAATGCAATAAATGTACATATAGGAGGTAAATTTGTAACCTCCTTCTAGAATCATGGAAATATCTACCTAGAAGAGTGGTAACCAACAACTAGAATAGTGTAATCAAGTGGTGACTAACACCTAGAATAGTGTCGTCAAGTGTACACCTAAGAAAGTGTATCACATAAGTGTAGGGAAACTCCAAATGAGATGGAATATCTCACGTAGGATAATACGGATAAAGAGAGGAAAATAAATCCCACACTAACACCCTCCATAAGCATAGATTAGGTGGGCAGTGAAAAATGAAAGTCGGTACTGGAAATAAGGCCTGATGAGGTACCCACTTACAATGTAATATCTCATAAGATAGCGTAAAATGAGAAAACCTAGAGGGAAAAACTCCCCCAAAAAAGAGACATGAAGAAGAGAAGAGGCTAGAAGGCCCCCTTGAAGATGATGAAGTTGATGATGTAGACCGCACCCTAAGAAGAGATCGTAGATGAATGAACTTTCTCTTAGTGAATGGTTTGGTGAATATGTTAACAACCTGCTGTGAAGACTAGAAGAATATCAAATCGATGACCTTCTCAAGAATGAGCTCTCGAATGAAGTGCATGTGAATTTCAATGTGTTTTTTCATATGATGAAGGACCAAATTCCTGCATATCTAGATAGTGTTATGTTATCACTAAAGATGATTGTAGGCTTCCTTATCTAGATACCAAGCTCACAATGAATCCCTTGAAGCCAAATAGACTTAGTAGCTACATTAATATCTCCCTTGTACTTTTCCTCTATGGATGATCGAGAAATAAAAAAATTCTTCTTCGTGAACCAACTAATAGGACCAAAACCCAATGAGAAACTGTAACCTGAAGTGGACATACAACACTCAGTGTCACCAGCTCAATCTGAATCTAAGTAACTGACCAATTCAATGTCTGAACCAACCCTATAGTCAATATCATATCTGTGTGAGCCCTGAATGTAGTGAAAAATCCTCTTAGATTCTTTCTAATACAGAACATGGGGTTCTTTTATGAACCTCAAAACAATACCAATGGCATAGGAGATATCATAGCTAGTGTGAGTAAAGTCAATAAGGTTTCCAACAAGTTGTCAATACAAAGTAGCATCCACCAAGGGTGTGGAACAATCGGCCTTAAGCTTGACTCTAGATAAGAAAGGAGTCAGAGATGGTTTGCAATCAACCATGTGAAATTGATCCAGAAGATCAAGATATTACTTGGGTTATGCAACTAAAATCCTTGAATCGAACTGCGTGATCTCAATGCCAAGAAATTAGTGTAGTAGACTCAATTCAGTCATGGTGAATCTATCCTGAAGAGTTTTCTTCACTAATAATATAGTTGATGAAGTACTCACAATGATCAAAATGTCATCAACATAAAGTACTAGTGCCAGTAATGAATCATCCCTCCGTAATAGATATACATTGGGATTTGAATGGCACTGAGTGAAACTAAAATCTAAGAGGAAGGAATCCAACTTGGCATACCAAGCTCTAGGGGCCTGTTTAAGGCCATAGATGGATTTTCTATGTTTGTAAACTAAGGATGAACCCTAAACAAACCTTAGTTGTTCCTTAGAGATATCCCCCTATAAGTATCCATGAAGAAAATCACTTTTCACATCCATCTGGTGCACACTCCAACCATGTGTTACGGTTAAAGTAAGTGTGAGTCTAATAAAATTCATATTGGCTACAGGTGCAAAGGTCTCTGAGTATTCTATGCTAGCTACCTGTGAAAAACCCTTGACTACTAACCGAGCCTTGTACTTATCAACTGACCCATCTACTGCAAATTTGGTCTAATATATCCATTGACATCGAATCATCTTCCTTCCCTTATGAAGTGAATTCAAATCCCAAGTGTGATTATTGATTAAGGAATTATACTCCTCATACATACCATTACCCCACTTAGGTATGCATGATGCCTCTCAGAATGTCTATGGTTTTTTCATTGAAACATAGAAGGCATGTGGCCTACTTTGATAGTCTTCCCAAGTATGTCTATCATCCTCTAGATCCCTTTCCCAAGTGACTGCACTCTAAAGTGTCCGCCTAGCCCAAAGAGGTCCTAAAGTGGGTGAGTCATGTGTCAAATCCTCATCCTTTGAAGTATGTCTAGAATTAGATGAGGATGAATCCTCATTACTTTACTCATTGTCAGAACTAGAAGATGATGCCTCAGCAACCTGTTGTGGATGATCTAAATCCCCATACTGCTCATCAAAACTAAGTGAAGCCAAAGTATATGGAGAAGCATCAAGTATAGAGTCAATGGGACTCTCTTAAAACTTAACACTTCTCTTAATGAATAACTCGTGAGTAGTAAGATGGATAATTCTATATCAATTTACTCCCACTGGGTACCCAAAAAATATGCAAGGTTTGGATTGAGGCTCCATTTCCTTGTGTTTATTTTTAGGAATGTGTGCCATTGATGGTTATATAAAGACCCTGAAGTGCTTAAATTATGGTTTCCTGTTGTGCCAAGCTTCAAAGGGAGTTATACCTTTTGAAGGCTTGTGGGGAACCCGATTTTGTGAATAACATGCACAATTGATGGATTCTTCCCAAAACGACAAAGTCAAAGATTTAGAGTGTATCATATAGTTTTCCATCTCTTTCAAGCATTGAATTTTGTGTTTTTCCACACCATTTTTTTGGGGAGTGTAAAGCACTATCCGTTGTAGATCAATACCCTCTATGATGCAAAATTTCTCAAATGTGTTGCTAACATACTCCACCCCATTATATTTTCAAAAAACTTTGATTCTTTTCCCAGATTTATTCTCATCAAGTGCCTTGAATTCCAAAAATTAATCGAACACTTCATTTTTTTCCTAAGGAAGTAGACCCATATATATCTGGAAACGTCATCTATGAAGGTGAGAGTATATTTAGCCCTAGTGAAAGAAAGACGGGGAAAAGCCATTGTGACATCACTATGAATCAACTCTAAAGGTGTTGAAGCTCTCCAAGCTTTTCCCTTGTCAAATTTCTCTTCAGGGTGTTTTCTAAGAGCACAACCCTCACAAAGTCCCTTTGAGAAACAAACTCTAGGAAATCCTGTAATAATGTCATGTTGACTAATGTGCTCAAGGTAGTGGTAGTTAAGATGGCCAAACTGATCATGCCATAATTTTCTAACTCCATTTGAATGTGTGAGAAATGCAGTAGGAGAAACATCAGGTGAAAAATATGAGAAGGTATATAGCCTAACATTGTGATCTTCCCTTCCTATTGCTATTGTAGTGTCATTATTCAACTCCTTGATCTTAATTGAATCTTGATCAAATAGGAATCTCATACCCTTTCCTATATGAGTCATTGTATACACTAATAGGAGATTTGTTTAAAATTAAAGGTACACTAAGAACATTTTTTAATGTTCCACATTCGACTTCAACAGACCCTCTCCTTGAAAATGTGGCTAGAGTATCATCACCCAAAGTGGTGGAGGACATGTTGCAAGGCTATAAGTAAGAAAAATCAACCTGTGATGAATCCATGTGGTATGAAGCATCAGATTCAATAACCCATGAAGGAGTAGATGTAAATGTAACTGCAACTAGTGCCTTTACATTATGTTTCTATTTATCTTTTTCCTTTTCCATAGTAAATTCTTGGGTTGATGAAGATTGTTTGATATATTTAAGGACCCCTATGTTTTTGTTCTTGAGGAGATGACTAAGGTAGTCAATCTAATTCTTCATACATTTTTCCTCATCGTGTCCAAGTTTCTTGTAATAAGCACACTTAACCTTTTCCTTCTTAGGCTTCCCATTTGAACTGTAGATTTCAGTGGTAGACTTGGAAGAGGTAGTGGATTTCTATTCTTTCTTCTTTCCTAGATCCTTGATCTTTTGCTTCTTCTCTTAGTTTCTAGAGGATTTTTATTTCTCGTTCTAGGAAATGAGGGCTTGAGGTTTAGATGACTTCAAGGTACCCATTTGGATAAACTTGTTTTTCTCCTTTTAGTACCATAAAATGTAGAAACAAAGATAGAGTAGCCATGACCTAGTTTGGCAAGCATTGAAAGAACTAGTTGTTCATCCTTCTTTTCTATTCCACATTCTTTCAACTAGAATCATAAGGACTTGATATTGGTAAAGAAATATTCCAAGGTGTTAAATATTCTATGAATTAAGTTGATAAGTTCTATTTCTAGCTCATGACCCCTCATAGTGTCAACTTTTCCAAACAAGGTTTATAAGGTTTTCCACACCTGGTTGGGAGATTTTTTGACTATATGTGAAAGATGAGTTCAGGAGACACTAAAAGATGACACAAAATACCAAAGAATTCACCACACTTATTAAACCACTTAACTTTGTTTTCAGCTACACTAGGCTCGGTTTCTAACCCCATTGTGATAAATTACAACCCTTTACTCCTACTTGCAATGGTCATTTTTTATTTCCATTCATGGTAGTTAAAATGTGTAAGTGGGTTAATTGAACTTATATCCATTAGTGCAGAAAGAAATTTTTAAGGTTGTTATTGCAGAAAACAAATAAATGTGCGGAAAGAAAAAAGTTTTGAACAAAAGAGGAAACACATTGTACACTCCTCTAGAAACTATATCAAGAAGCCCCCCTCCCCCCCATAGTTTTAGCACTTTATTATTTAGTGTGCTTTACAAAATAAATAGGTCCAATGCTTTGGGAAATGAAAAATATTTAACTTTTGCAAAAAAAATGGCACTCGATATTGATCTACCAATCAAAAGTTTTACAATAATTATTTCCCCTAAATAAGCCCTATTTTAAATGAATTTGCACTAAACTTGAAATGCACTTTTCTAACTAAAATATAATTTTAGCAAAAGGAGGGTTTTGATGAACCGCATGTTGTTCCAGTGAGGCCGCTAGGCCAAGATGGAAAAATAATCAGTACACAGGCTGCAAACACATTAGATCAAGAAGATCTTCACTGTGGCCTTGAAATTGCTACAAATCTAAGTGTAACAAATAGTACTATTGCGAGACTCAAAAAATAGTGACAAAATCCAGATATTTAATGCATATATGGGTTGTTGGAAACTTGGTTACAGGTCTAAAACACCTCTTGATCATAAACACGCCCTTTGCAAGTTTGAACATGCATACAAAGCACTACCACATGTGAAAATTCCCTTCACATGTTTGAAAATGCCTAAATCTAGATAAATATTCCATGGATCCTACAACAATGGTTTAGGGCCTACAAATAAGTAATCTACATAATTGTATATGCACTAAGCATGCCTATAAATCTTAGAAGCATATAAATAGGCTATATACCTAAAAACCAGGAAAAACTAGCACCAAATAACACCCAAATACTTGTAAATAAAAATCTCAAATGAAAAATAAATTTATATAATAATAACCAGATAATCTCAATACCATCTCGGCTCTGATACCATATCGTAGAATCTTCATGGATCTACTAGTTTGAATAATGCACATGTGAATGATGTGAAACATGAATTGTTCCAAGACAAAACAATGCCAGCATACAAGGCTGCGAATTATAAAAATACAAGAGAGATAATTACAATAACACAAAAATAGCTCCAACTCAATATGATCAAATAGAATAATTTAAGATATCTACATATAGGAGGTGAATGTGTAACCTCCTCCTAGAATCATGACAATATCCACCTATAATAGTGGTAACCAACAGGTAGAATGGTGGTGTCAAGTGGTGACTAACACCTAGAATAGTGTAGTCAAGTGTACACCTAATCAATTTTACATATCCCATAAGTGTAGGGAAACTCCAAGTGAGGTGGAATATCCTGAGTACGATAATATAAATAAAGCAAGGAAAATAAATCATACACTAACATAAGCTTGCCTAATAGATTTCATGACCAAACTTGAGTTCTTCTCTATCGCTACCAAAGAAAGGTTTTATGAGGGTTTAGACCCACTTCACTTCTTAAGGATTGTTCATAAATCTTAGAGCATCATTCTACTTCATTCTAATTGCAAAATGATATTGACTCTATGGATGAAAGAACCAGGTCCCTATACAAAGATTTAACATACCAATGAGCACTTCAAACTTAACCCTTGAGTCAAAGATGGTCATTTTGAAAGCTTAGTAGAGCCAAAAAACCAATTTTATTTCTTTTCCCTTTCCTTTTAGACATGAAAAATTCTTCGCAACACTAAGGCAACCTTCTTCACCTGTCCTAAGGTGTATTCTACTTTGCACATGTCTAAAGCTCATCATCCACCATGACATGTACATACATACCTGGCTTGTTCTCAATAACATGCCTTCAAATAACCTTGAACATGCTTCTAAAATTTGAGTTATGGCCTATAGCACCTTTCACGTGATCTCTATAATGTCACAACAAACTCCTCATGTCTGAACTCACATGTCTTAGCTTTCTTTGCATCATACATCAAGCCATGTTTTCATTAGTTCTTTAAACTAGGCCTAATTGAGCTTGTTTCAACCTATGTTTACACTCTCCCTCCCTCAATACCTTATTAAATCACTCTCTTCATGCTTTCCAAGCCTTTACCATGCTTCTCTAGCTACTTCATGCCTTAAATCCATCATACCAAGTCATCATGTTGACTAGGCCTCATGATTAGGCCTGCTAGACCAAGCCAATCTCACTAATGCCACTCATGCACCCTTTTTTGCATCATTATTACTATATAACATGCTCACACACCTACTCAACCATATAGGACATCATTATGACATGTTATCACAACACCATAATCCTTCTATAAGTCATTAGTTACTCAAGAAGCCAAGCCTTACCAAGTGATCTCAATCATGACACCATGAACTCATGTCATACCTTGCTTTGTCATATCACAATCACTACTGTTGAGTGTGGAGCTTAATTGCTTCACAAGAAGCTTTATTTTACATGTTTTTGGTTTTGACAGTGACCGACATCAGTCAGGAGGAAACCGGAATCGGTCAGAAGGTAACCGACATCGTTCAGGAAGGAACTGACATTGGTCACTTATGCGATGGTGTTCTGTTCTTTAAACGAGACTTAAGATAAATATATTGCTTTAAAGATGATTTATTGATTGTAAAATCATAGTTAGTTTCCCAGAATAGATATATATATATATATATATATATATATATATATATATATATATATATATATATAGATATATATGCATGTATCCATTGTATAATGGTATGAGAGAATAAAATAGCAAGTGTTTTACATATTAGTTTTCTTGGAGAAAAATAAAGAGTAGATGATTGAGGGAAAAACATTGAACATCCTGTGAGGCGTTGGAAGACATCATATCTTCATTGTATTTCCTCTGTAAAACAATAATAATAATAGTGTTTGTTTCTTAGTGGACGTAGCCCACACTGGGTGAACCACGTTAAATTTGGTGTTATATTTCTCTTGTTTTAATTTATCTTCTAGTTATTTACATATTCATTGCTTGTATGTTTTATCTGATTATAGGTCTGTGCAACACTGCTATATGGTTTAACCCCAAGAACTGGTATCAGAGCTTTGTTTAGAGGTTTTGTATGTTGATAATATTTTCTCACAAGGGGTTTTCTGATTAAGTGGGAGCATTGTTTATCAAAAAATAAGAAGAATGGAAGATCAAATTCAAGGCATGGCAGATCTAGATCCAGATATAGAGATTTACTTTGCTGGAATTGTGGAAAGAGAAGACACGTGAAGGAGTGTTGGTCCAAGGAAAACAAAGAGAATGCATCAGAAAAAGGTAAAGAGGAAAATGTTGCAAGTGAGGTAAAGTAAGATGCCCTTATTCTCTCCTTAAACAACAAATTAGAATCTTGGGTTTTAGATTCTAGAGATTCTTTGCATGCTACCCCTAATAAGGGTTATTTTAGAAATTATGTTTAGGGTGATTTTGGAAAATTTTATTTATGAGATGATGATCCATGCAATATTACTAGTAAAGGTGATGTTTATCTAAAGTTGTAGAATGGAAATCCACGGGTATTGAAAGATGTGATGCATTTTCCAAGCCTTAAAAGAAATATAATATCTACATGGTAACTAGGTGAATCTGGATGCTTGGTTACATTCACATCCAAATCTTGGAAGGTTACCAAAGGATATCTTGTTGTGGAAAGAGGTAAGAAGGTAGGAACTTTATATCTTTCTACATGTGTTACTGATTCCTTTTCTATATTATCTACTATAGATTCAGATGCAACCATGTAGCATGATCGGCAAGGCCATATAAGTGAAAAAGGAATGCATATCTTAAAGGCTAAGGGTAAGTTATCATATTTGAAACAATTAAATATTGAATTTTGTGAGCATTGCATATTTGGAAAGCAAAAGAGACTTACATTTCTCAAGATCGGTTCAACAAAGAAGGAGTATAAATTAGAGCTTGTACATTCAGATGTGTGGGGACCAGCTTAGGTAACTTCTATTGGAGGATCCAAATATTATGTGACTTTCATTGATGATGCCACAAGGAATGTATGGATCTATTATATTAAGCGTAAATTTGATGGTTTTGATACTTTTAAAAGGTGGAAAGCCCTTGTATAAAATAAAACAAACTTAAAATTGAAGTGTCTTATATCTGACAATGGTGGTGAGTACTAGAGTGAGGTTTTCAATGATTATTGTTTAGAGAATGGAATACGAAGAGAAAGAACGGTTCCTAGAACTCAACAGGATAATGGAGTTACAGAAAGAATGAACAAGATAATCATGGAATGAGCTAGAAGTATGAGGATATATGTCAGCTTACCTTCAAAGTTCTGGGCAGAAGTAGTGGATACAGCAGTGTACTTGATCAATCGTGGGCCTTCAACAACACTGGATGATGGAATACTAGAAGAAGCTTGGTCTGGAAAAGAGATAGATTTTTCTTTTCTCATATTTTTGACTCAGAAGCTTTTGTGCATGTTGATAGAGAAAATAGGAGGAAGTTATATGTTAAATATAAGAAATGTACTTTCATTGGTTATGGATTTGGTGATTTTGGATATCAATTTTGGGATTTAGAAGATTGCAAGATTTTTAGGATTCGTGATGTTGATTGGAATGAAAAAAAAATGTATAAGGATCAGGTTTTGGTGCCTAAACATGAATAGGTTGAGGATATTTTGAAGGAAAATTAACTTTCAGAACTAAAACAGACATCCACAAACACTGACGTCAGTTCTACAGAAATCGATGTCGGTCAGACTAACCAGCATCGACAGACAGGATCAGGTTCAGAGAAGACAGCTACAGGAATCGGTGTCGGTACTCCTAGAACCAATGTCGATAAGGCAACCGCAATTGGTTGATAGACAGAGGACTGTGGTCAGTTACAATTGACCGGCATCAGTCACTGACAGAAATTGACATGAATGTGCAATAGGCACAGAATGAGCCCCAGACACCCCAGATCTCAATAATAAGGTCACAAAGAGTAAGTAAACCTCTAGATATATTTTCAACTTCCTTTTTCTTATTTATTATTAACTGATAGTGGTGAACCAGAAAGATTTGAAGAATAAATGCAGGTAGATACCCACGAGCAGTGGGAGCATGGCATGGATGAGGAGATGGACTCCTTGGAACAAAATCAGACATGGGATTTGGTCAAGTTGTCAGTAGGTAAGAAAAATCTACAAAACAATTGGGTTTACATAATCAAGGAAGAAGAGGGTGGACTGAAAAGGTACAAGGTGAGGCTTGTGGCAAAGGAATTTGCATAGAAAGTAGGTATTGACTTTAATGAGATTTTGTCTCCTGTAGTTAAGATGACTTTTATTCGTACTGTTCTAAGTTTGGTTGCAACAAAATATTTACATTTAGAACAACTTGATGTTAAGACATCTTTTCTTCATGGTGATTTGGAGGAAGATATTTATATGCAGCAGTTGTTTGGTTATAAAGTAAAGGGTAAGGTGAAACTTGTGTGAAAATTGAAAAAGAGCTTAAATGGGATCAAGAAAGCTGCAAGGCAATGGTATTTGATATTTGACATATTTATGCATGAGCATGGTTATATGAGATGTGAATCTGACCATTGTGTTTATTTTAAGAAGCTTGAAAATGGGAGTTATGTTATTTGGTTACTGTATGTGGATGATATGTTGATTGCAGGATCTAGTAAGCAGGACATTTGTAAACTTAAAGAAATGTTAGCTCACACATTTTCAATGAAGGATTTAGGAGCTACAAAGAGAATCCTTGGCATGAAAATTCACCAAGATAGGAAAAACAAGAAGTTTTATTTGTCTCAGAAGGCTTATATCAATAAGGTGTTGGAAAGGTTTAACATGCAAAATTGAAAACCTATTAGTACACTTATGGCTGGACACTTCAAATTGAGTAAATATCATTGTTCTTCATCACACGAGGAGGTTGAGTACATGGCACATGTTCCCTATGCTTCAATATTAGGAAGTCTTATGTATGTCATGGTTTGTACTAGACTAGACATTGCACATGCACTGGGAGTTGTGAGTAGGTTTATAGCTAATCCAGGTAAAGAAAATTGGAAAGCAGTCCAATGGATTCTCAGGTACTTGAGAGGGAAATCCGGCATGGATTTATGCTATAGAGGGTCAGATACTTCTTTATGTGGCTATATTGATTCAGATATGGTTGGATATTTGAATGGCATGAGGAGCACCACTGGATATGTTTTCATAGTAGGTGGAATGGCAGTTAGCTAGATTTCGAGATTGCAGAAGGTTGTGGCTTTGTCTACTACAGAGGCAGAGTATGTTGTAGCTACAAAAGCTAGCAAAGAGATGATATGGATGAGTAGGTTCATGGAAGATTTGGGAAAGGAGCAAGAGGATTGCATATTATACAATGATAGTCAAAGCGTGATCCATCTTGCAAAGAATTCAACATTTCATTCAAGAAAAAAACACATTCAGTTGAGGTATCACTTCATACGGAAGGTGTTGGAGGATGGGTATCTGAAGTTAGAGGAAATCCATATGGATGAGAACCCTACGGATATGTTAATTAAGCCATTGGTAAGGGAGAAGTTGGAGCTTCACTCCACTTTTGTTGGTCTTCGAGTTTGAGACTTGAAGATGAAGAAATGGGCCAAGGAAAAGGAACCAAGGATGGTAATGCACAATATAGTGTAGCAATTGATCTCCAAGTGGGAGATTATTAAGTGTGGAGCTTAATTTCTTCACAGGAAGCTTACTTTTACATGTTTTTGGTTTTGATAGTGACCGACATCAGTCAGGAGGAAACTGGCATCGATCAGAAGGTAACTGGTATCGGTTAAGAAGTGACCGGCATCAATCAGGAAGGAACCGACATCAGTTACCTATGTGATGGTGCTTTGTTCTTTAAATGATAATTAGAATAAATCTCTTACTTTAAATATGATTTATTGATTGTAAAAGCATAGTTAGTTACCCAAAATAGATATATATGTATGTATGCATTGTATGAGGGTATGAGAGAAGAAAATAGCAATTATTTTGCATGTTAATTTTCTTGGAGAGCAAGCAAGAGTAGCTGAGTGAGGGAAAAGCATTGAACATCATGTGAAGTGTTGGAAGATAGCAGATATTCATTGTATTTCCTCTGTAAAGCACTGAATAATAATATTGATCGTTTCTTGGTGGACGTAGCCCACACTGGGTGAACCATGTTAAATCTTGTGTTATCTTTATTTTGTTTTATTTTATCTTATGGTTATTTCCAAATTCATTTCTTGTATGCTTTATCTGATTATATATTTGTACAACACTGTTATAAGGTTTAAACCCAACAACTATAACTTCATATTGCACTCCTTCATCCTCCTACCATTAATTATCCTTTTGCATTAATGACAACTCAACAAGCACTCACATGCCAATAGAAAGTTTAGATGTTATGAAGGGTCTTGAAAATAGGTACGGAGATTTGTTGATGTTTGTTGATAGAGATGAGAAGTGTTGTTTGGTCCTTGAAAGGTAAGAGGTTTTTCATTATTTCTTGTAATTTTTATGTTGAGTTTGGTCTATTGGCATTATTTTTTTTATAAGTGCATGGTCAAGTTCTGAGTCAGAGTTGGAAGGTGTGCATTTTCTTAGGGGGAGCTATGTTTCTCTTGTGTTTCTCTAAGTGTCAAATCAGAAATGAAGAGGTCAAATGGACCTTATTTAGTTTGGTTGATGTTTCCAACCAAAAGGTGAGCCTAATATAATGTCAAAAAATAGAGCCAATTTGTCGCATGTATGTATCTTTGACATTAATTTCAAAAGGGGAGAATGAGTTGATGGCATGTGAGTACCTTAGAGGGAAGAGTAATCTATTTGTGTGTTTTTCTATCAATGGGTTTGTCATCAATGACAAAGGGGGGGATTGTTGGCATTGTGTTCTCATTGATTTCAAAATACTGTGTATGTGGTGTTTCCAGTATTTTTTGAGGTGTTGTTGATGTCAAAATAGGTAAGAAACATGAAAGTTGATTGGGAGTATCTTGTTGAGATTACATGGTGTCTCATGGTGTCTTGAGCACTCTAATGACTTGCAGAGGTGTTGTGTGATGGTGATGTTTTTGAGGTGTCATGAATTATTTTGAAGGTTATAGTAGGTGTGAAAGAGTGGAAAAGTGATGAGGAGGTCATCTTTGGTGAAGCAAGCATTTTTAAGTGGCCTAATTAGGAGGCCTGGTCAGTTGGTTGAGGTATGGCATGATGGAGTACATGTATGTATGAATTGTTTGAAATTTTTGGAGAGAATGAGTAGCATGAATATGATGTGTTGAGACACTCACAAGTGTCTTAGAATGCATATATAGCGTTTACACATGGTTTTTAGGTATGTTCATAGACCTAGCTCTTGAGAAAGCATGCCCTAATGAAGTAGAGTCATCTTTTCTAAGTGTATTTGAAAAAATGTGAGCATTAAAGATGTGTTGGAATTTTTATTCAGAGGTGTGGACAAAATTTTAGATCCTAATGTTGAATATTTTACAATAAATGTGATTTTTGGTCCTAGCAAGTTTTTAGAAGTGAGAAATCAAGGTTAAATTAGACATTTTGATGTTCGTTGGCATGTGGGAAGTCTACATGGGAGGCTGGTCTCTTTAGGTAAGTGGGGGAATGGACCTAATAAGGATCTCCAAGCATTATTTTAGAAAACAAAGCACATACGTTTATGAATAATCGTTATGAAGGTAAACAACTTTTAAACCCTCTTAAAACCCTATGTCAAAAATGATGGAGAATAATTTTTTTATCATGCGTACAATATATTTTTAAAAAAATTATGATTATTTGAGGATGTATAGGACTCCTCAAAATTTATCCAAATGGTATTTAGGTGTCTTGATTGAATGTGGACCCCACTCAAAAAGTCATGTTTATGAAGAATTTGAAATTGCTCTCATATTTTGCATTGGACCAGTTGAGTAAATTGATCATGGAGGAATTATGGGAGATATATTTCACATATAGAGTGTTTTTATAGAAATTTTGAGCATTTAGGGGGTATGCACAAGTCTATTTTGCAAGATTGGTTTTGGGGTAGTTTTGGGGTAGTTTTGGGTAGTTTCAGGTAACCTGGTTGCAGAGGTAATTTGGTGGTGTCTTAGTCTGATTTATGATTTCCTATGCATTTGGTGATGACCCTAAGGTCGTGATATTTCCATTGATATATCACACTTTTATATTTTAGAATATTTGATGATGGTTTGACTTCAATCTTTGAAGACTAGTTTTGTAGGTCTTAGACCTAGTGAAGAAGGTTATTCCAAATGGTAGTGTCTTTGCATGTTGTGATGGTTCAGAGTTGTAGAATCATGTTGGAGGTTTATTGAAGTCTTATAAAACATTTATAATGTTTTCTTGATGTTTGATGAAGGTGTTATTTCTCAATAACATTCAAATTTGGCGAGTAGGCTATTTGAGTGTATTAGGGTTTATTGTGTCCTAATGATGGATTTGGGTGTGAAGAAGATATTTCCGACCTATATGGTCCTACGTATGATGTTTCTAGGATGTTATTAATATTTTTCCTATAATGGATGACCTATTTATATTAGGTGTTTGAGTCTTGTATAGAAGCAAATTAGATTGCTCATTTGTGCTAGTTGAAAGGGTAAGATGAATTTCAAGCTAGAGGGATGATTTAAAAGGTGAATGAGGTCTTTGTGACCATTAAGAGAGGGTAGAGATATTTTAGAGATGTTCTAATGTGTGTGTAGTTTTTGGAGAGATAGGTCATTAGGCCTAATCAACTTGGTGAAGAATCCCATGAGTGAGTTGACCTAAAGAGCATATTTGAAGAAGGAAAGAGAGCTTCATAGTGTCATCATCAGTTGGTACAACATTTTAGAGGTGAAAAACACATCATGTGTCTTTAGTTTGGGTTGATTCATCTAGGGGGCCGATGCCTCCTTGTAGGGTTGGTGCTCTACTAAATCTAGGGGTTATTGCTCCTTACGGTGTTGGTACCTCACTAAACCTAGGGGTTGGTGCACAACTAAATTTGATTCATTTCTCTAATAAATTTGTGTTTCAATGGGTTTTCTTTCCCTTGAGTTTTTACCACTTATATCTTGGGTTCATATGTTTATTTTTTCTCATTTGCTAATGTTTGGTTATGCTTCTTGAATGTATGATTAATGGTTAAGTTAATGAATGGTTAAAGTTTGAGTAATTGAAAGTTTTATTATCTATTAATTACCCCCTAGTGTTTGTGCTTCCAACAAGTACCACTCCTCTATAATTTCTTACCTCAACATCATGTACTTCTGGGAAAGTAGAACCTTTCTATCTTTCATTGTTGATCAATGGGTATAAATTTTATAAATACATTATTGACTTTAGTGCCTATGACAATATCATACCCACTAAATTTGTTAAGGATCTTGGTATCACTCGCATCCCTATTGTTGGCCATTTTTAGTCCATAGAAATCAAAGAAGTGCCTCTCGTTGGCTAGGTCAAAGATGATAAAGTAGCATTGGTGGACTTTCCAAACAAGAAAATCACGATGAAAATACTTATAGATTACATGTTAGCTTTGTATGGTATTTTTATTGATTTGGAAATTATGTCAGTATGTTGGTTGTTATATATAGATGGATTTGTCATATACCACCATTCCAATCAATGAAAAAATGAAGAATCTCCTTCCAATAAGGAAAATGAAGTATATAGTCCAAAAACCAAATGACCCAAGGGTAGACATTTTATATCAAGATTCAAGGTATGGTTACTTTTACATAACTTTGGAGAAAGATGATAAAATGCCCATATTGATAGAGGAGTACCTAGTTGAAATGGATATAGTCAAGAAACATCATGATGATCTGATGGAACCAGAATTTGAAAGTATGCACTTCCCATTGGATCTGGATATAGATGTAGGTTCTCTACTTGGTAGTGATGAAAACTTTGGATATCTTAACTTACAACAAAGTAATCTTGAGATAATGAGCAATGGGGATCATAAAAAAGAAGAAAAATCAAATGACTTATTAACAGGTGAATCCCAAATTTCCAATCATCTTCCCGAGCTCTAGCACAAAGACTTTTTTGGTGAGTATGAAAATGATTGTGAATTTGAAACCTTATTTTTCCCATTGGGAGAAGATGAAGACCTTCTCAGAGAAGTACAGGTAGATTGAATGGTGTTTGATACTCCCAAGGGTGATTTCATTCAAGAACAAGACCTTTATAATGAGGAATGTATAAATGATAATGTTCTTGGGTCTTGTTGGAGCTCAAAATCACACCCTAACCTAAATCATGGAAGATTCAAAATTTTGAAGCAACATGGGATTGTATCCAAGTGTGGTACTTGCATCTTGAGACAGACCTCCAAAGAAGTCTGGTTACTCTGTTCCACATATTAGGATAACCCATATAACATAACCTACTCTAATGCTAACACTACTCCTAAGATAACCTACACTAACACTTCCAAGGATCTAGGGAGATAGGAGGAAAGAGATACAAAAGAAAATCCTAAGCTAAAGGGGGTGGTGATAGCACCAAGTGAAATATGGAACTCCTCTAATTATAAATGACATAGATGCAAGTTTTCAGAGATGGGATTGTCAATATGTACACAATTCTAATACAAATAATTGAAAGAATGAAAAGTATGAAAGAGGGCAGAGATATTCACATCAAACACAGAGAATTTGAAGGAAAGAAAGAATCCAAAATTACATTAATTGATTCTTAACAGTTTACATAGAAGGTCAAGGCAAGAAAATATCCATTTAGGATTTGCGGAGGTCAAAAGCATGAAATTCGATTTCACAGGTGTGAGACTCAAAAATATGCGAAGGAAGAAACAAGAGATGAATAACCCTTTCAATGTGCATGATAACTTACATTTATAGAATCTTGAGAGGAAGAGAGAGAAAGAGAAGAGGGAAGAAAAGAGTGTCATACTAGCGTACTAATCTCTTGAAATCATGTTATACAAGCATGGATGCCATGATTTCTTGTAGAGTTGACTTTTAGTACAAACATTCACACCCTCTAAAGAAGCTAATAACCACAACATAATACCTTGATTCTATCGCACACCATTAGAGTAGGTAGGAGGGCACCATACTTCATTAAACTTTAGAGGTTGGGGTGGTTTGTCATTTGGTTTAGAGATGGGCTCATCTTTAAGACCTTCCATGGAATTCTAATGTCTTGATGGTTTCTCATGGATTTTCTTCAACCCGTAGCTTTCCATGTTCCTTTGTTTCACAAATTGACCATCTGTGCAACAATATGATTTTAGGAAACCCGTGTAACACTAGGATAGTACTTTGTGGTTTCCTAGATTAGTCACTTTTGAATTTACTTTCTTCATCTGTGTGGCACCTTGCAGCTCTTCACTTAGTGAACTTCATCCTTAGTTCCACGGGATTGACAAATCCACATAATTTTATCCCTTTTCGAGTTCACATAACATTGTGTTTCTCCATACCACAGAGCCCTAACTTCTTTCTCAATTCCTTTTCTCTATGGACTCTATCCTTAGCCATTTTTTATCTTTATGTGACGTGTAACCCCATGATGCTCTAGCTTTCCTCTGACTTACGAGAGACAATAGGTGTTTGCAAAAGATTAACTTTTATAGTGCCACAAAAAGATAACAAACCTCCGCGAAACACTAATTCTGCAAAATTCCGCCTAAGTCCAGAGCACTCATTCCTTTATTTAGTGGCTTAAGAGAACCTGTGGAACACTACATTTTGACACTCCATGGAAGACTAACTCAGTGTCTCATGTTTTTTCCTTAGAGAAATTGGCTAAGTCCATTTTTTATGAGTTGTTCAAAAATTACATGGGGGTGTAATTTGGACAACGGTTTGGTGACCTCCATGTGACATCTTCTTGCTAGATGATAAATAATAGTAGCCTTGAAACATCCATTGGGCATGGAGTCAAGCTTAACCTTGAATAAAAATTGATCTCAAACTTGAAAAAAATTGTCTCTTGAATCTGCATGAACTATAAGAATAATTACACATTTTATGTGTAATTTTAGGAAATGGCAAAGTTCAACATTCTAAACATTACAAGTTCACCCTAGATTAAAAAATTAATGATTTTTTAGTTTTTGAATAGCTACATTGGTTAGCGAAAAGTGAAAGCCATTTGAGACAAATAACATAGTTTATTTCCCCTCCAACCATCTTAGAGATATTAAAGAATTGAATCGATGCATCTCACAAAATGTCATATATATATTCAATTTTTTGTATTGTTGAATATGTCCATTACTAGTAAACATAATATCAATGTTATTGATGCATTCAATCACTCATACCATATGTTTAAGTTTGGTGTGAGATGTAGAATATGCCTCTATGAAAAATATACATTATGGTATCAAATATGCGATTATGCATCACTACTATTCGCACGTCTAGAGTTAATATAATACAAGTAGTTTTACATACACAATCTACAATTTTCTTTCACTTTATGACATAGCTAAGTTCCAACTATTTTTACTATTTTCCCGTAGATAACCTTGGGATCTAAATAATTTCTAAACATGGTAGCTTCTATAATACCCTTGTTATTATTACTCCAAATTAAGGGGGGAATTTTAAACAAACCCCTCAATCAAATTTAATGCCTTCAGTGATTTATAGCTTGCAACAATTATAATCTAACATAAAATAAAGTTTACAATCCATCTGATAACATTATAGCCATGTGCAGCTTTAAGGGTCAATTAGATCTACCTGATCACCCTTCATTCACTCTAACCGAGTGTGTATAACTTGTATACAATTGGTTAAAGCTTCATAACATGTTTTGAGAACTTAAGTGAAATTCCTAGTGTCAACCTGAAAATTAGTAAACTTAATTTTATCTAGCATCCGGCACATCAAGTTAGGATTATGGTGATCAGACAATGTAATCAGCTAGTTACACTACTTAGGCCTAAGTTTTCAAGCATTACTTTTGCAAGCTTAGTTTCATGTTAGCACACTAAACATTAGAACTTGTCTCTGTCACTGTACAACTATCTTGTCACACTTATATGGATCTTATTTCCATTGTTTAGGAATTTAAGTTTCATTTCTGAAGCTGCAGGGATCATGAATCGTTATTCATATCGATTAAATCTTTTCAGTCTCATCTTAGGATCCCTATAGGAAAGACAACTTTCACATAATGACTTGTGTCATTACGCTATCATTATCTTCCCCATAACCATCTGAAGTTGGCACAAACAAGATGCGAACGACGTGAATGTCATTTCATGATATATATGCTTCATTTATAAATTAGTTATATGTTTACTATAAGCAAGTGACTTCATCTCATGTTAGGTTCTATTGTATCAATATGTGTCATTCATTCACGTTAACTAATCATAGTATCTTTATTAGATATCATCATTATTTATGATCATATAATATTATACTATCACAACATATAGTGGTCGTTAGTAAAGAAGGTATAGCATTCATGTTTCACATGAAAGAGCATAATTAATTACTTAAAAGGATAGTACATATTATCATAGGTTTATTGTCATTAGTGAACGAATTATTGTTTTCTAAGTACAATTATATCATCACCATTTTATCATATTGTTTTCACCATCGAAATATGTCATGTACAACCATAATTATAAATAATAATGACATCATAAAAGTAGACATAATAACTCATTATAACTTCTTTAATTTCAAACATATTTTGTTGTAAAACAACTATTCAAATCGTTCATTTCTTCACAATCATAGTAATTAAAAACAATAGATAATCAATTAATATTTAATATCAATAATATATATGTAAGAAATGATTGTCATCATATAATCATAAATTACAATAGGCCATATTGTCATTAAAGATTTTTGTAACAGTGGTCATAATAAAGCTTTCCTACCCTACATTTCAGGGACTCCTGATAGGATTGCTAGGATATTAAGAAAAAATGGTATAAAAACTTGTTTTAGACCTGTAAAACCATAAGAAACAAATTAAAAAACCCTAAAGACCCAATTTGTCTAAACTTAAGAAAATGGATTTACTCCATACCGTGTGCTTGTGGTAAAACATACATTGGGGAAACATGAATGTCACTGAAAACAAGACTACATGAACATTGTAAAGACTTAGAGTATACCCGAGTTGGAAAATCAGCTTTGGCGGGACACAAAGACATCACAAAACACATCATTTACATCGAAAACGCAAAATTAATAGCAATAGAATCACACTACGTAGACAAGAAATCACATGAAGTCGTCGAAATTGAAAAACACTCGAACAACCTAAATCGCGACGACATGTGGAAACTAAATCAATCATGGAAACACATGTTTCATGATTTGACATTCCCTCCCCCTTCAATATGCGTTTGTTGAATTATTGTGTTCATATTTTCTTTCCATTTTCTTATTCTCGGTGTTTGTCCTTTATTTTATCTTAAGTGTTCACACTAATTGTGCAATTGAATTTTTCTTCCCCCCTCATAATTTGTTGTTTATTTCACTTCTTTTTTGTGGTTTGTCCCCCTTCTCCTTATTATCATTTTTTGAATTTATTTTATTTATTTTTATTTTGCTTTATCTTATTACTTTCATTACCCTTTTTCTTGTTAGTTTGCTTTCATATCTTTTCAAGAACGACATATCTCTTGGAAATTTGATTATTTATAATATTTCATTTTCCATCTCTGCTCTCAAGCAAAAGCTTCACATTGATGATGGTTCCAATATTGGAACCTAAGCGTTGGTATTAATCTTCCCTACGAAGTGTAATCAAAAAATTCCATTTCACCTTTGACCTGCGAGATGAATCTTAAATCTTTTCCATTAAACAACTCGTGAATTAATACTTTCACGTTTTAATTAAAATACATTTACAATCATTATAAATATCGTAAACAAATTAATAATAATCTTCACATGAAGAATCATGTGTTATCTAATCCAACATATCACTTCGTAATAATTACTTTGTCTTGCACGTTGTAGGAAAGAGAAGATTGCATACATAGTTAGTTCTACAAACTGGGATGAATTATCCACTCACATTCATGTTGTTATATTATGAACTAAGTGAATATAATAAGGTCATCTTATGATACAAATCATATCTTCGTCATACATTTAATAAGTATAAATATCCATTTTCAAATGAAGTGAACCTAATGAAGTATCATATGTCTCTAACAAACCATTATTTCAACAAACTTTATCTTTATGACTTGTTAATAATAACTTCAATAAAGTCTATTATTACAATAGTAACCAAAAAACATCGAATTTTATTTATAAAAACAAATAAACCATACTTATTTTTAACAAATCATGGCCTCACAATACCTTATCGTATTATCCAAAAGATTAAATGGAAGAAGAAAACATAATCTCTCATGGTAATCATTACATTTTTACAGTTGACCAACTAGTTAATTAAAATCCAAGTAATAGTCAACATTACTCTATCCATCATAACATTTTATAGTTGACCAATCATCCATTTTAAATACAGCCAACCGTCAACCTTACCAATCCCTATCATTGTTATAAATGGAACAGTAATAAATTCAGTATTTTGAACAAATTCTAATTCACAATCTGAACCCAATCAACAATGAACAATAAATTAAGAGTTCCTTCAAGATCAGCCATGTTAGAAGAAAATGTTGAAACTTTATAGATGTTGGTTTATTTAAATGAAACACCTACAACATAAGGAACTAGTAGTCACCCACATTTTTACATTCATTAACCAACACTTAAAATGCACAATACTTCCGCAAGGATCTACCATGACTTAATCAATGACAAAGTAGTTTAAAAATCAAAAGAGTCGATTGAGGAGAAAAACCCCTTTTATCTTCATATCTTAATAGTGAACCTTTATCAAAATGAATCAACCAATTCAATGTAAGCCTAGAATGGAAAATATTCATTATTCAAAACTTAAATGCACTGTATTCCCGCAAGGGTCTAGCTAAGACTCATAGATAAAATCAAATGACCATGACGTTTCTATCTCATAACAGTCGAAGGAAAAGAGTTGCTCTTTTTCTTTATAATAATGAGCTTATATTGAGCTAAGTCATGAACAAGTTTAATGCAAATTCACAATGAAAAGGTAAATGTTTTTGATACCAAAAACACTTTTCATCGAATGTGTCACAAATTTCCTATTCAACTGAGAGAAATGTTTCAAAAAATACTTATACCAAGCATTAGTAATAGCCCAGATTCCGAAAATAATCATCCATTCGATTATGCTTCAAGAAGGGAAGAGAAATTGCTATGTTAATGAAACTTTGCTTGAATATATAACAGTCAATTTTTTTAACTTAGAAGCAAAACTCAAAGATCAAGATGACCCATAATTGACTACAGCAAGTAAAACAACCTTATACATGTATGCACCAAATACCCACTCCCGGAAATCAAATTCAAATGTTGTTACAGTCTGCTAAAAATCTAAATCCACACAGTCATGGGAAACAAAACACTTGAATACAACCCAGATCTGTTTTTGTAATGAAACCCGTTTTCCAATTTTTGAAATACCCATTTAAGGGAAAACGTTCTCCACTCCATATTCCTAAATACCCATTCCAATCTTAAACAACTTTTCAAATTACACAATCACATATTTCTTGCAAACAGAGAAAACGCCATTATTTCCATTTATCTCGAAATGTAACAACTAGAAAAAGAGTTATGAAAATCCATGCATGTGACTGTAAAGGCTTCTACAACTTTTCCACAAGTTCTTCACCCTGAAAAACTCCAAAAATTCGAACAGCAAGAACCCCAAAACGTCTCCCCATTTTAAACAATTTAAATGTTATTCATACCTAAGAATAACTGTCTATTTTTAGCAGAGAAGGTCACATAAAATTCTCAACAAGATCAACCCCATTATCTCCATGCACAGCTCACGAAAGGAGCTCGAATAACAAGAAAAACAATAAAAATGAAACTACATTGCATGCCCAAAGCTTCTCCAAGAAGCTTCTCCATTCCCAAAGAGTACAAAATGTTGGACCTTTGTCATTATCAGAAGTATTTTCATTGATGTCAAGTTACATTGATGGCAAAAAGTATAGTGCAAGTGTTGTGCAGGTATCTCAAGATCAATCAGTTCAAGAAAGACTTGGTAAGAGAAATATGAAATTTGATTGGTAGTGTCAGCTCTCAAAGGCTTTAGGATGATTAAAGATAACTTCTAAGGGACTTAAACTACTTTTGTGTAACCCGCGGATATGAGGAAATAGTCGTGGAGCTCTAGAAGAAACCATGGATGCTTAGCGAGAGCCGCGAGCAAAAGGACGAAGCCGCAGGTGAGAAAGGTGAAGTCGCGGATGTGGAAGAAAATTCACAGGAGTAAGAAAAGTCTGGAGAAAGCCGCGGGTAAAGAGAAAAGCCACGAAGAACTAGAAACAACTGCAGAGAACTACAAAATCCATAGGTAAAAGAATATAGCCACGGACATGGAACAAAGTCGCAGAGTACTAAAATAAAGCAGTGGGTAAAAGAAAAAGAAAAACACGGAAGATTGCAAAATCCGCAAAAAGCAAAGGAAAGCCGTGGATAATTGAAAAAGTAGCAATAAAAAGAGAAACAATATAGATCAAAGGAAATTGTCGCGATTCAAAGGAAAAAGTCACAGAAGTTCAAGAAAGTCGCAATATGAACAAATATGGATTGGACAGGTCTCGAGAACATTCAAATGCCATTTCATGTGATTAAATGGGACTTTGTTCTCTGATATCGATAATGATTCGATCATTTGATTTTTGCAACTGTGTGTACAACTTGAGCTCCATGAAAAACAAAGAAATCTCTAGTTTCAACTGTCAACATTTAATGATCTTTGACTTTGTGGAAATGCAGTTACATTCTCTATGAAATTCTTGATTTCCAGGTAAAATTAAATATCAAAGAAGAAAGCGGTTAGCTCATCTTAATCATGTTGGAAATCCTAAAAAGATGAGAAATCTTTTTTTTGGGTATTGTCTCATAAATTTCTACTGAAGTAACGCATTGAATATAGCAAAATCAAGCTGAACATAGAGAGAATAAATCTGGAGTTTGTCGCATGTATTTAATTGACCAAATTTGTAGCCGACAGAGTGGAAGAGTACACGACACACTAAGGAAGTGATGGGGGTGCGTTAATTATCTATAAAAATAATTCTCCATGCGAATACGAAAGTTGTAGAAAAGAGAAAATGATGTATTCAAGCTAAATGAGTTGTAGAAGAAAAGAGAGAGGAGAGGCGAGAAAACAGATGAATTGTTGAAGATATATCAGATGAGAAGAGCATCAATGCGACAGATTGATTGAGCAAAAGAGTTCGACTTAGATGAGCAGAAGAGAGTGACGGAGAAAACACAAACAGATACAAAAAAATGATCATAATCCATTGTGTAAGCGATTTTGATTCTAAGTGATCAATGTATATGTAATAAAATTGTATATCTAAGTGAGTGCTTAGACTATAGGGGTGGTTGCTCCTTGCAAGTGGGTGTTTGCTAAAATACACTGAGTGGGTGCTCAGTTATATTTGAGTGGGTGCTTTAAGGGTTGAGTGGGTGCTCAACTGAAACCATTATAAGCATTGGAATCAGTGTTCCTAATAAAGCCTTGGTTTCAAAGTGGGTTTTTCTCCCAAAAGGGTTTCCCACTATAACTTTTGTGTTCTATGTTATCTTGTTTTGCATATGTTTGTTTAAATGTTTATGATTATATGACTGCATTCCTCTATAGAAATATGGATCAACATTGTTGAAAAAGTTTTAATCTACATTGATTCAACCCCCGCCCTCAATGCTTGTGATCTCTAACACAAGAGTTAAATGTCATTAATAACATGCAGGTCCAACGTAGTGGCTTAGTTAAACTCACCACTTTTTGCCTCCAACAATGCATGGTTGTTCTACGGGCGGTAAAAGACATTATCTAAACCATATAATAACCTACCAAGCTTTCATGGTGTTGGTTAATGACCAATAATCAACAATTAAACATTCTCAATGCTAAATGATATGGTCAAAGACCATGATCACTGTAATCTTTAAACGCTCCAATGTCATCCTCATATAGTCTAAGACCATTTTAATTAACTAAATAAACATTAACCTTGCCACCAATAAAACAAAACAATATTAATGTCTTGTGGTCTTAGACCCACTTCAACATAACTTTACCAAGTTTGTTTATGGTCTATGACAAATAAGATAATCAAAGCAAATTACCTTATTACATGTTAAGCACAAAGGAAAAAATCATAACTTTCTATAGCCATATTTAAATGCAATCATGGTCTGTGACCAATTAAAACAATATTAATCATTGTAAACAAACATTCAACTTACTCTTATTGACATTAACACCACATTACGGTCTATGACCATTATTCTTCTCATCGAGATCAAGTCAACATATCAACAATTATACTTACATTATTAGATAACAACAATTTAAACTTTTTACCTTGTCGGCGATCAAGAATATTTCCATAACAGCAATGAAGACCATTTTAATGCCTTGTGGTCTTGGTGTCCCCAAAGATTTCACTTGGAAATCTTGGGATACTCCTTTAAAACTTTGGCCTTTTTTACTTGTGTTGATTTGCTCAGGAGATAGCAAAAGGTTGCTTGGTCCAAAAAGGTGCAATAATGGATTGTATGAAAATAAAAAAAATACTGCCACCAATGCGTAGAGCTCGAGAAAAAATGCACTTTCAGAAAAAATGGCACCTAAAACGGAGCCACAGAGTGAAAGTTATGGCACTGGCAATTTTTTGTTGCTACATCTTCCCAGACCCTTTCCAAAAATGGAAAATTTTATTCTATTCTTGTGTTTCAGAAGTCATGATTTCCACGCCAATTTTGGAAGTCCATTCCAAAGCAAGTCGCATTTTTCTTAAGGTACCTGCTGGGTCAGAGTTTAACATGACGACTTAAGTGAAAAGTGTGAAACTGACCTGCCTGGTAGGGTGGAATTTCACACTACCTATTGTTTGTGTGTTTCACACAGAAAATTATTTAATTCCAAAACAAGTCACACTTTTTACTTGCATGTTGGGTCAATGTTTAACACAAATAACTTAAGTGGAAAGTGTGAAACTTGGCCCTGCCCGGCAGGGTGGAGTTTAACACAATCACTTAAGTGGAAGGTGTGGAATTAGAAGCTGCCAAGCAAGGTGAATTTTAACACTATTTGTTGCTTGTATGTTTCACACAAAAGCAAATTTATTCACCCAAACAAGTCGCATTTTTTACCTGCATGTTGGGTCAGCGTTTAACACAAATAACTTAAGTGGAAAGTGTGAAACTTGGACCTACCTGGCACGGTGGAGTTTAACACAATCACTTAAGTGGAAGGTGTGGAATTAGAAGCTGCCAAGCAAAGTGAATGTTAACATTGTCTGTTGCGTGTATGTTTCACACACAAGCAAATTTATTCACCCAAACAAGTCGCACTTTTTTTCTGCTTGTTGGGTCAACGTTTAACACAATCACTTAAGTGGAAGGTGTGGAATTAGAAGTTGTCAGACATGGTGAATTTTAACACTGTCTGCTACTTTTATGTTTCACACAAAAGCAAATTTATTCACCCAAACAAGTCACTTTTTTGTCTACCTGCTGGGTCAGCGTTTAACACAAATCACTTAAGTGGAAAGTGTGAAACTTGGACTTCCCTGGTAGGGTGGAATTTCACACTACGTGTTGCTTTTGCATTTCACACAATTCCTAGCCAAAAATGGTGACTTACTTTGGCATTATTGCATGCTTTAAACGGGATTTAATTTAATTATTTTTGGCAAAGCTTGGTGCCAAAGTTAGGGAGGAAGTCATTGCATGCAAAATTCCTTTTAGAAGCTTGTGCATGTGCTCCAAATCTTCCAGTTGAAGCCTTCATTGAATTTACTTATATTTGTCCTCCCCTGGAGTGCTTTCCAGAAGTCAAAATTCCTCATATGTAATTAAAAAATAAAAGATGACAAGTTTTGTCTAAATTGTTTATAGCAAGTGTTTTACTGGTGCACATGCTGGAGAAGAACTGCACAAGCTTCAAGGTTAAAAGGAGAAGACAGGTCAGAGGCAACACTCGCAAGCAAATCACAGTCAACTGCTTCCAAATCCAATTTGGTGAGAATCAAAGGCAAAGGATTCAGCAACATATGGGAGAAAAAACATCTCAAATTCAAGGCAGAGATATCAGTCAAATCATTCATGAAGCAGAAGTGCAATACAAATTGAATCAGCATGCGAAATATGGAAGGAGAACAAGACTGAGAGTGTTACAGTGGGAATAACTTCTTTTCTCTCTTCTCATTTCTCTTATTTTCTCCAACAAAGCAATTAAGTAATCAATTAATTGTAAAACTTAGGTAATTGATTTGAAAGCCATAACTTCAAGTTACTAGAAAAAATCAATTACTTGGGAATAGGTAGCAAACATGCAAGGCATTGATTTATTTTTCAAATGCATGTCATGCGAAGAAAAAGTCTAGGGGAAAATACTGTCAGTTGCTTCTTTGTTTCATAGCTTCCACATGTGGCAATTCATTGAAAGCTTCCTATTTGTAATTTCCCTTTATACACTATAAATAGAGAAAGAACCTACGGATTAAAAGATCACAATTCATTTTTGCAAAACTTGTTTAACAAGAGCTTTTGTAATTTGAGCATTCTCGAGTATTCAGACTTTGTGCTGGAACCCTTGATGTGATTGTTGTAGAGACTTGGGATTGAATAAAGGTGGATTTATGGAAAACTTTGTGTCTACCGTGTTTTTTGAATTCTTCTTTCAAAGGTTTTTTAGATAAATTTTGTGTTATCTCAAATCTAGGTTAGAAGTTATTTCTTTCCCATCCTGCTAAAGATTGTGTTTTATCTGTTTATTTCGTTTGTGTGGATGAGACCAACTCTGATAATTATTGGTTAAATCGGCACATCTTCCCCGTTTCTTTATACCTCTACTTTTCCCCCCTTCTTCAAATACCCCAATCACAGTTGCTTACTTGTTGCAAAATTGCCCAACGGTGGGAATTAAAGTAAAACCCCTGAAATAGATATTAGGTTTCACCCTTGCACAATAGATAAACATCATATACTGGAGCTTCATCGTTAAATGAAGGAGATTTATCTCATGATTGCCTAGGTTTTTAGCTGTGCAGAAAATCTAGCCAACAGGTCTATGACTGGTATTACAATCACAAGAAGGTTATTCAAAACATCAAAACAACAATTATTTCCAACACTGAAATAATGCAAGTTTAGCAATGTAACTGACTTGTCAAACATTATGAAATCATCACATACAACAAGCGAGGTAGAGTAAAATCATCCAAAACAAGAACAAATAATTTACGAATATTGAATAATCAACGAATGTTAGCTAACGAGTGTGGTTACGGTGTTGGGTATGCACCTAGGCATATGTATATATCCTTTTGGGAAATATGTACATATGTATAACTGCAAACACAACCTCGTAACAACACTATTCAACTTGTTTTCACAAATCATTTAATACATCACAACTTATTTTCACAACATAACATAATGAAAATGTGGGGTGTGACAGCTTTGGCTACAACTAATTCTTCCATTCATGACCTAATGTTTGCCCTAATTCTAATGTAATGATAGCTTCCAAAGCAAAAGGAGTGTCAAAGTCAATTATTGATTGGATAATTGGGACCTTTAATGGAAGATACCAATTATTGCCTAATGAAATTAGTTTAATCATCACTACCGACCTTGTAACCAAGATCATGCTTACAAACTTTTTAAACAACAATGCCTTTCAACTATCCACTTTGATATTCTAGAATATTTTATGTAAACACTTGATCTACTCAATTCAAATCTTCCATGATTGTGGAAAAATCTTCAAATGAAACCCTATACCCTCTTTTGTGTAAGGTTCACTTGCAACCCAATGTAGCAGATGACAAATATCACTATGAATTCTAGTCAGTCCTAAAAGTTTCATAAATCCAATAATCTTTTTGTATACATTGCATTAAAAAATGAATTAAGATTTCGGACCTAGCAAACAAAAAACATTACACAAAAAAATTATGTAAACTAATGATTGATAAGTTAAAATTTTGAACTGAAAAGTAGGTGACTGCAAAAGAAGGTTGAAAATGCTCAACATTATTTAAGAATGATCAATATAATACAAAATTACAAACATTTTTGATAATATTATTCAACAAATGCCCTTGCTTTTCTCCTCTCAATAAAATCCCTTTTATGCACTCAAACTAAAATCTCTAGCTGGAAAATTCACACTCGGCAATCATACATGAAATTCTCTTTTCCAAGTTAGTCCATCTTTAATTGCTTCTAGCTTAATCGCTCTAATTGGTTCGCATGAAGCCTACTTTCACAAACATTAAAGCATGAATACCCCACCTAACCCTTGAACTGCAGACAACACTTTGGTCTGAAGTTGTCATAGATTGACAATGAGAGGGCCAAGACAGCCCAAGTATTAACAGAAATAGTGTAAACACTAAATTGTGAGAGTGCCACATAAATCAAAAAGCATCAAATCGGATAATAAGAATGCTAAAAATATCATTAAATGATTTGGTAAAACAAGCAAAAAGCAAATTGCATGTCCCTTCAATTCCCTATGCTTCCAAGGACAGGAATGAATACGTGTAAACTCATTGTAGAGGAATATTCCTTGAAGAAAACTAACCAGACATACAAGATTGTTGGGAAATACTCTCTGAAAACTGGATTAGAAAATATTTTCACGATAATTCTATTTGGTTGCTTGAGCAATTATATTGGTCAAAGAACCCTCTTGTTCTTTGGCACTCTCCACCAGAGAATCCTGCAAAAAACAAAAATGGATAACCTTAACATAAGGGACCAGGCATCTATTTAGTTTTGAGCATAATTACTATGTTCGAAAAGTTCAGAAGTTTGATATTTTTCAATAGGTTTGGTTCAGTTCGGTTTAGAAAATTTACAAATATGAAATATATATAAATAATAAATACTATACTTATATGATGATATTTGAAAAGAAAAACCAATTACACATAATAATAAACAAATATATTATCCACGGAGTATTTCCTTTATGTGCTTAGGTACTAGTGTTTCTTGTTTCATTTTTGTTTTGTGTTGAAGTTCTTTTAATTAAAACGCTTTAATTTTCTAATTAAAATAATAATAATAATGTTCGACCAAACTTGTTTGGTAAGTTCAGTCAGACCAAAAAGTATGGTTCAAAAAGAATTTTCACTAAGTTCGTAAGAACATGGTAACTATGGTTTTGGGCAATGTTAGAGGATAGAAACGATTGTAATCCACAGAAGCAATTGAAATCTAGAACCAGAAGTATATCATACCTGAGCAGCTATAACTCGTGCAACAGTCTTTTTACTTGGCTCTAGAAGCTCTCCAGCAATCAAAAGTTCGTCTAGTATGTAATAGGCCTAATGGAAGTTTCAAAACATAAATGCTACATGTCAGTACCTAAAATATACATTGAATTAAAAATTTCTCAATGAATCAACAAAAGAACATCCTAGTTTTCCCTGCACTTCATATACTAGAGTGAAGGCGAATTAGAAGCTGCTTAAAAAGAGCACGCACTTTATGAAAGTTGAAGATGAGATCCAACTCGCAAACCTGAAAGGATACATTAGAAAAAGTGAAGCATGGTCACAACTAAGTAATCCACACTAGAGATGCCAACTGCTAAATAACCTGGTCAGATGTGCAGTTTGGTCTTCACTAAAGCATTCCCATTCTAGAAGCTACAGAGCTACAAATTAATACAAGCTGATTTTAATATCTAGACTGACTCACACTGCCGAAGTAACGGTCAAGAATTTCAACATAGCAATGAATTATCTCAAGAATCTCAAGCTCATTATCCTCCCCATCAATGCACATGCAGAAATAAAAGCTGGCATACCTGAAATATAATAAACAATTAGATTCATTTCTTTCAAATCACTAAGATAAAAATGTGAGGCTGTAAAGCAAGATGATCACACCCTTTGTACATTAAATGTTTATTAGTTTGGTTAGCTGGATCCCACGTGGATGGAAAATCCCTTGTATCAATCGTCAGACTGTTGACCATATAAAAATCTTTAGAAAATCTTTACGTAAAAAATCAAAGAAGACGTCACCATGCTAATGACTTCACAAGACGTTCCACTTCCTATCACGTTAGTAGTAGCTATTTTCTTTATAATAATATTGTGGTCATGTGGAGTTACAAGAAGCAGTGTCCTGCTTATGCGGCTTTTGGAATAAACTTCAAGATATCTTCATTAGTAGCTACTTTCTTGATAAGAATATTGTGGTCATGTGGAGTTACAAGAAGCAGTGTCCTGCTTATGCAGCTTTTGGAATAAACTTCAAGATATCTTCATTAGTAGCTACTTTCTTGATAAGAATATTGTGGTCATGTGGAGTTACAAGAAGCAATGTCCTGCTTATGCGGCTATTGAAATAAACTTCAAGATATCTTCATTAGATGCATTATAGTCTATACCAGCGTATTCATGTTATTTTTTCCAACATGGATAAGAGGCCAGCTACTATCTTCAAATAATCAACTGGTTGGCATTGTCTGCTCGTGCTATCAGCATTATTAACCTACAGATGTCAATTTTTTGACTTAAGATGTTGATTAAATTCACAGACCTTATTGCAAGATTATGATGCCCTTGTAAAACCCTAAATTTGGTACAGGACCAGTTATTTGCTATGGTTCCAGTGTATTTATGTCTATTTTGGTCCAAGCACTGGTGGATAAAGGCTAATTGGATACTAGACTACGAAAAAAATAGGTAGCCAATGTCCATTTTAGAGATAAAAGACCAAATGTGTTAGCTAGCAAAGTGATCAAATACCAAAATAATGCACCTTGCGATATGAGACTAAAAACATATTTGATAGAGTATTGTTTTGATAGTTGATCACTTTGGTAGCTAACACATTTGGTATTTTATCCCCAAAAAGGGGATGTGGCTACTAATATTTTTGGTGGGGGGTATCCCATTAGCCTTTTTTACACTAATAGAGAAATCAATTTTGAGGCATGTATCTAGATTTGTCATGTAAGACTATTGAACTCATCAATTGCATTGTTTGTAAATGTTACATTGATCGTTGATAAATGACCACAGTCAATCTACACTTCAAATGTTGGGCGCAAAAAAAAAGTAATGTTCTATAAAGAGAACAAGCTTCAAACTCTGCCGTATGCCAATGAAATGAAATTTTAATCAGTTTCTCCAATAAAAACGAAAAATTTCTATGTGATTGTTAAATGGACATCAAATTGAAGATTGACCATTTTTGTCAATATCCACATTAATACACTCCACCACCACCCCCAAAAAATTTATAAGGTTACTTCCATTCCATTGAAATTATAAAGTGCACTTTTATTAATATGAAAAAAAAGTTCAACGCTAATTACACAAAAAATGGGTGAAAAAAATCATACCCTAGAATGTAAATCAAACTAAACTAGAGCCTCAAGATAATATCAAAATAAGGCTGGCATCAATACGTATATTTAATAAAAGTGTGTATCCGAATCATAAACCAAGGACTACCAACCACACAAACAACAAGGTATTTAAGCAACAACGACAAATATGGCTGTCAAAGGAGGTGGAGGAGGGGCGCTATTGGGATTCCTTTGAAGCCACCAGTGCCTTGAAACTCTGCAGTGTTAGAGATGACCTCCCACCCATCATTTTGTTAATTTTATTCAGTTTTCTTTGCTTTCCTGGAGGAAAAAATGTCAAGAGTCAAATGGGAAAACTTGTCTTGGGAGGAGCTCCCCAATAGCCTCCACCACTACCTCCAATTTGGTTGAAAACAACACCATCACTCAGATGATAGAATGTTTTTTTTTTTCCTAGAAAAAGTTCCAAGATGAATATCTTAGAGATAACCTCTTGACGTGATAAATAATTTTAAAAATCTTAACGTATGTGGATTTTTTTAATCTATTTTTCACAATCACTTGACTAAATTTTCTAAGAATCAAAGATATTATTGTGTACAAAATTTAATCTGTGGGTGTACATTCGAATAACTTTGACATCTATAATCCTTTTTCTAAAATAAAATAAAATGCCAAAATATAGTTGAGAAAAAAATAAACTTCAACTAATGATTAGATTGGCAGCAAAGTTTTGCATAGGGGTTTAATGAAAAGTCTTGGGATTCTGCATGCCATTTTAGCACCAAAGTTTTGGGATACCTAGACGCAGGTTTAGGCATAGCATTGCAGGAGTAGAGGAGTAGGAAAACTGATATATTTCATGTTAACAAAGCAAGAAGGTATGTATTTTAATTTCTAAGTTCAATTTATTTGGTTTAAAAGTTGCTGAATATTTGTATTCTTAGTACTTGGGGATTTGGTTATTGGGTTGATTTGATCCATTCATTTTTAAAAGGAAAAATCCACTTTCGATTATGGTTTGATGGATCTTCACAATTTGTTACAAAGCTTCCATTTTGGCACAGGCTGGGAGGATACTGGAAAATGTTGTGGAGTCTGCCAACAAACCCATTTTTTGCATATCCTGCAATCACTTTATTCCATGAGACCAAATCTATTTGAGGCATTTCGTCAAACAGATTTTCCTTGTTTTTTCCTCCACAGTTTGCATGTATGTCTATCAAGGCATTCACAACAAAGACATTTGATATAAATCCACATTGCATGACAGTTTGATGGATGTCCAGACTCCATACCCTGTTGGATTCTGACAAAGGTCAGAGAAAATGGCTTTTACACCTGCCAATTGCATTTAAGTTAAAATGTCCAAAGCCTTTTCAAAAAACCCATTTGGTGCATATCCTGCAATCATCTCATTCCACGAGACCTCATTTCTTTGAGGCAGTTTGCTAAACATTTCACATGCCTTGTGTATGTAAGTGCTTTAGAAAATTTATCGTGGGTAACTTCAATGTGAATGTGTACGCCTTTATGCTATATTTTATGTGCTTTATTAGGGGTTCCCATGCAGGCTCTGAGACATCTATATATTTTTCTTTTGTAATGGCAAGGTTTATTTTGTTCATGGAGTACAATTACACACTCCCAACAACATCGTCATCTTGATTCTCCATGGTCAATAGATTTTGCAATGTTAGTAGTAATAATCTCTAACTGCAAGGATGTTGTTCAAATTTTATGGCCCGCATGTTTAGTTATGGATGATGAGTCTTCTGAAGATTTAGGCAAGCAATGGTAATACAACATGATCTCAAGAATTGCATGTCTATTGGTGTTACCAAATTTAATCCTCTTTTTCCTGATTAGTCATAAGCCCCTTGCTCCGGAATACTTGGAAAGAAAGAAATAGAAGAATCTTCCAACAGGAAAATAGAGACAGTTCCTTTGTATGGGAGAAGATAAAAACAAATGTGGCTGAATCTATTAAACATATGCTCCGTCTTCCACAACACCCCTCTCCAAAGTGGGTTCATCTTTTCAAAATGCTTCCCTTATAGCCTTTGACTTCCTCCATGGCTGCCTTTAAACCAAGGAAGAAAAAACAGCTGAATCAAAAGTGGACTGCTCCTCCACCTGGATTTGGAAAGCTGAATACTGATGGAGCTTCCCAAGGAAATCCGGGTCAAGCTAGTAAGGGTGGAATAGGCAAATCTTCTGACGGTTTGGTGGCCTTTTTATATGCAAAAAAATTGGGTGTTTCAACGAATAACTTAGCAGAAATTAAGGCAATTTATAGGGGTTTACAAGAAAGCTTTGAAGGTTGGGTGGCAAAAACTTCAGGTTGAATCTGATTCTCTTCTAATAGTTACCTTGCTATCCAATCATGATGAGGCCCAGGGAAAAAATTGGCAAATTGCTAGAGAGTTGTGGAAAATTCAACAAGTAAAGAATAAGTTCCTTGAAATCCAATTCTATCATGTTCCTAGAAAGCTCAATCAAGTGGCGGATGCATTAGCAAATTGGGCTCTTGACAATCACAATCTCACCTGTTATGGTCCTCCACCATTATGGTGGTCAACCAAGCTTCAAGAAGACCTCAAGGAACTGCTGGATAAAATGTATCAATGTTACCTACTTATTTGTATGCTTTTGTTTATAATTCCCAGGTCTGGACTAATAGTTTTCATGCCTGGCACAGTCGAATATGTATATTGTGATGTTTCTATAATATAAATTTTCTCTAGTTTTATAAAAAATAAAATAAGAACATTGCCTACTAAGGGGAGATTACTAAATGGATGAAGACCTCTCACACCATATCCTAAGTCTCAAGAAAAGGCAAAGATAAAAAAACCATAAATTAGAAGCAAAACATAAAGAACACCATAGTCTCTTTCACCAAATTTACCTAGATAAATTCAGGCTTTTGGAAACAGACATCAAAGCAAAGTTCAAACAATGGCTTGAAACAGAAAGGACTGGGTTTCAGACCTGATCTAACTTTGTTCAACAAAAAATGTTTTCCACTTATATAAGAAACCAGAAATTCATGCTGTGATTGGAGAATTTAGGGGTGCAAAATATGAAGCAAACAATTGACAAAGATGAGTCTCTTTAACTAATATTGCAAACAGGTTTGACCAGTCTCCATAATAGGTTAAACTGGCATGCTGATGATAAAGTTTAGAGTTTACAAAAGTAAGCCAACACATCCAACTTCATGAAGTCAAACAGATCAAAATGCTCAGAAAAATATTTGTTAGAAACTGGAAATAAAACTTGGTCACTTCTATATCACTGCAGGTCTGACATGTTAAAACAAGTTATCGTTTCAGTCTATGCTTATATATTACTTTACATAGCATTACCAATAACCTCCATAAGAACACCATCCTTTTTCCAAAAGATGGAACTCATTTGCATCTCTCATGACTGTAAGAACTTGGTTGCAGTATGGTAGTCAACACAACCTCTTACCACAATCAAGCTTACATAGAACACTTCACACGCAGTACATAAAACTCCAGGCACAATAAAGCAAAAATTTTGTCGGCCAGCATCCTCTCATGGAGGCCAAGAATCTGATGACACCCTAAACTCTACAAAGCAAATTGCATGACTAAACAAGGGAAGCTAACACCATTGCCATCCATCTAGCCAAGGGTTCTAAGTCTAGGAATGTAACATTAAGATAGAAGCTTAAAAGAATGCTTAACTAGTATGAAAACAATACAAAATCTAACTAAACATGCCTACTAATATGCTTGAATTACCTAACATGGGCCTAAATAGACCTAAGAGGGCAATCAAATGGTTATGGTTGCTACTCCAAACAAGGTGAAATGGCCTCTCCCAATGACTACTTGGTCATTTTGGATATCCATCTACTAACCCCATTGAAGGCTTTAAGCAAGGATTGAACTTGGCTATATATCATATTTATTATATGAGATGCAAATCAAAGCATGGTGTAAAGTATAAAGGAATGAGGTGCACCCTTTTTATAGTTTTCCTTTTGGGAGAAACTTGTATTTTGGTGCATGTGGGACTAAAAGTCCCAAATTAGATTAGAATTGCTAATCATGATTAGGCCTTGCTAATCACAATTAGTGAATTACCAAGTGATTAAGAGGTGTGAAGCCTTAATCAACCACTTAGGGTCAACTAGGAGGCTAGGATAAGCTTTTGAAGCTTGTTGAGACATTGTAGAGGTGAATGGGGTGATTTTGAGTGGTTGGAAGAGGGGTTTGAGTCAATACTAGGGTATATTGACCAAAACAAGGGCAAAATAGGCTTAATTAGCTAATAAACGCCAATTGTTTGTTTTGAAGAGGATTTTGACTTACGATTCGCCATAAAGTGGCATCCTGAATGCGAAAGGGGTTACACAATCAACAAAACATTGTTAATTGGCTAAAGTGGTAAGAAACGTTAGTTAATTAGCAAATACCACTAATTATAATGGAATTGGCAAGAATGAGAGTGATTTGTGTGCGTTTTGGCAATAAGATTGCAAAAGCGGAATTTAGGTGTCTACATTTGCCCCTGTTTGAGGTGAAGTTAGTGACTTCACTTCAAACATAGTAGACAAGCATAAACAGGTAAATTTTTGAAGAAAAATTAGCAAGATGAAGGATGCCCCCTCGAGTGTCGATGGGGTGATAGAAGAAGTCAATCGATAATCAAAAAATATGATTGAAATGGATAGAAGAAAATAGGTCAGAACGGGCGCGAAACCCTTAGGTATTGAGAAGGAATAAGGATAGGGATAAACGTGGTTGTTTATTGCCTCGGGTGATTTGGAAGAAAAATTAGTAATGGTAATAAATGATAATGGAGAAGAAATGATTAATGGAGAAATATAGGACAAGCCCAATCTTTGCATCCAACCTTTCAATAAGCAACCTTGTTTATATCATTTTGCCCCTAGGTCTACATCATCGTCCTTTATTTAAAATAAACAAAAGTGTAAGATAACATGAAAAGCTAAATTACTAACAATTGTTTACTGCTAAAAATACGTAACTCCATGCAACATACATTATGCAATGCAATACGAGAAAGTAAAATGATATTTAGCTCCATGCAACATACAAAATGCAATGCAATATGAGAAAGTAAACCAGCTAACCTAACAGAGAAACTAGTACAATCACACGTACTCAAACAAACAACGTTTAAGACGTGTTGCACCAATGTTTTTGTTATCAAGCTGCAGTTCCCAAATGTTTGTGTTGTAACGAAAAGGGTTAAAAATGATGCCCCAAGCAATAACACATGCAAGGGAAAAATAGAGGACACAAGTAGTCCCATGAAAAAACCTTCGTGCACTATGACACAGTCTCTGACAACTCACTGTGGCACGTGGGGAGTACCGACGTAGTATGCAGCCGAGCTTTTGTTAATGGAGGTAGATCACGATGATCCACAAGTCGTTTGAGACCAGAACAAGCAAGAACCATAGAAAGATGCTTTTGTAAGACATATTTCAATGTTTAAGGATGATGTAACTGACACAGGCTTTAACTGCGTATATGTTGTTTACCAATTTTTGTAAAATTTTAAATTTTTACAATTTTTTTGGATTTTTAACGATTTTATCAATTTTTTTGTTTTTAATTTCTTTTAAACAATTTTGACTGTTATATGCTTTGTATCACCTTGTTAGATTATGAGATAGCTTTAGTTGATATCATACTTGTATGTTTGATGAGATACCTTTGAGCAACATGTTTATATTTTTGATATTGGTGTGGGGGGGATAGATTTGTGATCATGTGCAACCCCTCTTGCCCCATTGGTGATACAGTATTTGATGATTAGCTTTTAGTATACATGTGTGATGTAGACTTAGCATATTTTTTTGATATATGATGTATAGATGTGATGGATATGTGTGATATGATGATGAAATTATAACACAATGTACAAGTAAAAATTAACAAGCACAAGTTTAAACAAATCTAATCAAAGCAACACATTTATTTACAAGTATGCAATACAAAATGGACTCAATGCAATACACTACAGACTAAAGTGATATTCAATCTAAGTAAGCAAGTGAATCCAATTTAAAGCATACAGTATGAAAAAAGTAATGCAACCAAAACCATACAAACCAACAACTAAAAGTAAGTGAACCACTACTTTGTTTTTGTGGGACAATTTTGGGACGTTTTTTGTTGTTTTTTATTTTATTTCTAAGACAATTTTCTATTGTTTTGGAGTTTTCTAAGAAACATATTTGAATGTTTTGATTTTTCCAAAGGACATATCTGTATGTTTTTGGGATTTTCAAAAGTTATACGAATGTTTTTGATGTTTTCTCAACAGTTTTCCAAAGCAAATGTGCAAGGAAATAAAGAAACGTGGATGCCCCCAGCGTTAGATGGGATGTACAAGGGTAGAATGCCACGTGGTATATGCCAGAAGTGTCGCTGCGAAGCTTCCCCCCAGTGTGAGATGGGTTCATTCAATGTTAACTTCTCCACACTCAGAAGGTTAGATTAGCCGGATCAGGGAAAAGAAGGATAGGCTCACAAGGGGCTCAGACGAAGGTAAAGATTAACTTAGGGAAAAGTTTTCGTACTCCTTAAACCTAGACTGCTTGTGAACAACGGACCCTCCCTTGGTGCTGGAAGTCGGTTTTCACCAAAGGACTTGTCCAAAGTGCCACCATTGCGTGGTTTTCACTATTGGACGTACCTGTTTATTTATCTTTTTCTTTTTCTATTTTTATACTTTTTTGTTTTACTTTTCTTGGTATTCTGTAGAGACCCCATACTTAAGCATAGAAGCACTTAAGATGCATTGCGTTCATGGGTTCTCGAAGCTCTTGGCCATCTGAATAGGCCAGCTTATATGCACCTGAACCAAACTTGGCAACCACAATGTATGGTCCTAGCCAGTTGGGCTCAAATTTCCCTTTCTTTTCTCGATCTTTATTGGTGTTCTTCTGATTCTCTTTCAACACCATGTCTTCTACCTCGAACTGAAGAGGTATGACCTTCTTGTTGTAGCTCTGTCATACTCGATCGTGATACACTTTTAGGTGATTGAGGGCGCGAAGGCATTTCTCATCCAATAGCTCCAACTCTTCCAGTCGGGCTACTCTATAGTCCTCCTCTTCATTCAGGTAATCCCTTAGCTCGATACGCAAAGAAGGGATCTCGATCTCTAAAGGCAAGATGACTTCGGAACCGAATACTAAAGAATATGGAGTTGCACTTGTAGGGGTGTGGATAGAAGTTCTGAATGCCTAGAGGGCAGGGTGAATTTGTAGATGCCAGTTATGGCCTGTGGTATTCACCATTTTCTCCATAATGTGAATTAAGGTTTTGTTGGAAGCTTCGGCCTGCCCATTACCTTGAGGGTAATAAGGGGTTGAAAACTTAAGGGAAATTTGAAAGCATTTGCAGAGTGCTTTCACATTTTTATTTTTGAATGACTTACCATTATCAGTGATAATGGAAGAAGGGATACCATATCTACAGATGATATGATTCATTATAAACTTTGAAATTTGGGGACCTTCTGTATAAGTAAGAGGAACTACCTCTACCCATTTTGTAAAGTACTCAGTGGCTGTTATAATGAACTTGTGGCCATCCGAGGAGACAGGATTAAGTTTCCCTATTAGATCGAGACCCCACTTTGAGAATGGCCAGGGTGTCGTGATTGGTTGCAAGGATTGTGTCGGTGCATGTATCAAATTGCCATACTTTTGACAATCCACACACTTCTTTACATGTTGACAACAGTCATGCTCCATGGTAGGCCAATAGTAACCTACTCTGAGTATCTTCTTTGCAAGGACAATCCCATTAGTATGAGCTCCACAAATTCCCTCGTGCACCTCCTTGATTGCTTGGATAGATTCGTCAGAATTTAAACAACGCAACAGATTCCTGTCATAGCCTCAGCAGAAGAGGGTGCCCCCAAGTAGGGTATAGCGGGCTATACGCTGGATGAGGTTGCACTTTTCAGCATGGGAAATGTTCATAGGGAAGGTTCCATCATGGAGATAATTAAATATTTCAGCGTACCATGGTGAAAAGGGACCAACAACTTCACACACTAAACAAGAGTCTGGTATGTCGTATGCCGTTGTTCTTAGATTTTCAACAAAGAATGGCATATCATTGCTCTCTGGTGGAATGCTCAACATAGATCCTACCATAGCCATGGCATCTGCCACTCTATTATGAGCTCTTGGTATTTTCTCAAATGTTATCTGCTCAAAGAATTATTTCAAGGAATCGACCATTCTTTTATATGGAAGTAACTTTTCATCTTTAACTTTATATTCATCTGTGACCTGTTTGATAATAAGCATTGAATCACCAATGCATTTTACTTGTCTGATATCCCATTTGATGGCCAGCTTCATTCCTGCAATGAGAGCTTCATATTCCGCTATATTGTTTGTGCAAGGGAATCCAATTCGAAATGCCTGCGGAATCAAGTCTCCTGTGGGAGTGATTAGCACAACTCTGACACCTGAACCATGAAAGGTAAAAGAGCCATCAAAGTACATTTTCCAAACTGTAGATTCTTCGAGGTACATAATGGATGCATCTGGTAGTTCTAGACTCAAGGGTTCAGTACCTGGTAGCGGAGCTTCTGCCAGTTGATCTGCTAACACCTGTCCTTTTACTGACTTTTGATGAACGTATTCAATGTCAAACTCACTTAATAAGATGATCCAATTAGCCATCTTTCTGGTTAGTGCTGGTTTGGACAATAAATACTTCAAAGGGTCGACCTTTGAAATTAGCTTGATTTTATTGTTAAGCATATAATGACGTAGCTTCTGGAAAGCAAACACCATGGCTAGGCAAGCCTTCTCGATTTGTGGATAATTTAGCTCATATGCTACCAATGTCCTGCTCAAATAGTATACAACCTTTTCTCTTTGTTCTTTGTCATACTGGGCCAACAGTGCTCCAATTGCAAAATGTGTAGCAGAGATATAAAGTAACAAGGGTTCTCCTACCGTGGGTGGCATGAGAACAGGGGGGTTGGCCAAGTATTCTTTTAGCAAAGAAAACACTTGTTGTTGTTCTGGTCCCCAGTTGAAATTAACATCCTTCTTAAGAAGATGTGTAAATGTATGACACTTGTCTGCTAGCTGTGAAATAAACCTTCTGATGGCCTAAATTTTCCCTTGTAAGCTACGCAACTGTCTGATATTCTTAGGGGGAGGCATTTATGTGATAGTCGTGACCTTTGCAGGGTCCACTTCTATTCCTCTCTGTGACACAATGAATCCTAGTAATTTCCCAGATAGCACACCGAAGACACACTTCTTTGGGTTAAGTCAGACTTTGTAATCCCTTAGACACTGAAAGATACACCGTAAAATTTCTGGGTGTTCCTCGTGGGTTCTAGATTTAGCCAGTATATCATCTACGTAATCTTCCATGATGTCACTTATCATATCGTGAAAGATTACAGTCATCGCCCTTTGATATGTAGCGCCTGCATTTTTAAGGCCGAAAGGCATGACTTGGTAACAAAATGTCCCCCATGGGGTTGTGAAAGCCATCTTGTGCTGATCTTCTTCCACAATCTTTATCTGATTGTAACCTGAGAAGCCATCCATGAGTGAAAGCATCTCATAGCCTGTTGTAGAATCGACAATCATGTCGATGTTTGGAAGAGGAAAATCATCCTTAGGACAAGCTTTGTTTATATCCCTGAAATCCATACACACTCTAATACCAACTGGCTTCTTTTGAACTGGGACCACATTGGAGATCCACTCTGAGTAGTCGATAGGCCTGATAAAGCCTACTTCTAGTAACCTTTCTAGCTCTTCCTTTACCAGTAAGGTGACGCGAGGATGCATCTTTCAGAGATTTTGTTTGATGGGCTTGGCATCTGGGTGTACCACAAGATTGTGCACCACTAGTGTAGGATCAAGTCCTGGCATGTCAGCATAAGACCAAGTGAAGATGTCTGCATACTCTCTTAAGAGTCCTGTGAATGTTTTTTGTTCTTTAGCTGAGAGGGAAGCTCCCAACTTAACTATCTGTGACAGTTCCTCTGTGCGATATTAACATCTATTGTATCTTCCACTAATAACTTTGATTCATCCCCCATGCATGTAGGATCAGGAGGGAGATTGAGATCCTCCTCTATCACAGGTGGCTCAGGGAGCTCTTCATCTTGAAGTGGGTACATTATCTTTTCCATAGGTTGTTCTGCCTGTTTGTCCACAAGCGCCTCAAAGAGGTTTTCACTATAGGACTTCCCCTTTTTATTTCCACAAGGCTTTTCTTTGGAAATTTTTCCCTTGCTCACTTTTTTACTTAAATTCCTGCACAACTCTACTTCCTCTCCAAAGTATGCACATGCGTTAAGCTGAATGGAGAACCCCTTCTTGTGATCATTTCTTGGAATGTTGTCTCTAATTCCCAGGAACTCACCAATGGCCTCATCATTCTGAAACACGTCAATAGGTACGTGTTGTTGTTGATCCCAATTCATGAGTGATGGGTAGGTGAGGGTTAATGGTTGAGTTATAGGGGATATGGTGGGTATAACAGGGGTTATAGTAAGGATAGCCATATTGGCGAATAGGTTCGTAGAGGAAAGGTATTCGTAAAGACTACATCGGGAATCTGTTTCACTTTCATTTCCAGACAAACTATCCTCACTCTCAGAAGAAGCATACTCATCATCTGAAGAGTGAGACTCATATAAATGGATTCCTATACCTGATTTACCTACTATACGCCGAGGTATTGCAAGAGCTTCTAATGGGCCTTGTTCTTGGTGGCCGCAACCACGTCCTTTATACCCCATGACAAGCATTATCTGATTAGGAATGGGATACTTAGGTGATTTATAGCATGTAGCCATGTCATCATCATCTGGATGGAATACAATGTCCATAAGAAACCTTTCATCTTCTAGCAAGCCGTCAGGAGTAAAATTCTTGAAAGGGAAAGCCTCTCTTGATCTCTGAACTTTGAAACATGGCCTACCATGCGCTTGGGCTGATAGCGGACCATTGTGAACCATTAGGGCTTGTTGTAGATCATACTCTCCACAACCGCTTGGTTTGACCTTCATCTCCCATGTAGACAAAGGAGTTTCTGAGGTGGAAGCACCATTTTCATTGATAGACAGGGTATTTGGATCCACTCGTGAAGTGAGGGCCTCTGACTGGATAGGAATAGCGATCTCCATAGATGGACACTCATAGATTGTAGGGAAAAATCCTGACAATGCTCTACAATGAGAAAAAGGTTGAGGGTCCCCCTGTATGGTGAGTGTTTGTCCCTCATATTGCAACTTTAAACACTGATGATACATTGATGGCATGACCTACATGGCATGAATCCATGGGTGACCAAGCAAGATATTGTAAGGGATTTCTAGGTCCAAGACGTGGAACTTTGTATCATGTGTTATGGGACCCACTTCTAATGAGAAAGTGATCATTCCAGCTGATTGTCATTCTTCATTGTCATATGCCTTAATGGTGATGACCTTTGTTTCCAGATCAGCTTCTGTGTAGCCTAGTTGGCAGACTAGTTTGAGAGTACATATGTTAAGACCTGATCCGCCATCCACAAGCACTCTCTTAACCTTCTTACGTTTGATGATAACCTCAATATGCAATGGTAGGTTATGTGAAGGATCTTCAACTAAGGCTTCTGTAGTGCTGAAGGTTATGTGTTCCAAAGGAACAAGTTGTGCTACCATGGCTTGCAAATGTGTTGGGTCAACATCAATGGATACTCCTGATCCCTGTAAGGTTTTGTAAAGTATATCCTTATGGACGCTAGAGATCTTTAGAAGGTCTAAGATGGAAATCTTAGCCGTAGTTTTTTCTAGTTGATCTAACACATCATAGTGACTCTCTTGAGGAGGAGGGGGAGTAGGTTCAGAATTTATAATGAGGCGAGCCCACCATGTTGCCACAGTGCACTCTCTTGTCTTAATTCTAATTGTATTGATTTTCTCAATGAGTGGGTCAACACAACCTATCAAGGCATCAAAATGGTCTTTGTTTGACATATAGTTAGCATTTTTATTGTGAGATGATTTTCCCCGATCTATATTTTTCCTTTCTTTATGATTGGGAAAAGGCTCTTTGAAGATCCCTAAGTTTTAATTTGGAGACTTTGTAGCGACAACAGAATCTACTTCAATATCACCATTGTCGACTAGGTCTTGAATATAGTGTTTTAATCTTAAACACTTGTCAGTTTTGTGACCCTTTACGTGGTGGAACCCACAAAATTCATTCTCCCTAAACCATGATGGTTTAGGTGTATCATCCCCATAGGGTTGTGTTTTAGGGTATTTAACCATGTTTACGGCCTCTAACTATTTTAGTATAGATGATATGGATTCAGATAGAGGAGTAAAAGTGTGGCGTTTATACTCGGTAGGTGGATTACCCTTTGCAAGTTTCAAAGGTGTGTGGTTTTGCATGGCTTGCACCCATTTAGAGTCTACTATCCCATCACTAATGACATTTTTGTTTCTATTAGGAACAAACTTTGTTTTATCGTTAGATTTAGAATCATTGTGTTCACGGGAGAAAGGTTTTAGAGTCCCCCTAGCTAACAATGCCTTTTCAATTTGACTCCCTTTTTCTATTACCTCTTCGAACGTGTTACCACAATGCATTTGCAAGTGGAATGTAATGTCTGGATGGAGGTTGGGAAAAAATATGCCTATCAGCTACTTTTTGGGTAGGGAGCAAGGAAAGTGACTAGCTAACCCTCTCCATCTTTGTAAAAATGCAGCGAAGTTTTCGTTGTTTCGTTGCTTGGCATTGCAGAGATCTAACATGGTAACGTCATTTTCTATATTGAAAGAGAAGTGTCATACAAAACTCTCTGCTAGTTCTGGCCATGTTGATATGGATCCCTTAGGGATATGCACAAACCAATCTAGCGTTGTTGCCCCTAAACTTCATGGAAACAAGTGCATAAGATAATTGTCGCTGAATGCCACCTCTTGACATGCCATATAAAAGTCCTTTATATGATCACGAGGGTCACCTTTTCCCTTATATTTATCAAATTTTGGAAAATCAAAATGTCTTGGGAAAGGTACCTGCAACATGGCTTTGTCAAATGGGTAAGGACATAACTCATCAAACCGATACTTCTTGTTATTGCTACCGGTTTGGCCCTCTTGTAACGCTTGAAGGGCGTTCTTCATTGTTGACCACTCTTGATTAAAAAGTGGATCTTGTGTGGGTGGCGGTGTAGGTCTATACAAAGGGTTAAGCCTAGGTGTATGCCCACCCTGATTTGTTGTGAGAATCTCTTCATAAGGATCTCTTTGTGCCTCCCATCGAGGAGTGTTTATTGGGAATTCGTAAAATGAAGCTTTAGGTTTTGCCTTTGGTATAGTTTGTTTCACAACTTTTGGTTGTTCCTTTTGTATATGTGAAGCCAAACTTGCCAATTGATGAGTGAGGGCTTGGACCTGTTGTTCTAACGTAACCTCTTTAATAGGTATTTCATGATGATCTTTGTTAGGAGGAGGTTGTGCATGATGAACATGTTCTTCATGGTCTTCACAATGAATTTTAATAGGAGGAAAATGATAGTCTCCATCATTTTCAAATGGTATCTCCTCATTATTCTGCCATGCAGAAGTAGAGGCATGACCTGGATTTAAAATTTCATTAAGATTATGATGAGGGAGGTCTACTTCTTCTTCTCCCTTGAACCATGCCGTGATAAGAGAAGGGTCTACTATGGAAGGTAACTTGGCTCCTAGTTCCACAACCCGCATAAGAACTTCATGTTTGTTATGAAAAATGTAGTCATCAAAATGGGTGGAATGAAGCTCTGCATCCATGTGAGGAGACTCTTCCTCTCCACCACTATGGTCAACCATGAGATTATCCTCCAAAAGAGGGTTGTCACCTCCAAATATATTGGCTTCCAACTTTCGTGACCCCATTCTCGTAGTAGGCATTACTTAGAATAGAAGGTACAACGTGAAATATTTCCACTAAGGTTTATTAACAAGGGACCCTAGTCAAATTTGTGCAGCGTAATGACCCTAAGTTGTTAAAACAAGGTGACTATAGAATAGCCACAAAAGTGATAGGTCAAAATGAACGTACGAACTAAAGAATAATGAACAAGCTACCCTAGCAAGGTAATATATGACACAAGTTTTCCTTAGAATAATACAATGATGTACAATGCTCAAAATTTAGTTTACACCAAATAGTTTATTCTCTAAGATTTCATCTAGATAGGTTTGCAACCAAATAGTGACAACACAACATCACCAGTTAGGTCAAGTTTGCAACAAACAAGGCCTAAATGATAAGAGAATGTTGACGTGATCTTCTAACAAGATATACTAAAAACTAGTTTCTAAACACTAACAAAGTCCAAGTCTCGTAAAATGGATGATAACAATGTGAGCAGCGTAATGACACTATTTGGACACGTGAACCAAGATTTTGGGAAAGCAAGATTTCTAGTGTCAAAATGATGTTATCGCGATGCTAACAATGTATCCTCAACACTCACAAAACTCAAGACAAAGTTAGGATGTAAAAACTATGTCTAAGTATAACAAGAAATTTCTATGCGTGTGAACAACGTAACTCTACAATATAGAGATTTAGGCCTAATTTCACAATGGAAACAAGACGTAAATATCTCAATTGTATGGCTACAATGTGGGCAGCGTAACAACTCAAAAGAAGACAAGGATGAAATCACCTAACTATGATGATAATAAGTCTCAAATATGGGTTTTTGAGACAAGGGGGCCTACTAGATCGTGAGTACGTACCATGCACACTTTCAACACTTGTGCTCTGGCATTGCAACCTAGTCACGCAAGTAGAATACAAAAGTGGTGGACACATGATATCTAGTGGTATCCATATATGTTGTTTCCTTTTGTCCAAAAATGGGCAACAAGAAAACAAGGGTGTAGACCAAGTGGTGTTGAAATAAACTTGGTGTTATTTTGGCAGAGTTTCACCTTGTCTTAAGACAAGTGAAAAACTAGGACAAAATGACACTAAGTAGATTTCGTGATGAAATGTCACGTGGTTTCAACTTTAAGAGATTCTTTCCCTTGTTCGAAAAACAAGAGTTTGAATCTAACAAAGTTGTCACTTTGTGAGAGCTCTCAAGTATACTATCTAAGACAAAAACAATGGCTCCAAGCCGACAATCTTCCTAGGTGGTTCTCTCTCTAGGTGTCACAAGATATCTAGAGCGAGCTCGATTTACCCAAAAAGTCACACTGACTAATTTGGGAGTATCTCAGCTTTACTTTACCCCCTTCAGTATAATGAGCACCAAAGTGCATTCAGTTATACTTTCACTGGGGTCGCGATACAGATATCTTTGACGCTAATCTCACCAAGGCGTACTAGACAAGTCGGTAGTGTGGAGCACTTTCCTGTTTCATTCACAAGGTTCCCTCTTGCATGAACTACTTTAGGGTTCCTAGGACCACCCCCATTGTTGTAGCTTAAGGCTTATGCCAAAGGGGTTATGTCCTAGTTGAGCGGATGAGTCGTAGCTCTTAACCGAAACCTGCAAATACAATGTGATGATTGTGGTGTATTTTTTATCTTTTAGACTTAATGTGGTTTTTGTCGTACTCCTTTTGGCAACCTACAATCACACGTGTAGTTAGAAAAATTGTTTAGGTCCTCCTTTCTTTGACTAGTGTTAGGTCCTTCACAAAATGGTTAGTAGTTTCAAAATAGATTCACAATATCATAAGAAAATAACCATGAAAAATGTTTGTAAATCAACTAACTACCATCAAATTTTTCAAAAACAAGGTTTATTCCCAATTCATCCAAGTTATTTTTAATGAAAAGACTAAAATTGCTTTTGATTCCCAAGATCACACTAGGTGCAAGGGAAGAGCATACACAAATTCTAGCCTTGGTTATTTAGCAAGTGAAAAAGCATTTAAACTAAAAGATGATTAACAAAGTTTTCTACTTACTCTAATGATAGCAAAAGAAGGTTTAAGAGTGCTTTTGATTCTCTAGATCACACGAAGTGCAAGAGAAGAGCATACACACCTTAACCCAAACTCATACAAAGCATGGAAACAAGATTAATTCCTTCAAACCCTAAGTGATTTTATGAGAAAACTTACTCTAAATCTATGAAATTGACAAAAATGGCATCTAAAAACCTCTGAAAAGTAACAAAAATCCTAAAAACCAAAAATGGAAATTTTGAGTTTGCAGGAAAAATTTATACAGACACACCTGCGTGCCCCCTGTCAACGTGTGTGCTCTTGTTTCAACCTGCGCTCCCCTTGTCAATGTGTGCGCTCCCCTTTGTAAAAATGATAACAGTTGAAAAATGACAACACGTGTGTGCTTCCAGAAAATGTGCACTCCTATGTTTCAATGCCTGTGCTGAGTTCGAGTGTGCTCCCCTTTGTAAAAAATGACTGGAAAGTTGAAAAATGACAAATGTGTGCTTCTTCAAGAATGTGTGCTCATGTTTTCAACGCCTACACTCCAGTTCGACATGTGTGCTCCCCTTTGTAAAAATGACAGAGTTGAAAAATTCAAGCATGTGTGCTTCCAGTCAACATGCGACATGTGCACTCCCTAGTTCAACGCTCACCTGCAATCCTGCAACAGGTGCACTCATAGTTCAACGCCTGTGCATCCCTTCACAGGAAGTGGCCAAAATTTGAGTTTTGACAAGAATTTCTTCAAAAAGGTCAAATCTTTGGTAGTTTTTTTGGCAATTTTGATAGGGCTTCACCTCCTTGAATCCTACAAAAAGCAAGAAAAACAACTAACTAATCTGAAACAACCACTAATCTAGTTGAAAAACAACTTTTAAAAATGGAAATTGAAAGTATCTACTAGAAAACTTGAAATTTCTAAAATTGAAACTAATCTAAAACTTTGAAATTAATCTTTAAAAATCTTGAGAAACTAATCTAAAAAGCTTGAAAGTACTCTAGAAAGCTTGAAAGTAAACTAGAAAACTTGAAATTAATCTAGGAAACTTGAAACTAATCTATAAACTTGAAATGAAAAACTTTGAAACTAAGTTAAAAAGCTTTAAAAATTGAATGCAATGGGGTATTGTCCCACCGGGCGTGCCAAATGATGACACCCTAAACTTTACAAAGCAAATTGCATGACTAAACAAGGAAAGCTAACACCATTTCCATCCATCTAGCCAAGGTTCTAAGTCTAGGAATGTAACATTAAGATAGAAGCTTAAAAGAATGCTTAACTAGTATGAAAACAATACAAAATCTAACTAAACATGCCTACTAATATGCTTGAATTACCTAACATGGGCCTAAATAGACCTAAGAGGGAAATCAAATGGTTATGGTTGCTACTCCAAACAAGGTGAAATGGCCTCTCCCAATGACTACTTGGTCATTTTGGATATCCATCTACTAACCCCATTGAAGGCTTTAAGCAAGGATTGAACTTGGCTATATATCATATTTATTATATGAGATGCAAATCAAAGCATGGTGTAAAGTATAAAGGAATGAGGTGCACCCTTTTTATAGTTTTCCTTTTGGGAGAAACTTGTATTTTGGTGCATGTGGGACTAAAAGCCCCAAATTAGATTAGAATTGCTAATCATGATTAGGCCTTGCTAATCACAATTAGTGAATTACCAAGTGATTAAGAGGTGTGAAGCCTTAATCAACCGCTTAGGGTCAACTAGGAGGCTAGGATAAGATTTTGAAGCTTGTTGAGATGTTGTGGAGGTGAATGGGGTGATTTTGAGTGGTTGGAAGAGGGGTTTGAGTCAATACTAGGGTATATTGACCAAAACAAGGGCAAAATAGGCTTAATTAGCTAATAAATGCTAATTGTATTGTTTTGAAGAGGATTTTGGCTTACGATTCACCGTAAAGTGGCATCCTAAATGCGAAAGGGGTTACACAATCAACAAAGTGCTTGTTAATTGGCTAAAGTGGTAAGAAACGTTAGTTAATTAGCAAAGAGCACTAATTATAATGGAATTGGCAAGAATGAGAGTGATTTACATGCGTTTTGGCAATAAGATTGCAAAAGCGGAATTTAGGTGTCTACAACTACCCTAATTTATTCTTTAAATACGGAATGTTTTTTCAATGTGGAAAACTTATTCAGAGTTCACACCAGGGAAGTGGCTCTGATAAATGATCTGTGTCAATTCCCTAATTCAACATTTTTCCATTCTATAATTATCATCTATATATCTTTTGGGATTTGATATATTCTCTATTTTGCTAGTTTTGTGTGGCTTGCTATTGTGCTTCTCAACTTCGTAGAAATTTCATTATGTTTATAAGCAATTTTTTGTAAGAGAATCATTCTGAATTGTATCCAAAGGATTAATTAGTATTTTGATGGAGTATTTACGACCCTCATCCACTAAACATGCATGGTTGCATGCTACTAAACCGAAAATGAAGCTTAAATGGTTAGGCTTTAAGAGTATTATTGTAATAGCCATGTTGTGCATATTTTGTAGTCATCACATTCCATGAGACTACATCTCTTTGAATCATTTTTTTAACAGTTCAAAATCTCCATTTTTGGCACACATTGGGAGTATGCTGACAAAAGTTGTGGAGTCTAGCTTTAAAACTGTCAAATGCATTTTCTTGAAAGTTTAGAATCCCTTTTCAACAAACTCAGTTTGTGCACAGTCTTGCAATCGTTGCAGTCCATGAGACCACATTATTTTTGTACATGTCTGCTAGGGCACTTGCAATTACATCTAACAAAAGTCAGCTTTCCATTATAATTTGATAGATGTCCATGTCGTGTTCTAATGCTACCATTTGGCACAGGCTGGGACAAGCTGGAAAAGGTTGTGGAGTCTGGCTTTACACCTACCTCTTGCATTTGCTTGAGAGTTTATAAGGCCTTTTCAACAAGCCCATTTTGTGTATATCCTGCAATCCAACAGACCACATTTCTTTTAGGCATTTAGTCAAATAGTGCACATGCCAAGTGCATGCTTCCACAATACCCATAAGAATAGCTATTTGTTGGCCAATCCTTATACCAGTGCATCAAGATTGCTATGATTTCTTATTTTGGCACACTGCCTTCAAAAATGGTCGGAGAGCTGGAATTCCCAATGTAGAAGAAACACTAAATGTTCTTTCACTAGTGTTTCTAACATATTCATCAATACCATGTCTTATTGCAGCAATCATAGTGGCCATTCCTACAGTTTTTCTCATATTGGAGATGACTTCTCTCCCTACCACATGGGCATAGTAATTGTTATCCAATTTTGCACCCCTCGCAAATTGGCTAACTTGACATCTTTGAACTAAGACAATATGATGGAGCCTTGGAGAAGAAACTAGAGAAAACAGGTAAATTTCATGTTTTGGGGAACTTGCATTTATTCTTGGGCATCACTCTCCTTCTTTGCAGGATTTGAAAATCCCAAGACACTTGAGAAAACTCATTGAGAAAATTGGGTCAAAATCCAAGCAAAATGCAGCCAAATGCGGCTTTTCGAGGAACATGATGGAACAATTCCTTCGGATTCCTCCTGGTTCCCCTGCACTTTGCCGCATTAGACCGACAATTGAAGGTTGCGAAGTAGTGTATTGCGGATCGAAGATCGGTCAGTTGTCGGCACCAAAGCACCGGACGGAACAGTTCCTCACGGACTTGTTAGGTTCGCCGCATTTCAAGCAATGGGCCGCACCGTAGGGAAGGAATGGTGGGAAGACAATTTAGTGTGCAGATAATGCGATCTTGACGGAACAGACGAAACAATTTCGTCGGGTCGTTAGTTCAACAAAACGTGGGTGAGTCAGTCGACTAGCATGTGATAAGCGAGAACCAATGAGTGCTGAGGAAGATAAAAATTTGGTGTTGCGGGCGAGAAGCGCGAGTTGCTGGCACCAGAGGGGGGCTTGGGTGGAACTATGCCACCCGAGTTCCACCTCATACGCCGATTCATTGACCAAAACACAAACCAATGACCATTGCGGCGTAAAGCAGGTGCCTGGAGGGAACAATGGGAAGAATTCCTCAGTTCCCCTGAGTTCCCTTGGTTATCCGATCCACCTGCACCTTGGCATACGAGCTGCATTAATGTGGACTGTAGTAGTCCCGTGTGGGAACTCCGTGTTCAACTCCATGATTGCACGCTGAACTTAGAAGTGGACATAAATTTTGCCCTGGGTAACTTCAAATTTCAGGCAAACTTGGTACCATTGGAAATGTCTCATCATCCTCTACACCACAAAAACTAGGTTTTCTTAATTTTAGGTGAGGGTAAATGGATGAAAAAGATGAAACATAGTCTTCAACATTGAAAAGAACACAGTTCCATGTAGCTCAACTACCACAATTGATGAGGTATGGTGCTCCATTCTTTCTCCTATAGGTAAAGTACTCATGGGGGAATGGATCTTAGTAAGGGTGCCCATGCCTATTTTTAGACATTCAATGCATGTTGTTGGTGGTTTGAAGGTGAAGAATCCGAGTTCCCTCTATTTTCCCTCCCCCCTCTCTTTGCTATTTTCTATGTATTGTAAAATGATGCTCATTTGTAATGTTGGATACTCTTAGAATGAAAGGGCACCATTTCAAAGTGTTGCACAAATGTTCTTGAGTTGCAGGCCTCAAATTTAGATTTTGGAAAGTGTTTATGCCTTTTTCCCCCATTGTAATGATTTTTACATCTTCTTAATGCAATAAAATTCATGTTTTGTGGCTATTATTCTGCTCTAGCTGGTGTTTTTATTGCATTTCCTTGCCTCTTCATCTACTTGCAGGTATGTTGTGTGTGTTTATTCACTTTACAGGGTTTATTTCTGTTGTGCATTGCATGAAAATGGAAGTTTGAATGTTGCTCTGGACTATGGCTCTCAAATCTGCCCTCTCCTTCATTTTATTCCATTTTCCCTCATTTGAGAGTGTCTTTCCCCTTGTTCTTGGTGCTATCACCACCCCTTAGTTTAGGATTTCAATTTTATGCATTTCCCTCTCTCCTCTGGTCCCTTAGTTTTATAGAGTAGGGTTAGATAACTGCATTTCCCTTCTTAGGAGTAGTTTTAGCAGTAGGAATAAGGAGAGGAAGCTGATCTTCTTCGGAGGTATGTCTCAAGCTCAAGTCCCACAACTTGGAGACAATCCCATGTTGCCTCAAATCCTTAGATCATTCTGATTTGGGACGGGTGCAATTTTGAGCTCCAACAATAATCGTCATTTATAAGAAGTGATTTAATAGACACAAGGATTGTGTGGACAAAGAGTCTGACCAATTCATCGAGTTTATCAAGTACTCAAGCAATAACCTTCACCAAAAGATGTCTCTCTTGATCTTCAAGAGTTGGGGGACGAGAAAAGGCAAGATCTGATTGAAAAGAGGTCCAACACCCAATATTTTTGAACTCGCCCAATTTTTGGTATGAATCATAATTATATGTTACACCATCATGGATAAAGTATTGTACATTTTTATTGACTAAGAAGTCATTATATGCAGTCAATAGGTAATAGTATGTCATTAGTTTTGCCTTGTCTAACCTTTAAATTTTATTTTTGGTTTCACGTATTTATTCTAGTTTATTACATCTTGATTTTAAGGAAGTGACAATATCCATTCAATTCCTTAACTTTTTCATGTTAGGATGACCATGCTACCTCTTTGTTTTAATATTTTAATTAAATATTACCTATATAATGTCCCTTTCTTAACATTTCTCTCATCTAGCATCTTGTCTCCAATAGGTTGTGTTCTAAGCATAGATGTGACAGATGTTTAGCCAGTGTTCCACAAGGATGCGTACCCCCTAAAAGTGACGTCTCGGAGACTCGAACATCTACAAGACTTGGGGACACATGGGAAACATCCCCCCACCACCACCAACTAGATGGGAACGTCCCCAAAACATTTCTCTCAAAGGGTGGACATTTTTGAGACGTCCCCCCATTTTGGGGACTTCGTGGGGATTGGGGACATCTCGGAGACTTCTAAAAGTCTCTCAATCCGTCCCAAAGACTCCAAGCCATCCCCAACAGCGTAAGTCTATCTAAAAGTATTTAAAAAAATCAATTTATGTTTAATAATTTTTGGCCCCCAACCCGAACCCTAATACTCAATGGACCCCACCTGCCCCCTAAGCACTCCCAAAAAAACTATAAATAAGACTTACACCCTCACTCCAAATCACAATAAAAAATTCCAAGCAAGAGTGAGAGAGTGAGAGCATTAACAAACAACAGTGAGAGCAAGCAAGAGTGAGTGTATTAGCAAGGAAGAGGGACAACATTAGCAACAAGTAACAAGAGTTAGAGCAAGTGCCAGGTCTTCATTGCTCAACCGTTCAAGCTTCAAGTTTTCAACCTTGAAGATTCTAGCAATTCAAGTGATGAGGAGTTTGGTGCAAACTTTGGGGATGATTAGACTCAGTAGAGGCATTGAGCTACTGGCCAACTGTATTTGAATTTTGAATGTAATCATCATTCTGAATATAAATATTAATATATTGATATTTGACATTTTCACTATTCAACGCAATGTGTTTTAGTATTTCAAAGTTTCATTTGTTTTTCCTTATACATTTTTTTTATAATCATAATTTTCAAATACTATATATATTTACGCCGACGTTTGCATGCCGTCTCCCCGCCATCCCCAAACCTAGGCCCTTGGTCCCCCCATCTCTGAGACCTGTCCCACCATCCCCCCCATCCCCTCATTGCGTGACTCCGTAGAACACTGTGTTCAACACATATGTGGTTCATTTATGAACATTAGCTTATTGATTTTTACGAGGACTAACAACTATGGAGGCTTTCTTAAGTATATTTTAGTAGATTATCCTCCCATGTTTTTAATGTGATACCATACCTTGTTTTTTCAATTTGTGGATTGCAAAGCCACTTGAATGCAAGCCTTCACGTTTTTGCCTCATATATCATGACGGGGAGCTTACCCATGATTCATTGGTTTGTAACTATAATAGGCCTTTCTTATGGCTTTCCTTTTGAGCAAGTTCAGCTTTGAAATTTTATATAAATAAAAAATTGGGCTATCTATATGAGTCTTTCATTTGTATCTTCAGGTCCTTTGCCAATGTGAAGTAACTGGCAAAAATCCTATATCTTCTTTAGTAAGTTTTATACTTTTATATGTAGTCCCCTGAGGCTGGCATTTTGTGCTGGACAGAAAGTGTTGGACTTGGTAGTTCATGGTGCCCTCTTAACAGACTTTTGTGGATATATACTATACCAGACTTAAGATTTTCATGCACATTTAATCCTTGTGAGTTTAGGTCAATGCAATGGACCGTAATTTAAAGGTGGTGGATGCACATTCTCCTCTAATGGGAACATGTCAATGATTAAATTTACTTGACCTTTTTGGTCGAGGGCTCCAATTTAATTGTCAATGAATTTCCTTATGGACAATATTTAAGGTTGAGGATGCAATCAACCTACAACAAACATCGAAAAAAAATATCAAGGAAAAATAAATTCCCCCACCCTATCCTCCTACTCTAGTAGCCTATAACAAGAGAACACACACTTCCGAATTCTCATCATCTGCTGGAATTAATTCTCTAGTTCCAAATTCTACTTCAAATTGGGGAATGTAAGTAATATTATAAAAAACATACGACGCAATTTTTTTAATATTTATAAGCCTAAACTCCATCTTAACACATGAGGTTATCAAACTCATTGCTTTGTCAAGTTTACCCAATTTTGTAGAATGTGCTTCTACCCCCAATCATGTTAAATTGTGCTTAAATTAAATTAGTGGTATGAATTTCTGCAATACTTGTAATTTAGTGGTGAATATATTATCCGTTTATTCTATCCTTTGAACACACACTACTTTCTTATCAGTTGAAAGCTGCAATGGAGCATCATGATGTAGATTCAGTCAATAAATACCATTATTGCTATCTAAAGAAAACTAATTTTCAAGTTTCACTCACAGCAGAGTCAAAATTAGCTATTGCAATTTATCATCTGATCTAAAGATTTTGTATATATATGATCTTTCTACAATAGAGCCTCCTACTGTTTTTTCCCAACCAGACTTTTAGTCTCATTATAGAAAAGTGCAAGACGATACTTCAAATCCCCAACCCAAATTAATCGGCCACAAAAAAAAATCAAGGTTGTGGGATTTGGGTTTACGCTTGCCAGTTACAATTTCTTAAAAGTTGTTAATGTCTTTTCGACAATTTGCATACATACTCTACTTTATGTAATTCAATCCCAAATGAGAGACCCAACATAGGCACAATATAATACAATTACTCTAAGCAAATAGACTATGCAAAATGACGAAGTTTGGTGTAAAGAACTATCAAGAGAAGATCTCTCTATCATCTCCATGCATTGGATTGATTGTAAGCCATTCTCTCACATTTCATTTTGGTGAAGCATCTTTCCATTTCCTTCAAGGGCACCACTCCTTTGTCTTTTTTGTTTTCTCCACTGTACCGAACTTATCATCCCATATATGCACAAGTTTCCTTAATATACTTCAATGTCATGACATGGTGCACCTTGTCAAATTGTTTCACATAGCATTTGCAATCATCTTTACAAGAACATTGTCCTTTTTTTAAATGATGGCACCAATTTGCATCTCTCAAAAAAAATTGACTTGTACCAATCTTGGAGATAAACTTGGTTGTAAAGCGATAGTCACATACTCAAAGGTTCTTGATGACTCCAATAGTTGTGTCAAGAGCATGTTTAACAATCCAAACATAATTGCCAACTTCTCATTATGATGGCAGAGGAATAATTCTTTTTCCTCCTTGTCCATGTCACTCAGTACATGTTTTGAATCTAGTAAATATCCCACTGCCTTCATCTCCCAATATGATTTCATTTGTATGTGGGTGTGATCCATCTCCTACACAGAAACATGTATAATTTTATGGCTTTCAATACAATTACATCCAGCGATATTTTTAATTCCTATTTCTTTCATCAATCTCCTTACCATTTGAACCTCATCCCATCTATGCACTTCTGCATAGATGTTTGACAGAAGAACACAAGGTGTAGCATTTTGAGGATCCAACTCAAAAAGAACAGTTGCTATAAATAATCATGACCTGTATTCTTTCATGCTCTACAGACACCAAGCAAACACATCCACACCACCACCACAGGTTTAATTGGCATGTTGATGATAAAGTTTAGGGTTTCCCCAAGATAGACAACATGACCAATTATTTCAACCATGCAGACATAATGATCAATGCTATGTGTAATGCTATAAGAGACACTCCTGCATTTGAAGTATTTATAACCCTCGGGCCTCATCCACTAAACCTGCATCGCTGCAGCTAATAAAACAAAAAATAAGCTTACGTGATCAGCGTATGTTTTAAAGTGCTTCATTACCTCAAAGATTTTGATAACATGCTTGCAAAATCTATTTTGTGCATATCCTGCAATGATGACATTCCATGAGACTACATCTCATCAATGAGGCATTTTGATGAACAGTTCACATGCCTTGTGTATGCTTTCACATTTTGCATACATGTCTACTGGGGTAATTGCAAATACATCTGACAAAAAACTGCTTTACATTATGACTTGATTGATGCCCATTTCCTGCTCTAAAGCTTCCATTTTGACACAGGCTGGGAGGATGTTGGTACTGGAACCTGGCTATACACCTGTCCATTGCATTTTTTTACAAGCTTCCAAGGCCTTTTCACCAATCCCATTTTATGATTCTGCAATCATTGCAGTCCATCAGACCACATTTCTTTTGGGAATTTTTTTCAAACAGTCCAACTATGATTTTTTTCTCATATTCTTGAATTTCTCCATTATTTGTATTGACACTTTCACTTTAAGCAGTGCAATCAACAAGCCACATAAGGCAAATGATGCAAGATGGGAGACAATTCAGCTTGTCAAAAGTAGAGATGCAGTTTTGGGTCCAAGTCATTTTAGGCTTCTCAAGCTTTTGGGATGTGGGGATATTGGCAGTTTGTATCTTGTAGAGTTGAGAGCTAATAATTGTTGCTTTGCAATAAAGGTAATGGATAAGGAGTCTCTGGAAAGCAGAAAAAAGTTTGCTGAGGGTACGGACAGAGCGGGAGATTCTGGCTTCTCTGGATCACCCGTTTTTGCCAACTCTGTATACCCATTGTGAAACTGATAAGTTTTCTTGCTTGGTTAAGGAGTTTTGCAATGGGGACGATCTACATACTCGTAGACAGAAGCAGCCGAACTAGCATTTATCTGAATCTGCTGCAAGGTAATTGTCACACCATCATTTTGTTCTAGGTATTAATCAATAGCATGTTAGCAATGCAACAGTCACTTTCACGTTTATTGGAGCTTTACATTGAAATGTTAGTATGACTGAAATGGGATGGGTATATTAATGCAGTACAGTAAAATTTAAAAAATTATGTTAGATAAACTAGGCTGTATATATCAAGTTCAACGCATTGTGTAATTGTTGTGGAATTGTGTAATGAATTGTATATGCTTTGAATTTTTCTGTCTGATTCTTGTAAAATATTTTCACATTTTGAGGGTACCTATCTGCTCTCATTGCCTCTTTTTGATTACTCATTGGGTTTTTATTGAAAAAGCATTTGCCTGTGAATCAAATAGCACTTATTTTGTAGATAGGAACTTGTGGATGAAGTATATTAACCCCTCAAATTTAGCCTTTTGCCTGCCATTTAGACGCCTTTCACCTTCCCTGCTGGGAAGCACTTTGATGGTGTCCTTCAGGGAAATGCAATAAAAGCCATCTAAGCAAAAAAGCCCATGAAGCTAGACGAAAGGATCAAGCAGAAAATGTAGGTTTATAGCTTTTGGATGATGACAAATTCTGCAAACAATACCTGTAATGTTTGAAACTAAACGTTTAGAAGCAAATTTCAAGCTAAGGCAATTTGAGAGAGGCTTACTTATGTTTCAGAGGTAGCAGAGAGATTCCTCTTCTATCTCACATATTTTTTCTTGCATTGATACTCATGCTATGTGCTTCACATTACATGGTGAGAAGCTGGACTCAGAGGTGGTTAACCATGGATAATGAACAAAAACATTGGCCTACACCTTTTGCTATTAAGCACAAAACATCTAGATCCGACTCGTCAGATGCTTGTACATGCATAGTAGCAGACAAGAGGATCTAAGACATACCTTTTGGGGTTGTATGTTTGCAGGCAGTTTTTGCTTAGTAAAGGTTACTGGTTCAAAGAAAGTCCATCCATTGGAAGTGAATATTATCTGGTGATCCTTGGTTTTGTAGACAATCTGCTTGGTTATGGTGAGATATAATTCTGACCCATGAAGATTCTAGAAAATAATTTTGTAGCATGGACTTCCATAGAATTTTAGATCACTTGACTACTCAACACAGTGCTAAGTTACTCTATAAAAGTATAACACAGATATTGGCTATGGAGCCCAATCATACATTCTTGACCTGCTTGTTCATGCAGGGAGGGGAGGCCTTTGATGCCCTCTTGTTCTTGATGTACAATATCTGCATTATACTTTTGTCTACAACAGAGGAAAGGAAGCATTTGGACACACCAAAATCACACAATTTTTCTTCTCAATAACAACAAAAAAATAATTACAACCAGTAGGATTATGCTCTCGGCTATTACAACTCAGTCAGAGCTCTTATGTTGCTTTCTCTAACACACACCTCTTCTACTACCTCTTTCACTCATTCCTATAATCTGATTCTCTTTCATGAGGATTCCTCATTCTCCGCACTTGGCCTGATTGATATCAAGCTTGAGCCTCTCAAGGCTTCTTTCATTCACACTTCTGCTGCTCACATCAGCATCCGGTTTCCCAAAAAGCATCTCCTCCTCCTCGCTAACTTCTACATCTTTCTCCAAGGAAAGATTTCCTCCACTCCACACTTCCCCAATGGAAGTCATATCAAGATTAAAATACCCTACAGCCTTTCCTTCTTCAGGATCAATCACCATCTCTTCCATCTCTTCTTCGAGGAGAAGATCTTCTTCCTTTGTGTCCTCTTCAATGAGGATCTCTACGGGATGAGCACAGCCTCCATTCTCCTCTCTGTTGCTCCTTAGAACAGTCATGGGTTGCAATTTTGGAAACTTCTTCTCTCCTTCGCCTTCAAGGTAATTTGCTTCTCCTCAAGCCTCAGAGGCTGAAGCTTCTTCAACCATTTAGCATGTCTCTTGCTTCCACTACTCTTTCCATCATATCATTGACCATCCGGTCCCAGCTTATTACTTTATCTTGACCTTTTCTTTTCTGTCTCTGTTGGAGTTCCCTCCAAGCTTCAGCTGCAGCACTACCTAACATTGTGCAGGCATACTTAACCCTCTTGGGGTTTAGGGTTTAGGCTTCTTCTATTCTCCTCTTAGTGAAGCACTGCTCCATCTTCAACACCTAACTCCTCAGCTGCTCAGGATTTTCTCTTCTTGAGAATACAGGTGTCTTTGATTTGTTCTTTTCTTCTCCATGATATTGAGAAAACTCTATTTCACAACCATCTCCTTTAAGTATATCATGACCTTCATAATCTTTTTTGTTTGCTTCTTTATTTATTGTTCCATTTCTCTTTCCTCTATCTCCATGTCCCTAAACCTCAAGGCTGAAACTCTCTTTCTTTGAAGATATTTGTCCACCCATCCATCGATTTCTTCAATCATTAAAACTTACTTTCCAAATTTTATCTCTACATTCATAGCCACAGCCACAACTCTCTTCTGAGCTATTCTATACTCTCTTCAATAATAGCTAACGCTGGCCCACAAGGTCTCTACTCCCTGTCATCTTTGGATGCTTTGATACCAAGTGATGCATTGCCATGTGAGGAGTGCAAGTCTACAGGTACAGGTGCTAGTGACTATGTAGCTCCTTCCAATGGATTCATCTAGTACAGAAGGCACCACAACAACGTCAAATTTCTTCATAGGGACATCTTCCTATCTATATTTTTTCATTATGTTCATTGCTACAGATACTCTCTGCCAAAGTCTTCTGTAATTTATCACCAAAAAGTAATCTAAATGTTTGGGAAATAAAAGAATACAACTAACATTCACAATATTATCATCAAATCAGGAATAAAATTTCCGTTTTTAAAAGATGCAAATAGTAAAAAAATTGTTGTTAAAAAGGTTGAAGAAAAAGCAACCCCTAGGAGTGAAAACAATTTGAGATGAAAAAATCCTCTTTTGTGCTTCTGAAATTATGGAGAAATAGACTGCAGTCACAAGGACAATGGCCTGTGAGATTTACTAGGCACTGGGCAGAGACATTTTTGTCCATGGGTTTCTGAGAAACTTACTACTAAATAGAGCAATCAGCCATGATGCCCATGACAATATTTTTTAACTGGTTAATGGATGCATCCCAGGTAGAGAACGTTGAATTCTAAAATAAGTTCTCTGTATAGATGTCAACACTTATATAGAAGACACATTTTTCTATTGTGGGTGCTAGACTTCTTCCTTGTGGTAAGGGTTGCCTTCCTTTCTAAGGCCTCTTCATGTGTAAAAACCCGGCTTCCTCCATGAATGAGGTTGTAGAAGATACATCCTATTGCTTTGATTGATATTTCCATTTCAGGATTTTTTTGGATCAATTTAAGAATTGGGTATTGTACTGATTGATATTTGTATGCGGTTGGGTATTGTACTGTTTGATATTTTATGCGGTTGTCTCTGAGGAATCCCGTTTGAAGAATTTTTCTAAATCAATTTAAGAATGGGGTGTTGCATTGTTTGATATTTATATGTGGGTGTCTTCTAGGAAGGCTATTTGAAGTTTTTTTTCTAAATCAATTTAAGAGTGGGGTGTTTATCTAATTTATATTTGTATGTGGGTGTCTTTGACAAATCCAATTTGAAGGATTTTTCTAGATCAATTTAAGAATGGGAGGTTGCATGAAAAAGAGGGGCACTTGCTGCAAGATTGCACTCCACTAACATTATTGGTCTCTCAAAGATTTTAATTTAAAGGTAATCCTGATCCCAATCTTATACATATCCAAATAATAAACATGTCTATGATTCGTTCTCAATCAACGTTATACCATTTCTTATTTTGATGGCAATATAGATTCTCAATCAATGATCTACCATTTTTTATTTTGAAGGTAATATACGATTTGCAAAATTTAATGCCTTTATGTTAACCGAAAAACTCTTATGCCTCAATTGGTTAATATGTATACATGTTGTAGAACAGTGTTACGCGGGAATGCGTCCCGGCCATTTTCCTTGCATCCCAAACGTCCAGGAGGTCCCGGGGACTTGGGGACGGGGACGGGACATTTCCCTGCCGTCCCTAATTTCCAGAAAAAAAGGGGGACGTCCCCCATAAACCAAGAATGCACCTGGGATATCCCGGGTGCAAAGGGCCTTTGGGGACTTCATGGCATCCCCGGGACGTCCCAGGAACTTCACGACGTCCCCAACGAAATCTGCACTTTTCCAACATTAAAACATGTCGAATTTCAGTTTTATAATACTTTTTTTTTTAAATAACTTTTAATACATTCTAATAAAAAACAACATGCAGAGTTCTCATAATTGCCATAAACTGCAGTTTATTATTTTGGTTTGCCTGAAAGCAGAGTAATTGATTATTTGTCAATAATGACGAACTAAATGGAAAATGGTCAAAGAAAGATGAAGGCCTATAGTAAGTACCATCCTTGTGAATGATGAAAATTCCCAATATATCTCACTATTCTACTCAAGTAAGCACTGTCATTGTACTGGAATAATATTCTGAGGTGACCATTTTCGACATGTCACTTGCATAGAAATTCAAACTTCATTAGGGAAAGACAAGCAGACCACATTTATTCTGCCTTGCCAGTACCACTTTATGTTTTGGGGCTCTCCATATGTCTAAGCAATACTCTCAATAATTGCCATTCTTGTTTTCACGTTGAATTGGCATATGCAAACTGCAAACCATAACACCTATAAAACAAAGGTTACCTTTTGAATTAAAAATCCTAGCAGCCCGTGAAAGAAAGGAAAAATGGATATATATATATATATAGATCTACTTAAATGGGAAACAGAAAAATGTAAAATGAAAAACCTCAAATAAAGATTCTTACCACTTAAATCCCCATCGAAATCTTTTGAAACTGATGCAGATGAATAATTGGATTAATCATTAATGGTTTCAATCTTCAAACTTTCAATTTTAAGTCTTAGTTTATTGAATTATTCGTGTTATATTTGTAAAATTAATAAATTATATATTTTTTTTATTAGCCGTCCCCTTGCCGTCCCCAAATTTTCAAAAAAAAAAATCCGTCCCAGAAACCCCGTTCCTACGTCCCACCGTCCCGGAGTCTTAGGTAACTATGTTGTAGAATGATTAATTTAGTGCCTCAATTGGCTTATGTGCTTGCATTTTGTAGTTTTACCATATAGAAGCTATACCTATTTGCATGTATTTTCAGAACAAATAGAACTTGGTTATCATAAATCCTATTTTGAAATTTTGAGGATCAAGACTCTAATGCTTAATCCATGCTTATTAGGATGCCCAACTTCAAATCTCAGGTGCAGAGAAATTTTTTGATAGGAAGTATGGATTGGTTGTTGGAGGCTAGGTGCTCTGATGACTAGGGAAGTCAATTTATAAATTTAAGCATTTACTAGACCACGTCTTTCAGGCATTCTGTTGAACAATTCAACACCTTGTGCATGCCTCCACATTTTTTATACATATCTACCAGGGCACTTGCAACTACAATATATCTGATAAAATTCCTTTCTCCATAATGCTTTGGTGCATGTCGATATCACAATGAAAAAAACCTAATTGGATATTAAATAAAATACCAAAAAATCAGCAATATGTGACTATTTAGTGATTGGTGACCACTGGTCTCAGATTTTTGATAATAGACGATAGATCTTCAATCTAGTCATTGATTTGTAATCAAATTGAAGACCGAATGGAGGACCAAATAGGACATCAATGACTAAATTTAAGATTTGTCGTCTATTATCAAAAATCCAAGACCAATGGTCACCAATCACTAAATAGTCACATATTGCTGATTTTTGGTATTTATTTAATATCTAATTAGTTTTTCTCCACTAGTGAAGTTAGGCACTTGTTGGCATGTATTCCATGTATCGTTAAACTTTTGACATGTTCCTGTTGTGTTTTATGCAACTTTTGACACCTCCAACTTCATATAGATCCTTGCAATTCTGTCTTCTTATCGACTCTATGTTCTTCCATGTTTTTTCATTACTTCTCTTTCCTCCTACTTATCCCTTTTCTCTAATTTCCTCTCTCCTTCACCTGTCTCCCTGATTTTCTGAACATTCACAAGGAGTGTAGCAGTAGGGTTTTGGTTCTCTAGAAGCACACCACTAGGGTTCTAGCTCTTTTATTGTGGCTTTTTTTACCCATTGTTTGGGTGCCTTGAGGTTTTGGCCCTTATTTGTGAGTCTTTTGGGCCCATTGCGTGTCAGAGTGCATGTCAACAAGATCTTAATTTGAATTCAAGAAGTCAATAGATACATAGGTGCATTGGTGCATATAGCGATCAAGAGATTTTGCATGCTTCAGATGCTATCGAAATCTCCCTGAACTTGTTGCTTACAGAAGATCTCGGAGTCATCTTTCCAGCACATTTTGAACGGGTCAAAACGGACACCGAATGTGCAAGATATCGTTCGCGCGAGAACAAGAGTCAACGGGCAAAATAAGGGCACAGGTGTCGCAGCGCCAAGGCACACTGCAAAATAGCAAGTGGGTCGATGTGGAGTCGACAAGTGGCGTTTAGCGGAGCAAAAAAAGAGGTGGTCTTCACCTCTAGTCTTCGATGGTTTTAAAAGGGGGTTTTCAATTGAGGTGTCCACTCTTGTTTCAGAAGGGGACCCGACCGCCGGAGTTATATTAACAACTCATTTTCTCAATCAGCTCGTCGAGTTGAAGGCCGCGCTGGGAAGGAGTCACTGACCAAGTCATAGACTGAGCAAGGGTCGAGTTGATGACCGAGTTGAGGGCAAGCTCCACATTGAGCTACACACCAAGCTACATGGCCAAGTCACTGAGCTCGACACAAAGTTACACGGACACCAAGTCACCGAGCTAACCGAGCTCATAGAGGACATAAGTCCCAAACGGGACAAACAGCGGATCGGCGTGGCTGAAGCCACAATATCCTCGGAGCTCACAGGCTATTTTTAAGCCCTCCAAACTACCCTCCCCGCCGAATGTGGGACTAAACCCACATGACTCGACCGAGTCAATAGAGAAGCTCAGGCCATGGCGACAACACAACTCGGCAGGTAGCTCATGGCGACAACACAACTCGGCAGGTAGCTCATGGCGACAACACAACTCGGCAGGTAGCTCATGGCGACAACACAACTCGGCAGGTAGCTCATGGCGACAACACAACTCGGCAGGTAGCTCATGGCGACAACACAACTCGGCAGGTAGCTCATGGCGACAACACAACTCGGCAGGTAGCTCATGGCGACAACACAACTCGGCAGGTAGCTCATGGCGACAACACAACTCGGCAGGTAGCTCATGGCGACAACACAACTCGGCAGGTAGCTCATGGCGACAACACAACTCGGCAGGTAGCTCATGGCGACAACACAACTCGGCAGGTAGCTCATGGCGGTTTGTCTCCACTCTTGGTCAGTAAGGGGACCCGACCGCCGGAGTTATATTAACAACTCATTTTCTCAATCAGTTCGTCGAGTTGAAGGCCGCGCTGGGAAGGAGTCACTGACCAAGTCATAGACTGAGCAAGGGTCGAGTTGATGACCGAGTTGAGGGCAAGCTCCACATTGAGCTACACACCAAGCTACATGGCCAAGTCACTGAGCTCGACACAAAGTTACACGGACACCAAGTCACCGAGCTAACCGAGCTCATAGAGGACATAAGTCCCAAACGGGACAAACAGCGGATCGGCGTGGCTGAAGCCACAATATCCTCGGAGCTCACAGGCTATTTTTAAGCCCTCCAAACTAACCCTCCCGCCGAATGTGGGACTAAACCCACATGACTCGACCGAGTCAATAGGAGACAGCTCAGCAGCGAATAGCGTGGGCAACACGAGGGAGTTAGCGAGTGAGTAGGTGGAACGACCAAGTCGGGCGAGGAAACGAACAATGGCCAACTCGGCAGGTAGCTCATGGCGACAACACAACTCGGCAGGTAGCTCATGGCGACAACACAGTTCGACACTCACGGCAACGGCAACAACAATGAAGTAAAAGATGGTCAGGGGTTTCAAACTCCGCACCTACCATGACCCAATTCAAGTCTTAACAAACTCGACCACCGAGTTGGCTATTTTTAAAAGCCAAGGATATGAATTGCATCCTATCATTTCGGGCCGACCCCAAGTATAAAAAAGGGGTCAAAGGGGCATTTCAAATCATCAAAGCCTAATTTGAATTAAAAAGTCTTAGGCAAGCAGGTGAAGACCTTATTATAAGTCATTATTGGAGTTATTTTAACTCGTCCCTTTTATTATTGCTTTATAAAGGCGTAATAAGCCTAAGTCCGGTATTTATTACCCAAAGCTCAGGAATGGGGCAAAGGGGTTTTTGAGCACACTGGAGGAGCATCGTGTTAAGGAGCCGACGAATCGTCCCACAAGTTCTCAAAGAAAAACAAGTGTATAATCACGATCATCCAATTGCTTTTGCATTTGTAGGAAGTTTCCAGAACTATATTATTATGCTTCTAGTTGTGCCACTTCTTTGTGCAGTTCTGGTCGAGGTGGTCAAATTTGGCTACCTTTTCTAGGTTTGGTTCACCTTGCCATTCGGACTTATTTTCCATTATTTCCAAATTCGCAAATATTTGTGTGTCACTCTTAAACCCTGATAGTCTAGTATTTCTAATACTTTAATTTGCCTATGCTTCTAGAATAATCCATTTCTGTAATTAGGTTTGATTTATTGATTTATATCCATTTAGATTTATTGCAAATTGTATTATGGTAAGTGTGTTGCATTACTTACATAAAACCACTTTCCACGTTTACATTTTGGTGAACCCAAATCAGCTCACATAATTGTTTCCTTCTACGTTAGATCTTGCTTCTCTAAAGATTTTAATTGTTCTAGGGCTTATATTTTGCCATGTTAGATTCATTTAGAGCTCATTATTGTATAATTAATTTAATTCCTCATTAAGTTTTTCTTAGTCATACCTATTGTAGCCCTAATCATTTCCCGTATCATGTGTTAGTAATTGTATGATTCTATGTGGACACTAGCTATTAATATGGATAGGAATATTCCTAGATGTTGATCCATTTTGGTGTTCTTTACAATGTTTACTTTTCCACGGTCTATTACTTTCACGTGCATATTTATATATTAGATTATTCATAACTAGATTATTCTTTCCAATAGCATATCCTAGATTGTTTGCTTTCTTCTATGGACATGCTAGGGATGTATGCAATGATAATACTCCATGAATAATATGCATTACTTCCCTTACCAATAAGGCTTTTGTCTCCCATTGTCTGATGATTCTCCATAAGGTCCTACTATTCACTAGTCTCTCTTAATATACCTTAACCTCAAGAAGGGGAGAGGCGGGATGGAGGTGGAGGTGTGGGGCAGGCAACCCAAATATTCCCTAAGCTCTAAAGTGTAGGTTTCATGTGGCAAAAGATTATGATATCGTGAATCAATTGCAAAATACTTATGCTAACATATCCATCCTTGAGTGAGTTACCAAATCCAATGTGTACAAAAGACCACATATCCAAGTGATATTGTATCTCACTTTCTTTCTATTGTTAGATTCATGACTAGTAATGAGAATATTATTACCTTTGACAATGATGAAGTGCTTTCACAACATATTATTGGTCAATTACTAATCAACATCTTCCCTTGCGTATTCAAGTTACAATCAACAATCTACCGAAAGGGTTCTTGTAGACAATTGTCCGGATTAAACATTTGTAGTGAGTCTTTTCTTACGCAGTTAAATATTGTGTAGGCAAGCCCTCACTAAGTCAGATATGATCATTAAGGGCTTTGACAACCAACCTAGAAAGACTCGTAGAGCAATACTGACGATATATCAATTAGTCCCAACCCTGTAGCCACAAAATCTCAAGTTATACCTAATGAAGTGAGCTACACTATCCTATTGGTGGGACCTTGGATACATGACATGGGTGTGTCCCATCCACTTCACATAGATGGTTAAAGTTTATACATAAAGGAGTTATATATACATGTCTTGCAAATGATGTCGCATTAAGATTTTGTAAAATGATTGAGTCTCAAGATATCCTCATGCCTCATTTGAATGAGAGTCAACTGATGTATTAGCACCTCAAGGGAATATACCAATCAATCAAATGGCCACAGTCGAAATTGGTGAAAGTAGCGAGGTTCATGAAGATAGTAATAAGAATGACAATCAACTATTCAGGCTTTGTTTTATAGCAATAGGCCCAAGGGAATAGAGAGATGATGTTTCAACATTGGAGCCCTCTATATCACCTCTCAAGATTATGGAAGATCAATCCAAACATCACGGATTATTAATGAACAAAAGGATGTTAAGGGTTAAGGGCATATGGTTGATGACTGTTGCAATACCAACGAGCCAATGAAAATCCTTGGATTGATTCAAACATCTTTAGAAAGATATGGCTTTGGGCTTTAGTGTGTACAAAAGATGGTTTACAAGGGTCAAGGCCTAAGCAAGAACAAACAACATATCACCTCTTCTTCTAATTGCCCATAAGAACAAACAAGGAATTGGATACGACGTTGACAAACCAATAGTTCAAGTAGTTCAAGAAGATCTCCAGATTGAAGAAGAACCTTTTAGTGTAGACCACTAATATCTTTGAGCAACAAATCAAGATATCACTCTTATAGAAACAATCAGACATATTAATGAAAGTCTACAGCAACTCACTCTAAGGAGATGGTCAATATTATGGGTATTTCTAATCACATATTAAACCTATCTCATAGATGTAACAACCAATAGGAATGTCCAATTATATATCCTAAATTGATACATTATGATGACCATGTGCAAACTATCTCTTGATTAATTTTTCAGCGATGAATATACCGTAAAATATTTGGGAGCTAATGTGAATTTACTTGCATACCATCATAAGAATAGTTTCCCTTTTACATCAAGCAATCGTATGCCTATTTTGGGGAAAGTGTGCCTCTACATAGTAACAATAAGATTACATTGGATAGTTTGGATGCCTTGACTACTACACCATTTGTGGAAGATAGATCAACATCATTGAACAGAGATACAATTGATATTAACATTGGTACCAACAATGTGAACAAGATGTTGAAGTTAGGTGCATCATTGACTTCAAAAAAGAAAAAAGAATACACGTTGAGCTAATAATTGAATATCAATATATTTTTGCATGGTCCTACGCCAATATGCCAAGGGATTTCTACTGATATAACAGTGCATAACCTTTTGTGAATCCCAATGCCAAAACTATAAAGCAAAACATTAGAAAGATGCATCCTAAAGTGGCTCTATTGGTTAAGGAAACCCAAAAATTACTTGACATTGGTTTCCTTCAGCCTATAGATTACTCTGATTGGATTTCCAATTTTCAAGACATTTAACAAAGCATTACCCCAAGGATGACTTCCCACTTCCCAACATTGATATGATTGTTGACTCTAATGTCAAGCATGAGATGCTTTCTCAATTTCCAATTTTTGAGACATTGACAAAGCATGCCCCAAGGATGACTACCCACTTCCCAACATTGATATGATTGTTGATTCTACCATCGAGTATGAGATGCTTTCTTTTATGGATGGGTCTTCCGGTTACAATCAAATAAAGGAAAATCTTAGTGACCAACATAAAATTGCATTCACAACTCCTTGGGGTACATTTTGCTATGTGATCATGCCTTTTGTACTTAAATAAACAGGAGCTACTTATCAAAGAGTTATGACACATTTTCCATGATTACACGCATGACGTTCTCAAGGACTATTGATCCATCGAAGCCACACAGGTCCACGCACTCTTAGGATTTGGGGCTCTCCAACCTTGCAATGTTTTGCTCCACGCTCAAAGACTCGTGGTAACCTCACACACTAGAGCATTGCCTTGCAGACTACCACCGAACATCTCCCGAACTCTGGGCCCTACACACAACCTTGTGGCATACTTAAACATAGGTGCCATCCTTTGCAGCATAACCCGCATCACCACAATTCCCTATAGGACATCTAGAATCATCTTTCTACTGTTGTACAACACACCAAGTGGAACTCTCCACATATGCAGAATGTCAGAGTATGTGGCAATGAACAACAATGGACATGTAACCGCCACACCAATAAGAAGTTCAACCATCACTCGGGCGGAAGATGAACTGTTCTTGTAACCATCATTTGTGGTAACTGCCTTCTTGTAATGATTGTATATAAGCATCCATTCGATCCTCAGAGGAGAACACAGAAGAGTGGACATGGGCATTTCTCTCACATGTTGGAATGCCCTAAGTATCAAACATTGGTTGATAATTGTAATTACTTTCCAAACTAGGTAAATCAGTTTGGAAGACTATTCCTTCTCAACCTTTACAAACATTGTACACCATTGTACTCTACCCTCTTCTGTCCCATTAAATAAAATTTGCACTATTTTACAAATACTTTAACATTCGAATGTGTTTTGGGTTATTGTTGCAATACTTTTCCATTGCATGTCCCGTAACACATAGTTTGCTAACCAAGTTAAAGGGTTGTCCCCCATACTGGCATCTTGGACCCTATGGTACGGATCATTGGTATCACAACAAGAGCTTTCATATGTCTGCATACACATATGCATAACAGCGAAAAAAGGGCATTTGCTCAAATTTGTTTTAGAGAAATCAGAAGAACATCATTGCAAGAGCAAGATGGTTGGCGCCCAAAAACAATTTTCTGAGGCATCCCCATACGTCCTAAAGCTCATTTGGAACGCCCTTGAGGAGCAGTACAATGAACTCTTTGGCCAATTCCGTGAACTCACGATGCAGCTCAGTCCTCAAAAAAATTCTTCTTCTACAAAATGTGTGCATCAGCAGTTCCAACATCAAAGCCCTTTCAAGGTCTAAATCAATCTCAACATCACAATGTTCGAAGGAAAAATTGACATTGTAACATTGGATAGTTGGATTCAACAACTTGAGGCCTACTTCTTGATCAATCGCTTCAACCACCTAGAGAAGGACACCTTCGCTGCATTGAAATGTCCATTTCAGTGTCCCATTAGTGGAAAAACTACAGCGCGCAGAGCAATAAACATTATTGTGATGTGCCTACTTCCTAGTAGAAGTGGGTACAGTAAAAAATTAAAAAATTAATTCCAGAATTGGGTACAATAAGGAGGTGGTTGCAGCCATTAAAGATTTTTTCAGTCATGGAAAACTTCTTTAAGGAAGTTAACAATACTTTCATCACGTTCATTCCAAAAAAAGTTGGGGCTATTGATATCAAAGACTTCAGGCCTATACGTCTTTGCAATACTTTCTACAAGATTATTACTAAGATTCTCTCCTTTAGAATCAAAAAGGTCCTCCAGAATTTTATCTCTTTAAATCAAGGAGCCTTTGTTGAAGGGAGGAAGATTCTCGATAGTGTTATCACCATTCATGAAACTATCCATTCAGTTGATAAATCTAATAGGGAGGCTATGCTTATTAAAATTGACATGGATAAGACCTATGATCGGATTTCTTGGAGGTTCCTGGAACGTATTTTGATCAAGCTTGGCTTTCATGTTCAGTTCATTAATCTGATTATGGCTTGTATCTCTTCTCCTATGTTTTTGGTTATGATCAATGGTAAATTTGAAGGTTTCTTCTCAGCTGGGCGGGGTCTTAGGCAAGGAAACCCTATCTCTCATTTTCTTTATATCATTGTGGCTAAGACCCTTAGCAGGTTGTGTGTTGAGGCTATAAGATTGGATAAAGTTAAGGGCCTTATCATCTCAAATGATTTGGAAGCTATTTTGTTGCAACAATTTGTTGATGATATTTTCCTCCTTAGCAAGGCTAAAGCCTTCAAGACTATACTCCTGGACTTTGCTGACGTTTTTGGGCAATTCATTAATTTGAATAAAAGCTCCATTTTTTATCAATGTCCTCCTCCCTATTCAAAGAAGGATTTCCCTTATTTTGGGTTGTCAGATCCAATCCTTTCCGAACTCTTATCTAGGCATGCCACTCTTCCGGAAAAAATTGGATTTAGCTTGTTGGAATCCTTTGCTTGGGCGGATGCAAAAAAAGTTGGCTGCCTGGAAAGGTGTCCTTCTTTCCCAAGCTAGAAATATTCGGCTTCTTCAAAGCACACGGCAAAGTATGGCAGTTTATCTAATGTCCCTCTTTAAGATGTCAAGAGAGATCAAACAGAGTATTATTCAATTCAAAGAAGATTCTTGTGGTCAAGCACGGAGGAGAAAACCAGAATTTCTTTAATTGCTTGGGACAAAGTCACCAAACCTAAGGAAAATGGGGATTTGGGTCTAAAAGACATTAAGAATATGAATTCTACTTTAATGGCTAAAGTGGGAGGGAGGCTGATGAATGAGAAAGGGTTGTGGACTAGAATTTTTAGGGCTAGGTATCTTAGAAACAATGATGCTCAAGAAGTTTTTTTGGTTGTGAATCTTCCTGACGGGTTCATCTTTTGGAATGGGATGATAAAATGTCACTCGCTCCTACACCTTGGCACTAAACGAGACTTGGGGGATGGTTCTAAAATCCAATTCTGGGAATATTGGTGGTTCAAGGGGGAGCCTCTTCACAGGAAGAATCTCTAGAATGTTTTGCATAAAGATTACATGGAGGCTTTGGGTCCCCTAGTGAAGGATTACTAGAGGAGAGGTGAAGATGGGTGGGAATGGAGAAAGCTAGCCTGGAATGGGGAAAATCAAATGACCCATGAGGTTATTGATCCGTTGAATAAAGACTTGGAAGGTGTTCATATCCTGGATACTAATAATAAAGATTCTTTGGTGTGGACTCGTACGGATGATGGGAATTATAGTGTCAATTATGGATATAAGATTATTAGCAATTTAGACAGGTATGTTTGGTCCTAGAAAGTCATTTGGGACAAGACAACCATTCTTAAGGTGAATTTGTTTTTTGGATTGCCATTCAAGACAAGATCCTCATTGTGGAAAATCTTCAAAAATGTGGTATGCTTATTCCCAATAGATGTGTGCTATGTGAAAGGGATTTAGAAACTGCGAATCATCTTTTTACCACAATTTTTAGTCTGTTTTTAAATAGCTTTGAACTCAATTGGGTTCTCTCAGAAACTATTGTTAACCCGGTCTTGTAGCGTAACCCTCCTTTTGTATCTTCCTGTCTTCGGAAAGCTTGGAAAATAGCCCTTCCTCATTTTTTTTGGGTGTCTGGAAAGAAAGAAATGGCCGCATTTTCAAAGGTCTGAAGTGTTCTTCGAGAAAGATGGGGACAAAGGTGTTGTGGGTTGCCTCTGAATAATTTACCTTTGACTTAGTTTGAAGATAAAATGTTGTTGCCTTCTCATGAAATCCATATTTTAAGGTCTTTGGATTTATCCAACAATTATGTTTGGACTCCTTGCCCTGGATCTCAAGTGGTTTGGATAAAACCCCCTTTGGGATGGGTTAAGTTGAACTTTGATGGCTCCTCGAAGGGAAATCCGGGTTCAGCTGGTGGTCGTGGTCTCCTTAGAACTTCCAAGGGTGAGTTTGTAGTTGCTTTCTCTGGCTCCTTAGGGGTTTTGACTTGTCATGCTGCTGAGGCTAGAGCTGATCTTTAGAGAGTTCACCTTGTCGTTAACCTTCATGTCACTAAGCTCGTCATTGAAGGGGACTCTCTTAATATTGTCAATAGCATTAAAGGAGTCTCTCGCGCCAATGTTGTCATTAGAAATGTTATTTTAGGCATTTTAAACCTTCTTCCTAAGTTTGATGAGGTTCTTTGTCTTCATGTGTACCGCAAAGGTTATTGTGTTGATGCTCTTGCCAATTTTGGCGTTAATCTCATGAATAAGACTCTTTGGCACGAATTGGAGTCTCTTCCCATTGATGTTAGGAATATCATCATTAAAGATCAAGGGGTGTCTACGGGCGAAGAGTCATGATGTTCTTTAAAGCTTGTGCTTTCTCCCTAAGTGTGCAAGTGGAGAAATCCGGAGTCTTCTTTGCTCTCATTTTTTGAAGACTACGGTTCTAGTTCTTGTTCTATGTTGGTGGTTAAGCTCTTCTCTACAAGGAATCATGGGCGGTGACTGAGTGCGGGTGGAGCCTTCATCTTGTATTGCGTTACATAGGGATGAAGTTATATGGTCTATATTCAAGAAGGGTGGATTAACTAGCTATTTGATGAAATTGAGGGGCAGTGATCCTATTCTGGGTATTGAGTTCACCACAACTTAGGATGAGGGTTTTGTTTCTATCAGGGGGATCGCTGTTGAAGTTATTGAGGAGCTGGTTGCACAAGTGACAGGTATGTCTATTCAAGGGTCAAAGATTTTCAAAGAAACGGGGCAAAGGAAATTGGAAATAGAGACATTTTTCCTTCCGAAGGAACGTATTCTCCTTTTGGATGATGGTTTTGCGCGTTTGGCTTTGCTTGGTAGGTGACCCGAAGTTTGTTTTCATCTGATGAAGTATATTACTTTAGATGGAAAATTTAGGAAGCTTCGTACCCATTACCTCTTGCTTCTCAATCACTTCAGGCATCAAAAATGGTTAAGTTTTCCCTATTTTCTCTTTGAAATCCCTGTGGGCCACTGTTAGGGATCTTCAAGCTGAAAAAATTGTGTCCCCTCTACACCATGGTTTGAATATGTTGTTGTTTAAGGTGGGTAAATCGGTTATTAGTAAACGGGTGGAGATTGAGGACCTTGGTGATGACTCAGACAACCATGTGCCATTAGCTCAGCTCAAGGTTATGCGCAAGGCCCGAAGTTTTAATTCGAGGGACGGTGGCACTGATTGTCATGATGTTGCTGAGACGTTGCAGAATTTGGCTAAGGAGGGGGGGTCCTCTAAAGGTAAGAATGTTTGTTCTGAGGGTTTTCCGATTTCTGATTACCTTTCCACCATGGAACATCATAAGAAGAAAATTGAATCTTTCGAAAAGGTGGTTGATTCCCCCTAAAGGTGAATCATAAGCTTATGGGGGGGTGTTCTTCTCTCTTTGCTGACACGAAAAGAGTCAAAGCTGACCTTGTGCTGTAGGGGCAGCACATTTCCATTTTACAGGATCAACTGATTGTTGGGTCCAATGATGGGAGAACTATAAAACTGGCTCTTAGCAGTTCTGATGAAGAGGCAGACGGCAATAGCAATGATGAGGAGACAAGGAGTAAGAAATAAAGGATCTATGACGGCTCTAGTACTCGAACCAGAGGCCATGTGAAAAAGAACTGGTCTTAGCCCACTGTTGACTTGTTGCTGACCTGACACTCTTTGCTGACTTGGTAGTTTTTTTGGTGTTTTTAAATCCTTCAGATGTATTAGTTAGTGTATATATATTTTATAAAAAAAAAAACAAATATTGTTTTGGGTGTGAGTGAAATCTGTTTGACCCCTTGGTCCTTGGTGGCTTTGTTTTTGGAGGTCCTTCCTAAATATCTTTCTTTCTATGTATTGGTTCTTGGAGCCTCATCCAAGTTTTACTAATAAAAAAAATCCAGATTATAGTGTTAATGAGATGTAATTTATTTATTATTGATTATAGTGTAATGTCCCCTTGGGTTAAATAAAGGGAATCTGGAAAATCCACACAAATCCTTATCCAAAATTATGACAGCAATCTGATTTTTATTTAAAACCCTTACCAAAAAAATAAAGCAATCTAAAATCTTCCTTTATTCATCAAATAACCACAAAGCAACAATACCCAGAAGGCTCAACGCCTTTAAGAACCCTCAAGCGCATGTATATGCAAGAAAAATATTTTTTAACAAATATCTGAATTTATTTTTATTTATTTTGCAACTGAAAATGGAAGATAAATACAGTTAACCGTTTGATACAGAATATGAAGATTAGAAGGCTGGAAATGATGGCCTAGGGCATCATTTAGGACTTGTGCAAGCCCTTGCACCAAAAATAATTCTTTTAACAACTCAACTAGCCTCCTAAGGGATTCATTCCACCTCCCTACAATTTCGTCCAGCCCTAAATTTGTGGAAAAACTGTCCAAAAATTGTCCTAAGCGAATCTCACCTTATTGGTGGCTGTTCCAACAGCAGAAACTCTGAAATCTGATCTGCAGTTGATGTCCTAGCTGCCAATCTCGGAAATCTGATCCAAACTGTGCCTTGGCTGATAATTTTGATCTGATCATGCAAATTTGTTGATTGTGAGCCCAAATGTAGCTCCTGATTGGAACTGCCTTGGAAGATAAGTAGGTTTTCGTCCAAAATGTTGAATATGCCGAAGGGTTTTCATCCTCAGATGTCGATTGCAAAGGAGGGTTTTCGTCCTCAAATGCAGAAGTTGTAACAGCAGCTCAAAGCTTCAATGCCCAAATAGATGAGAGCATAAAGAAGTGTCCAAATAACCCCTCAACGCTCTTTTATAACTTTACTTTCGTTTTTTCCAAGGAAAGGCCTCCAAAAGCAACTTTCCATTTCTATTCCTTTGTTATGACTTGCTTTTTCGAAAGTAACTTTTTATAATTATAAAACGTTATTAAAAAAGTTACTTTTTATAATAATAAAACATAAGTGTCTTTTATAAAGTTACTTTTTCGACACTTAAGCTATATTATTAATTTATCTACCTTATTTGAAAAAAGGTACATGACAGATGTGCCCACTTCCTAGCAGAATTGGGTACAATAAACATGAAAATATTAATTCTAGATTATAGTGTTAATGAGATGTAATTTATTTATTATTGATACATTGATGAATTTATATGATATCAAAAATTCTACAACAAATAACCCAACATCAAACTATCTCTTTTATTAATAAATCAAGGTTGACATACATATCTAAGCAAGTTTCTTCGGAATGGTAATTTTTCCAAGGTAACTAGAGCCAAGACCACAATGTAATGGAATTACTTGTATAAATCTGATTATTAGCAGCAATAGAACACCAAAGAACACAAGATTGCAGATAAATGATCTCAATATGCAAGTAGAATAGCTTAGCCACTTCGAGGGGGAAACCTCCAAACCATACAATAAGACTCAAATGCTCAATATGATGAACAAATACTACCTATTAACCCCTATTTATATTATTCCTATGTTATGGCCATCACCAAGGTCTGACCCACTAATGATAATATAACATATATGAAAGAGATACATCATGATAATAAGTTATGATAGCCACAAGTCGGCTATATACATCCAATGTAAGATATATGATTAAGGGCGTAACATGCCCCTCTCCCTTCGAAGCAACATTGTCCCCAATGTTGAGAAGCTCTGGATGTTGTTGCAGGAAGTTTGCATCCTCCCAAGTTGTGTCTTCATTGTCTAGATTTTTCCACTTGATCAAATACTCAGTGATGACCCTTGTCCTCAATCACTTAGTGCATGTCTGAAGGATGCATTCTGGTTCCAGGATGATTCTTCCCTCTTTGTCAAGCTCTGGTAACATTGTCTGGGTTGATACCATCTGTCCAATTACCTTCTTCAGGTAAGATACATGGAATACTGATGAATTCAAGTGGTCGGAGGAAGTTCCAGTTTGTATGCTACACTGCCAATCTTCTATAACACTTGATAAGGGCCATAATACTTAGGTGAAAGCTTGTTATCCTTTTTTTGTTGTTTCAAGGAAATTTTCTTATATGGTTGTAAATGCACAAAAACCCAATCACCGACTTCAAAATGTCTTTCATTGCGATGTTGGTCTGCCTGCTGCTTCATGCGATTTTGTGCCATGGCCAAATTCTCCCTAAGACTAGAAAGCACCTCTTGTTGGTGTTGAATATGTTCTTCAACTACTCAAACCCTTGGTTGGACTCTTAAAGATGAGGTGATGGATGGTGGATAGTACCCATATAATGCCAAGAAAGGAGACATTTTAGATGAAGTATGAAAGGAGGTGTTATACCACCATTCTGCCAGCGGTAACCATTGGACCCATCTCACTTGCTTATCTGAGGTAAAACAACGAAGATATCCCTCCAAGCACTTGTTTACCACCTTTGTTTGCCCATCAGACTAGGGATGATAAGAGGAACTACGAGCTAGTTGCGTGCCCAATCATGAGAACAAGTCAGTCCAAAAATTACTAGTAAAGATAGGGTCTCAATCACTTACTATAATCTTCGGTGTCCCATGTAGTTTCTGAACTATATCCCTGAAGGTTGTTGCTACTGTACTCGCAACAAATGGATGTGATAAGGCACAAAAATGGGCATATTTTGTGAGTCTGTCCAACACCACCATGATTACATTTTTACCTTTTGATTTAGGCAATCCTGTGATGAAGTCCATGGACACCTCTTCCCACCTCTGGCTAGGAATAGATAGAGGTTGTAAAAGACCTAGGGACTTAATTGTTTTGCCCTTATTTTGCTGATAAACCATGCATTCTGCCACAAATTTTTGGACATCCCCTTTTAGCCCTTCCCAAAAGAAATCATGCTTGATTCGATGATAAGTCTTCAAGAATCCAGAATGCCCCCTACTGGAGAAGCATGGAGCTCAGATAGAACCCTATTTTTAAGGGTTGAATTCTTACATAGATATAATCTATCTTTATACCATAAAACATCTCCTTTCCATACAAATTTTCTGACATGCTTGGATCTATGTTAGAGATTCTGAATGAGATTTTGTGTACCTGGGTCATTTTTCCATTCAGACCTTGCATCCTCTATCCAATCCTCCTGTAATACAGATATGGCACACAACAATGCCTCAGCTGATTCATCCTTCGAGATAAAGCATCAACAACTACATTCTCTTTCCCTTTCTTGTATATTATCTCAAAATCATACCCCAACATTTTTGAGACCCATTTTTGTTGTTCTTCAGATGATAAATGTTGCTCTAAGAAGTATTTCAAACTATCATGATCTGTCTTTACTTTGAAATGTCTACCCATTAGATATGGTCTCCATTGCTTCACTACATGAAGTATGGCTAGCATTTCCTTCTCATAAACTGGTTTAGATATATTCTTACCTTTGAACTGGCGGCTCTCAAAGGTAATGGGTCAACCTTCTTGCATGAGTACTACCCCCATACCATACCCTGAAGCATCACATTCAACAATGAATGTTTTGGAAAAAGCTGGGGTGGCTAGAACCAGAGTGGTGCACATGGCCTCCTTCAACTTCTCAAATGTTGTAGTAGCTTCCTCATTCCAATGGAAAGAGTTCTTCAATAAAGTTGTGAGTGGTGTTGTGATGTTGCCATAATTCCTTACAAATCTACGATAATAACCTGTAAGCCCCAAAAATCCTTGGAGATTTTTTAGGGTTTTGGGAACCTTCCATTCAAGCATGGATTTTATCTTGTTAGGATCCACTTTAACACCTTCATAAGAGACAATATGACCCAAATATTCAACCTCCTTGACACCAAAAGAACACTTAGAAGGATTTGCATAAAGTTGATGTTGTTCAAGAGTTTCCAACACCTTATTTACATGATGCAGGTGTTCCTCCCATGTTTTACTATAGATTAATATATCATCAAAGAACACTAAAACAAACTTCCGCAGAAATGGCTTAAAGATAGAATTCATCAAGCTTTGAAATGTAGAGGGTGCATTTGTTAGTCCAAAAGGCATTACCAAGAACTCATAGTGTCCTTCATGTGTCCTGAAGGTTGTTTTATGAATATCTTCATCCCTGATTCTAATCTGATGATATCCAGAACGAAGATCAAGTTTTGTAAAGTAAACAACACCATGCAACTCATCTAGCAAATCATCAATTACAGGAATAGGAAACTTATCTTTAACTATGTACTTATTGAGTTCCCTGTAATCTGGACACATGCGCCAATTGTCATCTTTTTTCTGTACCATCACTACAAGAGAAGAGTAAGCACTCTGACTATGACGAATAAGTCTTGCTTCTAACATCTCTTGTACTATCTTCTCAATCTCACTCTTTTGCATATAGGGGTACCTATAAGGTCTGATGTTGGGTGGTTGACTCCCTGGTACTAGCTAGATGGCATGGTCATGGTCTCTTTTTGGAGGTAAACCCTTTGGCATTTCTCCAAACACCATTGAGTGCTCATCTATAATTACTTGCATATCTGAGGGTATAAATGTATTTAAATGTACTTGAATGGTGTGCTTCCAATGAAAATAGATGTGCCACAAACCTCTCTACACCTTTTCGAAGTAATTTTTGCATCTGATAAGAACTCACCAATTGTGGGGACTTAGTTTTTAATCCTTTTAGTTTAAAAGTACTCCCTTCTGACTGAAATCACATGAACAACTCTTGGAAATTCATTTCAATGGTTCCCAAGGTGGTAAGCCACTGAACTCCTAACACAATGTTTGCTCCTCCCATGGCAATGACATACATATTGCTAGTTAGCAAGTAATCTCCCATGGTGAGATTAATGTTATGGCATTTTCCTGAACAACTAACCGTTTTCCCATCAGCGATCATTACTTGACATTATGGAGCTAGATAAACAAAGCAGTTCAAGTTTACTGCCAAATTATGATTGATGAAGTTGTGAGTACTTCCCAAATCAATCAACATTGTTACCCTCTATTTTTTTAAGAATCCAACCACTTTGAGAGGTTGGGGAATGCTGATACCTGAAATTGCATGACATGACATCGTTGGTTGGGGATCTCCTAATTCCTCCTCTGGTTCTACCTCTTCGTCTTCTTCATTCTCTTCTTCTTCATTAGGCCCCTCAATGTAGAACAACTTCTTTTCAGCACACTTATGTCCTGGTCCAAATTTGTTGTCACAATTAAAACATAACCCTTTGGCTCTCTTTTCTTCAATTTGTTGAGGCGTCGGTCTAGCTGGCTAAGGGAATGATGGTGGAAAGGTGCTACGATCTCTGATATTACTGACAGTTTGTTTCCTACAGGAAAGAAATTTTTCCTTTGCCCTACGTGCCATGATAATAGAATCTGAAACCTTATGAGGATTAAACATACTCACCTCAGTCTCAATGTGTTTCTTAAGACCCCCGAGAAATAAGTCATTCAGATTCTCTTCAGTAATATTTTCCACCTATAAGGAAAGGTTTTGGAATTGATGAATGTAATCCTTAACTGTTCTTGTTTGTCTTAGCTTTGCTAATTCACTGAAATAATTCTCTGACACACTAGAACTACAGTGCAATTGCAACTCTTCGATGAAGACCATCCATGTAACATTGAGACCACTCTTTTGCCTTTGAGCACATAACCATCGATACCAAACGAATTGGTCAAGTTCGAGATACAAGGATGTCATGGTAACCTTTTGTCCCAATGGAATCTGATGAAGATCGAAGAAATTCTCCATCTGGTTAATCCAATTGAGTGGATCCTTTCCATCGAACTTACGCATTTCCACTTTTGGAATCATGTTACGGGCCTGCAGAGTGTTTGTATTTGGATTGGGCATGCTCGAAGATACACCCTGGCTAGTTTGTCTATTACTTTGACCTGAAGATCCACCTTGGTTGATATGAGTATGATTGAGTTGTGGTTGATTAGGAAGGATATGATGACCCATTAGATCGGAACTAAATTGGTGAATGAAATCCTCCAATCATTGTCCAATCTTTTCTACATCTTCTTTGTTGGCCACTCTAACCTCGACAGCTCAAACTCAAATTGGCTTACCTTATGGTCCGTTGAAGTAAACCCTAACCCTGAGGACTTTACAGCTACCCCTTCTGAATCTAACTCCTCAACTATTATCTCATCCTTGTCAGGGGTTTTACCCGGAGTGATGGGATTATTTTTGCCTCTTATGGAAGGCCCCGCCATGATGCCCCAAAATGGTAGGATTTAGGGATCAAGGTCAAAATTTAGGGTTTGGGATTTCGATAGGAATTCGGCCAAATATGAAAAAACTTAAAGAACGAACTCAAACTAATTTTTTATCCTCTTTCTGGAAATGTAAAAAACTTAGAAAAATTCCACAAATTGCACCCTAGGTAGCCAAATTATGAAAAAACATAAAATCGGCATAGCTTTTGCAAAACAAGTCAAAAATTCTTGAAATTTGGAGAGGATCTTACATGAATAATTTCGCCACACCACAAAAAATATTGCAGAAAAATTCGATACCAATTTTGAAATATAGCCGAACCTTCACAATTAGGATTTGACGCAACGTTGGCCGAGATCAAGCTCTGATACCACTTGTAATGGAATTACTTGTATAAATCTGATTATTAGCAGAAATAGAACAAAGAACACAATATTGCATATAGATGATCTCAATATGCAAGAATAGCTTAGCCACTTCGAGGGGGCAACCTCCAAACCATGCAATAAGACTCAAATGCTCAATAATCATCAACTGCTACCTACTTATCCCTATATATACTATTCCTATGTTATGGCCATCACCAAGGCCGACCCACTAATGATAATATAACATATATGAAAAAGATACATCATGAGAAGAAGTTATCATAGCCACAAAGTCGGCTAAATACATCCAGTAGAATTGGGTACAGTAAACATGAAAATATTAATTCCAAATTATAGCGTTAATGAGATTTAATTTATTTATTATTGATACATTAATGAATTTATATGATATATAAAATTCTACAACAAATAACCCAACATCAAACTATCTCTTTTATTAATAAATCAAGGTTAAGATACATATCTAAGCAAGTTTCTTCGAAATGGCAATTTTTCCAAGGTAACTAGAGCCAAGACCACAATTAACAACGAGGATCACAGGCAAACTCACATCACAATGCAATACTTGCATTTAATAGCCCTGGCCATGACATTGAGAGGTGCACTTTGTGCCTCCCCTTGGACCCACTCTGTGGACCCCGTCTCGCCACTATTCAAAGTATCTAGGGCTTCTTCCTTACCTTGTTTTCAAATTCTTTATTATTTTTTGATCACATGAAATTTCATTACATTCACATATCTCATTCATAATATTTTACTCCCCTTTTATATGGTTGAAAAGGTGGTTATTCACAATGGACACACCTTTCCATTTCACCCTTTTAATTTTAAACCAACAATACAACCTACAACATATTATGTATATAATAATGTCTAACACCCTTCTTTCTCGAGAATACATTTTAATTCTCTTACAATTCTTTCACCCATACTTAGGTAACTTTTAAATACTTTTTATCCCATTAATTATTATTCTTTTACAACTCTTTATTTCCTTTAATGTTTCTTGAAATTATTAATACATGGGGATTTAGTCATATAATAGTTTATGAACCAATCCAAACTTAGGATTTGTTCGTCAATGCCATCAAATATCTTTTCTAACATTCCCATTTTAAGACACTAGAACAAGGGAAAAAAAAAATTATAACGTTCTCTGCTCTAAATTACGTAATTCAGAACACATGTTTCAAGTTTTGATAATTGTTCTCTGTTCTAAATGACGTAATTTAGAACACACAATGCTTTTTAGACCAATGTTCTCTGTTCGCGTATTCATAATATGGAACACACATTCCATCCCATTCAATTGTATAACAGATAACCATATGCAGCTGTAATGACTCGAAGAACTACCGATCTCCCATTTCATGGCTCGGAGTTTCATCGATCTCTCATTTCATGACTCGGCTACTTACCGATCCTTCATGTTAATCCATGTATTGTATACTAAGTATACTTGGTTCCCTTTACCTTTTCGGTTATTGAAGTGTTCCATTTAAGAGGCCTATCTGAATATCTGTTACTGATATTCATCTGAAATCCTGCTTCTTAAACTAGGTGATTTAGGACAACGCAACCAGCAGCTTGCGTTACTTTGGCCAAAGATTCTCACATGCTTAGCATGATCATATTCCTAGACGGCATACTCGTCAATGGAATACGTCCTTCACCCCACTTCATCTGTTATCTAAAATGGTCTTTTCTGACTTCTGTCAGTCCTCTTCCCAAGGTTGAACCTTAACCCAAGTTAGCAATATGAAAGGGTATAGAGAAGCACTCGTGATGACGAAAGGTACGCAGACATACCTCGTCGACCCTAGTCGACTGCCTGTATCTAGTTACCTTTAGTCATCGCGAGTCACTCCATATACAAGGTCATATTCCTATCTTGGTCCAAAGTAAAACTGAGGCCAAGTCCAAGCTTATGTAAACCTAGATGATCCGATTCCGAAGGGTCTTGCAACATGTCAGCTGCAACATTGTGTCGTCATGAAGGCCCGACCTTCATGAAGACACCTTATTGCAGCTGGCGTGTACCAACATCCTGCGGAATCCTCCCATCTAAGGTTACATATCCAGCTAAAAGTTTGATTAGATTCTTATCTTTATTATTTTAAAAATAAGTTTCAGCAACCTTGCTGATCCTCTAACCTCTTTGTTCATTACAGTTGCATAGTTAGGAATGACTTGAATTGTCTCGAAGCTTAATATACAATCACTCCTCCTTACCGAAGGATTGCATATTCTTTTCTTGGTTCATTATTAAAGCTTCAGACTTATGGTCCACTTCAGCTTAACGAGGTAAGATTAACTTACTAAGCTTAATCAAGTTCATTCGTAACTGATTTTAAACTCAGGTTTCCTTTACATTAGACATCATTTGAATGAAGTCTATTTCCTATTTAAATGTATTCATTTATTTACAATTACCTTACTTCAGTTTAAGGTTTGATAAGAGGAGATATGATTTCCTCCTTCCGAATATCCTTTGGGCATGACACCCCAAAGAGTATTAACGAAATCTTATTCTTGAAACTAATTGTCCTTTCCTTGATATTCATTGGTTAGAGTCCAATTCCAATTATTATTTATACAAGAGTTCATATGTATTTTACTCTTTTACTAAAGTACATTAATAGTCCATAATGACCTAAGTATTAACCATTTGTACATCTCAACTTAAGAGTAGTGTTTAAGAGAAGAGCAGAGTGTTAATTCCTTTCTTCTCGTTATATCCTTTTAAATCTATCAGCCATCATTTGTATAAGTACAAATTCAACGACTAGGAATAAGTTCACGATTTTATTTCAACAATTCAATAATGGTACAACAATTAAAATAACACACCATTCCCTTCTCTCATTCTTCAAGGTAAATTTACACATTTCACAAGTCCAAACAGTCGGACCGTATTCATGCCAAACGGCATTGATAACTCAAAAAAAAAAAGAATACAACTTTTCCTTTTTCCATTTCCTTCAAGAAGAATAATAAAATCTCATAAAATATCCATCCTTTAGTTAATCAGAAGAAGCATCATAAAACAACATGTCTTCTTTAATACCCACGGAATCCATCTGCAAAATTTATTAGCACAGGTCAGTTCGTTGAACTAAGCATGTTAAGCACTTACCATTAAAATGAAGTGCTCTTGACTAACTGTCTCAATAAAATAACTCTTCTTTTATGAAACGTCCCGTAATTGAGATGAACATCACATAAGAGTTAAGAACCAGTAAGGATGAACAATTTAAACAACCATGTCACAATAAGTAGCATCAAAATCAGACAGTACTATTAACTAACAACCCCTCAAAATAATTACAGCAAACACGCAATGATATATCCTCGTTTACTTAATCGTTTCCTTCCAATAATGAATATAGTTCATTTCAAATTTAGACAAATAATCCAAAGAACATTAGCTCTAACTATTCTCTGAATAGAAGCATTTGAAAGAAGTAATAAATTACTGTTCGAACATATTCAAGATCAATCTTGTTCCCACTTTATAAATGGGGTTCCTATAGTGAAATGACTACAATTTTAACAAACCTTTTTCCCCTCTTTTTCTTTTTTACTCACTTGACTTCAATCAATTTCAAATGCAGAAGGGAAAGTAATTAGACACCATGAAGGCAACCCATATCACTTTTCAGAATTCAACAAACAGCAAGGTATCCATCCAATTCAGAGAAAGAAAACAGAACGTAAAACGCATTTACATACTCCTGAAGGCAGTCACACGTTGCTTCAATATCTCCTTAACAGAAATTTAGATAGGATAAGAAAGAAAAGAAATATTACTTCCAGTTACCTATTCTATAATCTCTTTCATTTAATCACAACCGAACTGGTCGATCTTATGCAAAAAGAGATAACAACTAGAGATAACAGTCAAGGAGAGAGCAATTTAGAAGTCAATAATCGAATGAAAAGAAGGAGATTCGCATTACTCCTTTCCAATACATAGCCGAATATCAAACTATGACGTGCAGACCAGTTATCAATAGGGTAATTCTTTCCACGCTAGACTGTGACAATCTTAATAGCTTACTAGCTACCATTAAGGAAAGTATTTAAGAATTCATTTTACAACTAAACCAAAAGTATCAACAACAACTGAACTTCCAATTACAACCAACGTTAATAGTTGTATACACTAACAGCAAACATATTCAATAAACATAAAATGATTAAGAGTTTACAACCAGCAAACATGGTCCCAATTCCACCGGGATGAGAAATCATTTTTCAATCACAAGAGTAAGGGATCTACTCTGGTTTAGTTACAATGAAAACAACGAAGAAGTTTAAATCCACAGAATATATATATATATATATTCATCATTGAGTTCAAAGGAGAAGTAAAAACTGTACACTCTACCCCAATCCATCAGATAAACAAATTACTCTATTCTAGGTTCGACAAGAAATTATTTCCAAACAATCATTCATGGGTACCGAGAACAAAATAGGGGGAACATCGTATCATTTTAGAACAAGCAAATGTGAAGATGATACGATAAACCTATTGTCCCTAAGAGAACTCACATCACAATTAAATTGTAATACGGGCAAGGAAGAACAGTTCACAAAAAGTCCTGTCAAAGCATTCCCACAAAATCCATAACTTTTGAGCATATAAAACTCAGAAAACAGTATACACATCACTGTCGCCTTCAGCAAGTTCAAACCCACAAGAGACAACAAAACCGAATACCCATTACTTTCGAAATCTTAACAGCAGAGATGAAATCCATCTTCACTTACGAATTCAACAAAGAACACCCATTTTCTCATGCATGCATCTAGAAGATACCCAAACCGCATCTTTTCCAACGACAACTCAATCAAAAGATCACATCCAAAACACACCAACATATTTTCACAAAACCATGCATTTCTAAGAGCAGAGTTCTTTTAATGAAGACGTTTAATAAAGAGCATAACTATTTAACAAAAAGAGCCTAACATGCCTGTATAATTTCTTGTTAGCTTGTAGAAGGTCACAGCCGAGCTTCTCAAGAGTTTCTTCCCTCCAAACAACGTTAACAACCAGATCTCTCAACTGCTTCCTTGTTTCCACAGGCCCAGAAACCACTCGAAGGTGGTCAAAACAAAAATGACCAAAAAACGAACTTGCAAGTTCGAAAGAACAACAATATGTAGAGCAAAAACCCGAAAACCAAATGAATAACAATAACCCCACGAAAATCCACTCTCCTCTTTCCTAAGCGGGCTGGTTGCCAAAACCAATGTCAATAAATGCATTGAACGCATTTTCCCTCTCTTTCCTCACGCCACTGCCAACTCGAATTTGGCGAGTTCTATTTTATAATTTGCATGTAATTCAAATTTAGTAACATTGCTAGTTAGATGCCTCTAACTTCCTTGCTCCCGCCGAACTTGGCGATTAAAACTACAAGGACTGCATTTAAGTCCTTCGCTAAAGTTTAAAACCTTCCCCCTTTATCCTCCCACTTGACATGTATCCCATAGGTCCCTCTTAGGATTAGCAATAGTCTAGGTCACAATTTTAATAGTTAGGTTTCCTTCTAGCTCGTAGATCCTTAGGATTCACCTTAGGTTAGTTTATAAACTTTTTAATTTAAAATCCATGTAGGATAAATATTATTTCATAGGTTAAAACATAATCCTAGCAATTCCAAAAATAGGTTCCAAGCAGGTCTTACTACATTAGGCTTAAAACCAGTATAGTGCACGACATCCCGTCCTAGACTACATATATGCCTTAACATCCTTATACCAACCTTTTTTCTATGTTACGCTTTCTAGCGTTACAACTCATATGTATCCAGGAAATCAAACATTACCGTTGGCAGCATGATGCCAAGTAAGTATACCTGTAACCGGGTTCTTTAAAATTTACAACAATTTCCAGCTTGGTTCCAAACTTCATTTTATTTGGAAAGTCAATCGACAAGACGACAATAAAGAAGGCTGAAGCATACCTTGGATCAATGGAATTGATTCAAGGTGTGCTGTCAACTTATATTAATTCATCGAGTACAAAAGCAATTCTGCAGGTTCACAACTTTGCGAATCACAAGACATAATGACATCAATCCCAAGTAAATAGAGTTACAGTGTGCAAGAATTCAGAACAGTAATACTTACACATTGCAAACATGATTTTCAAGGTCAAGGAATACACCTTCGCACGACAATTCTCGTTGCAACAATTGCAGTGTCAGAAATCAAAGTTATCATAATAACAGTCACGACCAAGACGTTACATCTTTACCACCTCAAACACTATGAGGATAAGTACATGAATCTCCAGTAGTTGCACCAATGTAAGGAGCAATTGACGGCTACACCAATGAGTTTCATGACTACACTACCCATTGTGCAAGGGCTTGATGGAGTAACATAAGGTGCTGAAGTACATAGGAAGTCCTTCACCTTATATTTGCGCAAAGATGGAGTTCTTGACTTCCAACACATAGGGGCAAGCATACCACAACAGTGGTAAGGTTGAAGCCATGGAAAAGATGAAGCGAAGTTTTCCTCTTCATCTAGTGCCAAGCGCAAGATGCTACCTATGCAAAGTGATGCAAACCATGCAAAGCACACCATATCACCTCCTACGCAAAATCATAACATGTTGCACAAGGGAGTGCAGCCTAAGAAGGCCAAGCAATGCCAAAATGCTCCAATGCCTTCAACGATAAACAAAGGCAAGAGAAACCAAGGTGATAAGTGGAGCCACCAACACCATACGAGCTCACACAACAATTTTGGATGATAAACAGCAATATTTGATGGTACAATCTAAATTAGGTCATGGGAAAACTGATGAAACTATTCCAAATGTTACTTGTTTGAGCACCAAGACCTCTACCTCTGACACTTTGGAGGAACGAGAACAACTCTGTCACACCAAGTGTTGGGTCAAGGGTTAACCTATTCATGTCATTATTAACAATGGGAGGCAGAAAAACATCATTGCACAAAATGCAATTCAATGCCTAAGTCTTACCGTTGATGCACATCCTTGTCCATATTCTCTAGGATGGCTCCAACAAGGGTAAGATATGCAAGTCTGATGACAATGCATTTTTTAGTACAAAATCAACCCTATGGATGACATGGTCACTTGTGACTTTGTGTAACTAGAGGTATGTGACATCTTGCATGGAAGGTTGTATGTATATGACCAAGATGCCACATGTCTTGCAAGACTATAGCAATGGACCATCAACATCAAAGATTGCATATTTAATGTTGTGGTGTAACATCCAACGACCAAACCTGATTTGGTAACAACCAAACAATGCAAAAGCTCATGTTACTCATGTTCCGTCCAAAAGCACCCACACAAAAAGCAAGTGCACATTCATAGTGCACCGTGTCGTGCAATAGTCACAGTAACAACAGCTCGACAAGTTATTGCAGCAATATAAAGACTTCTTTACAGAATTGAAGGCTTCCCAACACATTGCATGGTAACACATCAAATTGATTTGGTTCTAGAATCCCCTCTTCCAAACAGTCCACTCTACCACAGGTCCACTTGAAGGAATGATGAAGTCTGGCACCAAATCCAAGAGCTTTTTCATCAAGGCAAGATCAGCTCTAGCTCTTCTCCTTGTGGCAGCCCAATGGCCCTTGCACCAAAGAAAGAAGACACCTGGTGTTTGTACATCAACTATCATGCACTCGACAAGATAACGGTGAAGAATCGATATCCACTATTGCACATTGACAAACTCCTGGACCAGCTTTGATGTGCACAATACTTCACCAAGATCGATGAAAAGTTTGGTTACCATTAGGCACCAATCCCTCCTAAAGACATCTAGATAACAACATTCATGACTAAGGATTGTATGAATGGTTGGTTATGCCCTTTGGTTTGACCAATGTACCAGTAACATTAATGTGCTTGATGAGCAACATACTTCAGCATTTCACCAACCCCTTCATCATCCTTTACTTGGATGAAAGCCACATCTATAGCAAGACTTTGGAGGAGCATGTGGAGCACATCTCCCTCATCTTAGACACATTGCACAAACACAAGTTGCAAGCCAACTTAGCCACATGTGCATTCAAATTCATGCAAATTTAACATTTGGTCTACATTATTCACCACACAAGCATTCATTAAGATCTTGGACCAGCTCCAAGGTGTGCAATAGTTCACCAAGTTCAACCTAAGGTCATGCTAATATCAGGAACCAAGCCATCCTAAAGACATCTAGAAAACAACTTTCAAGACAAAAGGAAAGATTGTATGAATGGTTATTTATGTCTTTCGGTTTGATCAACGCATAAACAACATCGATGCCCCTGATGACCAACATACTTTGACATTTCACCAACTCTTTTGTCATCATCGACTTGCATGACATCCTAATCTCCAACAAGACTTGGAAGGAGCATTTGGAACACGACTCATGCATCTTAGACACATTGTGTAATCCCAAGTTGCAAGCAAACTTAGCCAAGTATACATTTGGATCCGCACATATTCAATACCTAGGCCACATTACTAGTCATGGAGGAATTCAAATAGATCTAGAGAAGATCAAGGTAAGCAAATGTTGGCCAACTCTACACAATCTCACCATGTTGATGAGTTTCTTGGAATTGCTAACTTCCATTGCATGTTCATCCTTAGGTTCTTACACCTATCATAGCCCCTCAGCCAAGTCCCTCGCACAAAAGGAACATTCCATTGGGCTCCTAAGAAGAAGCATGCTTTTGAGGAGATCAAGCAGCATCTCTACACATCACTTGTTCTAGTAATGCCAAACAGTGTCCAATCCTTTGAGATTGAAACTGATGCATCTAACTATGCACTTAGCACAATACTCGCATGACATGGACATTCGATCGCATATCACTCTAAGATATTTAACAATGCAATTCAGTGCTACTCCACCAATGAAAAAGAGTTGTACGTCATCGTTCAAGCAGTTAAGCAATGGTGCCACTACAATTTTGGGTAAAGAGACGATCATCCATTCCAATCAAAAGTCGCTTTAGTTGTTATAGGCACAAAGCAAGATAGAGAATGTGTGCCACATGAAGTGGATGACCTACTTACAATAGTTTCAACTAGTGATCAAGCATGAGACGATAATGACGATAAGAAAGCAAAATGCCTCAGCCACCCTCCTCTACAAGTGCTTATCATGGTGCTTGACACACACAACCACAACTTCTCTGACTATGTAAATCTCTACTCAACAAACAAGAATTTCACAAAACCTTACATTGCCCTTGCACAAAGCAAACAAGTTCACAAAGTACACGTCTGACAAGCTTCTCTACAAACTTGGAGATTTATGTGTTCCTGAAGGCTCACTTCACCAAAGATTTTTCTGAGAGGTGTACAACGCCAAGACAACAAGACACTTCAGCGCTACCAAGACACTAGTAGTGCTACAACACTTCTATTGGTCTCACATGTGCACAAAAATTGAGTTACACATCAAGTATTGCATTCCTTATTGCATCGCCAAGCCCACAAAAAGGAAGCTGGATTTTACATATACCTTTGTCAATTCCATGCAAAGCATGGGAATCTATCAACATGGATTTCATGACTAGACTAGATATGACAAAGCACCAAAATGACTCTATGTTTGTTACAGTGGATAGATTTTCCAAGATAGTCATCATGGTTGCTTACAAGGACATCAACATGCAAGAAGCCGCACACTCATTCTTCGGCCATGTTTGGGTCCACCTTGGACTCCCAACATCCATTGTATTTGATCGTGACCTGCACTTTGACAGCCACTTTTGGCAAGCCTTACAGGAAATGACGGATACATAAATGAATAGGGCTGCAACATTTCATCCTCAGACAGATTGTACACTTGTCCATTTACTATGCATGTACAAACTTGTCCATTTACTCAACATGAACAACAATGTGCATCCACATACTTGGGATGATACACTACTCTAAATCCAACATGCCTACAAGAAAGCTATCCACAAGTCTATGCAGCATAGTCCATTTCAAACGTGTCTTGAGTTCCAACCAACAACGTCGCTTGACATATCTTACCGTGCACCATCCGGCAAGGCATTGCATGCATAGAAAAAGGAAGTGGGCATGGCAAACAAGCTCCTGCAACACATCCAATCTGTTCACCAGAAAGTTTAGCAAATACCCTCACGCCAAAAACAAAAGTACAAAGAGTGTCATGACATGCATTGTGCACCTTATGAGTTCAAGGTGGAGAATAAAACATTTGATTTCATCTTCTGCGGGAATGTTTCAAGGGCCCACACTAGTAAATCAGGCCTTTGCACTATGGTTTTTACACCATACTATGCATCGTAGGTGAGAACACCTTGGTTCTACACCACTGGTGAGAACACCTTTGTTCTTAATCTCCCACCGTACTTGGGTCTACATCCGGTATTCAATATGGAACTCAAGACATACTTTCCACCTTTTCTTGAACCATTAGCAACTCAACATAATCCTAATTTGGCTCCTGAACACTTGCACACAACATCGAATGATCAAATCATTGAAGTGAAACAACACGCACCTGCCAAGGTAGACATCAATTGTTTTGAGTGGTCAAGGCAGGCCAATACACTAATTAGGCTAACTGGTATAACCTCCAACACCTTCAAGTTTGGTTCCCACAACAGACCGATGATACAATGGGGACCATTTCTCCTCAAGAAAGGGAAAATGATCCATACACATAAGCACAAGTCCATGCACTCTTCCTTAGGATTTAGAGCTCCCTAGCCTTGCGACGTCTAGCGTTACACACAAATACTCGTGGTAGCCTCACACAATGGCACATTGCCTTGCAGACTACTGCACAACTTCCTAAAGCCACGCAACATCTCCTAAAATTTGCACCATTCGCGCAACATTTCAACATACTTAGACATTGGCAACATGCTTCGTGGCATATTGTGCATCACCATAGTTGACATGCGACATGCCAAGTGTAATGTCCCCTCTGTCCGCATAAGCCTGGGTGAAGACCTTTGGCCCTTTATGTCTACCCGACGGCCAAGGGGGAGTTTTTAAGGGTGACATAACTTTATTATTTTATTATATTGTGCTATTGTTTCTAAAAAAATAATAATATTATGAAAAGCACATATAATAAATGATAAAGTTTAATAATAAATTAAAATGTCAAAAATGCCATTAATTGTTTTGGAAGAGGGAAAGTGTGCCCTGCCTTAGGGAGTCTTTTTTTGGGAAAACGTGCCAATTGGCCCAAAAAGGAAAATGCGACCAGCATAGGGGAATGAAACAATTTTATTGGTCGATTTGAGGGTGGTGGTTGGCTGATCTCCCTTTAAATAAACAAGTCGACTTGTATGGGAGCATCCAGATTTTTATTATCATCTTTTGCATTGCTAAGAGCTCTGAGCTTTTATCAGAAATTCCAAGGACGAAAACCCTTGTGAATTTATCTCTTGCGGACGAAAACCCCAAGGGATTGAGAGGGGATTTCACTCAGGAATTCCCAGCGTTATTCATCAGATTTCCAGGTTCAGTTCAGCCGTGTGTGTAAGGAGATTTGAAGGTGTTTTGCAGTGATTTTCATCCAGCAGTTGGGTTGGCCCATTGTAAGCAATCTGGCAGCAAATTCAGAGGTATTTTCATCGAGAAATATTTGTCAAATATTTGCCAGCATACAGTAAACTGATCGCTGTATTTTTTTTATCATTTCTGAAGTGTATTTTTGAAGATTTTCAATCAGAATAATAACAGACTTCAGATCTGATTTTCTGGGCCATTTTTGGACTGTAATAAGTTTAGTTTTTACGTAATTCGGTCCCCAAATATCTGGGCAGTCATTAGAAATCAGAAGTATTTTTATTTGGTGTGATTTACATTGATATCTCTCTTAAACCCTAGTCGCACTTTCCAGATCTGCACTAGGAACTTGACATAAAATACTCAGAAATCTGTATTTGCTGTTTTTATTTGACTAAGAATCTTTAGAGTGTAAGGGGGATCCATCTAGGGATCTTTCAGTGGGGACCATTTCTCCTTAAGAAAGGGAAAATGATCCATACACATCCGCACAAGTCCATGCACTCTTCCTTAGGATTTAGAGCTCCCTAGCCTTGCGACGTCTAGCGTTACACACAAATACTCGTGGTAGCCTCACACAATGGCACATTGCCTTGCAGACTACTGCACAACTTCCTAAAGCCACACAACATCTCCTAAAATTTGCACCATTCGTGCAACCTTTCAGCATACTTAGATGTTGGCAACATGCTTCGTGGCATATTGTGCATCACCATAGTTGACATGCGACATGCCAAGCGGCACTCTCCACATACACGACATTGTATGTGTAGCCGCCACACTTGCAAGAAGTTCAACCGTCACTCTGGCAAATGATGAACCGCTTTTGTATCCATCCTCTTTTGAAGTCGTCATCTAATGTAATTGCCTTCTTTTAATGCTTGTATATAAGCATCCATTTGACCTTAAGGGGAGAACAAGAACGAATGGACATGGTCATCTCTCTCACATGTTAGCATGCACTAAGTATCTAACATTGGGTTATCATTGTTATCATTTTCATGAGCAGGAAAATTTGTTAGGAAGAGTCTTCCCCTCCATGAACATGGGAAACTTCATTCACAACATTTCTAAACATCGTACGCCATTGTACTCTACCCTTTTCTTTCATTGAATAGAAGCTACATCATTCTGCAAATACTTCCGATTTGAATGTGTTTTTTGGGATATTGTTGTCATAGTTTTCCATTGCATGTTCTGCAACTCATAGTTTGTTAGGCATTTTACATGGTTGTCCCCTACACCAACACCCTATGCCATGTGGTGCGGATCAACTATGTAGACAATATGTTGGAAAATTCTCGAAAAAGAGAACATCATGTACATGACTTGAGAAAAATATTTGTAAGATTGCGACAATATGTGGTAAGATTAAATACTATGAAATGTGTCTGGCATTCTATCAAAGAAATTGTTGGGCTTCAGTATTTCTATAAGAAGTATAGAAGTGGATGCAAAGAAAGGTACAAGCAATCATTGAAATGCCTTCTTGACAACACCACTTGACATATCTTACCGTGCACCATCCGGCATGTTAGAATATGGATTTGCACGCATGCAAATGACATGCAACAGTGTGGGAACGAAGTCCCTCCTCAATGAAGGTGAGGCTGCCTTTATTGAAAACCAAAATTGTATTTACATGTGTACATTCAAAATTGTATGTGGGGGGTGTTTTGGAACATCAATGGAAAGAAAAGTGAATGAGGGAGATGAAATGGAATGAAGGAAAGGAATGGGAATGAATGAATGGAAGGAACATGCAAGAGTTAGGTAAAAACAGAGCCTAATATTGCATGGAGAAGAACAGTAAATAACTAACACAAATAAAATGGAGTTTGCATCAGCTAAACGAGAATGAGTAAAAGGGAACACACATGAGCAAGTAAATAGCAGAGCTTGATCACTGTGAACAAGAACAACAGCTTAATAACGTTGACAATAAGATCAAAGACAATATTTGCATGCAAGATTTAAACATCTAACATCTAATGAACATAAGAACATCAAATGTTACAAGAGACAATGAATGAGACACAAAGTTCGTATTTCATTAACTCCAAAATGTCTTCACAAAAGAACACAAATTTTCTTCTTTGAAACAAAGCTTGCACACAAAAGTATTTTCTTCTCCTCTCTCAAAGTTCCCCTTACAAATGAGCCCCTAACTTCCTTTTATAACCCAAAAGTTGGTTACAAAGTAGTTAGGATTTTAAATGCACATTAAATAGGGCACTTAAGTGACTTTGACTTTTTCAACCAACTTTATTAAAAAACAACTAAAAATAGAAATTTCATAAGTTTCCTCAAAAGTGAATTTAACAATAACATCATTTAAAATACCACTTTCAAAATATTCGACAAAAACCAGTGCCTTATCCATTGGGGGTGGGGTCCGCCTATCTCAATCGTATGAGAAATGGACTCTCCCACCCATGAGAAAATATAGGAAATCATCCTACCATGTTGTTGGCAAAACAAGGATCCTGATTCTTTGCCAATTCAAAAGATTTGAGCTTTTGCAATGTCTGGTGCATCTTTTCTTCTTCCGGAAAACAACTCGGGAGAAGACTAGCCTCACAAAGTACCTACATTTCGAGAATCTTACCTGGTATGGTATGCAGGTCTGCAACTTTAGATTGGATCTCATCGCACAGGTGTTTGATTCTGAAACATTGATCCATAGAAGAAGTGGAAAAAACATCAACATGAGTATACATTTCATGTATCAATTTTGTAAACTGCTCCACCAGATGTTGTACTGAATTCCTTTGGCTGTGTTCGTTGATGAAGGTGCAAGGAATCTCTTCGATGAAGACTTGAATGGAAGAGAGTGCGGTATAGGCTTCATTGTACAAACTATCAAACTGAATTACCAAGTCTTCTAGAATCATTTTCTTGGCCTTAGCATGATTTAACCATAGAATTCGTGTCATACGATGATCAAACTCAAGTATCCCCTCTGAGGCTAAGAATGTAGATTCCATGCGAGCAAGATCCTGAAGACTTGGAAAAATCTGATCCAGTGTGATTAATTTTGTAATGAGGCACTCCTTGAATGGAAACACTGGATCAAGGTAGGCATAAATATTCTCAGATATTTTTATCACCTCAGCAATTGTTTTCAACCCACCACTTTCTATCTCAGAAACCCATGACCTTAGAGTGTGCCCTAGAGTGATCACATCCTTCGATTGATTGAGAATTTCTTGATCCGGAATAGCCACCATCTCTGGAACAGGAAAAGAAGACTCAATTGGGCTGATCAAATGCTGAACATATGAAATCAACTGATTCTTTTCTTCCTTGAGTTGGGAAATTTGAGATTTGTATCTCTCTAACCTTTTAAGCACACTATTCATTGAATCCTTTGCCATAGCAACATCGCTTTCAAAAGTGGTCTTACCAAGGGCTATCTTGGATACTTCATAGTCAGTGGCTGTCATGTCCCCACGATCCTTCTCAGTAGTAGGAACTGCAATTTCTACAAACTTATCTCCACTATCATCAATCACTACTCTGGAGAAGACCTTAGGCTTTTTGGGTACAACTTTATTGGAGAGGGCAGAAAGAGACTCCAAATCAATGTTGGCCACTTTGACCAATCTCTTTCTCTTTTTTATTTCAGAGTCAACCCAGGTCGGTGTTTCATTCATTAATTCGACACAAAAAAGTCGAGAACTGGAAGAAAAATCATCTTTGCCTTTCTCATGACTAAAACTAGTAGGCAGTTGTTCTGTGGCCTCAATCCTTGGTGAAGTAGCATCTGCAACACATTCTTGATTATCCTCATGTTCTTGTGGAATATCCTTATCACCTGGATGTTCGGAAGAATTAGATATCTGTACCACTGGGATTTGCTTGGACTCTGGTGTATGACATTGATGATTTGGATCTTTGGTAGGTCTATTGGAACTCTCAGTGATGTGAATAGATGAGTTTGGGGTAGAAATACCCGAAACACGTTCTTTTCCTTCACGAAGATGCACACTCTTTACCGATCCTTGAGACACCGCTTCTTTATTAGAGACAGGTTTGGGTAACCATCGACTTTGCCTCTGAGATGCGTGTGATGATGTCAGTGGAGACTGGCGCGAAGAAGTTTGCACCACCTTTTTCTGTGTCACTTCTCCTTTCGCTGGCAACCTCTGTATTTCTGACATATGTGCCTGAAATGGGAGAGGATTGGCTATCTGATTCTCATACCACATCATAGTCCTTTTTAACACAGGTTGATTCATAACATCTAGAGAAGTTTCATCTCCTCTACTCCAATCAATACCAGGGAGTGGAGTGAAAACTATCTGATCATAGGCAGGATCCATAAGATCAATCCCATTATCGGCAAGGGTTAAGGGAGGATCCCTCAATCCGTAATTTTCTATCTGAGCCAGTGTGAGACGAGAAAATTGTTGTCGTCTTACCTCCCTGTCATCTGCACATTCTGCCCAATAGTCTTCTATGTTTGCCTTGTGCTTATATCTTGCTCCTAGGGCTTTTTCCATGGATCCTTTAATATCGAATTGAGCCCTGCTTGTGAAAGGATGTATAGTTATGAGAGAAAATTCTTTTTCCATAAGCTCTGCACTGTGGGAATTTGGACATTTGTATTCCCCAATCTGAATTGGGAAATGAATACCTCCTTTGCATTTATCCACCAGTAGGCAATGGATTTTGAAAAGCTGACGTGAAAGTTCCATCAATGTTATTTTATCATTGACATATTTAGGAAGTTTGTAAGGAGCTCCCACAAATCCATCAACTCGTATATAGGAGTAAGAGGGAAACTGGATAAACCAAGTTCCCCATTGTTTTATCACCGCCTTGGCATCTTCTGAAAATCTTTCCTCTGGGTTTCTCCTTAGTGACCAGATTATATAGAATAGGAAAGCATCGTTTACCCTTCGGAAATGGTGAGAACCATTCTTGAACTCCAGCTGTGGGTAAAAGTGAAAAACACTATTCTTGCCAGGACCCATTGTACCTCTAGTTGTTAGCCCTGAAAATATCCTCCTTCTTGCTACAACATAAATCAAATAAGAGGTCATATAAAAATGACCTGTCATCCTTACCTCAATCAATTGCTTATGGAGAGTATTGCTAACGATACTTGCCCAATCAATAAACATCTTTGCATCAAGAATGATACAAATGAACTTGTACATCCAAGGATGAAAATTTCTGGCAGAAGGAAGACCAAAAACCCTGCTGAGGAGAGTAATCATATCCCCTATTTCTTCATGAAATTCTACCCGAAACAACTCTTTGGGAATTCTTGAAGTGTGAGTTTTTGGTTTGACCAACCAGTTTTTACTAACCATCTTCGACCATCTCAAAGGATTTTCATCCCAAAACTGTTGTGTCGATTCTTGCGTGATGTCAACATTTTCTTCATGGAGTGGCACTCTTAACAAATCTTCCATATGATCTGGAGAATTGAGCAGGAAAGGTTCATTTCTGTCATTAAAAGTCCCCGACGCTCAAGGTCATAATGTTCAGCACAAGCTAGGACAAATTCGGGGCATTGTATGGCAACGGGAAATGCTGCCGCTTGAGGTAAGCCGCAACGATAAAGCCTTTTTGAGAAAACAGTCCTCCCTTCCCGTCTTACCCTGTCACAGAACTGAACCATATCTACGTGACCCATATCGGTATCCAAAATATTATCATATGCTGAATTTAAAGACGATGCTAGAACTAATCCTTGGTATGCATATTTTAGTGCCGACTTATTGGAACGTTCACCCATTATGAATTTTTTTTTTTAAACCTGGAAAGCGAAAAGAAAACCAAGACACTGGAAAGGTGTCGGGTCTAAGTCTCTGGACCACCGTTGTCGCAAGAATAATACGACTCTTTCTATTATTTATATTTTTTATTTAATAAAAAGAGATTTAGCGAATGCCGAATTCAAAATGACCATACAAGAATATTGAGGCAAAGCTCAAATCACCATCCGAAAAATAATACAATTTTAGATCATTTTTACACTTCCAGCAACGCGTTGAATCTTCGAAGCTCCTTATTATTATTATTTTTTTAAATGTTCACTGTATGCGTATCTCCTTCCACCTTTGACGCGAGAAAACTAATGTCTCCTCAGCATGCGTAGCACCATGAATATCTCCTTTTTAAAATAATAAATAATAAAATAAATTATGAAACTTGCGTTGGAACTTCACCACATTGAGCATGCGTGAGCTTCTATTTTGGTTGTGTTTTAAACTTAATTCCTCCTTCCATTGCATGCGTGGATTTCTTTCCTGGATCTTATTCCTCTTGAGCAGTGTATTATTTTCCTTGAACTGGACTGCGTGGAAGTTTTATTTTGTTCACTTATGCATGCGTGGGTAAAACAGGTCAAATTTCTCCTCCTTCAAAGCATGCGTGAACTTTTAAGCATGTTGTTTTATCCTTTCTGCAGGCTGCGTGGAAGTTGAGACAGACTTCATCCCTCCTTCCAAGCATGCGTGGACACTATCCTTGGCTGTTGCATGGGAGTTTGCAATGAAACAACTCAGAAAGACAAATTCATCACGTGGGCCTTCACTTCCAGCGAATGAGATTTCAATTCAATTTGACTATTTATTTGGTCTTATTCCTTCTCTCCGAGCATGGCGTGTAAACTTCCTTTTACCTTCTTCCTCACCTGCGTGGATCTTCCTGACTGCTGCATGGAAGTTGCGAGAAAAACAAAATGAGAGAGCTTGGTTATTGACAGATGTCTGCCCCTGGTGCGTGGAAACTATCCTTGGGCCTGCATGGAAAGATTGTTCTCTACTTCTGCAGGGTGCGTGAAGGATCTTGACTGGCTTCTAGCTGCTGCACAAATCAACAACAAACAAAAACAAACTAACAGCTATGTGGAATTTCACCTTCTTTGTTGCATACGGGATTTGTTTGGGATTCCAGATCAATCCTTGCACGTGCATGAAATTGCCTTCACCTTTGCAAGCGTGGATCTCAGAAATTTCTTGCTATTGCTTCCCTCCAATGGAGACAACTACCTAAAACTCTCAAGGTTGCCTGGCTCTAGCTAATGCCTGTGCCAGGTTTCCGTGTGAAAGCCGGGTAGTGCCTGTAGAATAAGCTTTTCCTTCTTCTGGCTCTGGATATCTGCAATATCTCCTTGTTTCTCCTTCTTCCCAATTTCCTCTGCTTCTGCAACCTCTTGTAACCGTCTCCTCATCAATTCCCGGATGATAGAAGCAAAATTAAAATTGTCTACGGCAATTGGAAGCGGAAGAAAAATTGCCCCCGACACTTGCTCACGACAGTTACGACAATTAATAAAAAGAAGAAAAGTTCTCCCAAGTTTGTCGAACAACTTCCATGAGTATTAAATTAATATTTATTAATTAAAAACCCATAAAATTTAATAAATATTAATTTTATTAAATTTCAGGATGAATATTAATTAAATAATTAAAACACGGTTTGTGGCGTAACGGGAGAATGGCTTATTCAAAATGAATGAAACAAAAGCCAAAATGACCATGAGAATAAGACGATGGCGATGAAGGATAAAAATTACGTGAAAGAACACTTTGAAATATATATATATATATATGTTTTAATTTTGTGAAGTCAATACTTGGGTCTACATTTGGTATTCAATATGGTACGCAAGACATACTTTCCACCTTTTCTTGAGCCATTAGCAACTCAACATCATCCTAATTTGGCTCCTAAACACTTGCACACAACATCAAATGATCAAATCATTGAAGTGAAACAATGCACACCTACCAAGGTAGACATCAATTGTTTTGAGTGGTTAAGGCAGGCCAATACACTAATTAGGCTAAGTGGTTAAGGCAGGCCAATACACTAATTAGGCTAAGTGGTTAAGGCAGGCCAATACACTAATTAAGCTAAGTGGTATAGCTTCCAACACCTTCAAGTTTGATTCCCACAACTGACTAACGATATAATGGGGACCATTTCCCCTCAAGAAAGGGAAAATGATCCGTACACATCCGCACAGGTCCATGCACTCTTCATTAGGATTTAGAGTTCCCTAGCCTTGCGACATCTAGCGTTACACACAAAGAATCGTGGTAGCCTCACACACTAGCACATTGCCTTGCAGACTACTACACAACTTCCTAAAGCCACACAACATCTCCTAAACTTTGCACCATTCCCGCAACCTTGCAGCATACTTAGATGTTGGCAACATGCTTTGTGGCATATTGTGCATCACCATAGTTGACATGCAACATGCCAAGCGGCACTCTCCACATACACGACGTTGTATGTGTAACCGCCACACTTGCAAGAAGTTCAACCGTCACTTTGGAAAATGATGAGCTGTTTTTGTATCCGTCCTCTTTTGAAGTCGCCATCTAATGTAATTGCCTTCTTTTAATGCTTGTATATAAGCATCCATTTGACCTTAATGGGAGAACAAGAATGAATGGACATGGTCATCTCTCTCACATGTTAGCATGCCCTTAGTATCTAACATTGGGTCATCATTGTTATCGTTTTCATGAGCAGGAAAATTTGTTAGGAATAGTCTTCCCCTCCATGAACATGGGAATCTTCATTCCCAACATTTCTAAACATCGTACACCATTGTACTCTACCCTATTCTTGCATTGAATAGAAGCTACATCATTTTGCAAATACTTCCGCATTTGAATGTGTTTTTTGGGATATTATTGTCATAGTTTTCCATTGCATGTTCTACAACCCATAGTTTGCTAGGCATTTTACATGGTTGTCCCCTACACCAGCACCCTATGCCATGTGGTGCAGATCAACTATGTAGACAATTTCTTGGGAAAATCTTGAAAAAGAGAAAATCATGTACATGACTCGAGAAAAATATTTGTAAGATTGCGACAATATGTGGTAAGGTTAAATCGTATGAAATGTGCCTAGCATCGTCTCAAAGTAATTGTTGGGCTTCATTATTTCTATGAGAAGTATAGAAGGGATGCAAAGAAGGTGCAAGCAATCGTTGAAATGCCTTCTAAGAATCTTAAGCAACTAAGAATTTTAAAGGGAAAAATGCAAAACTATTAGAAGATTTGTAGCTTGCTCAGTAGATAGAACCTAGCCATTTTCGTGACTACTAAAGAAAGACACCAAATTTGAATGGGATGACAATTATGAATGGCCATTTGATGCCATCACTCTAGCCAACCCCCTAATTAAGATGCCACCTATCTCTAATAGATTATTGCTTCTATATATTTTTGCTATCAAGCATGCTTTGGGAAATTTGCAAGTGCAACATGATGTTACCAACTAAAAAAGAGCAATATCTTAATAGCAATAGGACCTTAGTGGATTATGAGGAAAAATACAACTCAACAGAAAAACTATGCTTGATTTTCATATTTGCAACACAATAGATTATACACTATATGCATAACAATGAGACACGTGTTGTTGCTGAGTTTGATCCTCTTAAGTACATGATGTCTAAGCCATATTTATCATAAAAAATAGACGTGTGGGTAATGTTGTTAATGGAGTTTGACCTCAAGTTTATATCGCAGAAATTGGTTCAAGCACAAGTAATACTAGATAAATTAGTTGAGGCTCCCCTATTAGACCCCACTGCCATTGACGAGACATTTCAAAGTGAGTTTGTTATGGGCGTAGAGTAAAATAAGACATGGACTATGTAATTTAGCAGATGGAAAAGCACTTTAGGTGCAGGGGCCAAGATTTTATTGATTAACCCTCACGGAAAGACTATGCCAATAGCGTATACATTGAGTTTTGAACGTACCAACAATATCATTGAATATGATGCATTGATTTTAGGACTCCATGCAGCACGTATGTTAAATGTTAAATATATCAAAGTATATAGAGACTCTCAACTTGTGGTTAACAAAAGAACAAATCGATCCATACAAGAATTTAGTACACAGTCTGAGGACCCAGTTTGGCAAGTTTCAAAATGATAATGTTCTTATAATATATAACCGACATGATGTTATGGTAAAATGGCTTCCCTCATGCCTATTGATATCACATACGACCATGCCATATTGACTATTAAGAGATTTGCACAACCTGCCACAAAGAAAAAACTAAGACTCTCTAGAAATATTGACATAAGACAATGACATGGAAAATTCAGAATGCCATGCAATGTGTATTACCACTTGTCAAAATAGATCATTCCTACACAATTTCCCAACATGATAGAAGAAAATTATGTAGAGACGCCCTCAAATATGCCATAGTTGATGTACTCTTCAAGAGACCCTTTGATGGGAAATAACTCATATGTATTGGACAAAAAAAAGGCCAAATTGCATTACATGAAATCCCTGATAGTGAGTGTGGTGGACATTTCAATGGAAAAGGCATGTCATACAAATTGCTTCGAATGGGTTATTGTTAGAATATGGAACAGAATTGTTGTGCATATGTGAAAGTTTGTGATAAATGTCAAAGATATAGCAACCTTAATCATGCCCCATCCCAAGAGTTGCAACACATTGTTTCCCCATGGCCATTTTCCATACGGGGATTTCATTTAGTTGGAAAGATTAATCCTCCATCCTCATGAGGTCACAAGTTTATTATCACAGCTACTGAATACTTTACAAAATAGGAAGCTGCACCCTCAGAGTCCACCTCAAGTGAAAATATTTGCAAATTTCTCATGACATTTTATTTCCAAATTTGGCCTACCATCCTCTATTGCTAATAACGGTTCATCTTTCAAGAATAAGACCGTCAAGGAGTTTTGTGACAAATACAAGATCAAGCATACACTGTCAAGTCCTCATTATCCACAAGGGAACGGCCATGCCAAAGCTTCCAACAAGACTATTGTCAATATTTGATCCAAGACACTAAACAAACATAGCAATGATTGGCATAACAAATGCATTACACCTATGGGCATTGCTGGACACATGTACAAACAGCCATGGGGGAAACCCTTTATTCACTAGTTTATGGGACAGAAGCAACATTTCTCATGGAACTTGAGATTCCTTCCTTGAGAGTGTCATTCAAAAGTAATATTGATGACAACGGCTACAAAGAAAAAAGAGATGACATCAGTTAGAAATGTTGAATGAAACACAGATTCATGCCATTTAGCATCTCAGAATTTATCAGAGTAGCCTTAACAAGGCTTGCCATAAAAAAAATAGATCAACAGAATTTCGAGTGGGAGATAAAGTATTAAAATAAAATCAGGCAAATGACAATACAAATAAAGAATAAAAGGGCAAATTTAAGCCTAATTGGTTGAGTCCCTTTGTTATTACAGCAAAATTGGGCTCGGAGGCATATTGCCTTGCCACGTTAGAAGGTGGACCCTTGAAAAATCCAATTAACATTATGCACCTGCCAAATTCTATGATTGAATCTTGCTTCTTTGACATTTTCTGTATGTTACATGTTGCTTTCCTTTGACTCTTAGTTGATCCTAAGTTATTTCTTCAGTCACTTGATATTGCTTGTTCCTTTCTTTTCCCCAGAGTTTATTTCATTTTATCTTAGTGCTTTCCTTTTGATGTTTCCTTGTGTCGTTGCTTATTTTCCTATTATTTTTCATTGGATTTTACTTTGTCTCGAGTTGAGATGTGTCCCTGAATCTCTTATTCGCAGTGATTCCTATCATATGGATGTTTTTTGTCCTTCCCAACACTGCCATGATCCATATCATGCATCTGTTTGGGGCAAGGACACTTGTATGCGCTTTTACACTATTATACTTGGCCCAACTAGGGGCATTGTCCTACTTTATGCTCACGCTGATTATATCTTATGGACAAAGGGCATGGTTCTCCTGAGATTACACTAGTATAAATAGACATGCGCATGCACACACATACATAGATATGCATGTATATATGTACTCTATAAATTATTTGGTTTTAATAACATTAGCAATGGAAATCATAATGTATCCTAGACTAGAGCATGCATTGCAGTCTAAAATTGTTAATGCACACCAGATGTTCATGCAGGTTCATTTTGATGGAAAAATGTGCATACTATTGGAATACAACAAATTGTGGAATCATAGTCATAACTGTTAATTGCTGCAACACTAAGCTTGCTGATGATTTGTGGGAAATTGTTAAGGTTTGCAAAACTGAAAAAAAAAGCAGGTAACAAATTCTACCTTATTATTGAACATTATTACCAGATCATAGAGGCACAGGAATGGTAGGGGCTTGAGATTAGGCATAAAAATAACTAGTTTCTTATTCAAAGTTCATGATTGTAGCTCATGCATATAATCAAAGAAGAATCAATAAAATCTAATCCAAATGTTGTTGTGTTTGATCATGATGCCTTTGTCATGCTGCAGCTGGGTGATAAATAAGGGTAAGAGGTAATATAAAAAAAATTGCAACTATTATACATTAGCTGAGAATTTCTCCTTCACATGCTTTGCAGTGATAGTTTGCTGCTGAGGCATTTCATTGGCCTACATAAAAAATGCCCTTACACTGCATAACTATTAAGAATTATAGGATCATATCTGACTTCAAGGGGATGATTTGAAAATCATGATGCCCAAAATTTATTGATTGAGACGTGAATTTATGATGCTTTGAATCCCTAGTAACAAATATTATAAATATAAATAGCATTCTTCTTGAGCATATTTCTGAATATTCATGCAAACTGAGTTGGTAAGAATACTAACTTGCATTGTGGAAGCTGTGGAATTGAAACTAATGATACTCTTTTAAAAGCTGTTTGTGAAGATCAAATAATGGAACTTTGTCGATAATGTCACTAACCTGTAAATAACTTAATACATCTTCTTGATATTGATGCCGATGCCTACAGAAGTAGACGTCAAGACAACCTACGAAACTTCATGTCAATACTTTCCATGGATGGTTGTCAAATCCACACCATGCCATATGACATTAATTACCTAAAGGGGAGTGCTTATAGATTTAGCATATATCTGCAATGTACAGACCTATCTGAAGAATTTTTGCAATAGATTAGAACGAATCTTTAGAAATATCATTCGTAAGGTTGTTATTACTAGCAGACTTTACAGTTTTCTGCCATTTCTATGTTATGAACTTGAAGGTATGAATGATCTGGCGATCTTTCATCAAAAAGTTTTGCTCATAAAAAAAATGTTTAGGTACCCTTTTATATTTTCCCTGTTTGGGTCATTTTGGGTTCAATAGCTATTCTTGAGTAATTGTAATATTCAAGCTCATCGGTATAGCTGGAGCATAATAAAAATCTTGTACTGTATCAATCAAATTTCTTGTTACAAAAAAACCACCTTGTACTTACCGTTTGTATACTACTTTGAAACCTCTCCATTCAATAAAATTACAGAGCTTGGGTCCTCTGCTAAGAATCACTCCGCTAAGTTCTCGGATTACCTTAAAAAATGCAAATTACATTCGTGAGAATTACCGAAACACAATAAACAAAAAAAGAAACAATCGTCTTCATGAAATAAAACCTTTGAGACAGACACGAGATGTTTCAGTTGAAAGACATTTTAAATATAAAAGTTCGAAAATTATAATGCTTTCTACCTTTACTCTCTCCTTCTGAGCATAAGGAGAATACCACTTCGTCAATCTCACTTTGCCCTGCCGGCTTATTAGAAGCACAAACTGAATCTGAAAAAAAGGATGATGAATTGCCCCGTGAATTTCTCAAATTGCTTACAAATATGAAAACCTTGTAACCAACTGTACTAGGTAGTTAAAGTCAGAGTTCGCCGAATTTCAATGAAGAATATTTCAAATTCAGATAATTAAATCCAAACCCTAATTTTCGATCAGATTAATCGAATAAAATGTGTACAGTTGAAACAAGATGCATCTATTGTTTTCTGTTTAAATAAATTACCATTTTATTTTGTCTTCCGTAGGATCAATTTACAGTCAATCCTCGAGGGTGATTTGCAGATTAAACAATGACAGATCTGACGTCTAAATATGACTGCGACCTGAAGAATAATCTGTCTTTTTTTTTCCCTTCAAATGTCACGGGATTTGCAGAACAAACTGACGGATTTTCACTTCCAATGTCACGGGATTTGCAGAAGACTTGCGGATGAAATCAGCAACGGATTTACCCTGAAAATGTGATTTCACACCATCAATTTGAAGAGCAGGCGAGAAATTTTTTATAAGAGTATAAATGACAGGGTCTATTGTTCTATATCAGCATGAATAATTTTATCTATGAAATATTTAGTCATTTGGCGCTGTTAAAAATTACATATGTGGTCTACATTTTACATTTTGGTTTTTACTTGGATAAAATAGATAAAAAAATATTATATTGTTATATTTCTTATTTTTTAACAACTTTTTAAACTTTTTATTTATTTGTTTAGTAAAAATAATTGATGAGTTGAAACAATGGCAAGTTCTCGATCAAGGAATCAACACCCTATATAGTTGGAAATATAATTATAGATTTTAAAAAGTCTTTTTTGTGGAGGATTGATCAAGAGCATTACTAAACTACAAAACAACTCACTCTTAACTTTAAAGGTGTCGAGTAGTATAGGAAACTAGAATTTAGTGTTTACAAATTATTATTGGTAGAAATACAAAAAGTATTGATGCTAATGACATCAATAATCAATTATGAATACTTAAAAAAGTGATTTCATGTTTAGGACAATAAACATGCATCAACTTCTTCGTCGCACAGGTACACAGACAGATGTCTTATTTATCTTAATGGTTTTTTCTTACAAAAAATGCAATCATATCTCTATCATGTAAGATGCAACATTGTTATTCCTTTAATTTATAATCTTAAGGAAGGTATCAGATTATGAAAGTTTCTAGTTTCATTCCCTTAGTGCAACGACAAGATCTAGTTATGCTAAAAGGATTCACACCTTTTGTGAACTCAACACCTTGACATAGAACATGATGTGTGTCAAAGTTATTATGGTGACCACAAATTGGAACTATTTGATTTACTCCCAAAATGTGTCATGAGGGAAAATCCCAAAAATGTACAAATTTGAAACAATGTCATGAGATCAAAACCCAAGAAAATACAACATTGAAACTATATATATATATCCAAGTTAAAGTTACCAGGAAATGGGCACAATAACTAAGTTTTGGGTACTAGTCCAAGGTGAATTTGATGGAATGGATAATTCTTGGACATGACATCAACGTTGAAGGTTTCCTAGGAAGTAATTTAGAATATAAAAACATGTCTAGAATCAAAACATTGAGAACATAAGGAGGATAAATATTACAGTGTATAACCTACTTAAAATCATGCAAACCCCGTGGACTTATACAACACCATTACATCCTTAATGGGCATAATAAATGCCCTTAAAGTGTTGGTTGTGATGATTTTAAGTGGTAGATTGTAAGGCTTTCATAGCAGAGGCCTAACTTCAATTCCTTCTGACTCAAGAAACATATGTTAAGTGTTGGTATTGGATGTAATACCACATCTAGCTTTATGTGTGATGTATCCCCTAGGGAGGAGGATGGTTGCAAGTCATGACATTTACACCAAATGTGACATCACAAGGATAGACTCACCAATCCAAAGGAGACATAGGTCCTAGAATCAAAGTGGTTTATCCCCAAATAAGATAATTCTTGATTCTAAAAAAATCAAGAGAAAAAAAAAATTGGTTTGAACTCGCATTCCTCCATGAAGTCCCCTTTTGCGAAGTTATGAACTGTTTGGATCAATTGGAGAACTTGCAAATTGCATTACAACATAATGGGCATAAGGATGATACAATTTTATGAGGGTCAAAAGGCAAAATTTTACTTTAATGCCCCACAAACCAAAAGCAAGCCATCATATATGTAACTTGGTAGTATATTTGTGGAGATTTCTTGGATACATGAATTGATTTATCAAATCAAAAAGCACTAGTACATGAAGGGAATCACAAGGATAATTGAATTAAGGCCATATTGGAATTTAGGATCTCAGATATCGGCAATACTTCAACTTTATGCACATTTAGAACAAAATTCAAAAATAAATGCTAAATTTAGATATTAAAATTTGAAAAAAGAGGCAAAGAAAAGTGCTTATCATTATTGTTTGGATTCAACAATATTTTTTATATGTGTTTATATCTTTTGACCTCAGAGCTACATAGGATAAAATAAGAATAATCCACCTAGGGAAAAAATACGCTTCATTTTGCAGAGAAATAGTTTCTAGATGGTTGTTTTTTCAATGACATAATATAAATGTAAACAAGGTTGAGGTTTGATGTATTTTATTCATGTATTTGTTTTTTTTCTTGTGTACACACACACACACACGCGCGCGCGCGCGCGCGTGTGTGTGTGTGTGTGTGTGTGTGTGTGTGTGTGTGTGTGTGTGTGTGAATATATGTGTGTGTATGCACGCACGTGTGTCTTGACAAATATAAATTTTAAGGTTCATATCTTAGTTTTTTCATATAATTCATTACATTATTTGCTAATTTATTATTAGCATGCAAGAAATGACTTAATCTATTTGTAGTGTTATGTTGGTCTAAAAAATTCAAGGAAAATAAAAAGGGCCCCAAAATCTTCCGTATAGTAAATTAATGCTCACACCATTTCATCTCACCCCTTGATGCCATTATAGAATGTCTATCAGCATAATCAAACTTAATTAATTAATTCTACAATGAGCAAAGAGAGGTCACATACACAATTCATAATTATATCTTGAATATCATGAGATCATGTGATAATTGTCACAATTTGATAGTGGAAACATGCATCCACATGCAAGACAACTAACCCAAAAAGTTCAAGAGAAATAACTCTATGTTGTTTAGAGTGTTTTGTACTCTCTTGGTAGTGTCTAGATCACCTTGACGCTTAAAAAAAAAACTTTTGATAGGTCCACTTTTTTGACAACCACATTCTCCTAGTTATGATCTTGAAAGATCTTGCTCAAATGTTTGCACTTATGCTTTGATCACCTTTAAAATAGAAAAAATTCATTCTTCCCCTAATTGGGCAGCAATAGCTAAAAATTGTAAGGAAAACAAATATGATTTAGGGCTTATTATGTAGGTTAGATATTTTTTAATCACTTCCTAATTATCAAGTAGCCAGATAATAATAATATCAAAAACAATAATCCAACTATTGAAGTAATTCATCAACCAAGTAAACATGTATCATGTAGTGTATGTTCTTTCTCTTTCCAATGATTGTTTGATCTATAATACTTCGATAAAATGTTCAATATACTTCATGATTCTTGATGGATACTTAGATTATCTTGAGAGTGATATTACTTTATATCATGAATGATTTAGGATCCCTCTATGTTTATATAAAAATTGTATTCAAATTAGGATCCTACTAATGTTCAAATTGATCTCCAACAATCAAAAGCGAAAAAAGACAAGAATAAGCAAATATAGTATGTAAGCTAAAGCGGCCATCATCAACATAATGGCCCATGAAGGGGAGATTCAAAGGGAAGGGAGATAGTTGTTGAAGAATATTGAAATATGGGTTAGGGACCATAATAAATTGAAAAATGTACCAATAATCCCTAATTTAGGCCAATAATTGACAACCACGTAAACATGTAAAAATCATGCAATTTAACAAATGATAAATGCACGGGGAATATTTTTTAGGTGTCTACATACAACTCAGTTTGGTGTGTGTGTGTGCGTGTGTGCACACATACATATCAAAGAAAAGGACATCGCAATGTTGTTATTATCTTTTATGAATCCAAGGCTCACAAAGTCCAATGAACCTAGGAACCTATAAAACAACTTTTATTTCTTTACACGCACATGGGTGAGTGTTAGTAAGCTGAATTTGATTAAATATGATATATATACATACATACATATGTATGTATGTACATATGTATATGTACATATGTATGTATGAATTGATCTGATTGTGAGGCTTGACCTCGAAACTTATGCAATTTTTGCACACACTTATGGGTAGAATCTTTAGAAACACAATTAATTGAAATAAAATGTTGAGCACTAAAAAATACAAAATAGTGTTATATATATGTCCCTGTTTGGGAATAGGTAGTGTGTATTGGGTATATCCCCTTACAGGGGAGACTAAAATCTAAATTCTTCCCTTATAAGAGTAACTAGAGTTTGGATGAATGTAATGAGTGGTATATATATGTAATCCTTTTGAGATTTGGGACGAATATGTGAAACCCACATATGAAAAGAAAGAAATTAAACTTTCCTTTTATAAGATAAAAAATATCATTGGCAAGCAACATAGAAAGATGAGGCATTGGTAACATGTATGTTATAGATAAGTTTGCTTGTATGGGCCTATATATATGCAATGTAAGTGCGAGAATAACATGCCCCGTGTGAACACAAGATATAAAAAAATTACAATATAACACAAGGAACAAGATGTCATGTAGTGGCTCTGTAAACAATGAAAATCATAGACAACAGAAGATAAAAGAAATAAAACAAAGATTATACCTTCTCTGTAGATCTCTTGCAAACCTCAAGTAAGATTGTAGAAGCTTTTAAACTTGTTTGATCTTGTTGAAGATTGGATTGTGGATGCTCTTTGATATAACTTCTCCAAAGGGATTTGCAAATGTTACGAGCAGATTTCACAAGGATGCGGATGTCAAATTGACAGAATTTGGATGTAATTTTCTCAAAGCTCCAGGGATTTATTTACAAATGAAATGGTTTGCTTTTATAGCTGAGGGTAGAGCCATTAAAGGTGGATTTGACATTGACTAAGCTCCAGGTTAATGGTTGAATCACCCGGGTTAGCAAGTAGACTTGGCATTAGTATTTGTAGATTTGCAAGGGCAATGGACATTTGGAATAGCAAAAGTTACATCCAACATTTGAATTATACATACAACTCTATAACCCCCTCATTTCTAGGAATCTAAAAGTGGAGTTCAAGTTGAGTTGACTACGGAGAGAAATTGATTAAATAACTAATTTATTTAGTATTTAAATATGATGGAATAATTAACCATTTATTTAATTAAATGTTTAATTATATTAGCTAGGAGGGTGTAGGAATTAGTTTAATTAATACCAAGGGTGTGATGGAATTAAATTATTTAATTCTAAAGGGTGGGAATATAGCTTAGGTAATAGAATTAATTTAAATGATGGAATTAATTCTAAAAGGGTATATTTAAATGACAAAATTAATTTGATGAATTCCAAAGGGGTGTACTGCGGTAAGATAGAATTAATTTAATTAATTCTTGGATAGAAGTAGGATAGAGATATGTATATATATTTTTAGGGCTTCTACATTTGCCCCTCTTTAAAGTGTTATTGCAAAGTAATAGTGTTTTAAAGATAGTTGTAACGTCTGCTAAAACGACCACTCGAGACCCAAGAACAACCTAGGTTTAGATAGAAAAATTATGGAATAATATTTTTTTGAAAAGTGTGTCCACTACCAGGCTTCAAGCAACAAACGTCACGGCAAGGTTCAAAGTCAACTGTAATCTAATAAATGAAATTTTCGTGTTGTAACAAACATTAGATCCACATTACAAAAATTAAAGAGTATAGTTAACCCCAATATAGTTAAATTTCTCTTAGGTGTTAATTTAATAAATAATTAAATTAACACTACATTTAAATGTTCCTTAATTAATTTTAGAGGGTCAAAGGGGCCAAAACAATTAAATACCCAAGGTATTTAATTTTACTAGGTCTAAACAATAACCAAGGTTCTTATTTACATGGGTTAGAAAAAAGTTCTCTTATCTACTAGCGTGACCCTTTAAAAAGGTAAACCCATGCTTTAGAGTTAAACATTTAAGTTAAAAGAGGGTAATTTCCCACTTACCCACTCTCAGACTCATCTTCTCACTTCAACTTGATTTTTCACATATTTAATGCACCTAGGGTTTCCTGAAAACATTGCTATCAGATGGTAAATTTCTTCCCCTTTCTAATATTGATATAAAGAAGTCCTGCTAACTCATCATATTTCTTAAGTTACAGGCCAACAGAGCCTAGGGAGGAAACTTTTCACCAAATGGGAAGATTGCGGACCTAAGGACTAAATTTTCCCAAAGACGGGCCTGGTGGCAATAGATACTTTTGCCGATTTTTAGGCACATTTCTCAAAAGGCACTAGGGTAGACTTTTCGCCTGGGGATGGTTTCGGGCCAGCATAGCTAGGGATGTAATTTGGCACTTTGCACTTTTGGAAAAAAGCACAAATTACACCCGCGCGCCCGTCGAGCCCACGGCACGGGCTTCCCACCCAAAGAAGAAATTAAGCCTCAAGTAGACAATGCGGGACGGAAGTCTACTAAGGCATTTTACAACTTTTATAACTTTTCACAAAGGCATGGTGCAACTTTTAGAGGTGCTTAGGCCTTTTAGCCCGTGTGGGTCTTTTCGCCAAGAGTATGAGTCCAAAATAGGGTTTTAAAACTAGCGCTAGTGCCACCGCGTGGATAGGAGTCTAGAGATAGACCAGTGGGGAATGGCCCAAAAGATTGAAGTCGGTTAAGTGGACAACAAGGTCGATGAAAACCTCCACATTTTGGAGTCTGGTGTTAAAGTTAAGCAGTTTGACATAGGAGCTAATCCAAAAACACACCTGTGCCTCCACCGCATGCCCTAAGGTCAGAAGCCATGTGTCAGTCCAATAGTGCCATTGAAAGAGTCACAGAAGCCGCTAGTTGGGATCTACATGTCCCAATGACTGCAAATCCAAAGGATAAGCCCAAAAGGGATAAGTTTCTAAGACAACCTGCTAGCTCTCCACCGATGTCCAGATCCCGCCAAGTGTCAGAACCATCCATTGAAAAGTAGGGAAGTGGACATAGGTAGGCTAGACTTCAGGATTTTGTGCCACGTGTTTTTTAAAACACAACTTCAAGGAGTGGGCCCGTGAATCCGTCGAGGTAGTTTTTCAAATGAATGCCAACCCGCCACGTGGTTGCGGAGTCGAAAAGGTAAGGATGCCCATTGGAAAGTCCAAAATCCTGTGGAGGTCTCAACGTGTCTCATCCATGCAACTTCAAAAGCAAAATCTAGGGGAAGTTCCAAAAGATCATGAAGCCATGCATGTCGACTCGAAGCTCAGGCATAGTGTCTCTGCCAACAATGAGGGATTTCAGGAAAGGGCTCGAACTCCTCTTTATATAGGAAACATGAGGATTCATTTGCGGAAGTGGCCACGTGTCAGTCTGGTGTAATTTAAAGAGTGAGAGGAAGGGTCTTAAATATCGTTAACACGTGTGGGTCTACCACGTGGGTTTTCAATAACGGAGGGACTCTGATTCGATCTAATTATTCTTGAGCTTCGTGACCCTGATCTTAAGAAATACCATGAAGAGTTACTACTTGAAGGATCTCAAATTCGATTGCAAGGAGAGGAATTTTTGAAATGGTCTTAGCACCTACTACTCACCTGACATTTCCTTCCTGTTTTGTGACAATTGCATTATTTTGAGTCCATCAAGTCTCCCACCTTTCACCATGATGAAGAATGGGGTTCTGTTATCCTGTAAAATTGATTGAGGGAAATTTTATAGGTAACCATACCAAAAAAAATTCATAGTCCCTCGTCGTGGACCCCTCTGCATTCGAAATGTTGTAAAGTCCATTTCTGGGAAATCCAGTTCTCCAAACTTAGTATTTTTTGGCAGAGTGCACCTTTTATCTGTGTAACACAGGATAAACCTGCACCCTCTTCATTTCCTTTGGCGCACTCTTTGAGGTGTTGACACAACAATTGATGCACCTCCCCGTGATGCGCCTTTCTTGTATGCGCCCAAGGCGCATGTGCACCTTCATGTCAAAAACAATAAATTGTTGTGTCGTGTTTTGGTGTGCCATAGGGCACAAGGAATAGGATTTTTGACAGTCGTAAACTTGCGCCAAAGGTGCAGGTATCTCTATGTTGACACATGTTTATCCATGCGCAAAAGGGGCACACCATTTTACGTGTCGACATGATCTTTTGATGTGCCACTTGAAAAAGTGGTTGGCACATTTATTGCACCTTTGGCTATATATAGGCACATCTTCCCTGTCACTTTCACCAGTCAAAAAACATGTGATTAGCTTTTATTCCTCTACACCTATCAGCTTGCCCGTTGTCCTCGTGTCATGTTCGTGGAACCCATTTTGCCTCTCACATACTATATATTTCCAGGTAGGTGGTTCTTGCTCCTCCTATGTTTTGTTTTGAGTATTTATATGGTAGGAGGCAATGGATTTGTTAACCCCCCCCCTTTTTTTGGTTGTTCTTGCTGTATTTCTCCCCCAACCTCTTCCTTCTCTCTCAAGATCTGCTGGCAAGGAGGGCTTTTCCTCACAAATCACTTGGATCTCCTTGTTGTGCCTCATTCACCATCCAAAAAAACCTTGTAAAAGAGGCCTGAAAGATCACGAGCCTAAGTCAGGAAAGAGAAAAACCTGAAAGATTATTTTGAAAATTGTGTTTTTTCCTCTTAGCGCATTTGTCACGCCTGTTACATAAAATACAATCATGCCATGAAGGTGCACTGATTCTTGCTTGCAACACCCAATAACCCTGCATCATTTGGCCCACTGAACTTCTATGTGACATTACAAGTATTTGCACCATTGGCGCACTCTTCCCCCATGCGACACCAGCATTACTCGTGCCAAGTACAAAATTGCATAAACGGCGCAGGTGCATACCTTCTTATAGCAGCACTATGTCATGCAAGCCTTCCTCTGCGCCATGCCAAGTTCACCTTTTACACACAGTAAAGCCTGATGTTACATGTACATTCAACCTGCTCCCTTCGGTGCACCAAATTTCCATGTAACATGAAAAATATATGTGCCATTGGTGTGTCTTGTCCCCGTGTAACATGAAAATTATTTGCGCCTAACATAAAACACATGAATAGTACATGTGCATCCCCTGCTTACAGTAAAAAAATTTCATGTGCAGCATCCTTGCACCCTGTGCCCTTTGGCGCTGATTTGTTCCTCGTAACACCCTTCTTTTGTGTGCCATACTATTAACCCTGTATCCTGCAGTGTTCATATTCCCTGCACCCTGAGGCCTTTAAATTGTTAACTCCTCATTATGTCAATACTCTAATGGAAGATCTAACAGCTAACATGGCTCTTCTGCATTGGGTTTCGCTTTTTCTTCTTGCAGACCAACAACTGAACTCAGGTCCACATATGTCTACATCAAGCAAGAGGTCGACCAAATCAAAGGGAAAATCTAAGCTTACTAGAGGAAGAGATGAAGTACAAGTATTAAAGGGTCAGAATGCCCGAGTCTCAGGAAGAGTGTGACCTAGATATAAGAGACTCAGAGCTCGGTCACATCAACATGGAAGATTTTTGGGCCAGAACTAGGAGGGTCACAGGGAGTCCCTGGATGGAAAAACTAGTAGGTAGTGGCCTGCATTTTGTTGGGGGAATCCCCATCAGTGCAGTAAACAACAAATTCATGATGGTGGTGGCCTGTTGTTACAACAGAGACACAAGATGTGTCCAAGAATGAAAAGGGCGAGGTCATAATCAACCTGACTGCCTGACACTTTGAAATCATGCTTGGGATCCCTCACCATCGGCACTTTCGTGGCTGTAAGCCAACAGGACTGCATTAATGCATGGGGAGGATAATGAATACCAGTACATGTAGTTGATGAATGAAGTGTATCTAAATAACAAGAACGTGGTAACCAGATGGCCACATGTTATTCAACGTAGCGATTTCTCTGAGGAACTAAGTGACACAATCACATTCCTAAGTAGAGTATTTGGGATTTTTGACATCCATGATTTTCATAAGTGGATGTTCAGGTACCTGGAGACCATGTAAAAGAACGTACTTGATCAACGATTTGAGTGGGCGGAGATAATAAGTAGCACCATATCCAAAAAACTCCAAAAAACTCACCACAACAGGGAGGTTCTTCATGAAATCCTATGTAGTTTATGCTGTAGCCTCAGAAAGGGATTATCCAGTATTGAGCCGATGCGGGGTTTGGACCCCAAGTGAGAGATATATGCGTACTACCCAGAGGTGAAACTGGAGAATAGCATCTCACAGTTAACAAAAATTAATGATGCCTTCTTCTACGGCATCATCTGCCTATTGATGCCCAACATGACTCACAGTCGAATGACTAAGAGCATTGTCGCAGAAACAGAGAAGTAGGGCACCTTGTTTACATAGTTTCCCACCTTCACTTATCTTAGGGTGGTTAACTTCTTGGGATGATCCCACTAAATTTCCAAGGTATGCTGGCCCCAAGCTGATCTTGTTGGAGCTATCCAAAATAGCTCATAACATACCATGAGAAGTGCCTAAAGAGAAAGAAGGGTGGAACTCCTTTCCCCCTTCCAGTGGGAAGATACACATACATCTCTCACCACAAATCCCGGGAAATGGTTTCCAAACTAGAACTACTCAATCTGAAGCACAACTTCCTCGACAAGGCCCACTTTTGATCCAAGGAATTTTCTTCCCAAGGCAAAACTTGATCTTATCAACCTTTCACATATCGAGGACATATATATCAACCTGTATCATGAGGTCGAACTTAGAAGGAAGGATCACTCTCACCTGGCCCTGGCAGAGATTATTCAGTATGGCGTGGCCATCGTCCCAAAAGGTTATCAAACTTCTGATCAAGAAGTTGATTAGGTATATTTGTATACGGATGGGGACAATTGGCCGTTTGCTGCAATTGATAGAACAAAAGTGCACTCCATACCATTGAAGAAATGGTCAAGGAGACATTGTGAAGAATATAGCACTAGTGCAGGATGAATCGCCTCATCTACCTTGGGGTAGATTTCACTACGTCTCCATTGGGAAATGCACCTGTCAGGCCAAAACATCTACCAAAAGTAAAGGGTAAGGACAAAGAGAGGCGAATCAAGCTCCGCTTGAGAAGAGATCTCCTGAGAGTACCTCCTTCTGCTGTATAAGAATAGGTTGTAAGCTTTGGTTATCTCAAGAGAAAGAAGCAACCGAAGATGTTCCGATAGGCACATCCACCCAGGGTGTCACCACTGCTTACAACTGTTGATGATCCCTTCTGTCCCTTCTCCCTCTTCTCCTTCTCCTCCTCACATGACCCAAGTGACCATTCCTTTGGTCATATCCATCTCCCCCATCTTCTACTGTTACCCCCTTCCTCATCGTCCATCTTCTCTTCTCTTACAGAGCTGTCCCCCACCATTTCTTATCTCATCTTTTAGCTCCCTTCCTTTCCACACGTCTTCCTCCCCTACAGTGTCCTTTCCTCCCTGTGAGCACTTTCTTGGCCTCCCTCTCGATGCCACCACCAAGTGTCTCTACCCATTTCCCCTCATCCACTGCAACTGCTCCCTCTTCTACTTCTGGTCCCACTCCGATAACTCCAGGTTGGATCTCTCAACATTTGAACCAGCAAAAGAGGAAAGTCCTTATCACACTGATGGACTTCTCCATCATTCAAGCGAAGGGGGCTAAGAAGCAAAATCCTATAACCCGCTTCTCTTATAGTGGATCAGGGAGAAAGAGTAATGGAGATTGCATATCCCAATCCTTTGAAAGATAAAAAGGATCTGTTTCCGATATATTATATAGTGACCCAAGTCACAAATGGGAATGTCTTCTGAAAGCCTACAAGGGAGAAGCCCTATTTGCAGTTGATGCCCTGTGCAAGAAGCTCTAGGAAGTAAAGGAAGAAAAGAGGCTATTAAAGGAGAAAAATAAACATCTTCTCCATGCCTTATAGAAAATGGGCAGTGCACCTCCAACTACTACCGCCAAAACTCCTGAGCCCCTGAGCCAGGATAAGATAAATGAATACGCCAAAATCAGCAAGCAAGGTATGGTAGTATCCACCTGGAGAGACCAAATCCTCAAAGGAAAGTGAGGGAGTAATCGTCAAGTTCACCGAGTTGTAGTCAGAACATCAATTAGGAAAACAAGGCAGCTCCAGGTGATTGTGGGACCCATCTCCAAAGAGTTGGACCACGCTAGGCTGCAGCATGAGACCTTCTAGAAAATGCTTGACTGTTCAGTTCAAGATATCTGGTCAAGTTCGGTGTCTTCAATCACCCCAAAGCGCCTCAACAAAATCCTTTCTACTTTAGACTACCAGGTTGATTAGTTGGAGTTTGTCCTCGAAAAGATAGATAAAGTCAAAGAGGAAGCATTGGAGGCTATGCACTCAGATGGAGACAAATCTTCCTTAGACGGTCCCCTAGGCTTAGTCACTCCTTCTTTCTCCCTGAGGAAGGTAGACCAAACTATTCATACCTTTAAGGAGATCATCTCACAAGGGTTAGGGTCAGAAGCCACCTTTCGACACCGAATGCATCAACAACCTTCTAGCTTATCGTGACTTTATAGGGTAGCTGATAGATGTGGGAAATGAATATTCCAAGCTCCCAGAAAGAGCTCATGGATGAACGTGAAACTTGCGAAGTTATCAGTGATCGCCATAAGGATCCTGCCTAGGATCAACTTTAGCCCATGATCAGCAAGTTCATAGAATATCGGGCTCAGTTCCACATCACCTCTCCTGAGCAGCAGCAGAAGCAGGATACCCCCTTTCAACCGCGTGACGACGATGAATAGTCTCCTTCCTCTCGATCTTCCTTTTGTAAATATCTAGGAGTATGTTGACACAAATGATGACATCATCCATGTTGCACCATGGGATGATGTCATCCACCAAGTTGCCAAGAGTCAACAAATGACTTTTAGATATTTTGTAGATATTTTGTAATTAGTTGTTGGTTGCCTTTTGCCTTCTCTCTTCTCCTTCTTCTATATATACTTGGATACTTGTTGTATGCCAAAGTGTTTGGATACTTTTCAGATGAAAAATAGAAGTAAGAAGAAAAGACTTTGAGCTTTTTGTAACAGAAGGAAATATTAATACAATATTTAGACTTTGTGTTGAATACCTGTGTTATACATCAGAGCTTTCTTATGTTAGATCTGTATGTTTGTTCTATTGAATCTACTTCTACTTTATTGTCATTTATTCATCAGTATTTCTTTGTTCGTCTATGTGAGTAAGTTCGGCTCTGTTTACTACCAACCCAAAACATAGACCCTCTGACCTTTCTGCTTTGGAATTCATTTCTTTTCTCCCTTCAGATCTTTCCTATCTCCCCACCTCGTTTCTTTCCCTTCTTCTATAGTTGGAAATACCTCTACTGGGATGAGATCCCAACCCCCAAAGGCAGAATATTGTGAGACTTACACAGATTCCTGCTGGTAGAATAGCAATAAACCAGTTTCGCTTTGCTGACTCAAAGAGGGGCTATGCCCTGCACACTGTTGGCTCGTCTATCCATAGATCTGCCCTCACGACAGATTTTCAGACCAACAATTTTTGGCGACTCTACTGGGGATCAAACAAATCTAACAGAATCTATGATAGTGGTACGTTAGAAAATTATTGAAAATCAGTCAAAAATCACTACCTGTTCGCAAATTTTAACTTTTTATCTAAAAATCTATTTTTTTTGCAAAAATACTCCAAATTGAAAATTTTCTTCTAAGATCCATAGATCTAGGACTAGATAGAAATCTTTGGTTTGCTGAGTTTTTACAAAAACCTGTATTTTTCCGTAGATCTGAGTTTTTAACAATTTACAAAAAATTTCAAACTCTTTAAAAAATCAACTCTAGATCTGAAAATCAGCTTACTAAACTTTACCATCATTTTATCCTCGTTGGTATTTTTCATTAAAACCGTAATTAGTTGTTCAAAAGAGGGATAAAATTTAAATATTTAGAAAAGGTACATGCTGCTGATTTTGGTTAGAAAAATCAGAAAATCAGCAAGTACAACCAAAAAGAGTTTTTAGGGTTTTCTCCAAAATATTGCAGATCTAGAAGGTACACTGGTGGTGTGAACCATTTACTCATAGCAGAAGGGCTCATGGAGTAATCGATCCTACTTTCAATCTACTTCAGAAGGCACAACTTTAGTGTTACATCGACACGCTTCTCATCGCTAAGTTCAGCTGGCTCGGTCATCTAGGAGTGTCTCACCTCCACGAAGGAAGCGTCTCTCACAAGGAACATCTTCATCACTTAGAAGTGCCTTGCTGCTCAGTGGAATTGTGCTTCCAGCATCGCGTCCTTTTTCCCAGCTGTCCAAATCGCAGTGCCATGGGGAAATGCTCTGGGCCCTCTCGCATTACCACATCCATGTTCACGCACTCCCTCATGGAAACTGAAAGAATTTCCCAAGATTTGATGGGAGTGGGAGCCAAAGTACATATGCACATATATCTACATTCATCATGTCGTGCAACATCATGGATGTGACCCATGAAGATGTTTCAGTTTTCCTCTTTTTAGAGACCTTGCAAGGACCCGCAACAGTATGGTTCCAACATTTACCGGCCGCATCTATCACCAGTTGGGCCACCTTACGGACTGCATTTAAATAAAGGTATAAGCCTTCTAAGGACGCATTCACATTTCTATCCAAGATCACTCATTTAAAGAAGGAGGTCAACGAAACCATGTGTGACTTCATCGCCCATTTCAACTCACTAATCAATCGAGTTCCGCCTAACATGCTTCCCAATGCCAGAAAATCAGAAGTGTTTGTTTGTGAACGCCATGAGATCAAAAGTAAGTTTCTTACTCCTACAAGAACAAGTCGATAGTTTGGTTCCTCACCCAATCTGTTGCCATATGGATTGAAGATAATTTTCTTATATCTGGTGAATTGAAGTGAGAGCCATCCAAGCTTAAAGTTTCAGCTCCCTTCTCCCACCACTTCATCCGATCCAGACATTCCAAAAGATGGCAAATGACTTGCTCGCATTAAAAAAAAATCTAGCTCAAGTCTTCTCCTAGGCTACTTCAGTACAGGGATATTCCATAGAGGAGCTTTACTTCTAACAACATCTCACAAAGGCCCATCTTACCCGCAGGTATTCCACAATTAGCACTCGAGGCCGCTCCGGTAAATGCTCTAGCCGAAATCAAAGAGGAGGAGAAAAATTATGAAGACCCTTCATCGCTAGGTGAAGATGATCAAGATTTCGATGAATCGACTGGCGACTCTACTATCAGGTATATGGAATTTGATGAGGAGGAATCTGACGAAGAAGAGGGTACCCAAGGATATGCAAGCAGAAAGTCATATGTTGTTTTCACTTGCTTCACAAGGAAAGGAAGTAGAAGTTGCTACCTAGATGCAGAAAGAAAAGGCCGTGTCAAACACGCCTCCAACCATCGCTAAAAGAGGTAGTCCCCTTCCTGCTCAACCTATTATTAAGTCTTTTTTTAAGAAATATTTTTCTCCTGATCTCCCCTCAAAGTCAACCCTCTCATATTCCTATCAAGATTAGCAATCCTACCCTACCATCGCGAAGTGAGGGACTCATTCCTTCATCCGCGCAACCCTTGGCCGCATTTGACATAATTGATCATGGTAAAAATACCAAGATCCAAATGTCTGAAGCCGAGTATCTTCAGTCAAACCCTAAACAACTTGTAAGGTTGACTGAATACATCTAAAGTCAGGCTGTCATAACTACTCAAGTTTCCCCAAAAGGAATGCTTTCCACCACTCCTGCGTCCCACATAAATGTTACCTTGACTTTCGCATCAGGCAAGATAGAACCTTTTTATCTCTCCCTCCTAATCAATGGTCACAAGCTGAACAACTGTATAATTGATTCTGGGGCTTCTGATAACATCATGCCGGAAAAATTAGCCCATGCCCTGGGCCTCACCCTTACCAAGCCTTTTGGCAGATGTTATTCTTTGGAAACCAAATAGGTTCCATTGATTGGTCAGATCAGAGACGCGCAATTCACATTTGCAGCGTTCCCAAAAAAAAGAGTAAAGATGACCATCCTCGTTGCCGATATTTCAACAGCCTATGGAATTTTGCTAGGAAGGAGATTTTGTAGCGAAGTTGGTGGGGAGATTCATATGGATTGGTCTAAGGCTATAATCCCTGTCAAAGGTGTAATGTAAACATTGGAGCTAGAATCACAAAAGAAGTACCTGGTTACTAACTCCGATGCCCCCAAAGACAAAATTCTCTTCGAATCATCAGGGTTCGGGGAACTATTTCTTATCCACTGAGTCTGACAAGGTGGATGTCCTCGTCCAAGCAGAAGATCTTAACAAGATCTAGACTTTGCAGTTTGATGGCAGCTATGCAACTAGTGGGTGCGACGCTGGAGCCGTGCTAATGTCTCCCAAGGAGGATATTATTCCCTCTCTCTTTCAAGTTTCAATTTTTCAACATGAATAATACTAGCTGAGTATGAATCGTTGCTACTTGGCATGTAAGCCGCAAGGGAAATAGGGATCAAAAATCTAAAATTACAAGGTGATGCCGAATTAGTCGTAAATCAAGTAAAAAGGATATACCAAGTGAAAAATGAAAGGCTTGGGTATTACCACAATGCAGTGTGGGATAGCATCAAGGAGTTTGACGCTTTTTCAATAAAAGCCATCCCAAGAGCTCAGAATGACATGGCTGATTCATTGGCCATGTCTCAGCATCTCTCATGCTCCCTCACCTGGGTTTGAAAATAGAACAAATACACCATTAAGGTGGTTTTTCACTGAAGCGTACCAGACAATTCTCAGCGTTGGTAGGTATTCAATGACGACAATAAACTTATTGCCTTCCTAGAAAAGGTAGATAATTTTAGTGAGCTTCATTTCAAAGGATCCACTTCCAAATGTCGTGAGTCTATTACTGATCAGAATGGGGAATTCTGAAGGAAACTATGGCATATGTAAGCTCAAAGGAAATAAAATCCTGAAATTCCTGGTTTCCCTAGAGTGGTTGTTCAACAGGCATGATCGTTTTGTCAAAAAGAAAAGGCGAGATGATCTTAACTCCTCCCCAGAAATCGAACCGGTCAATTTAGGTTCGATAGAACATCCGCAATTTGTGAACATTGGAAAATGTTACACACCCGAAGAGAAGCGGAAATTCGTCAAGTTGCTGAAGAAATACATGGATGTATTGGCATGGTCCTATGCCGATCTAAAGTCTTTCAAGCTAAAGGATGTCCAGCATGACATCCCGTTGAAAGAGGATGTCAAACCCTTTCGCCAGAAGCAGAGACACTACAATCCTAAGATCTCGGGTACTATCCAGGCTGAAATTCAGAAAATGCTAGATGCACGGATCATTTTTCCTATCCATCACAGTACCTGGGTGGCAAACATTGTGCCAGTACGTAAGAATAATGGTGACATACGCATCTGTGTAGATTTTCGCAACCCGAATCAAGCGTCCTTGAAGGACCACTACCCACTTCCCATAATGGATCAGGTTCTGCAAGCAGTAACTAGGTCAGAAATGTTGTCCATGCTTGATGGTTTTTCAGGCTACAATCAAATTGAAGTCTCACCCGAAGACCAATTCAAAACAACATTCACTACCCCTTGGGGTACATTTGCTTATAGCAGAATGCCTTTTGGTCTGACCAATGCTGGTGCCACTTTTCAGCGAACCATGGACTTTGCGTTCAAAGGTATGATGGGGAGGGTTATCATAGTTTACTTAGATGACTTAACTGTGTTCTCCAAGCAGTGAAATGATCATTGTGATCATTTAGAGCAAGTATTGACTATATGCCGAGAGCACGGGATCTCCTTGAATCTAAAAAAGTCTATTTTTGGAGTCACAGAAGGAAAGTTATTAGGACATGTTGTAAGCAAGGAAGGGACGAAGATAGATGCCGAAAGAGTTAAGGCTATTCAAAGCCTTACTTTACCTACAAGCAAAACCGGCGTTCACTCCTTCTTCAGAAAAGTAAATTTTCTCAGGCATTTCGTGCCCGACTTTGCTGAAAAGACTCGCCACATATCAAATATGATGAAAGGATCACCAACTTTCCATTGGAGCGAAGAGGGGAAGAAGTCATTCGAGGATATAAAAGCCTCCGTTGCTCACGCACCAGTCATGGTATGTCTTGATTTCTCCAAAGATTTTATCATGTATAGCTATGCATCCGTGCATACTGTATCGGCTATCTTAATGCAAAAGAATTCTGAAGATGTTGAATCCCCGATTGCGTTCATGAGATCTCCTCTCAAGCCTCACAAATTAAAGATGTCCCAGTTGGAAAAGCATGCCTTCACCATGGTCAAAGCAATCAAGAACTTCAGGTATTACATTCTAAATTCTCATACAATGGTACTGGTCCCTGACACGGCAGTCAAGTCCATCCTAACTCAACAAGAGTTAGGGAGTTTGCGGGGGAATATGATTGCAAAATTCCAAGAGTATGATCTTGATATAAAACTGACTAAGTTGGTAAGGGGCAAGGGCCTATGTCAGCTTATGGCTGAAAACCAAGGTACAGAAGACCCTGAAGAAAAGGATGATTGCTCTAAAGGAGCACAAAGCCAGCTGAAAAAAGCTGATTCTTTACCCATGGTTCTATTTGTCGCCATCAGCAACGAATGGTATTCCGATATCGCTTTCTTTCTCACTTATGGTGAGTGTCCAGCTCACCTAACTACAAAGCAGAAGCATGCTATAAAGCTCAGAGCGGCCAGATATGTCATCTGGGATGACGGTTTGTACAAATGCAAGATTGATGGCATCTTCTTGTGATGTGTTGACAAACCACAATAGATAAAGTTACTTGAGAGTTTTCATGACTCAACCTGTGGCGGTCACTTCTCCTCTTCCGTTACAGCACACAAGATCATCCGGGCCAGGTACTATTGGCCAACGCTGTTCCAGGATGTAGTCACCTGGGTAGCAAAGTGCGAGCTCTGCCAACAATTTTTTGGCAAACCGAAATTGGCTGTTTTTCCCCTCAGGTCGGTCGTTATTGACAAACCATTCAAGCAACGGGGGATCAATTTTATTGGTGCACTCAATCCCCAATCAAGTGCCGGACATAGTTACGTCCTAACAGCAACAGATTACTTCACGAAATGGGTGGAGGCCACACCTGTCAAGCATGCCACTTCTGAGGTTGTTTGCAGTTTCATCAAAGAGAATATCATTGTCAGGTTTGGCGTTCTAAACAAAATTGTTGCTGATAACGCTTCCAACTTCTCTTCACGAGAAGTTTTTAGTTTTTGCTATGAACACGGGATAACCTTGGCCCATGCCTCGGATTACTACCCCCAAGGAAATGGTCAGGCAGAATCCAGTAATAAAAACTTAGTGACCATCATACGGAAGCTAGTTGATGAGAATCAGCGAATGTGGCACAAGTCATTATACGACACTTTGTGGGCAGACTACATTACTCCCAAGAGGTCTCTCGGTATGTCACCTTTTCAAGTGTTATATGGGACCGATGCTGAACTTCCCATTTCTGTGGAACTTCTTGCTCTGCGCTTGGCACGAGCGATTGAAGATGAGACTTTCCAAAATTCTATTGAAAAGAGGATCATGTATCTAGCAGAGCTCGAAGAAAAGAGAGTAAGAGTGGTCGACAGGATCACCGAACATCAGAATCAGGTCAAGAGGTTGTTCGATAAAAATTCTAAGCAAAGAGAGTTCCAGGTGGGAGACCTCGTCCTTTTGTGGGAAAAACGAAGAGAGCCGAAGGGCATGCACGGAAAATTTGATTCCCTATGGAGAGGGCCTGTCATCACCAATCCGGCACTATGATAATTCTTCACCGGGAACTCCTCGTGCTATGATTATTTACTAATGCACAGCCTTTAGTCTGGTGGATGTAATCTGGAAACAAAACAACAACATAACACAAGAATACTATCGACTATGATAAGATGGAATGATGACAAACTTGAAATATCAAAGTAAATGATAATATTAACATGAAATTGTTACAATCTCACCCATGAGGTACTTCAAGTGTTATTGACTTCACTTGCCTTTCACCAAGACTACGGGAGAAACTTTACAATTACACCTCTTAATGGCTTCTTCAACACACCTTTAAACTGATGGCTTCCTTCGCACACTTCCTACAATATTTCTCACTACTTCCTTCTATGCTAAATGAGGGGGGTGGCCTCTCTATTTATAGAACTTCCAGGCTTATCCATCTTATCTCTAAGATAGGATAAGAAATCCACTCTGACGAATCATATTCCATACCTTAACTCTTATCTGTACATGTAAGCTTATCTTTTAAGATAAGATAAACCTTATCATTTTACATGGGTTCCACATTTTTAGACTTTTTACAAATAAAATACACAAAATATTTATGACCTCACTTCTTGTCCTTATTACCAATATAATATTTCTAATTCCTAATCATGTAGACCATACTTCTCTAATTACCCAAACTTTGACATTTTAACATTACCGGACCACTTACGACAAATATTTACTTTTTACAACATTCCTATTGTACTTTGACTGTTACCGTACTCCACATTATTGGCGGCACCATACTGACGGCGCCGTTATCTTCTATCAGATGCTACTACTAATTACACTTAACAACATCCTATTCCTAATACATACATTAATGAAATAGAAATTACGAAGGAAAATTTTAGTGTCGACATCTTCCCCCTTCTTAGCTTCTGCTCCGTCCTCGGAGTAGACTTATTCTGGTGCTTGGAAAATCTTCAACTTGTCGTGGTTGACCCATTTCGTAATGGGAGTGCCATCCAATTCCTCCAGTCGGTACGTACCATTTTCATGCACAGCTGCTATTTTGTAGGGCCCCATCCATTTTGGAAGAATTTTTCTCTGTCTTCTTTTTTTGTATCTGGAATCATATACTAGAACTAAGTCATTCACATGAAATGGAGACCGCCGGTCCTTAGCTATTTCCCTCATTTCCTCTAGCAAATGAAGATGTACCAACCTTTCTTTTACTGAATCACTTTCATCCATTCTTTCATTTTCCATTACTCTGACTGTGGGAATATCAAACTCAATAGGAAGAACTGGATCAATGCCATAAGCCAACTGAAATGGGGAGTATCCTGTTGCTGACTTTGATGTTGCCCTATATGCCCACAATGCTGCATGAATCCTTTTATCTCATTTATGTACCTGCAAGGCTGCATCTTTTGCTAGAATTTGACACAACACAAAATTTGTTCGTTCCACCTGTCCATTTGTGCTTGGCTTGTATGTTGTTGCCTTCCTGTGCTTAATAGAAAACTTATTGACTAGGGCTTCTACCACCTCATTAATGAAGTGGCTTCCTTGATCTGTTACAATTTCTAATGGACAACCAAATCTGGTGACAATGCGTTCATATATGAACCTTGCCACCTCATCCATGGAAGCCATTTTCAATGGCCTAGCTTCAACCCACTTGGTTAAATAATATGTGGCAACTACAATATACTTATTTTGGCGTGAGGTAGTTGGAAGTGGACCTACAATGTCTATTCCCCACTTTTCAAAGGGACCAAGTGGAAGAATAGGGCATAATGGAGCTGATGAAGTCTTACAGTTACCATGTGTTTGATAAATATCACATGTCTTACAATAATTATAACAATCTTTAAAAAGAGTGGGCCAGTGATAACCTGCATCCAAGATCCTTCTTGCTGTAAGTTGTCCAGAGAAGTGCCCTCCACATGTACCATTGTGGAATTCTTCTAGCAGTTCCTTCCCTTGATCATGTCCAACTGCCCTCTTGTACTGTCCATCAGGTCCTATTCGAAATAATACTCCATGCAGAATAGAATATGGACGACTGGCTTGAGTAATCTTTCTCTTAGTCTTTGCATTGGCACCATCAGGAAACTTGAATTCATTCAGATAATTCCAAATATCTATGTATTGACTAGGGATTGTGTCAAGGGATAACAATGCTGCATCGGGGAAATCATCATCATCACAAGATGATTCTAAACCATCATAGGCTCGAGAGAGTGCATCTGCATTGACATGCTTCTTTCTTGGCCTATCTATAATATCAAATTCAAATTCTTGTAGTAAAATTATCCATCTTGCTATCCTCCCTGATGGGTTAGACTTATTTACAATATATTTTAGAGCCTGATGATCTGTTACAACTAGAAATTTTTGCCCTAGCAAGTAATTTCTAAACTTCTTTACAGCAAAAATGATAGCCAGAGCCTCTTTTTCAGTTACAGTATAATTTACCTTAGCACTGCTCATTTGTCTGCTCCCAAAGTAAATTGGATGTTCATTCCCATTTTCATCTTTTTGGCTCAAAGTACTTCCTAGTGTTGCATTTGAGGCATCAGTGTACACAATGAATGGCTTGCTCCAATATGGATTCTTCAAAACAGGTGAAGACACCAGGGCTTCCTTCAGTTGTCCAAAAGCTTCATGCGCCTTATTTCCTAGTTCATAAGTAACATCCTTCTTCAAAAATTGGGTTAGTGGCTGTGCAATCTTTGATAAATTCTTGATGAACCTTCTATAGTAACCCACATGGCCTAAAAATGATCTCAACTTATTTCTATTCATAGGAAATGGTAAATCTTTGATTTTTGAAACTTTATCAGGATCAGTACCAATACCATCTCTGGATACAACATGCCCTAACAAAATGCCTTTAGAACATCCAAAGACACACTTTGTAGGGTTTAGTGAGGCTTGTGCTTCATCTAACCTTTGAAATGTTGTCTCCATCTGGTGCAGGTGGTCCAACTTGCTCCCATAGATGCAAAAATCATCCAGAAATACTCTGATGAAGGTCCCAATGTAGGGTTTGAACACCCTATTCATCAAATGCTGGAATGTTGCTGGAGCATTACACAACCCAAAAGGCATAACTCTATAAGCAAACGCTCCCCAAGGAGTGGTGAACGTGGTCTTCAGCTGATCTTTCTCTGCTATACGAACTTGGTTGTAGCCGCTATATCCATCAGCAAAACTATAACACTCCTGGCCAGCTACTTCGTCCAAGATCTGATCTGAAAATGGAAGAGGGTAATGAGCCTTCTTTGTTGCCTTATTGAGCTTCCTGTAATCAATACAAATGCGTAGCTTCCCATTCTTTTTTATTGAGATCACAATGGGAGAAACCCATTCTGAATTCTCCACAGCAAATATGAATCCTGCATCAAGCAACTTATCTATTTCTTCTTTTACAGTCTTGGAAAAATTAGGATTCATTCTATACGGCATTTGCTTTATGGGCTTAACACCATCTACCAGCTCAATAGAATGTTCTACCCAACTTACTTGACGGAGTTCCTTGTAATCAAAAGTGAATAGGTGTATGTACCTTCGAAAGAGCTGGAGGTAGGATTCCTTCTCACTCTCCATCACAACATCACCAATCTTTATTTGTTGGAGATGATCATCAACTTCTTCTTCAGATAATTTTATGGGGTCATGAGTTGGTGTGACTGGAAGGATATCCATGACTGAAACATCCACCTCACTTTCTTCATTTTCAGTGTCCACTTCACTGGTACTAGAGTAATCAGAGGATGTCTAATCATCAATTTCATCACTTGAATCCACAGGTTCTGCTTTATGATGTCGAGGGATCACATTTATCTTCACCCTCTCTCTACCACATCCAAGTGTCATGAAACCTTCATTCCAGTAGTTTCTTGCATGAACTCTCCTTAGCCATGGTCTTCCCAGCAGCATTGGGTACGCAACAGTACCATTTTTCATCACCTGAAAGTCTACCACACATGCAACACCCATAACAGATATTGCCACATTTGAAACTACACCTTCTGGTTTAGTTTTTCCTTTATTTAATGACCTTAACATAAGTGTTAAAGGGCGATCAATTTTTAAACCCAACATATTCATTACAGACTCGGTTATTACATTAACTGCAGCACCTCCATCAACTAAGACATCATGAATTGAAATACCATTACATAATACCTCAGCTTGTGGAGCATAGGGATCTGCCTCTGCCTCCAAAACAGGGACCTCAACCTCCTTTCTTCGTCGAGCATTGAGTCCACTTCGCAGCTCCCGCCTCTTCTCAGAAGACATAGCCAAGAGTTGACCATATGTAATATTTGCAGGCCTTTTGGACAGATCTTCCAGGATGGAGTATGGTCCTTGCGCCTGTGAAATCAGAAAATCCTGCACACCCAGCTTTCTTCTCCTATGTTTCTTATTAGTTTCTCCTTTCATCTTCTTAGGATCATTTCCATCTTGATTATCTTTTTCTTTCTTTCTTTTTGTTACAAACACATCTACTTCATTATTTCTGCTCTTATCTACTACATCAAAAGAATTCACAGGTGCTTTTCCTTTATCATTATCTCCTTTACCAGATGTAGAAGCTCTATCTGGACAGTTATACTTATAATGACCCTTTTTATAACAACCATAACATACAACTTCAGAAATATTTCTTTTTGGACCTCTATCTCCTCCCTGAGAACTAAATTCCTTTCCTTGAAGAAGATTAATAGTTAACTGACCCATCTTTTTGAGCAGATCTTCATACTCAGTAGATGTACTAGGAGAAATATGTGTGCTCACCGGGAGTGGTTGTGGATTCTGGACCAAAGGTGCTGGTGTAGGCTCTACTTTAGCAACAATTTCTTTGGGCTCCTCTTCCATGCTTTCTTCTTGCCTTCTTGCAATCTCCTTTGCTTGTTCAATGGTAGTTGGGCGGTCATACTTCACTCGTTGTCTGATTTCTGGCTTCATCCCAAGAATGAAGTGCTTACATAGGAGATTATCCACGCCATTCATCAACCCATCTGCTAATCCTTTCTTCAGGATCTGGGCATCGAGCTTCCTCCTTAGCTCTAGAACACGAGCATGATAATCCCTTATCTTCTCCTTCTCTCCTTGGGATAGCTTTGTGATCTCGATCATGAGATCTGCATATTTTTGTTGTTCACCAAATTCTTCAAGAAAACTTTCAGTTAATAAATCCCATGAATTTTTCACATTATCACCTAGTGTTTCAAACCACCTAAGTGCTGAACCATCCAAAAAGGTAGGAAAAAATTCAGTCCATTGTTCCCTTCTTATAAGGCCATTACAAATACAAGATCGTTTAAACTCTTGAATGAAAGAAGAAGCATCTTCATTAGATTGAGCTGAAAAAACAGGAATCTTTCCCATTTTCAAAAGTAACCACCGTGAAATACCAACCCACAAGTACAATCAACAAGACTTATGTGCACAAATAATTGGAATCACTATACTAGAAAGTGACTTTACACCTTTCTACAGTAAAATAGAAATGACCACGGTAACTATGGTAAAACTTGACTTACTGCGGTAAAAACTAACTTTACTGTGGTAAACACTATTCATAGTAAAAAGTGAAGTTACTACGGTAAATACTATTCATGGTAAAAAGTGACTTTACTGCGGTAAATACTATTCCAACAAAAATGACTTTACTATGGTAACTACTATTCATGGCAAAAATGACTTTACCATGGTAACTACTATGCACAGTAAAAACAAGGTTACCCTCCAATTGATTTTTGACTAAGTGGGAATATCTCTCCAGAAAATACACCAACGAGGAATGGTCCCGGCAACGGAACAAAAATGTCATCACCAATCCGGCACTATGATAATTCTTCACCAGGAACTCCTCGTGCTATGATTATTTACTAATGCACAGCCTTTAGTCTGGTGGATGTAATCTGGAAACAAAACAACAACATAACACAAGAATACCATCGACTATGATAAGATGGAATGATGAAAAATCTGAAATATCAAAGTAAATGATAATATTAACATGAAATTGTTACAATCTCACCCATGAGGTACTTCAAGTGTTATTGACTTCACTTGCCTTTCACCAAGACTATGGGAGAAACTTTACAATTACACCTCTTAATGGCTTCTTCAACACACCTTTAAACTGATGGCTTCCTTCGCACACTTCCTAAAATATTTCTCACTATTTCCTTCTATGCTAAATGAGGGGGGTGGCCTCTCTATTTATAGAACTTCCAGGCTTATCCATCTTATCTCTAAGATAGGATAAGAAATCCACTCTGACGAATCATATTCCATACCTTAACTCTTATCTGTACATGTAAGCTTATCTTTTAAGATAAGATAAACCTTATCATTTTACATGGGTTCCACATTTTTAGACTTTTTACAAATAAAATACACAAAATATTTATGACCTCACTTCTTGTCCTTATTACCAATATAATATTTCTAATTCCTAATCATGTAGACCATACTTCTCTAATTACCCAAACTTTGACATTTTAACATTACCGGACCACTTACGACAAATATTTACTTTTTACAACATTCCTATTGTACTTTGACTGTTACCGTACTCCACATTATTGGCGGCACCGTACTGACGGCACTGTTATCTTCTATCAGACGCTACTACTAATTACACTTAACAACATCCTATTCCTAATACATACATTAATGAAATAGAAATTACGGAGGAAAATTTTAGTGTCGACAGGCCTTTCAAGATCAAGTAGCTCAATGGAGAGAATAGTTTCTATCTCTCGTATCTAGATGGAACCGAGCTCCCGCTTCCCTATAGCGGGCAACATCTGAAGATCTTCAGGAATTAGAGCTTGCTCTCTTCTTTGTACATTTTTCTTCAAGTTGTGTGTTTGTTTTTGTCGTGTGTTTACTCTTGTTAGTTGTGCGTTTTCCGTTGTCGCCCTTGTTTTTGACTCTCTGGCCCAATGGATAGGCACATGTAGATCTGGGATTCTCTACCCTTGAGTTCCGCTCAAAGATAGTCCGCAGAAAGAGCCAGCTGTTATCCCGTAAATTTGACAAGGGAAATTTTACAGGTAACCCTACCAAAATTTTGTTCTGGTCCCTCGTTGGGATCCCCTCTGCGTTCGAAATGTTGCAAAGTCCCTTTCCGGGAAATCCAGTTCTACGAACTTAGTCTTATTTGGTAGGACACACCTTTTGTCTGTGTAACACAGGTTAAACCTGCGCGCTCTTCGTTTCCTTTGGCGCACCCTTTGAGGTGTTGACACAAAAATTGATGCGCCTTTCTTGCATGTGCCAAGGCGCATGCGCCTTCATGTCAACAAAAATTGTTGCGTTGTGTTTTGGTGGGCCAAAGGGCACAAGGAATGAAGTGTTGACAATCTTAAAACTATGTGAAGGGCGCAAGTATCCCCGTGTTGACTCACATTTTTCCATGCCAAAGGGTGCACCATTTTACGTGTCGACACATCTTATGGTGCGCCTCTTGAAAAAGTGGTTGGCGCATTTATTGCACCTTTGCCTATATATAGGTGCATCCGCCCTGTCACTAACACCAGTCAGAAAACACGTGATAGTTTTTTTCCTCTGCACCTGTCAGCACGCCCGTTGTCCTCGTATCACGTTCGTGGACCCCGTTTCACCTCTCACATTCTATATATACCGGGTAGGTAGTTCTTGCTCCTCCTATGTTTTGTTTTGATTATTTGTATGGTAGGAGGCAATGGATTTGTAAACCCCCCCCCTCCCTTTTTGTTGTTCTTGCTATCGTTCTCCCCCAAGCTCTTCCTCCTCTTTCCAGATCTGCTGGTGAGGAGGGCTCTGCCACAAAAATCACTTGGATCTCCTTGATGTGCCCCCTTCACCATCCAAAAAACCCTGTAAAAGAGGCCTGAAAGATCACAAGCCTGTCAGGAAAGAGAAAACCTGAAAGATAGGTTTAAAATTGTGCTTTTTCCTCTTGGTGCATTCGCCATTCCTGCTGCATAAAATATAGTTGCGCCAAGAAAGTGCACTTTCCTTTCTTGCAACACCCAATAACCCTGCACCCTTTGGCACACCGAACTTCTATGTGACATTGCAAGTATTTGCGCCATTGGTGCACCCTGCCCCCTGCGACACCAGCATTACTCCGGCCAAGTATAAAACTGCATAAACTGCGTAGGCGCATCCCCTCTTATAGTAGCACAATGTCATGCAAGCCTTCCCTGTGCCGCACCAAGCTCCCCTTTTGTGCACGTAAAGCTGATGTTACACACATTAAACCTGCACCCTTCGGCGGACCAAAGTTCCATGTAACATGAAAATATATGTGCCATTGGCACGCCCTGTCCCCGTGCAACATGACAAATATATGCGCCCAACATAAAACACATGAATGGCGCAGGTGCACTTCTGCTTACAATAACAAAATGTCATGTGCAGTGTTCATGCACCCTGCGTCCTTCGGCGCTAATTTTCTCCTTGTAACACCCTTCTTCTGTGCGCCATATTATTAACCCTGCAGCCTGCAACGTCCTTGCGCCCTACGCCCTGAGGCCTTAAAATTACTAACTCTTCCTTCTGTCAATGCTCTAATGGAAGACCTAACAGCTAACATGGCTCTTCTGCATTGGGTTTCGCTTCTTCTTCTTGCAGATCAGCAGCTGAACTCAGATCCACATATGTCTACATCAAGCAAGAGGCCCACCAAGTCAAAAGGTAAAGCCAAGCTTACTGAAGAAGAAATGAAGTACAAGTATCAGAGGTTCAGGATGCTCGAGTCTCAGGAAGAATGTGACTTGGATATAAGAGACTCAAAGCTCGGTCACATCTATATGGAAGATTTCTGGGCTAGAACCAGAAGAGTCACAAGAAGTCCTTGGATGGACAAACTGGTGGGCAGTGGTCCGCATTTTGCTGGGAGGATCCCCGTCAGTGCAGTGAACAATGAATTCATGATGGTAGTGGCCCACTGCTACAACAAAGACACGAGGTGTGTCCAAAATGAGAAGGGCGAAGTCATGATCAACCTTACCACCTGACACTTCCAAATATTGTTAGGCATCCCTCACCACCGACACTTTGTGGTCGTAAGCCAAGAAGACTGCACCAAGGCTTGGGAGGAAAATGAAGACCAGTGCATGCAACTGATGAATTAGGTATACCTAAAGAACAAGAAGGTGATAACCAGATGGCCACAGGTTATTCACCGTAGCGACTTCTCCGAGGAACTGAGTGATACTATCACGTTCCTAAGTAGAGTATTTGGGCTTTCTGACACCCATTACTTTCACAAATGGATGCTCAGGTACCTGGAGACCATGAACAAGAACGTACCTGATCAACGCTTCAAGTGGGCGGAGATAATAAGCAGTACCATATCCGAGCAGCTCTAACAACTCACCACAACGGGGAGGTTCTACATGAACTCCTACGTAGTTTACGCTGCAGCTTCGGAAAGAGAGTATCCAACATTAAGCCGATGTGGGGTTTGGCCCCAAGTAAAGATATACGAGTACTACCCAGAGTTGAAACTGGAGAACAACATCTCACAGTTCACCTAAATCAACAATGCCTTCTTCTACGGCATCATCTGCCTATTGAGGCCCAACATGACTCACGGTCGAATGACCAAGAGCATTGTCGCAGCAACAGAGAACTGGGGGGCCTTATTCACACAATTTCTCACCTTCACCTATCTCAGGGCAGCTAACTTCCTGGATAAACCCACTAAATTGCCGAGGTATGCTGGTCCCAAGCTGATCCTGTTGGAACTATCCAGACAGCTCGTAACATACCACGAGAAGTGCTTGAAGAGAAAGAAGGGTGGAACTCCTTTCCCCCTTACAGTGGGCAGATACACATGCGTCTCTCACCACAAAGCCCGGGAAATGGTTGCCGAGCTAGAACTGCTCACTCTAAAGCAAAATTTCCCGGTAAGGCCCACTTTTGATCCAGGGAATTTCCTTCCCAAGGAAAAACTCGATCCTATCCACATTCCACATATTGAGGACATTTATATTGACCTGTATCATGAGGTCGAGCTTAGAAGGAAGGATCACTTTCGCCTGGCCCTAGCAGAGATTATTCAGTATGGCATGGCCATCATCCCAAAAGGTTATCAAACTATTGATCAAGAAGTTGATCAGGTATATTTGGATACGGATGGTGACAACTGGCCGTTTTCTGCAATCGATAGAACAAAAGCGCCCCAGACCATTGAAGAAAGGGTCAAGGAGACACTACGAAGGACAGAGCACTGGTGCAGGATGAATGGCCTCATCTACCTCGGGGTAGATTTCACTACGTCACCATTGGGCACCACACCTGTCAGGCCAAAACACCTGCCAAAGGTCAAAGGCAAGGATAAGTAAGGTGAATCGAGCACTGCTCAAGAAGGAGCTCCTAAAATTCCTCTTTTTGCTGCACAAGAACAAGTTATAACTCTGGCTTCCCCAGAGAAAGAAGCGGTGGAAGGTGTTTCGACGGGCACATCCACTCAAGGTGTCACCACTACGACAAATGCTGAGATCCCTTCTATCCCTTCTCCCTCTCCTCCTTCTCCTCCTCGCGTAACCCAAGCGATCATTCCTTTGGTCGTGTCCTCACCCTCATCTTCTAATGTTCCCCCTTCCTAGTCATCCATCTTCTCTTCTCTTGCGGAGCTGTCCCCCACCATTTCTTCTCTCTTCTCTCAGCTCCCTTCCTTTCCCGCGTCTTCTTCCCCTGCAATGTCCCTTCCTCCCGTGAGCACTTTCTCGGCCTCCCTCTCGATGCCGCTACCAAGTGTCTCTACTCATTTCCCCTCATCCACTGTAGCTGCTCCCTCTTCCACTTCTGGTTCCACTCCCATAAGTCCAACCTGGATCTCTCAGCATCTAAGCTAACAAAAGAGGAAAGTCCCTATTACACTGATGGACTTCTCCGTCATTCAATCAAAAGGGGCTAAGAAGCAAAAGCCCATAACCCGCTTCTCTCAGAGTGCATCAGGGGAGAGGGTAATGGAGATTGCATATCATGATCCTTCAAAGGGTAAAAAGGATCTGTCTTTGACAGATTATATAGTGACCCAAGGCACAATGGGAACATCTTCTGAAAGTCTACAAGGGGAGGCCCTATCTGCAGTCGATGCCCTTTGCAAGAAGCTCTAAGAAGCAAAGGAAGAAAAGAGGCTATTAAAGGAGCAAAATAAACATCTTCTCCACGCCTTGCAGAAAATGGACAGTGCACCTCCTACAACTGCCGTCGAAACTCTTGAGCCCCTGAGCCAGGATAAGATAAATGAATGTGCCAAAATCGGCGAGCAGGGTATGGCAGTTTCTGCCTGGAGAGGACAAATACTCAAAGAAGGTGGGGGAGTAATTGTCAAGTTCACCGAATTGTATCAGAACATCAATCAGGCGAACAAAGAGCTCCAGGCGATTGCAGGACCTATCTCTGAAGAGCTGGACCATGCTAGGATGCAGCATGAGACTTTCCAGAAAATGCTCGACTGTTCAGTCGAAGATTTGGGCAAGTTCGGTGTCTTCAATCACCCCAGATCCCTCAAAAAAATCCTTTCTACTCTGGACTACCGGGTCGATTAGTTGGAGTTTGTCCTAGAAAAAATAGACAAAGTCAAGGAGGAAGCCCTGGATGCGATGCATCAAATGGAACAGATCGTCCTGAGAATTTCCTCAGGCTTGCTCACTCCTTCGTTCGCCTTGAGGAAGGTTGATGAAACTATTTAGATCTTCAAGGAGATCGTCTCGCAGGGGCTGGGTCCAAAAGTCACCTTTGACACCAAATCCATCAACAACCTTCTGGCCTGTTGTGACTTCATAGGGTACCTGATAGAGGTAGGAAATGACTATTCCAAGCTCCCGGGAAAGCTCATAGAGGAGCGGGAAACTTGCGAAGCTATCAGTGATCGCCACAAGGATCCTTCCCAGGATCAACTTCAGCCCGTGATTAGCAAGTTCATGGAATATCGAGCTCAGTTCCACATCACCTCTCCTGAGCAGCAGAAGCAGGATACCCCCTTTCAACCTTGTGACGACGATGAATAGTCTCCTTCCTCTCGATCTTCCTTTTGTAAATATCTAGGAGTATGTTGACACAAATAATGACATCATCCATGTTACACCATGGGATGATGTCATCCACCAAGTTGCCAAGAGTCAAAAAATGACTTTTAGATATTTTGTAGATATTTTGTAATTAGTTGTTGGTTGCCTTTTTCCTTCTCTCTTCTCCTTCTTCTATATATACTTGGATACTTATTGTATGCCAAAGTGTGTGGATACTTTTCAGATGAAAAATAGAAGTAAGAAGAAAAGACTTTGAGCTTTTTGTAACAGAAGCAAATATTAATACAATATTTAGACTTTGTGCTGAATACCTGTGTTTTACATCAGACCTTTCTTATGTTAGATCTGTATGTTTGTTTTGTTGAATCTACTTCTACTTTATTGTCATTTATTCATCAGTATTGCTTTGTTCATCTATGTGAGTAAGTTTGGCTCTGTTTACTACCAGCCCAAAACATAGACCCTCTGACTTTTTTACTTTGGAATTCATTTCTTTTCTCCCTTCAGATCTTTCCTATCTCCCCACCTCATTTCCTTCCCTTCTCCTACAATTGGAAATACCTCTACTGGGATGAAATCCCAACCCCCGAAGGCAGAATATTGTGAGACTTGCACAGATTCTTGCTGGTAGAATAGCAATAAACCAGTTTCGCTTTACTGACTCAAAGAGGGGCTATGCCCTGCACACTGTTGGTTCATTTATCCATAGATCTGCCCTCACGATAGATTTTCGGACCAACACAAAGCAAAATTTTCATGATGTGTTTTGTTCATCCTTAGTTCATTTTAAAGTTTCATTTTGACTTTCGGTGTTGCAGGGTACTCTGTATGTTTTTCTGATATTGGTTTGCAGGTTTGAAACTGTTAAGAAATAAGGGATAAGATATGCAGAATAATCCCTTACAGAATCACAATAGTGAAAACTAATATGCAGAAAATATTACATATCTCAAATAAAAGTGCAGAATAAAATAACACAACACAATGAGACAATATTTAATGTGGTTCACCCAATTTGGGCTACGTCCACCAAGAATCACTTGCTCAAATTTTATTACAAGCCACCACTCTCTCTCAATACAATACCCAGATTTGTTTGGAGCTATGCTCAACAAACTCTACAGAATTCACACTCGAATTCAAAACACATATGCAATATTACATTATACCTACCATATGCATAAAACCATATAAGTAGATAACTGCTTAAGCAGTTTTACAAAACCATGGGTATTAAAACCATGGGCCAAAACAGTCCCATAAACATATGGGTCAAAAATCCCACCCATATGAGAAAAGAACATTTCCCGAAGAACCTTGACGAGACAACTATGGAAAGTGTATAGTACTCTTAGTGTACAGTCTTCAACACTTTCTCACATGAAAACAGGCTCCACAACCTAACAATCTCCCACGTAGAGACTATTTTTCCTCTGAGCAAGCTTCTCAACCCTTCACTAGTTTCCGTGGAGACCAACCAAAGCTGAACACAGCTTTAGTTTTTCTCTTGTGACCACCTTGGTCATCATGTCTGCACGATTCTGATTAGTATGAATCTTCTCCAACTTCAACTTCTCTTCCTCCAAAGTTGTCCTGATGAAATGGTACCTGTTATCCAAAATTCACCCCCCAGGGTAAATTTGATAACATGCATCAGGATGTCCAAATTCCAAGAAAAATGACTGATTCAGAGCAAAATCAGGTTTCTAGGGTCCCTTCAGGAATCTTTCTAAACTCCCCAGGCCGAAGAAGGAAGGAGCAAGCTTTGAGAAAGTGCGAAAAGTTGCAGAAAGGCAAATAGGATTGATCCAGGAAAAAGTTAAAATTGGCTAAGTCCTTTTAGAGGAAGCAGTCGGGACAAGCGGGCCAGAAATACCCGAACCGGCCGAACCGAGACAAGTCAGCCCAAAATCAAATGGGACAAGTGGGCCAGAAATACCCGAACCGGCCGAAAAGAGACAAGTCAGCCCAAAATCAAATGGGACAAGCGGGCCAGAAATACACGAACCGGCTGAAAAGAGACAAGTCAGCCCAAAATCAAATGGGACAAGCGGGCCAGAAATACCCGAACCGGCCGAACCGGCCAAAATTGTCCCAAAAGGTCCAAAATCAAAATAGGGCGTCCGAGACAAAAAGACCCGAAATACACGAAGAAGCTGAAGGAGCTGAAAGCCAATCAAAAGGTGCCACGTGCCTGGCCAAATGAGGGACAAGGAAGCCCATTTCGGGCGGATCGGAGGTTTTTGTCCCAAGCAACACTGGGACATCCGGGACAAATGGAGGCGAAGTACGCGAAGGAGCCGAATCAGCCGAGGACCAATCAGAAGCTGCCACGTGTCCTCACAAGAGAAAAGTCAAAAGTCAATGGGCGAGTTTTCGAGCACCGATCCGAACCAATGGGATAGTGCCACGTGTCCCAGCTAGGGCCCACAAGGAAAATTCAAAAGACAGCCCGCCGAAAGGCAGAAGAGAGAGAATCACGTGACCAATCAGAACATGTCACGTGTCATCCAAGTGGCAGAGCGCGGGAAAAATTCCAAAATCCGTTTTGGTCTGCTCCGTGCCCTAAATCTTCAGATCGCCATATCTTTTGATCCAGAGCTCGGATTTCCACGTTCTTTATATCAACGGAAAGCTAGTGAAATCCTCTACATGATTCTGGGATCAATCTCGAGTTTTGGTGTAGTCTGAAGAGTGAAAATCAAGAAACACCTCTGGCGCGAATAACAAGCAGAGGTAATGCTTCAACAACCACTTTAATGCAGCAGACAGTTCGCCGCTTCTGTTAGGCAAACCGCCGCTTCGCCAGAACCCGCCGCTTCTGCCATGATGGACGAATTAAATGCAACCTAGAGGTGGTTGGGGGCAGATTTCGAATTCCTCTCTCTTTGCTCTCCCATTCTTCCTATAAACTGTAAGGAGGGGTTTCTTTCTAAGTTGGACATTTTCTGTTTTGCGACCCCTCCCTTCTCTCCTGCTTGCAAGAGAATTCATGGAGTTTTCAAACCTCCCATATAGACTGTAACACCATTTTTGCCTTCTGGCTATTGCAATGTATTGAATCGATCCTTGAGCAATATATATGTGTCTGTGGTTGCTTTTAAACCCTCTTACATATTTATTACTGTCATTCTTGATCTTTCATTGCATTTTTCCTATCTGTGCATGGTGTTGTGTTATATCTACATGATCTGTGTTTAATGTGGCAAAGCATATGTTCTTCATTCCTCGGTGCATCACCTCTATTAGCTTAGATTTATTTTATGCATCTTCTTACCTTGTCTCCTTGGCAGATTAGATTAGATTTTGAGGAAACCCTCTGCATATTTCGTGTGCACCTGAACAAAGGAATAAGAACCAGCCTTTCTCTGGAGATTCCTTTCTCACTCTTCAAGTCCCACACTTGGAGAAAGGATTCAATGTTATGTAATCACACTGGATATTAATATGATCAACCTAGAAAACTGATCAATATCCAGGGGTGCTGTGATTTTGCACTAACAGTTTTGGCACGCCCGGTGGGACCAGAGGTCTCATTTTTATTGCAGCAAGGTTGATGTGCATCTGCTGCAATTTTCTTGCTTGAAAAGAACTATTATTTGCATATCTGGCGACTCCACTGGGGAAGAATCAACTAAGTTTTAGTAGTCAGGCCTAAAAGCTTATGAGAAGAATCACAAGGTCAAGAGCTGGAGAAGAGGAAGTGCTGTTTGAATACCTGCAACTATCTCCAAGAAGAAGGCAAAGAGGAAGAAGGATTCAAAGGTCTCCATCTCCACCAAACAGAACTCTCTCAACTCCTCCACCTGACAGGCCTTTCTTTCAATATACAAGGGTTTTAAGACCACTCAGAATGGCGCAACCAGTAAACCCCTATGTCAACTTCACAGGCAGCAGCCCACTTGCTCTCAATGCACAAAATCCAATCCCAGTTGCAGCATTGAAGAACATTCCATATTTTACTGGAGAAAACCAGACCACTCCTGGTGATCATGTCAAGGACATTGCTAACATTTGTGCAATCCATGAGATTAATGAGATGCAAGTAGCTGTCAAATTGCTGGCCTCTTCATTCAAGGGAAAAGCATTGCAATGGTTTAGGAGCCTTGAAGCTGCTTCTATCACGAACTGGAATCAGCTGTGTATTGCACTTCATAGTCAATTTGGAGAGAAGGGAGACAACTTGTCTCTTTTGGAACAGCTGACAACCATCAAGAGAGCTTCCAATGAGCAGCTAACTGACTTCAACTTCAGATTTCAAAGATCTTGGGATAGAATTCCAGTAGCAGTCAGACCAACAGCAGAAGGTGCTTTTCTATACTACCTTAAAGCTTTAAATTCTGATATTTCTATGTTGATTCAATCCATGGGAGGCACAACTATCCCTGCTGCTTATAGTATTGCCATTAGAGCTGAAAATTGTCTGATTCAAGCTGGCAAGCTAGCTCCTAGGCCTCCAATGCCATTATATCCAAGTTTAGAGAGCCCAAGTACTAGTCAGGCACCTGTCTTAGCTCCTTCTCCCACTCCTAGAAATCAGAGTTCAAATGAAGCTTCCACTTCATCTCCAAGTGCCCCAAATGAGCTTCAAGAAGTCATGAAGCAGCTGCAAAATTTAGGTAATGAGCTGGTCACACTTAAGAGACAGCAAACTCAAGGCTTTAGACCTTCGTATCAGCCTCAAGCTCAACCTAATAGGCAGCCATATCAGCCTCAAAGGCCACCTAATCCAGCTGCAAATATGAATCAAACAAGGCCTCCTGTCAATAGACCATTCCAGCCCTATAATCCAAATGCCATATCTGCCTCTAAGGCATTAGTACCAGCACAAAACAATATTACCCAGGAGTATGAATGGTGTTTTCCATGTAATGAACCCCATAATCAATCCATGTGCTATAATGGTGCTTTAACCCAAGCTTTAATGTTAACAAGTGCTGGTGTGGAGGGTGAAAGTAGTCAAGAAAACAGCCAACAACAAGAAACATTCCAACAGCAACCTGCCCCAAATGATACCACATTGGTAAATTGGCAAGCAGAGGATTTCTGTGGCATGAATCAGGCAGTTTCTCAAGGTGTCGCTGCCAACACAAGGTCAAAAAGGAGAAATTTGGGTGAGGAACAGCCGTTAGCCTCAGCCACAGCTCCACAAATGATTGGCAAGCAAAACCCAGTTTCAAATGCACAAGGGCCAAAAACAGCCCCTAGGCCAAATCAAATGCCAGCTGTTGCTGCCCAATGAAAATGTGGATCCTTCATCACCATTCAGTATCATTGATCAGATGAAGAAGACAAACGTCAATATATCTATGTGGGAATCCCTATCCATCCCAGGCCAAAGAGATCTGCTGCAAGCTGCTATGAAGGACTGGTCAACTTCAAATCAGCAGGTTCAAAGGCAAGACAAAGTGCTTACAAATGCTGCCCAGCCTGAAGGAAATCATGGAACACAACAAGGTAGAATGCTGAAGCCCCCCCCTTTCTATGTTTTGTTAATTATTGGAAATCAGCTAGTGCATAACTGCATGATAGACTCTGGGGCAAGTAGCTCAATAATGCCTAAACAGATAGCTGATCAGCTAGGGATCCAATATGAAATAACATCTAAGGGAGTAGTGTAGCTGGATGGGACAGCAATAGCAACAGTTGGAGTGATTAGAAATTTGAGTCTTACCTTGCATGCATGTCCAAATGTTGTTGTCTTACAAGATATATCAGTCATAGACCTTCCACCACTCTTTGCCCTCTGTTTGTCAAGGGACTTTACTGCCAAGATTGGGGGATATTTGTCTGCTGATTGGTCACACATGCTGTTCAGAACGAGGTATGGAACTAAAGCTACAATTAGGTCAGAACCTATTGCAGATTTCCACATTGAGCCCTCTACTCCAAGTCATATTAATACCAATTGCTCAGCATTTGATCAAGAGGATCACCTTGGCACTGATGAAGCCGACACTAAGGTTGGAAGTATCCCAGATTTGACTCTTGATGAATGGGCAAGCAAGGTTCATGCTTTTGATCCTTATCAAGAAGTAGAAGAATCTGAGCTGGGGATCTATTGTATACACGAAGAAAGTCAACCTATTCCTAGCATCACCAATCCAAACCACAAGGATGAGAACGAGGTATGGCAACTATTTTTTGATGGATCAAGGAGTAGACAAGGCACAGGAGGTGGAGCCGTGCTTATTTCACCTCAAGGAGTAAAGTATTATTCAGCGTTTAGATTTCAATTTGCATGCTCCAATAACACTGTTGAATATGAAGCCCTTGTGCAAGGGATGCATTGGGCAATAAAGAGAAAAATAAAGAACTTGCAAGTTTTTGGGGACAGTGAGCTGATTGTAAATCAGGTCAAGGGACAGCATGCTGCCAAAAATGATCTACTCAGATGCTACAAGAACAGGGTGTGGGACCTCATGGAGGATTTTGAAGGTTTCGGTATCAAGGCCATTCCCAGAAAAGAGAATCAAGCTGCTGACAGGCTTGCAGCAGTAGGGGCAGCCTTTGACATTGTAGAAAACATTCAACAAGATAAGGTACAGCCAAACATCCACGTGATTGTGAGGCCTTCAGTGCCGGATAACAATGTCAATTGGAAAGTATTTGAGAATGACCGGAAAATCATCCACTTCTTGCAAGAAGAAGCTGAGTTCTCAGCTAAGAATCAAGAGAAGTTGGAACAGCAATATGGTGACCAGGTGATACAGCTGAGAACTGACAAGCTGCCCAAGGGACTTGTCACCTTGGAGTCCATTTTTAACCCCAATGATCAGTTTAGAAAAGAGAAAGCAAATATTCAGGTCAAGAGGGAAGATTCGGTATCCATCTTGGTAAAAGAGAACAAGCCATTGCAAATTGGAAAAATGACAACTGAGCAAGAGAAATATGAGTTCATACAGCTCTGTCAAGAATTCCCTGACATATTTTCTTGGAGCTATGAAGACTTGAAGGGCTTCAATCCGAACTTAGCTCAGCATACCATCGAGTTGGATCCAAATACTAAGCCTGTCAGGTAGAAACAGAGACCAGTCAATCCACACATGGAGCCTCTCATGAGGAAAGAATTGGACAAGCTGATTGAGTCAGCAATTATATTCCCAATCAAGCATTCTAGTTGGGTTGCCAACTTAGTTCCAGTCAGAAAGAAAAGTGGAGAGATCAGGCTATGTGTTGACTTCAGAGATTTAAATAGAGCCTCTCTCAAGGACCATTATCCACTCCCTTCCATGGAGCAAATATTGCAGGTTGTAGCTAGGTCAGAAAGGTTTTCGCTGCTTGATGGATACTCAGGCTTCAATCAAATTATGGTGAAGGAGGAAGACCAGTTCAAGACAGCCTTCACAACCAAATGGGGCACATATGCCTACAATAAGATGCCATTTGGACTGTCGAACGCCGGAGCAACATTCCAGCGAGCTATGGATATGGCATTCAAAGGCTTGATCAACAAGATAGTACTGATATACTTAGATGATATTACTGTCTTCTCAAAGAATACTGCAGACCATCTCTTTCACCTCAGGCAAGTGTTTCAGAGGTGTAGAAAGTTTGGAGTGTCTTTAAATCCTAAGAAGTGCATCTTTCTTGCACATGAAGGGAAACTTCTTGGCCATATTGTCTCCAAGGAAGGATTAGTAATTGATCCAGAAAGGGTTGAAGCCATAAGAGCTCTGCCATTGCCAAGTCACAAAAAGGCTCTTCAAAGTTTCCTGGGAAGGATAAACTTTGTTCGGAGGTTTGTCCCAAATTTTGCAGCCCTTGTCAAGCCCATCACCAAAATGTTAAGAAAAAGCATGGCTTTCAAATGGACGGCAGAAGGCAAGGAGAGTTTTGAAGCAATCAAAGAAGCCATCTCCCAGGCACCCACTCTCATCAACCTGGACTTTTCCAAGGATTTCATCCTCTATGCATTTGGGGGTGATGACACTATTTCTGCCATTTTGGTGCAACAGAATAAAGATAATGATGAACAGCCAATTACCTTCTTTAGCCAAAGCCTAAATGACCGTGAATTGAGGTACTCTTTTATTGAAAAACATGTGCTTGCAGTAATCAGGAGCTTGAAGAAGTTCAAGCATTTAGTCTCAAACAACAAGGTCCAGTTGCTGGTCTCACATGCTGGGGTTAAGGACTTCCTCCTCAACAAGGATTTGAATGAGAAAAGGGCAGGATGGATCACCCGTGTCATGGAGTATGACATTGAGATCAAAATCACCAAGCTGGTAAGAGGCAAAGGTTTGTGCGAGCAACTCGCTTCCAAATGACCAGACAGCCCAGAAGATGAAGAGGACGCTGTCCTGCTATTACAAAATGATAAAAAACAAGAAAATGATGATGTGTTCACTCCCTGTTGGACTCAGAATATGATACATTTCCTACAGACGGGTATGTGCCCTCTAGAAATGAGCAAAGCAAAAAGAAGACACTTCAGGTTGCAGGAAATTCCATATACCATCATTGATGGAGTTTTGTTCAAGAAGGGACCTGTCAATGGAGTGCTGCTGAGATGCATTAACACAGGTCAGATCCAGAGGGTATTAAAAGAGTTTCATGATGGACCAGCTGGTGGCCATTTTGCACCAAGAGTGACAGCTCTGAAAATCATGAAGGCTGGTTATTATTGGCCTAAAGTCTTTAGTGATTGCTATGCATGGATAAAGAAATGTAAGAATTGTGCATTCTTCACAGGAAAAGAGAGACTTGCAGCCCTCCCATTATATCCAATCTCAGTTGACCAGCCATTCATGCAATGGGGTCTGGACTTCATTGGAGTCATCAATCCCAATTCAAGCCAAGGGCACAAATGGATTTTGACAGCCACAGACTACTTCACCAGATGGACAGAAGCAGTAGCAGTCAAAGAGGTGAATGAGTCTAGCATCTTGGACTTTTATGAGGGGATAACTACCAGATTTGGTGTGCCTGCTACAATAGTCTCTGATAATGCATTGGCATTCATTGGATCTAAAGTTACTGAGTGGGCTGTCAAGAACGGGATCTACTTGAGCACTTCATCAAACTATTATCCTCAAGGTAATGGCCAGGCCGAGTCTACAAACAAAAACTTGCTGAGGATCATTAGGAGGAATCTTGATGAGAATCAGAAGGCTTGGCATACCAAACTGAAATCAGCCTTATGGGCAGATAGGATAACTCCCAAAAGATCCACAGGTAACTCTCCATTTAGGCTTGTCTACGGAAGAGAGGCAGTCTTGCCCATGTCACTTGAGTTGCCAACGTTGGAACTCATGAAACAGCTGGAGTTGCTAGAGTTTGGGCCCATGGAGGTGAGATATGCAGAATTGATGGAGCTGCAAGAAATCAGAGATCAGGCATTCCAAGCAATGGAAAAGGATCAGGCTTTGATCAAGAAGACCTTTGATAAGAAGGCCAAAGATATATCTTTTCAAATAGGAGATCTAGTATTGAAATGGGATGTGGACAGAGCAAAACCAGGAAGGCATTCAAAATTTGATGCCATTTGGAGTGGCCCATACATGGTCACAAAGTGCAAGAACAACAATGCTTTCCAATTGGCCTCATTGGATGGTGAAGAACTGCAGATTCCAGTAAATGGAATCTATCTCAAGCGTTGCTTCTAGAGGGAGGTTCACTACATCTGTAAATACTAGTTTAGATTTTCTTTCCTCCAAGTGCTTGTGCACATTGTTTTGCTGTAGATTAGTTTTGTTTTCCCTAAGTGCTTTGGCACAGGTTTTGCTACTCTCAGGTTGTTTTCTACAGTTCAGAGTGTTGCTGGAAGGGAAGTTGCAGTATCAGGCTTGTTTCAGGTTGATGCTTAACTCCATGCCCAATGGATTGCTTCAGGCTACTGGTCTTTTCATCTAGCAGGCAGATGATCCCGCTGAGTCGCCAAATTGTTATCCAAAATTCACCCCCCAGGGTAAATTTGATAACATGCATCAGGATGTCCAAATTCCAAGAAAAATGACTGATTTAGAGCAAAATCAGGTTTCTAGGGTCCCTTCAGGAATCTTTCTAAAACTCCCCAGGCCGAAGAAGGAAGGAGCAAGCTTTGAGAAAGTGCGGAGAAGGTTGCAGAAAGGCAAGTAGGTTTGGGCCAGAAAAAATTGTGAAAATCGGCTAAGTCCTGGTCCAGCACAAGGTGGGACAATGGGGACAAAGGTACGCGAACCGCCCGAACCGGCCGAAATGAGTCCAGGCGGCCCACTAAGCATTTGGGACAAGTGGGACGAAAGTACGCGGCGGGTGCGAAATGCCGGTTCGACCGAGAGAGAAAATCGACTAACTGCAGAAAGAAGCAATTGGGACGTGCGGGACAGAAGGACCCGAACCGGCCGAACCGGCCGAAAAGAGTCCCAAGTCAGGTCCGAAATCAAAGTGGGGCAAGCGGGACTAGAAATACCCGAAATACGGCCGAATTGAAGCCGAAGGATTGTCCCAAAAGGTCCAAAATCAAAATGGTGCCACATGCCTGGACAAATGGACGGGACAGTACGCGGAAGACCCATTTAGGCCCGAGAACCACTGAGGAAATTGTCCACGTGTCATCACTGGAGACAGCCAAAAGGTCAAATGGAGGCGAGGTTTGACAGCGCTGGCCCGAGCCAATAGAAATTGGACGTGTGTCCAATGAAGCATAGAAGTGTGGAGCTCGGGGAGGAGTTGGAAAGTTTGGCCAAATCTAAGCCAAAAGGGGTCAAAAGTGAATGGAAGACCCGGCAGGTTCGTCGAACCAACCAATGCATGCCACGTATCCCTAGTAGCGGGGCGTGGGAAAAAATGTGAAAAATATTCCAGCTAGAGCACCAAAAGTCAAAATTCAAGAGACAGTCTGCCGAAAAGTAGAGGAGAGAGAATTATTCAGTGACCAATCAGAGCATGTCATGTGGCGTCCAAGTGGCAGTGCGCAGGAAAATATTTCAAAATCTGTTTTTGCCTGTTCCGTGTCCTAAATCTTCAGATCGACATATCTTTCGATCCAAAGCTCGGATTTACACGTTCTTGATATCAAGGGAAAGCTAGCTGAAATTCTCTACACGTTTCCAGGGATCAATCTCGCAGTTTTGATGTAGTCTGGAGGGAGAAAATTGAGAAACGCCTCTGGTGCGAAATAACAAATAGAGGTAATGCTTCAACAACCACTTTAATGCAGCAGACAACCCACCGCTTCTGTTAGGCAAACCGCCGCTTCGCCACAACCCGCCGCTTCTGCCATGATGGACGAATTAAATGCAACCTAAAGGTGGTTGGGGTAGATTTTGAATTCCTCTCTCTTTACTCTCCCATTCTTCCTATAAATTGTAAGGAGGGTTTTCTTTCTAAAGTTGGACATTTTCTGTTTTGCAACCCCTCCCTTCTCTCCTGCTAGCAAGAGAATTCGTGGAGTTTTTCAAGCCTCCCACATGGATTGTAATGCCATTTGTGCCTTCTATGCCATTGCAATGTATTTGAATTGATCTTTTGAGCAATATATATATGTTTGTGGTTGCTTTTAAATCCTCTTACATGTATTCATTGTTGTCAGTCTTGATCTTTCATTGCATTTTCGGTCACCTGTGCATGGTGTGGTATTGCATCTATATGATCTGTGTTTAATGTTGCAAAGCTTATGTTCTTCATTCCTCGGTGCATCACCTCCATTAGTTTAGGTTTTATTATACGCATCTTCTCTCTCCCTGTCTCCTTGGTAGATTAGGTTAGGTTTCTTTTTGAGTGAAACCCTCTGCGTTTTATTGTGTGCATCTAAACAGAGGAATAGGAACCAGCATTTCTCTAGAGATTCCTTTCTCACTCTTCAAGTCCCACACTTGGAGAAAGGATTCAATGTTATGCAATCGCACTGGATATTAATATGATCAACCTAGAAAACTGATCAATATCCAGGGGTGCTGTGATTTTGCACTAACACAACCAAAGATGAACATAATTTCAGTTTCTCCCTTGTGACCACCTTGGTCATCATGTCTACAAGATTATGACTAGTATGCATCTTATCTAGCTTCAACTTCTCTTCCTCTAAAGCTATCCTCTTGAAATGGTACCTTAAATGTATATGCTTCGTCTTAGAGTAGAAAGCAGATTTCTTAGCAAGTGTATAACACTTCAGACTATCACTATGAAACTTCCCTTACTCCTGCTTATGCCCCAAATCCTCAAGCCACTATTGTAACCAAATCATCTCTTTGCCTGCCTCTGTGGTAGCAACATACTCAGTCTCCGTGGTTGAAAAAGCCATAAGCTTATGTAGTCATGAAATCCAGCTTAGTGTTGTCTCACCTACAGTGAAAATATAATCTGTCATGTTCCTCCTACTATCTACATCTCCAGCCATGTTTGAATCTACATAATCACATAAAGTAGCTTCCAATCCACTCTAGCAAAAAACTGTCCTCATGGTCCCTCTCAAGTATTGAAGAATCTACTTTACTACCTGCCAATGATCTTTACTTGGATCACTCATAAATATACTCACTTACTCTCACTGGATGGGTAATATCAGGCCTAATTCACACCATGACATACATCAAATTGCCAACTGACTGATAAGTAAGGTACCTTATGACATCTAGTTTCTTTCCTGCTTTGTCTCGAGACACAACTCCTTTGATAACTTGAAATGGCCTACTAAAGGAGTCTCAACCGGTTTAGCATCCTGCATATTAAACCTCTCTAAGACCTTCTTAATATATTCTTCCTGAGATAAAGTCAGCTTTCGTTCCTTCCTATCCCGAGATATCCTCATTCCAAGGATTTTTTTGGGTTCCCCCAAATCCTTCATAGCAAAGAATTCACTTAGCTACTTTTTGAGTACTTTTATTTCCTGCATGTTTTTACCTGCAACCAACATGTCATCCACATAGAGACAAAGGTTAATATAACTACCATCCTCAAATTTCTTTGTATACACGTAATGGTTAGAATGCCATCTAATATAACCTTGCTCCATCATGAAGCTATCAAATTTCTTATACCATTGACGTGGAGCTTGTTTCAAGCCATATAAGCTCTTCTTTAGTTTGCACACCATCTCCTCTTTACCTTTGACCTCATAGCCCTCTAGTTGCTACATATATAGTTCCTCCTCTTAATCACCATGGAGAAATGTCAGTCTTTACATCAAGCTGCTCTAAGTGCAAGTCTTCTGCTGCAACTATTCCAAGAACAGTTCTAATTAAGTCATTTTTACTACAGGAGAAAAAATCTCATCAAAATATATACATTTTTCTATGCAAACCCCTTGACCACCAACCGAGTCTTGTATCTTTTCTTTCCTCCTTCTTCCTCTTTGACTCTAAACACCCACTTGTTCTGTAATGCTCTTTTTCCTTCAGGTAGCTTAACCATATCCCATGTTTGGTTCTCCATGAGAGCCTGATGCTCCTCATCCATGGCTTGCTCCCACTTCTACCTGTCATCTACCTACATTGCTTCATCAAAGCTCTCTGGCTCTCCACTATCAGTGAGTAATAAATAATAAAGAGAAGGAGAAAAACTTTCAGGTTCTCTTCTTACCCTAGAAGACCTCCTCAATATAGGAGTTTGGGGTTCCTGTTGAGGAGGTTCCTGAACTGATTCATGTGTCACTTTTCCATCCGGAAGATCCTCTACCACTGTATATTCTTTCTTGGATTCTTCCTTATTTTTTTGCAGCCGCTTCTTATACACAACTTTCTCATTAAAGACCACATCCCTAGATCTAATGATTTTATTATCCTTAATACTCCAACATTTATATCCAAAGTCATCACCACCATAATCAATGAAAGTACATTTTTCTGATTTAGCCTCTAGCTTGGTCCTATCATCCTTGTCTATATAGACAAACGCCTCACATCTAAAGAATCTAAGAAATGAGTAACCAACTTTCTTACTAGACTAAGCCTCCTTAGGTATGCCTCCGTGTAAGGAACTTGAGGGTCCTCTGTTTATCAAGTACACAGATTGTGCTTACCACTTTTTCCCAAAAATAAAAAGGTATTCCCACATGTAATCTGCATGCTCCTAGCACTTGTTCCATTATTGTCTATGTTCATCCTTTCTGACACCCCATTCTGTTGTGGAGTTCCTGGAACTGTCTTTTTACCTGCAGATTTCATTCTTAGAACAATAATCATTCAAGCTCCATTGCTGCAATACTCTCCTCCATTATCTAACCTGATGAAATTTAACCTTAAGACATGTTTCATTCATCTACCAAGGCTTTCCATTTAACAAAAGCATCAAATACATCAGATTTATTTCTAATACAATATACCCAAAATTTCCTTGTTATATCATCAATAAAAGTAACATAATAATTTGAACCTCTAAGATATGATACCTGAGCTGACCCCCACACATAAGAATGTACCAGATCTAACTTACTCTCTTTCTTCGTAGGTCTAACCTTGAGAAACATTACTTGCGTTTCTATTTCCCATATATGTAGTTCTCAAAAAAATCTAAACCCGTTTCTCTAAATCCACGAAAATCCTTCCTTTATGATGTACATGTCCTTATGGCTCATATGTCCAATCCTATAGTGCCACAATGTTGTATCTACTTTATGAAGCCACAAGATTACAAGCAGTAGCACTACTAAGTGGTTAAATAAAAGGTTCCAACCTTCTTACCTCTTACCAACACAATAGTACCCTTGGTAACCTTCCAAGAGTCCACTGTAAATATTACAGTACAACCATCATTTCCTAACTGTCTCTGCTGATACTCAATTTTCGTCTTAATGTAGGCACATGTCTGACATCCTTCAATAGCCAAGTATTCCCATTCTGCATCTTAACCTGAATAAAGAATTTTCCAACTATGTTGTAAGACTCATCATCCCCAAGAAAAACATGCCCAAAATCTCCTTGAACATAATCAACAAAATAATACCTATGTGAAGTAGCATGGAAAGAAGACCCCGAATCTAAAACCCAAGATTTAGTAATATTGTGCAAAAAAAGAATCAAAACATCCTGACATACATTACCCGTTGCCATATTTGCCTCTTGGTTTTCTTCCTGTTATTTCTTCTTGTCCCAAAGATCTCAATAGTCCTTCTTTGCATGCCCAGACTTTCCATAGTGTCAGCATACTATCTTGCTTTTGGATTTTGACCTTTCCTGATCCTTTGATTTTTCACGACTTCCTCTATTCTTTTGTCTCCCTCTTGTTTCCACTATCAAAGCATTCCCTGAAGTATAAGATTCCCCAGAGCTTTTTCTTTGCATTTCCTCTCTTAGAATCACCCTTATAACATCCTCAAACTTCAACTTTGAGTTAGTTGGAACCGAGTTGTTTACCGCCATTACCAGGCTATTCCAACTCTCATGTAAAGAGCACAAAACTAATAAATCCCTACCTTCTTCATCAAATTCTATTATAACTGAAGCTAGCATATTTACAACCGTATTAAAATCATTTAAATGATCTACTACTGAACCATTCTCAGACATCTTCATATTAAACAAATTTTTCATTAAAAATATCTTATTTTAGGTAGAGGATTTTTCATACAACTTCCCTAATGCATCCATCGGTTCTGTTGTAGTCTTTTCCTTTGAAACATTAAATAATACCAAAGATGCAAGACACAACCAGATTGTCCCAAGTGTCTTCCTATCCAACAAATGTCATTCCGCATCCGTCATGCTCGAGGGTTTGTTCATCTTCTCAGATAGTGGAATATAAAGATCCTTCTAATAAAGGTAATCTTCCATCTGCATCTTCAAAAGACTAAAATTCTACTCGTTGAATTTATCAACCCTTGATCTTCCATAGCTCCCACTCAAGATAAAACTTTCCATGTGATTCAACACTTTAGCAAACCAAACCAAGCTCTGATACCAATTGTTATGAAATAAGGGATAAAATATGCGGAATAATCCCTCACATAATCACAACAGTAGAAACTAATATGCAAAAAATATTACAGATCTCAAATAAAAGTGCAAAATAAAATAACACAACAAAAAGAGACATTATTTAACGTGGTTCACCCAATTTGGGCTACATCCACCAAGAATCACTTGCTCAGATTTTATTACAAGCCACCACTCTCTCTCAATACAATTCCCAGATCTGTTTGGAGCTATGCTCAACGAACTCTACAGAATTCACACCCGAATTCAAAACACATATGCAATATTACATTATACCTACTATATGCATAAAACCATATAAGTAGACAACTGCTTAAGTTGTTTTACAAAATCATGGGTATCAAAACCATGGGCCAAAACCATCCCATAAACCTATGGGTCAAAAATCCCGCCCATATGAGAAAAAATGTTTCCCAGAGAACCCCGACGAGACAACTGTGGAAAGTGTACAGTTTTCAACACTTTCTCACATGAAAATAGGCTCCACAACCTAACAGAAACAATCTAACAGAGATCTATGTATTTCAAACTGAAAATTTATCTATTTCATTTGTTATACTTTAAACATTTAAGCTCATTCCATTCCAACTTTACTATGTTTAACTTTCCTTCAGTTAATGCGTGGAGAGCAAGAATGTACTTCTATTCTCAAAACATGCCTTTTAAGTAATACATAGGAAGGTAATACTTCCTAACATAGACTTTTCCAGCCTTCAAATAAAGAGTTTGCAAAAGTATTTCAAGCAACAGATTTCCAAGCAGGAGAAACTCCATTTTGTATAAAGTAAATCAACTTCTATTAAATTGAGATAATTTCCTTTACAACTACTTTTCTATTCACCAAAAGACAACTTACACAATAAATCTTTCTCATCCCTTTTTCACATACAAATACAACATTCATATCCAAAAATAGAGCAACTTTCCACTACAAATATTATTACAATGCCATCCACTTAAAGTGAGAAATTTCACAATAAGGGACCCAAGGAGAAACTGCAAATTTTTTCTTCATCTTCAGCTCCAGAACAACAACAAGAAGATCCACCATATATCTTTTGGTCACAACAAATAGAGGGAGAGGCAATGCTCTCCACCCAACCAAGAATTCTAATGAAGAGGAGAAGTCCTCCTCATTGGCCCCCAAGCCCTAACCACATTACAATAGGAAATGGATTCAACTCATGACAATAAGATAAGCTTCCACAATACAACAGATTTCACAACCATATCACAGTCAAAATAATGCAATTACAACCACAGGAAGAAGAATAATAAAATACTCAGGCTTCATCATGCATAAGCCAAATGAGCAAGATCTATGGGGGAAGCTTCTTATACCTCCCAATGGGGAATGGGTGACCACCTTAAAAACCCGCCAAATCATTCATCTAAAACCCCTACATACTCTTATGCCTCCCCCAAGTACCTCTTATGCCTCCCCATTCTCTTATGTCTTTCCCAAAAGTAAGAAATGCAAGCTATTTCTTGTCCAAGGTGGAACACCCAACCCAAACTCCCTCCACAAATAACTCTTATGCCTTCCCACAAATATCCCCATAGTCTTCTCCTACACCACACCTAGGCAATCTACCCAACCAACCAACAAACATACCAAACATTCAAAATATTCATAAAAACACAATATAACAAGAAAACCTTTTTACAAGAGTCCAACTCCTACCTCTCCATGATAGAGCTTGATCCAAAAGTTCAACAACAAGATTTTCCAATCCAAACAGTCCAAAAGCTCCAACAATCCACAAGCATTCAAAAATATCTCGTTCTCTCCAATTGCAAGAGCCCCAAAACCCAATGAAGTAACCCCCAAAACAACAAAGAATTCAAATAAATAGAAAAGGGAGAGAGGAGGATGAGGTGGCTCCCTGTAGGATGCCACATCCCTCATCCTTAACTCCACGTCACAAGTTAACTTCAAACTCCAAGCACAATTAAAAAGGTTGGTGAAAAAATGACCTTTTTACTTACACACACAATCCAGGTCCACACCCCAAGGACAAAAATTAATTCCATGCAAGAAGGTGCAATAAAAACTTACAAATTGTCTTCCCAAAATACATAATGAGGCCTAATTTTGACTTCCCAACCCATAGGTAGGGTTGGTGTAACAATTTAAGAGGTGTGGGACAAGTTTAACTTGTCCCATAAGCCTCGAAAATCAGTCCCTAAGGACAAATCCGAATTTGAAAAGGAAGGTGGAGTGTTTGACACTCAACATTACTTATACATTACTTACAACACATAAATAAAGAGCCTTCAACTCTAATAAATGCATTCTTTTGACCTAATTTAATTAATTTAACAACATGATTACTCACAAATCCAGACACAATTAATAGAATAGCAAAGGGGAAATACATAGCTAATTAAACACATACTAAACTTTAAAGAAAAGAAACTAAATAAAAGAACACATATAACCCCTTGGTCACATTTAAAGGTGATTCCCCCATGGGAACCCCTAACAACAAGCACACATAGACACACAAACAATTACACATTGCCATGGTGACCCTTGTTGAATTCATGAATTCCAATGTGGTTGGTCTCCAATCCCCCCGATGTTTGTTGTGACATGTTTTACTTGCAAAACACAAATACCTCCTTCAGCGTTGTGGCCGCATCAAATCATCCAAAATAAATATACAATATAACTTCAAAGTCATATATATATATCAAAATATTATCAAGTAAGTAACAACATCATTTACAATTTCATCCATAATCATAAGATCACAAGATTAATTCAATTTTCTAGGTCTACTCAATATGATGAAATAACACATGTCCAACAACACACACACACACACACACACACACATATAACCATGTCAACATCATAACAACATTAGTATAAAATGTCTCCAATTATCCCCATGCATCATATATGAATCAAAATCAACAACAGTCCATAATCTCTAACATTGTTGGCTAGATTTTCTGCATAGCACAAAACCTAGGCAGTCATGAGATAAATCTCCCTCATTTAACCGGCGAGGCTCCCATGTCAGATTTGTCAATAAAAATGTGTTATTATCTATTAGGGGTTTTACTTTAACCACTTAGTTCATGACCCATAACTAAGAAGTTCTGCAGCAAGTAAGCAGCTGTTCAAGAAAGGAAGTATTTTATAGAAGAAGGAAGTAAGGGAAATACAAAGAAGAAATGGGGAAGATGTGCATCCCAATTAGTAGATAGCAGAGCTAATTGCATGCACATAGAAAAAACTTAATATATATGAACACACAGAATTATAAAACAAAGGTAGCTCTAGATCTAGATCTAAAATAACATAAAGTTTACTTAAAAGATCTAAGATTCAAAAATAAGAAACACAGTACACTGTGACACAAAGTTCTTCGGAAACCTGCTCCTTTGTATTCCTTTGCTCCAAGTTGCTCTCAGGGGTTCAGCACAAAGTCTAGAACACAAGATCACTGCTTACAAATTCTGATCCATCATTAACCCGAAGGTTCTTCTCCTACTTATAGAATGTAGGAGGGAAAGTACAAATGGGAAGTCTAACTGAACTAAAACATAAACAAGTAAAGATGACATTTGATAATTATCCTTCACTAACTTCTCCTTAAGTGGCACATGTATCACTTAACTAATAGAATGGTTCCACATGAATTTAAGTAATGGTTGCAAAACCAATAACTTAAAAGTTTTACAATTTCATCCGGGAACATAGAAAATAGAAGAAGAAAGAATAGAAGAAGTCATGCCAGTTGTAACATTTATGTCTTCTTCTTGTTCTAATATCGGATATACTTGTCGAACATGTAATTCAGCATCCTTCCATATGTTTTAGCCACTGCTTCCTTCTCTGTCCTGAACTACAACAACCCTTCATTCAACACTTTGATGCACGCTTCCACATCTTCCAAGCTCGGCCCAAACCTCGCAATGTCTGCCTGCAGTGCCACCAGTCTACTGATAGAATTCATTGTGAAAGGCTTGGTAGCTTTATCAATTCTCTTTTGTACCATCAAAAGAGACCCTTCCAGGGACTTAGGCACCTTGCTAGAAATGATCCACACGTATGAAGTAACACCTCCGTCCACTCTTTCCTCAGTGAAAGAAATGATATTGTCTGGTAAGTCTGATGTCCTACTCTCAAGTGCTTGCATCCTCTTCAGCAAAACTCTACAGATTTCCAAACGGAAAGATACTGTAAATTCCAACTGTTTCCCCTTCTCAATTGATCCATTCGGTACAATTTGTTCCGCAACTAATACATTTCTCAGCAGTTTGTTGATCTCAGCCAAAATACTCAGGTTACTCTCTGCAACTGTATTCATGCCTTCTATGTTTGCCATCAGTTGCTTCAGCTGATTTACTGCATCATCCATAACCTTTAGGTGGGCTGACACTTCTCCAAGTTGTACAGAACCTTGACGAATAATCAAATCCTTCCATTCGTCAATAGCTTTTACTTGATTGCTTGCATCTTCCATTTTCTGCATAAGATGATCACTCACTTGCTTTGAAATGGGATGAATGGAAGGTTTAGCAACCTTGGATATGATCTCACATAATTGAGATACTTGCTTCTATAGGTCTTCTTTCTCTACCTTTTCACTATCAAGCCTAAGGAATAAAGCATCTATTAATGTCTGCGTGTCCTGCTTCAATCCTTCAGTGGTGGCTTGAGTGAGGGGTACTTTGGTTACTGTCACATCTTCTGCCGTGAGCTCCTCCTTCTTTCCTTCTGCTGGAATTAATATCTCAGCAAACTTCTCTCCCGAATCTTTGATGATCAACCTAGAAGTTGCTTTGGCAACTTTGGGCCTTCTATCTCTTCCACCCAGATTTTGAAGTAGCTGCAAGTCGTGCTTCTCTAAGTTCATCTCCATTCTCGCTTCTAGAACTAACTGCGAAGCCAACCATTCCGAGAAGTTACTTCTCGGAGAATGAGAAGTTGCTGAGTGCACTACCATCTCTCGCTTTGCATCCTCTTTGTTAGAAAGTGCCACAGTGTTATGGCTGCCATCCTCTGAATCATCCAAGGACAAAGCTCTTTCGAATTCCGCCATCTACAGCTTCAACATCTCCTTTGGAACAGGTGATGAACGAAATGGCTGAGGAGAGAAGACGAATGTCACCGGATTCAGTGGAGGCATGGAAGCGTCCTACTACTGTAGTGCAATAGTTGGTGAAGTATTGGGTGCTGGAGAAGCCGGAGCTAAAGCCATGGTCGTAGAAGTGATCTTCTCTTTCTCTTGAGATCTTCTATGTACTTTCAACTTCTCGGACCTTCTGCTGCTCTCCTTCATGCTTCCACTTGAGGGAATCTCCTACACCAAAGTTGCCCATGATTTGATTCATCAATGCTTCATCAAGGTAATATCCCTTCGTCAGCAGCCAGTTTGAAGTATTCACCAACACAGCTCCAAATCTTTCTTCAATTGAATGGAAACCTCCTACGTTATCCTGCAGTATGACTTTATCTCCTCCCATTTGATGGTAAGTGTCAAGTACCACATTCCCATCATCTTTAAGATTTGTAGGTATCCGCACTAGTCGAAATTCGAACACTTGCTTTGCTGATAGCCTGCTGAAATCTCTCTTTCTAACCTTGTACTAACTTTTGCACTTCATCCAGAAATCTTCTAATGAAGGCACATGTGAGTACTCCTAGGAGATTGTCTTCTTGGCTACTCCAAATGGATTGAAGTTCAGCCGTGCAGGGAAGAGCTCTTGCTCATACTCAGATAACATTTGCGCCTCCATCCCTCGAGCTCTATGAATGCTAATGCAGCTGTAATGTCCCACAATGATTGGGAAGAAGCCTGTAGACTTGTGCCACTTTGACTGAAGGTCATGTAACTCCACAAATTTCCTGCTCAGCTCCATGGCAATCAATCTATCATTCGGATACCTGGGCATCTTCATTGGTTCTCCAGAAAAGCTTGTAACCCTGAGGTATGTGAAATCTGCAAATTGAATGAATAGATTGCCAATCTTGGACACAGCTTCCCACGCTTCCTTGCTCACCCATTTGGCCTTCAAGTCTTTGTCTAGCCTGCAAATGAAATCGTAGAAGAATTCATCGTTGATCACTTTGAAGTCTTTCTCGCTTATAGGTGCAGTAAGTTGTGGGTAGCATTCGAAAATGGGGTCCTTAAAAAGAACACCACATCTATCCAGCTTGGAAAAGACACCTTATGAAGTTGCAGCATACACCAAGTATGAAGTCATCTTGAAGCTGAAAGTATGCTTCACATTCCGGAGTTACTCACTGATGTTGTTGCTAATAATTTCTGACCAATTGATTATGGAATCAACCTTGTCGACTTCAATGGTCCACATCCAAGTTCGGAAAGTGTAAGCATTCGCTTCACCATTAATCCTGCATAGCAATTTGACAACATCATTTACCTCCTGCACCAAATTAGATCACGGAAGAGTTCTCAGGAACTTTGAAGGAGATCTAGGCTTCTTCATGTATCGGCTATTCATTATGCTCACGCAATCAGCTCTATGCTTCTCCCATCTACTACTGGCATCTTGAATGCTAATGGAAGTTACCACCTTTCGTATCGGAATCTTCAAACAATAATTGATAAACTCTGCATCCAAACGAATTATTGTCTTTCCCGTAGCATCACGCACTGACCTAGATGAAGGATGGTAATATCTAGTGCACTCCATAACAAACTCTGGCAATTGGGATGTACATGGAAAAGTTGCAGCTCAGATAATTCCACTGCTTTTAACCACACACATGAGTGAAGTCTTTCCCGCTCTGGATTTATCAATCAAATTGGAAAGAGGTTCCCGGCCTAGATCTGTGTCTCCTATGTCTGCAAGTTTGGAAGCAATGCATGACTCCATCGTGCTTTCTTTTTCATCTCTCTTCGCCATGGCTTTGTCTATCTTTGTCTGAATAATTCTTTTTATTCTTACTTGGCCGGATTTCTTCAATACTGGTGCAGATCTGGGCAATTCTTCAGATTCGGAGGATATATGCAATGTATTGGACATTGATAAAAGCTCTTTTTTTTAAAGCACCTGGAATGAATTCCTGTAATTTATTCAGACAAAAATGGCCACCGGAGCATGAATAGTGAATTTTAATTGTAAAAATCTGCACTTTTCAAGCCTGTTGCCCCAAAAAATGGTGTTTAATTTGCACATAAAGAGAGCATGAATCCTTTCAACAACACCTAAGCACCTGTAACACCTATGCAAACAATTATGTAGACAAAGCTCAACCTCCTTCAAAGCATGCGCCAAATCTGGAAGCTTTTTGTCTTGTTACCACTTTGCCTGAGCAAAATCCTTCTTCAAATGGGGGCGCACTTTTCCTCTTGGCTGCAATTCTTTACCTGTGAATCAAATAATTCACCCATATGGCTACCCATGCTTATATAACCTTCACAATTCTATAATTAATAATTACCCTAACAATTAAAGGCAATTAATTAATTAAAAATCATGCTCTTCTCTTTTAAAAATAGCATGTTTAAGGACAACCATCTAATAAATTAAATTAATCCAATTTAATCCTTCACACTTCACTTCACTTAAGCTTCACAGTTTGCCTTGACCATAGCCACTGAAAATAGAAATTAATTTAATGATTTAATGTATTAAAAATCATTAAATATCTCTCAAATGGGGCACACTTTTTGAAAGAAAGGGGGCAACCATTAAATAAATTAAATTTAATGCATTTAATCCATTTCTTTTATTCCCCTTTTGACTTATTGACTTCTTCCAAGCTTGGGCGTACTTTTTAGAAGAATAGATTAATTAAAATAATCACTTAAAGGCTGCCATAATCTCACCAAAGGGGGCACACTTTTTTGCACATATAATTCTATTTTTAAGAATTTTTCACAATGGGATTCTTTACCCTGCAAGGCAGACACCAAAATCCCATGATCCACTTAAGTGATTTGACTTTGACAATGAGATTATTTACCCTGCAAGGCAGGCACTAAAATCCCATGATTTCACTTAAGTCACTTTCCTTTTATTTTATCATGGGAATTTTTACCCTGCAAGGCAGACAATAAATTCTCGCTTGCCTGCAGCCTCTAACTTTCCCACTGCAGCTTAAGTGAATTTTATAACACGGGAAAAAGTACCCTACTAGGCAGGTACAAAATTCTTACCCTGCCTACGGCTTTTATTTTTCCCATTGCAGCTTAAATCCTTTGTTTTCCAAAAATGCGCCCAACCCCGTAGGGGCTTTTTCATGCACGACTTCATTTTTTCCCAGTGATCCAGACCTCTGATGGCGACTTCCTCCGAGCATAATGTGCGTATATGTTTTCCAGCTGCTCCAGGCCAAAAATTGGGCTTACCCGGCAAAGGAATCGTTCCAAAGAAATTTCATAGAAAACGAAACGGGACAACACAAAAACATGAAAAATTGTCAAAAGTCACAAATAAAGCTCAAAACTTATTCCAAGTTAAAACCCTTCTGGTACATAGGAATAATGACATGTTCGATCATAACAGAGTTAAAACGGAGTGCAAATAGCCTCATACGGGGCTCAAAATAATTAAATACAAATTTCCCGTAGACAAATCTTGACGACAGAATATAACAATTTTGGGCATCTGGGTATTTGGCGAAAAAGACTAATATGGCTCTTTGGGAATATATTAGCGCAATACAAGAACTTTCAGGCAAAAAAAAACACAAAACGACCCATTATTTTTAAAGTACGAAAATAAATTTCAGATAGGGTAGTCGCAGATTTCAGGAAGAAATTTGGGTGACACCAAACATCTAACATCATACCAACTCAAACGCTACAATAATGTCTATAAATATAGTCAACAGTGTTATAATCAATATCAAAAGGTGTCGAGGGAAATGGGCACTACAATAGTAGACGCATACAGATCAGGGAGTGGAAAACAGTGAAGCATTTGAATGCCCCGGTGAGTAGAATGGTAAAAGAATTCCCCCTCAAGTGGGTGGATGATGCAGTAAGGTAGTGGACGGCCGCTTGATAGTGATAGGAAATAATAGATAAAATATGCGGAATAATCCCTTACAGACTCGCAACAGTAGAAACTAATATGCAGAAAATATTACAGATATCAAATAAAAATGCAGAATAAATAACACAACACAGAGAGACAATATTTAACGTGGTTCACCCAATTTGGGCTACATCCACCAAGAATCACTTGCTCAGATTTTATTACAAGCCTCCACTCTCTCAATACAATACCCAGATCCCTTTGGAGCTATGCTTAACAAACTCTACAGAATTCACACCCGAATTCAAAGCACATATGCAATGCATTTGCTTGTATATGTATCATTTGCATAAGACCATATAAATAGACAATTGCTTAAGCAGTTTGATACAAAATTGTGGGTATCAAAGCCATGGGCAAAAACCATGGGTATCAAAACCATGGGCAAAAAAACCGTGGGTATCAAGACAATGGGTACCGAAAAATCATGGGCCCAAAAACAACCCATAACGGTTACCCATTACCCATGGGTTAATAAACCACCCATGAAAATTTGCTTCGGGGGCTTCGCCCCCAAACCCCCTTGACCCACTCACTGGCGAGCGGGACCACCGTAAAAATACCCGAGTGTAACACATAGAATGTGTACCACACTCTAACATGAAAATAGGCTCCACAAACATAACAATCTCCCACTTGGAAACTGATTTCAACTGAGCAAGCTTCTCAACCCTTCACTGTCATCCACGAAGGCCAACCAAAGCTGAACATAGCTTTAGTTTATCCCTTGTGACCACCTTGGTCATCATGTCTGCAGGATTCTGACTGGTATGAATCTTCTCCAACTTCAACTTATCTTCCTCCAAAGTTGTCATGATGAAGTGATATCTCAACTGTATATGCTTCATCTTGGAGTGGAAAACAGAGTTCTTAGCTAGGTGTATAACACTCTGACTATCACTATGCAACTTACATTCCTCGTGCTTATGCCCCAACTCCTCAAGCAATTATTGTAACCAAATCATCTCTTTGCTTGCCTCTGTGGCAGCAACATACTCAGCCTCCATGGTTGACAAAGCCACCAGGTTCTGTAGTCGTGAAATCCAGCTTATTGTTGTCCCACCTATAGTGTAAATATAACTTGTCGTGCTCCTCCTGCTGTCTACATCTCCAGTCATGTCTGAATCTACATAACCACGTAAAGTGGTGTCTGATCCACTGTAGCATAAAATTGTCCCCATGGTCCCTCTCAAATACTGAAGGATCCACTTTACTACTTGCCAATGCTCTTTACTTGGATCACTCATAAATCTACTCACAGCTCCTACTGCATGGGCAATATCAGGCCTAGTGCATACCATAGCATACATCAAACTGCTAACCGCTGATGAGTAAGGCACCTTGGACATATGGTTTCTTTCCTGCTCTGTCTTGGGACACTGCTCCTTTGATAACTTAAAATGGCCTGCCAAAGGAGTCCCAACCGGCTTAGCATCCTGCATGTTAAACCTATCCAATACCTTCTTAATGTACTCTTCCTGAGATAAATTTAGCTTCCGTTCCTTCCTATCCCGAGTTATCCTCATACTAAGGATTTGTATGACAACCCCCAAATCCTTCATATCAAAGGATTCACTTAGCTGTTTCTTGAGTACTTTTATTTCTTGCATGTTTTTACTTACAACCACCATGTCATCAACATACAAACACAAGATAATATAACTTCCATCCTCAAATTTCTTTGTATACACGCAATGGTCAGAATGACATCTGATATAACCTTACTCCATCATGAAGCTATCAAACTTCTTATACCATTGACGTGGAGCATGTTTCAGGCCATACAAGCTCTTCTTCAGTTTGCACACCATCTCCTCTTTACCTTTGACTTCATATCCTTCTGGTTGCTTCATATATAGCTCCTCCTCTAAATCACCATGGAGAAATGCAGTCTTTACATCTAACTATTCTAAGTGCAAGTCTTCTGCTGCCACTATTCCAAGAACAATTCTAATAGAAGTCCTTTTTACTACAAGAGAAAATATTTCATCAAAATCTATACCTTGTTTCTGTGCAAACCCCTTGACCACCAACCGGGCCTTATATCTTTTCTTTCCTCCTCCTTCATCTTTAACTCTGTACACCCACTTGTTCTGCAATGCTCTTTTGCCTTCCAGTAGCTTCACCAAATCCCAAGTTTGGTTCTCCATGAGAGACTTATGCTCCTCATCCATGGCTTGCTCCTAATTCTTACTGACATCTACCTGCATTGCTTCATCAAAGCTCTCTGGCTCTCCACTATCAGTGAGTAATAAATAATAAAGAGAAGGAGAAAAATGTTCAGGTTCTTTTCTTACCCTAGAAGACCTCCTCACTGTAGGAGTTTAGGGTTCCTGTTGAGTAGGTTCCTGAACTGATTTATTTGTCACTGTCCCATGTGGAAGATCCTCTACCACTGCATATTCTTTCTTGGATTCTTCCCTATTTTCCTGCAACTGTTGCTTATACATGACTTTCTCATTAAAGACCACATCCCTAGACTGAATGATTTTCTTGTCCTTAATACTCCAACATTTAAATCTAAAGTCATCACCACCATAACCAATAAAAGTGCATTTTTCTGATTTAGCCTCTAGCTTGGTCCTATCATCCTTGTCAATATGAACAAACACCTCACGTCCAAAGACTCTAAGAAATGAGTAATCGACTTTCTTACTATACCAAGCCTCCTTAGGTATGCCTCCATCCAAGGCACTTGAGGGTCCTCTGTTTATTAAGTACACTGCTGTGCTCACCGCTTCTACCCAAAAATAAAGAGGCAGTCCTGCATGTATCCTCATGCTCCTAGCACGTTCCATTATTGTTATTTTCATCCTTTTTGACACCCCATTCTGCTGCGGGGTTTTTGGAACCGTTTTTTACCTGCGGATTCCATTCTTAGAACAATAATCATCAAATTCATTACTGCAATACTCCCCTCCATTATCTGACCTGAGACATTATAACTTAAGACCTGTTTCATTCTCTACCAAGGCTTTCCATTTAACAAAAATGTCAAATACATCATATTTGTTTCTAATACAATAAACCCAAACTTTCCTTGTTGCATCATCAATAAAAGTAACATAATAACTTGAACCCCCAAGAGATGATACCTGAGCTGGCCCTCACACATCAGAATGTACCAGCTCTAACTTATTCTCTTTCTTCATAGGTCCAACCTTGAGAAACCTTACTCATTTCTGTTTCCCATATATGCAGTTCTCACAGAAATCCAAACCTATTTCTATATATCTAGGCAAATTCTTCTTTATGATGTCCATGCCCTTATGGCTCATATGACTGAGCCTATAGTGCCATAATGTTGTATCTGCATCTGAAGCCACAAGATTACAATCATTAGTACTATCAGTGGATAAATACAAGGTTCCAACCTTCTTACCTCTTGCCACCACAAGAGCACCCTTGATAACCTTCCAAGAGTCAGCTGTAAATATCATAGTACAATCATCACTTCCCAATTACCTCGCCGATATCAAATTTCTCCTTAATGTAGGCACATGTCTGACATCCTTCAATAGCCATGTATTCCCATTCTACATCTTAACCTGAATAGAACCTTTTCCAACTATACTGCAAGGCTCATCATCACCAAGAAAAACATGCCCAAAATCCTCTTGAACATAATCAACAAAATAATGCCTATGTGGAGTAGCATGAAAAGAAGCCCCTAAATCTAAAACCCAAGATTTAGTAATATTATGCAAAGAAAGAATCAAAGCATCCTGGCATACATTACCCGATGCCACATTTGCCTCCTTGTTTTCTTCCTGTTGTTTCTTCTTGTCCCGAAGCTCCCAACAGTCCTTTGCATGCACAGACTTTCCACAGTTCCAACATACAATCTTGCTCTTGGATTTTGACCTTGCCCGATCTTTCACTTTTCCATGGTTTCCTCTATTCTTCTGTCTTCCTCTAGTTTCCACTATCAAAGCATTCCATGAAGTAGAAGATTCCCCGGAGCTTTTTCTTCACATTTCCTTGCTTAGAATCACCCCTACAACATCCTCAAACTTCAACTTCGAGTTAGCTGGAACCGAGTTGCTTACCGCCATTACCAGGCTATTCCAACTTTCAGGTAAAGAGCACAAAATTAATAAAGCCCTAACTTCTTCATCAAATTCTATTGTAACCGAAGCTAACATATTCACAACCGTATTGAAATCATTTAAATGATCTGCTACTGAACTATTCTTAGACATATTCATATTAAACAACTTTTTCATTAAAAATATCTTGTTAGAGGCAGAGGGTTTTTTATACAACTTCCCTAATGCATCCATTAGATCTTTTTTAGTCTTTTCCTTTGAAACATTAAATAATACAGAAAATGCAAGACACAGCCGGATCGTTCCAAGTGCCTTCAGATCCAACAAATCCCATTCCGCATCTATCATATTTGAGGGTTTGTTCACCTTCTCAGATAGCGGAGTATAAATATCCTTCTGATAAAGGTAATCTTCCATCTGCATCTTCCAAAGACTGAAATTCTGCCCGTTGAAGTTATCAACCCTAGATATTCCATCATCTGCCATAGCTCCCACTCAAGATAAAAATTTCCCTGCGATTCAACACTTCAGCAAACCAAAACTAGGCTCTAATACCAATTGATAGGAAATAAGAGATAAAATATGCAGAATAATCCCTTACAAAATTGCAACAGTAGAAACTAATATGCAGAAAATATTACAGATCTCAAATAAAAGTGCAGAATAAATAACACAACACAGAGAGACAATATTTAACGTGGTTCACCCAATTTGGGCTACGTCTACCAAGAATCACTTGCTCAGATTTTATTACAAGCCTCCACTCTCTCAATATAATACCCAGATCCGTTTGGAGCTATGCTCAACAAACTCTACAGAATTCACACCCGAATTCAAAGCACATATGCAATGCATTTGCTTTATATATGTATCATATGCATAAGACCATATAAATAGACAATGCTCAAGCAGTTTGATACAAAACCGTGGGTATCAAAACCATGGGCAAAAAAAACCATGGGTATCAAAACAATGGGTACCGAAAAACCATGGGCCCAAAAACAGCCCATAACGGTTACCCATTACCCATGGGTTAATAAACCACCCATGAAAATTTTATTCGGGGGCTTCGCCCCTGAACCCCCTTGACCCGCTCTCTAGTGAGCGGGACTGCCATAAAAATACCCGAGTGTAACACATATAAGGTGTACCACTCTCTAACATGAAAATAGGCTCCACAAACATAATAGATAGGAAAGAGATAATGAATTTGATCAATGAGGATGGGAGGAATTGTGCTCGTATGATGAGCATAATTTGGAGAGTGTGAATATACGTGTAACCTTTATTTTACTGTTACAAAATAGATTTGTCACCATAATTATTAAGGAATCAAGATGGTTAACCCACATGCACATAAACAAACACACACAACAACAAAGAAAAGAGAAAAGGAAAACAAACCCAATATGAATAGTAGGTGCAGGCATTAGGGTTATAAAAGAACCAAGATGTTCTCACATTACTTGCAATCAGTCCAAGAAGTAAACATCAACAATGCAACACAACTCTGAAAAATAAGACAATCAGTTATGCCCCTAATGCGTGCCATAATGATGATTATGTAGATGTAAATGCCCCCAAGGTAGGAATAGGATCATACTGAAGAGCAGAGTAAAGCTACTCCTCATGACACTCTTGTTGGATCCATTGTGAAAATTATCTGAGAGAAATCGCCTCGGGCGAAGTTATATCACCAAGGAAAAATAATTTTTTGACTTGCCCCAAGTAGAGTAAGTAATCTTGGAAAGTGAAGAAAGTGATAGTTGTAAGATTGGAATGATCACTAGGGTAGTAGATAGAGGTATGAATAATCAAGATTATGCTGAAATGTAGAAAGATTCACGTTAAGGGTTTCCAATTGTAGGATTTCGATGATAAGTGAATGTTTTTTTTGAATTTTTGAAATATATATTTTAATGGTTTTACAAAGTTTGTAGAAAAACTTGATGTAAAGAAAAGGAGTGGTATTTTTGTGGTACACCGGATTTATTGACAAACGATGTTGTTGAAAGCATAAATAAATATGTCAAACAAACCCGATATGAACAATAAAGAACCACAACAAAATTTTATGTGAACTAGGATGCAGAGAATTTTCCTGCAATTGGTCTACAATGTAAGTAAACAAAGTACAACAAAAGAACAAAATGAAAGAATAAAAAACATCATCATGATGTTGAAAAACCGTAAAAATACAACAAAATTTGTAATAACGATGTCTAATGTCACTCCAAATGTGTTCCACATTAAAGAACTAAACAAATTTGAATGCCCCTAAGTGATAGCTTAGAATGTGAGAGGATTGGATCGGTTTGAAGAGTGGAGTGATGCTTAGATACTCTTGTCGGATCTCATCGAAGTTTGATCTATATTAGATTTAATCCAAGTGTGCCCCTAACAAAATTATATTGCAAAAGGGTAAATGATTTGAGAAATATGATTTGGAATGATCATAAGGAGTGATGTCAAATGGAGAAATTGTTGAACTTTGTTATTCAGTTGCTAAAAGGTGGTTAAACATGATATAAATGTTTTGTTTTTGACAGTTTTATATTGTTTTTGGTTTTTATAACAATTTTATATTGTTTTTGGATTTTTTGGAACAATTTTATATTGTGTTTGGATTTTATGAGCAATTTTATATTGTTTTTGGATGTTTTGGGAACACATTTGAATGTATTTGAGTGTTTAAAAACATATTTGAATGTTTTTGTACTTTTGAATCATTTTAAAATGTTTTGGTATTTTTGACTCAGTAAAGGGTTGCACAACGTGTAATTAGGTGCAAACAATTAAAAGCATTCCAATCCATTGGCAGAAATGTAGATGATGTAATGATAGGATGTCTCACTCCATTCGTGAATTCATGCAACTAGGAAGATGTAAGGGCTCATCACCTAGAGCCAATAAGAACGTAAAAATGAGGTGAAGAGTGATATGAAAATGAAGATGATGGATACTAGGAAACATGGTGTATCAATGATCCACATGAGAAAAATGTAACACATCTCCATTCATGATTATTTGACCAATTCCAAGATGATTCCACTTTATAGGTTTTGACTCAACTTAGATCCGCAGATGGCCTAGTGATTGGAAAGATCCAGTTGAAGGAATTGTTGTCTCTCTTTAATATGAGAAGCTAAATTACTTCTTGGGATGTTTTTGATTAAGCACTTTTGATTTAGATTTGATAAAGACTTTATTGGTTAATTTTTTTTTGTTAAGGAACCCCTACATGTTTCCCCATGCCACTTGTAAGAGACAAGGGATCAACACCGAAGACAAAATGTAGGTGAGTAAGGGCACATGCCCCCATTCCCAGTCTCATGCTACTAGTAAAAAGTATGGGCTCCTCACCGAAGACTGTGAAGGATGAAAGGTGTAGTGATTGATTTTTTATTTTTTATTTTTAGATTGGCCTTGTATGTTGATATTGTGCTTCTTGGGAAGGAATATTATGCCCCCAAGTTTGAGTCGCATACGACTAGTAGGACGCAAGGGTTCAACACCGTAGAATGAAATGGACAATCAAAATGTACAGGTAAAGAATTTTATTTCTTTCTGTTAAAGAGATAGCTTATTTGAAAGGATGATTTTCCATCAATAAGCTTCGAGAAAAAACCGTACGTAAAAATATCTAAAATGGTAGAAACCATAACAGGGATGAGACACACAATGCCCAAGAGGAACAAGTTTAACATGTGTCTAATAGGTGAAGAATGAGAAGATATGATAATGGTATGATTAAGATATTTGCCAACATATGGAATGTTTAACGTTTTTTTCACTTACTTTTCTGCTTTTTATTTTCAAACAATGTGTTAAGCAAATGTTTAGTAAAGAGTTTAATTTTTGTTTTTATGGTTTTAATTTTTTTTAAAAAATTTGATGCATGAGATATTGCAATAGACTCAGCAGGAGAGTGTTCCATGTTTATAAAAATGGAATGGTCTTGACTTGTGAAACTTGGGTGGATGAGATCCAAGTCAAAGGAGTAGATTGAAGGATTTTCAATGTATCCACATGATTGCAATAGTTTTGATTTACGAGACTTGGGCAGACAAGATCCAAATTAATAGAGTGAATCAAAAGATTCAATGAGTCCTAAGATATGAGACTTGGGTGGACAAGGTATAAGTCAAAGGAGAGAATAAAATGATTTGATAAGTCTTGATTTACAAGACTTGGGTGGATAAGTTCCAAGTCAAATGAGAGAATCAAATGATTCAATGAGTCATGAGTTACGAGGCTTAGGTGGACATAATCCAAGTCAAAGGATGTATGATTGGATATATCTTTAATGATATTGAAAGAACCATGTGAGGTTATAGGAGGATTATCGTTAATGCGAAGAATATGTGGATGTTCATATTTACTTGTGAGTGGAAGAGGAGTGTGAGGAAAGAGGGATTGATTCCTAGATGCACACTCGAGGCTCCTTATAGGTTGTAGAGAGAAAATATTCAATGTTTCTTTGTCAAGGCTATGGATTAATTTATTTGACAGTAGATTTGTAATTAAAGCGTGAAAAGGTTGTATAAGGATATTCATGGGTATATACAACTCATGAAGTGTACACATGTAGATGTATTGACATGTAAGGGTCATCATTGATGAGATGCCTATAAGATTGATTGTTTGAGGGATTGTAGATGCAGAAGGTTGTGTTTTTGAAAGTGTCCAAGGTTTTTGTGGTTGTGTTTCTACAAAAAGACTAAGGATGTCAAGCATAGGAGCCGGTAGTGAAAGAATAAAATCAAGCTTAATAGTGCTTGATGATGGACCCTCTCTTGTATAGTCTACAGTTATATCAAGGGTTAAAAGGGAGTCTTGAAGCAATTTCAAGCTCTCGTTTGGTGTTAGAAGATTATTGTCCAAAAAAATTTCACTGTCTATGTGGATTCTACAAAGCAATATTATGTAATAAAAGTGGATTTAAAGGTAGTTAATAATAAATAAGGATTTACTTGATTTTACAAAAATAAAGAATTGTGAAGTATTAATGGAGAGTAAATAGTTTTTTATACATTTTCCATGCACCCGTAACATGACAGTTGCAATTTCAAAAACCATCACTGAAGGCTCGAGCCTTACATGAAGTATATATCGCATAACAATAAAAATGATCTCCTAAAACTATTTGATCTCTTCATCATGAAGTTGTTGGTCTACCATTGCTACATGCTAGCTATCAATATTGCTTAGCCTAAATACTCTTATACTACATCAGTGTAATCAGTGTGTTAGCTCTTTTTCCAGATCTTCAATCTACTTTTCTTTCACCTAGGATATCATTGTATAGGATAAAAGTATTTATGTACATTACATATCTCATTTACCTAGATATTAAAACACTTTCCAGATCTCCCATCCATCTATCAAGCATATATACAAATACCACATACTGATCTCATTTCTAGGCCCACATCAGAAACCTAAAATTTCACAATATCTACAAAAATATAGTGTGATGCATGATTGGTGCCTTTTTGTAGAGTTACTAGTTTGGACTCATATACCTTGGTAAAACTTTAAAAAAAAATCAAAAATAGACAAAGGCATTCATGCCCCCTAAAATAGAAAGCTCAACCAAAAAAACGTACTCCCCCTCATGGCTTTAATGTGTATTGTTGATCTTATTGTTAGAATAATAGGTGGCCATCCATTGCTTAATGAGCTTGGGATATTATACTACCCATTAAATGATTGTCACTCTTTTACCAATCTTCAATCTACTTATCTTTTTTCGATGATTAAACACTTTTAACCGGAGCTTCTGTCAAACGAAGGGTTGGTGGGACCCCACCCATTACAATAGATTACCTAAACTTTTAAGTCATTAGTGAACACCAAAACAAACCTGAGTAATTCAAGTCCTACAACTTGCCAACAACTGTGGAACAACATTTTCCTGCAACACTTTGAAACCAATTCGTTAGCGGAGCATTCACCTTTGCAAAAATTCGCCACTCCTGACCTCTTCTCACATAAACACCCCGAGCGGGAATCCCCTGTCTCAAAAGGGGAAAAGAAGTTAAAAAAATCCTGGCAATGCCACGCAAAAGGCCAAACAAAGGTTAAGATAGGCCCCTCCACGCCGGCTGTCAACCAAACACTTCCAAACATAGGACATCAGAAAGGGGCCAAGAAAATTACGCTGGCAGTGTGACAACTGACTACTCCACTTTCAAGTGCCAACACCAACAGATGTGCATGCCCCCAACACACTTCGCAACAAATCCACAGGGACGCCAACAACAGCCATGGTTAACCCACCACCAGTTTACATTAACTCTCACCACTATTTCCAAAATTTCACACAGATAGGTGGGGAAGATAACCTGCACGCACCCAGGGAGACTATTACCATGCAAATACCACTACACCAAAAAATAGCAAAACCCTATCTGTTGCCTTGTTCGCCACTCCAATATGCAAGTAGAGGACACATCAAGCTACGGGAAAGCCAAAAAGGAGTTGTGAGCATTTCTTCCTGACAATGGTGCTTAGGAAACCAGTGAATGGCCGATCCCTAACCAAGATTGCAAAAATGATCAGTAGCGACCATCCCTCTTTTGGAAAGAGAAGACTAGATCCCATTTCTAAATCCCTTAGCAACCATACCACCACCATCCCCTTCTGAAAAACTAGAACTTTAGGGATCAATCCACAACATTGTTGAAGTTCAAACACCCCACAACATTTGCACCTTCGAAAATAAGAATCGGTAGACCATTAGAACCTTGTAAAAAGACCCACCACCCACCAACAGATCCCTGGGTTACTTCTCAGAAGAGCCCCTATCAAAGTTGCAGGATTTGATATAGAACCTAGGGGCCAAAGGTGATATCCATGAACCATAGGCTTCTCTAACACCACTTCTTATAGTGCTCCAACCTCCTTATTAGGGAAGAATTGTGTAGTATCCCCATGGAGACTGTAAATAACTCCTCTTCAATTCCTGGGGTGTATATGTTTCCAACATCTTCCGGTGAACAATGTAGCATGACAGAGTAAAACTTAACAAAAGCTGACACCAAGTCCTTGACCGGAAAAGAAAAAACAAACAAAAATTGCTACTCCTCCGAATGGATTACCTGATGTATTGGTGCCATCGAATTGCCTTCACATGGTAGGTGGACTATAGCTTAATAAATACCCTCCATACTACATGATTAAATGCTGTCTCCACAAAATCCAATCTTTAGTCTACTTGTCTTTCACCTGCATAGCGGTTGGAGCAATAGCACCATATTTATGTACCATACATCTCTCAGTCGGGCACTAACAGAGTTGATCCAACATAGTCCTGACTCTCACTAAGCTCCTATCACCCCATATATATACCTCGAGTACTCTCTCATTTCCAATCACATAGCCATAAAATGGCTTGCATAATATCCAAGAACTCTAGTGTGATCCATGATTCTACCTTTTAGTAGTGTTTCCAATTTGTCATATATTGGTAAAATTGCAAGAGATTTCACAAACAATAGACATTGTTGCTTTCATCACTAATATGAATAATTTTAACAAAAATCAACTACCCAAATTCATGGCTTACAAATGTCATTAAACATCCAATTGTTACATGGTGCGTGGAATATTCCCCAATAAATACGCTTATACTACATATTACATGTGCGACCTATTTTGCAAAACCTTCAATCTACTTGATCTTTTACCTATGTATAATTTTATAATAAAATATTTATGTACCTACACCTCTCTTTTACTACACATTAAAACACTTCTGGATCTCCCATCCACCTATCCAATATATATATATATATATATATATATATATATATATATATATATATATATATATATATATAGTACTCTCTCATTTCCAATAATAGAAATAAAATTTCACAATATTAAAGAAATATAGTGTGATGCATGATTATACATTTTTGTAGAGTTTCCAATTTGTCATATATTGGTTTTAAATTTTAAGAGATTTTTCAAAAATAAACAAAAGCTCACCCACTAAAAGAAAAAGCAAAAAAAAAAATACTCCCCTCATGGCTTTCATATGTATTGTTGATCTAATTGTTACATGCTAGGTGGAATATAGCTTAATAAATACTCTTATACTACAGATTAAATTTGTGTCCTCTTTTTCCAATTTTCAATCTACTTGTCTTTCACCTACATACCATTTTATAATAAAATATTTATGTACCTACACCTCTCGTTCACTACATATTAAAACACGTTTGGATCTCCTATCTACCTATCAAACATATATACAAATAGAGTACTCTCTCATTTCCAATAATAGAAATAAAATTAGTGTATTATTACATTTATTTTCTAAACAAGCAATTTCTTTGAAGACCTTGAGTTGCACTCATAGTGGATATCTCATATAACATATTAATGAGATCATCATAGCTTGATTATATGGATTTCATCCCTAATCTCATAGTATATTTCACTACATAATCACATATGATAATAAATAATGATTGTAATTTTCATGATAACCCCAGGATAAATAATATTAAATTATTTACACAAATGATTAATATATTGATGATTACAATGAATTATCTTTTCTAGACTCATTGTTGGCATCTCATCCTACTAAGTATCATTCCTTAAAATGACACATATTTCACATTGGTGTTAAATCTCAATAATTCATATAATCACCCATTATCTATTTAATTAGCCTCATGCATGAAATTACTAATAATTTTCTAGTTATTTCATGTGGTATATAATAATAGATAGTTCCTTCCCATTTCTTAAAGTGCACTCAATTCCTAATTGTAATATTTTTACTTTTCATGTTAAACTATTTATAATTTCCTTTCATTGTTTCCTTTACATAGCCTTGACCATATAATTTCCTTCGTCCCAGGTTTAGCTATTACTTTAAATTATTTTTCTCATTTATAGTTATCCTTTCCTAACTCTTTTTGTATGTTTCCATAGTATTATATTATTTATATTTTAACATTGAATTTATTTGGAATTACCTCCTATATTTTGAAAGATCCAAACCACAATTTTTTTGTCCTTCATGACTTATTTAAGTTTCATGCATTTTTACTTCATTCCCTCTTATGTACAATTTTTAATCTTTAATTGCCTATACATTCATGCAAACATATTAAAGTCCTTGTCATTACAGAGACACACATGTTCAATAATCAATTAGTTAAATTATATTTGGTCGTAGTGTATTTGTGTTTATTGATGATTATTTCAAGTTAGGATATTATTAACATGCATTTCCTTTTATAATCATTATCTTAACTTTGAGTCCTTTGGTTCCATATCTTGTTTAACTTAAGGTTTTTCCCTTTATCTTAGTTTTCTCCATCCTCTTATCTGTTTAGATACCACTAGAATATTTTTACATTTCTTACAAGTATCCATTTACACAACTAGAAAAAAATGTCATCTTTTAGAGGAAATGGACCCTTTTGTCCTTCCAGAGTTTTCAACCGTAACTCATATTTTAAATTTCACTCCCCACTCTTAAAGTTCATGCTCATGAGTGTGCCACATATATCAAAATTTGTAAGACTTTACATTGAGTGTGGAGAAGTCATATTAAAATTTAAATTGTAAATGATAATCATTTGAGAGAGTAAAATTACTAAGAATCAAGGTATTTTTGGGACATGATTATCTTATGGTGAAAATGATTGTGAACTAAGTGTCATGAACCAATGAGATAATAATAATGTGGTGACCATTTTAAATGAATTTCTAGATATTCAACCAGAGCACTATAAATATAGTGAATATTATGATCTAGGGTCTAGAGTAGATAATTAATGTATAGTCACATATTAACCTAGGATCTAGGACTTAAGAGACAATGATGGAATACTAAGACAAAGTATTATGTTTGTATTCATTGGGATGATGATCATGTGATGGATATGTCAAATTAAGGCATGTAGGTGATATCATATTGGTACAATGCATATAGAGATTTAATTTCTATTCATAAATAGTTTACTTTTTCATATTACTTTCTTTTTTCACATAATTTTTAAATTGTTAAAATTGAAAAATAAGGCGAGGCTTTCAATATTTTTTTTGAAAAGAAATTTAGATTTATGTGAAATTATATCAATTTAGGTTTATGGTTTCTAAAAAAAATTCTAAATTTAATTTTACTTTCATTTTTTATAGTTATGAATTCTTCCTTTGTTAATTTGTATGAGAGGACTAATTTAGAGAAAGTTAAACCATAATCTATTATTCAGCTTCCGAGTACAATTGGGCATTACAAAACACATTGTAAAAATATACAGTGTAACGCCCACATTTTACACACATAAATACAACATTAAAAATACCAGGATAATTTTTTTTACTTACATTGCTCACTACACAACACCACAAGGGATCCAAGAAGAGAAACTCAACAACGCACAAGACACTTACATAAGTCATCAACTCACATAGACGCATGACAACACCATATACATGTCGATTCCACACTTTCTCCAATGAAAAAATGCTAGCAATAACTTAGCCACAAGAAAAGGGACTCAAGGATTGGCAAACCCACAACACATCATTACCATGATTACATCTTCATTACGATTAACATTCCAATAACATTATTAGGCAAGGATAATTTTCTCCTTTTTCCACCTACAAATTCTTATATTCATTTCACATTCAACTTAGAATTCGACCATCTAAGTTGGCCATTTATCTCTTACGACAATCTCCGTAACTTACATAATTATTTGTTGTATTTCAAATTTCATACAAAGTTCCTAATCTCTCATTCTTATGTTAAAGGTTTGTTTCTTAAAATATGTTTAGTTGACGTTTATTTATTTTTTATCCTCATAAAGAAAGGGGACCAACCAAAAGTTGTCGAGGGAAAAGTAATATGATTCAAAGGAGGTGAAGGTTTAAGTTTCCCTTTCCAATAAACTTCCTTCCATTAGAAGCACATTTGTGCTTGTACTATGGTTGTTTTAGTTCCAAATTTAGTTTGAGTCAATTAAGCATTTACACGTCATACTTTTATTTTATTTTATTGTTAGTGGACTCTATATTGGATCGAATGCCTAGTCCCACCAAGAACAATTTTTATCCATTCTTTACAAAAGGTCAATGCTTAAATCAACTTTAAAGACTTCAAGTGAAAATCTGTTCCTAAACCATTATCACATATTCTCTTTTTTCTCATCTCGTTTACATTTTTTCTTAGGTATCTTATTGGCATCACTTTAACAAAAAGAGTTACGAATGTACTTGCCTAACATCTTTAAGAAGTACTTGATTGGAAGCATTATAACTACACATAACCACAAGTTAACCTCCTAATCAAGTACCTGAGGTTTGGTTTAATTATAATTTGCACTCGGGGCTCTACGCCCCATTTTAGATCAGATTCATATGTAAAAACATATTTACCCTATAAAGCCTCTGTAAAATACCAAGGTACTATATTTTCACAAGCCAAGATAACACATTTAGCTGAGATGATATAAAGAGGTCATTAACAAGAGTTTAAGTGATAGTACAACTATTTCACTAGCTCCATTGTGTCATCTGGATCCCACAAGCAAGTCATTCGATGAAGAAATTTAATTCTAAATCCAAATTTGGAAGACAAGGTAGTCCACTAGAATAAGTTAAGGAAGTGCTAGTTCTACTTACTCTAGATAAAGTTTGACCATGTCGCTCCTATCTGTCAGGTTTAAGACGATGTCACTAAACATATCGACTAAAACGATAAACCCATTCTTGGGCTCTTATTTACCTAAACTAGGAGGTGTCATCCAGTGTAAGTTTCATTCAAAGGTCTCAGTTTTCTATGCTAAGGGATTAAAACAGGAAGGTTAGTTATGCAAAAATTTGAACTAAGGTTTTTTTAATTATTGGCAAATAGTTTTTTGAAAGGGACTATACCCTTGAATACAAAAGAAGGCCTGAGAGCCGGAATAAGAGTGAGAAACAAAAAGAATGGATCAAGATCCAAGTGTTACAATGAAGCTCAAAGTAGCTTAGAAACAGCTACACAAACGAGACATAACAGCAAAACAACAGCAAAAAAATAGCAAACCAACCGTAGAGAAACAACAAACAGAAGCTCTGCGACTGTTACCCTTACCCAGGCGAAGCGTTACCCTTCAGAGTGGTAGATTTTTTCTTTTTGTTGACCGTTACCCACCCTGATGGAGTCTTCGCGGTTGGAGAAGAAGACAAAGGAGGAGTATTTTCCTTAGTCGCATATGTCCCATTTGGAACAGCCAAGTTGTTCTCCTGAGAGATATATTTTTCATTTTCCATGCTGCCCTCAGCAGCTTGTGTATTTTTTATGTTTCTAACAATCTGAGTTTCAGATAAATGAGATAAATTTGTTGCAATTTCCTTGCTATTGGAAATAGGATTTTCCAATAAAGGAATTTCAGGGACAAACCCAGATTCAGCCTTAGCATTTGAATTTGAATCAAGGTCCTCTTTTGCATCGAAAACCAAATGTTCCGGGAGGGCATCCTTCCACCAACTGCGTTTCTCATGCTGGCCCTTTGCCAACCCACAAGCAATAGAGGTATGACCTAAACAGAAACACTTTCTGCATCGAAATGGAAGGCCCTCGTAATCTAAAGGTTATGACCAAGTTCTGTTTTGCACCCTAAGATCAATGGTTGCTGGGAGGTTTTTAGCCGTGTCAAGTTCCACCAAGATTCGAGCATAGGTAGTGTGGGTGTAATCAGAAGTTTGAGAGTCTATAAACAACGTAGTTCCCAAGGTGTTTCCAATAGATTTCAAACATTCACTGCTCCAAAATTGGAGGGGTAAATGGGGCAGTTGGATCTAAACAGGTTTGCATGAAAAAGACTCAGTGAGCGGGTTGAAAGAGGGGAACCAGGGTTTAATGATCAGGTACTTAGATTGGAAAACCCAAAGCTTGGAAGCGATGGAGTTTTTATCAGGAATTGAAGAGAAAGTCACTATGAAGATACCTTTAGCACACAGATATAAGTCTAACCTCCCAATGAGCAAAGGAGTCCAGTTCTTGGAAATCCATGCATGTAGGTCAGGAAGGCTGGGCCAGAGTCCTCCAAATCTGCAGATCAGAGCATGTTCCTGATAGTATTTTTCAGTTGTAATGACCTCCTCCCCAAATGTTATGCATGGAGTAATGTCTGCTGGTTTCATAGGAGAATCCTTACCTCTTAATACATCCTTGAATGAGGTTACAGTGGGGCCGTGAGTAGATGCGCCTTTGCCAGTCCCGACAAGAGCATGGTGAACTCCCAAGACAGGTGCTCCATCACCACCAGGGGGAGCTTGACCGGTGATTGTGCCGTCTCCCTTAGAAGATGTAAAAGCGAGATTAATCCAAGAAAGGGCCGAGTCCTCTTGATCTGGGGAAGGAGGACCGCTGCCCACCCAAGTCCTGGTGTCTCCCGTGGATCCCATACCCGCAGCCACATTATTTTCCCGTCCGGGAGCAGAGCCGCCACCATGGACGCGATTAGGGTTACGCCTGGTAGCGACCATGGAACAGTCCCGGAATGGTCGCGGAACAGCCGCGGAACAATCGCAGAACAGCCGCGGAACAGGCGCGGAACAGCCGCGGAACAGTCGCGGAGCAATCTCGGAGCAGTCGCGGAGCAATTTCGGAGCAATCGCAGTGGGGCCGTGAGTAGATGCGCCTTTGAACTAAGGTTGACTGTTCCGTTTGCATTTCTTTATTTCATTTTCAAGGTAAGGAAAACATGACACCCCAATTAATTAATCGTCTATTGTTCACTGGAAATACACTACAAGATATTAAATTGAAATTCATTTAACATATATATATCAACCTTTTTTACCATACATAAATATGAATTAAAATTGCACCTATGATTAAATGCACATTTCCCAAGGTATACCTAAAACTAACATCTCGTACATGTTACCAAATTTCAAATATAAAATTTTATGTAACATGGCAATACAATATACATATATACATTCTATAATGACCTATATAAATTATAATAATAAACAATGAATTACACCACACCTTTTCTCAATCTTTCTTGCATTGTGCAAAACCATGTGAGCATGAAATCAATGATAAATCGCTGACATGACATCCACCTATATCTAGCATAATTAAGGTCTTTGGTTTCCATTTACATACTAATAATATTTTTCATTCGAAAGGAGAGGGTTAGGGGTACATATTTATTTCATTTCACTTCACTTTTTTTAACCAAGGATAGAGAAAGAAATAGGGAAGAGAGAGAAACACTATTTTGCCAAAAGTTCAATATCACACAAGTAGTCACACGATAGAGTTTCAAACAGTTATTTACAATTGTCAACAAGTTTCCACGATGGTTTGGTAACTCGACAGGGACCCTGCAACTTTCTGTTTATGTTTTCCTACTAGTTGTAAAAGCGTTCAATTTAGGCTCGAAGGCTAAGAAACCACTTTTAAATGTTGTCTTTCGATGAGCAAACACACCATGGTTAAACTACTATGTGTCCACTTATATACCAAGATTCCATAGGAACTGAAAAAATTCAGAATTGGTGAACGGTTTACAATTGGCGGCTAGTTTTTTGAGGCCATCAGTCATAATTGGCCTAGTTGCAAATGATCAAAAGTTAGCTCGAGGGCTCAGAAAACAATGTTTAAAACTAAATTTCGATGGATGAATGCATAACAAGAAAATTCCTACAAGTTCCCCCATATATGGATAATTGACTAGAGTCAACGAAACTGAGAACTAGCAAATGGTTTTCAAACGACGACAGGATTTCTGGAGCCACCGATCGTAATTGGTCCAGTTTTGACCTAGTCAAACTGCGACCAGAGGCCTGCAAAATGTCTTTTCCAAACTATCAAGAAGAATGTTTTTACCAACACTAAAGGTCCCAGGTAAATTTCTAGCAAATATACTAGTGGTTTGCAAAGGTGGGAAAGTATTTTGTTGTTCAGGGTCTAAACGATGGGCTGATACGAAACTCAACTTTTTAGTTTTAGTAGCTTCTTGAGAGTGCAAAAAAATGGGTAACAGGACTCCTAGAGGAGCGGCACAGAGAGTAAAAATAGTCGACTGGGGTCAATCTAAAGCTTGATGTGAATCTCCTCATATCAAGGAACGCATATGATGTTTGACCTCTCTTTTACGGGGTTGAAAAGGTTGTTTAAAAAGTCTCTAAATGTGGTGTTTTTTTCCAACTTTGCAAGTAAAGAAAAGGGCGGTGTTTAGTTAACAAATCATCTAACTCTCGACAATATTAGCGGACACGAGTACTTGGTTTGGATAACCAATTTTTACCGTATGAGGCTATGGTGGCAACCATATTTGATGTTCAAATGGTAAAATAGTTTCGAAAATCACAAGGTGGGGTTTTATTGCTTTACATTATTTAAGTTTTGTTACATATACAATTGTAAAATTATTTAGCAGTTTAATGTTTCTGATATAATGTAAATGAAGAACCAAATTACGAAAATTATAGAAGATGGAGGTAAGGAGACCATGCCTGAGGGGAAATGAATCGACCAAAGCTATGGAGCCCAATTCTGCATCTCCACAAGCTATTTCCTCGAACGCTTGCATGCCTCTGGAACACTTCCCCAAATTCCTTTGCTTGAAAGTATCAAGAGATTCTTCTATAAAACCATTTGTGCATATCTAGAAGATGAAGCATTCCATGAAGCTATATTTGTCTGTCATTTCCTAAAGAACAAATCTACTTCCTTGATCCATTGTTATCCCAGTGCACTTTTCACAACATGGCGTAGTTGAAACAAAGACAGGTCGAGCTAATAAATGAGAGCTCAAGCTCGACCTAGATGAGTTGAACACAAGGTAAGAGCTCAAGAAGAGAACATAACGAGATAGGTTTTCATCATAGGAAGCTAAACCACATAGTCACCATGATTGTGCTAAAGACAAATCTGGGCTTTCGAGTAGAATCGAGTTCGAAACAACACGGAGAGATGAAATTCTTCACAAAAGCTAAGCATATCCCACTCTCGTAAAAGGCATAAATAAAACAAAGATATATCTCAACTCAAGGAGAGAAATACCGTAAGAAATTTTAGGTTAAGGAAGCTACGACCTAGCTGTGCAAGTGTAGATCTCGAGGAAGTAAATCATGTAAAAGACCCACAACAGCTAGCTTTCCAAACACCATTAACCGAGATCTAACTGATTAAATACAACACAAGGAACTCATAGAGATAATTGGGAGCTCAAAATGATAATGTAGGTCGAGCTAACATACCACAAGGATCGAGATTTTTTTTAAAAGACATCTAAATAAAAGGCACAAATTTGGGAGGATGCAGACAAAGTTAAGGAATTTGGATTTATACCTGCACATTGTATTTACTCGAAAGTTTCTTAGCCTTTTCAAAAAACCCATTTGTGTATATCCTGTAATCATTGCGGTCCACGAGGCAACGTTTCTCTTAGGCATTTAGGTGAACAAATTGTATGCCTTACATAGGCATCCACATTTTGCAGTTAGACCTACTAGAGCACTTGCAACTACAACGTTTGACAAAATTCCTAAATATTTGTGTTAAGATGGAAATTTGTATCCAAATCTCCCATTCGGGTACAGGCTATGAGTGCGTAGGTAAAGAAAAAATGATCAGGTTAGAGAATTATTTGTTACATGGGCGAAGCAGTGTGATTGTCTCATAAGGGAAGTCATGTCTTATGTACTCTGCCGCATTCATATTCCATAAAAATGTCTTGATATTTTTTTTTCATTTGGTCAAACAAAGCAATAAAACCCATGATTTAGGGGATGCTCTTACCAAAAGTGTCACTCAGGAAGCTTTTCCCTCACAGCAACAATCCATAATTGCTAAACTCGCAAAGATAGATTGGGTTTCTGTTGGTGAATACATTTGGATCTCAAATAAGGTACATGCATTAATGTGCAAGGAAGATGACATGTCTGAACAACTGCCACCACACCATATCTTGTCCCTCTCCTGCCACATGCCACCCAAACTCCACACCACTTCCCATTGCTACCCACCAATTGCATTGAATCCTTCCACCACCATCATTTAATCTTCTTCTTCCAATTCAACCACTCATGGCACCAAGCAAAAACACTCCCCTTTTAAAAAAAAATTCATTCCATTTTATTACTATTTAATTTAGGCATTACATATTGAAAGATATTCAAAAAATATAAACAAACTTGAAAACATACAGCCCTTTCCAACCCAAGTCACTAAATTTTTTTATGGATGAATTAAAATCAAGTGTGATAGGTGATGTGGGATATAATGAAGTGGTAGGTAGACTTCGTAATAAGGAATTCGTTAAGATCTCGTGTTGGGAAAGTTATACAGGAAAAAATAAAATCAAGGCATATTATGTAAACAAATGTACATGTCACCTTTATGCACCCTTGATTTATCCTAGATTTGTGGCATCTCAAGGCCAATTTTCTAATAATGATTAGTTACCACTATATTTCATTATGATGCTAAAATGAGGTTTATCTAAACCTAAAGGTGAACTATTAAGACATCCATAGTTATTTTGGGTAGGGGCGTGGTCGCATTAATGACCGACATACATATTGACAGGAAAGAGCTCCTCATTTTGTTGACACGTGACAAATAGTAGATAGGCCATGAATTTTCTTACCTGGATTTCATGATGTCATTGTGCATATGATTATGAGTTCCCATAAGGGTGTTATATAGTGTATTAGGAGTGTTGCTCGCGAGACCCAATTCAACTTTTTGACCGTGTGGGTCATTTCCTTGAGAGACGTGGTAGAAGTGGACGAGCTAGTAGTAGCAGTGATGCACATAATGAGTTAGATACTTGTGCACATTTGATATCACCTAATGAGTTTGAGGAAGTTACGAATGTTACATAGATGCGTCAGCTGGGACACATCATGGCTGCCAACTTGTTGCATGCATATGAGTTGATTACACGGGACCATGACATTCTACTATCGGGGGTTTTGGATTATATAGAGTAGAGTACTATTCATGGTAGTGTATCTTCTATTCAGGGTACTACTACAATTGCTATAGTTGGACCTCTTACTACTAGGATTGTGACACTTGATGTTCAACACTTTTCTGTTCTAATGTGTGCAAATTAAACCTTAATTTATTCAATATTTTATTACATTATTAATTTACAATTTATTAATATTTAAATAGATATATAAGATCTAGTGTTGACATAAAATATTGAACGTTTACTTGTGTGTTTTGGCTTCTGATCCAGGGCATGCTAGTGAGCATTTTGGTGCTTCACATCCCACAACATATCCATATATGGCATTTTCACATCTCTTGAATGAGCTGAGCCATGATGTATCACTTGATGTTGAGGGCCTGAGTCAATGTGGTTCATTAGGCTCATTATTTGCTGGTGTTGAGGTCATGGGCCAGCCAGAGACTGTTGTTGGTGGTGGCCCCATAGATCTTGAAACACATTCCACCGAGGTATATATATATATATATATATATATATATATATATATATATATATATATATATATATATATATATATATATATTGTGTTTTAGATTTAATATTTAATTTAAATTGAAATTTGTGAAATTAATGTTTTATTCAAAAAATTTGTTTACCAACTTCTTACATTTAATTTATTTTGTTTCAAAGGGATCTACAGGCCAGAGATCTACACATAGTGTAGATAATCCCAACATTCGCCCACAAATAGATACAAAGGTAATCAATTAAATAGTTATATGATATATTCAATTATTGAAGAAATAGTTGTAGAATTTCACTTATATTTTAATATGGTAAGTTACATATAGTTTCTGATGCACGTGTATTTTTTTTATAAATGCAAGGTGTAGCTGTGCCTAGTGAGGGATCTGATACTCACCTTAGTAGATGACAAAGACTATAGATAATACATTGTATTTGTTTTCATGTACATGTATAGAGTAAATATTTACTCAATGATGGATAAATAAAGTAGATGATCATAAAATTATATAATAGTGTGTTTCATATTGTATGATAGATAAAAGTGACGAAATAGGTATTATAGAAATTATACTTAACTAGAGATAGAAATGTATGTAAGTGTAAACCTATGATAATTCCATCACAAACATGAAGATAATATGAAATATAATGTACATAACATTATAACATTGATAAATAACATATCAAAATATCAAGTGAGAAAAAAATAGTATAAATAAAACCGTAGTGATTTCACGAGGAGTATGTAAAACATGAATATAAATATTGTAAGTGGATAAATAGTACTAGAAGATCAAGAAATGTGAATTTAGTAAATGAATTCCAAATCATGTCATAAGGAGTCTATTATTTAATATGTATAAACAACATGCCAAAAGATCTAGGAAGAAATAAATGGTAAAATTATATCTAAAGGATGTTTTAAGTAGTATTTAAATTGTAAATAATATGTAAAGGCATAATCAACATGCCTGAACTAAATAAAATATGAAATAAGTAGATAATGTATAATTTTAAGGGGTAGTAAATATAATTAGACTAACCATCTTGTCTAAATTGTAGATTATAATGGGTAGCTAGAAAATGAGTTAAATTGATTTGTATAACCTGTAGATGTTAGGGGTGGCTAAATTATTAGACTAGATGGCCTTTCTAAACTAAAGATGTAAGGAGAAGATAAAATAACATACTAATTTGGCTATCTAGAAATTAAAGATTATAATTGAAAAGTGTGAGAAAAATTATTTTGAAAATAAAATGTACAAAAATAAAGGGTAGTATGAGGACATGTGGACGAAGACAATATAGGTGGATAAATTTATAAAATATCAAGTGAGAAAAAAATAGTAGTTCAATAAACCCTAATGATTTCTAAAGGATTATGTAAAACACACATATAAAAGATTGTAAGTTGATAAATATTACTAGAAGATCAAGAAATGTGAATTTAGTAAAAGAATTCCAAATCATGTCACAAGGAGTCTATTATTTTATATGTATAAACAATATGCCAAAATATCTAGGAAGAAATGTTAGCTTATCACAAATAAGGGATAAGATCACCACATGCGACATCTTGAGGGACAAAAGTTAATCCCTCACAGAATCGTAACAGAAGAAAATAATATGCAGAAAGTTATTACAGATCTCAAATAGAAATTGCAGAATAAAATGAGTCAACACAAAGAAACAATATTTAACGTGGTTCACCCAATTTGGGCTACGTCCACTAAGAATCACTTGCTCAGATTTTATTGGTGACAAGCCACTGTTCTGATGTAAAATACCCAGGGTCCGTTTGGAGCTATGCCTACAAACTTTACAGAATGTAACTCAGCCGATCATTCAAATCTACATCTGTGAGATAGCATTTTCTTGTACATCTCCATATGGTATAAGACTTGTTTAAAGTCTACCAACTGCTTAAGCAGTTTGGCAAAAGTGAGACTAAACATGGGTATCGGAAACCATGGGCAAAACCCGTCCCATAAACTTTTATGAATTCCGATTTTCATAAAACTTGCCTATTATGAAGAAAATCACGTCCTTTCCCGATAACTCGGGTGCATTTTTCGAGGTGTAATGGGAATTTACGCCTAAAAAAAAAATTTCGGGGGCTGCACCCCCAAACCCTGGCGAGGATACATGAAAAGTGTACAGTACTCTTAGTGTACAGTCTTCAACACTTTCACACATGAAAATAGGCTCCACAACCTAACAAGAAATAAATGGTAAAATTATATCTAAAGGATGTTGTAAGTAACATGTAAATTGTAAATAATATGTAAAAACAGTCAACATGTGTGAACTGCTTTGAATATGTTGATTATGGAAAAGGAGGGAAGTCAGAAATGTATTATTTGATAAGGGGAGAGAATGTTGAAATGTATACTATTCATCTTGTCTAACAAGAACTGTAGATAAACAAATGGGTAAGTTCAATCAAATATGCAATTTAATGAATTTGTATAACCTATAGAAATGTCTTAGCCAATTGATTATGACTAGACGAAATTTCCAGATTTGTGACACATACCACATTGAAATAACATACTAATTTGGCTATAAACTGTAGGATTAAAACCTCATTCTCAGAACATTACTAATAAGCCAAATATTTTGAAAATAAAATGTACGAAAAACCAGGGTAGTTCTCAGGACAATGTGGACTCAAAGACAAAATAGGTGGATGCATGAGTATATTTATAACTAATATCAAGTGTGCATAAAAATAGTACAAATAAACCCTAATATTTCATGAGGTGTATTAAACCATGCATATACAAATGGTAAGTCGATTAATAATACTACCAAGAAAATCAACAAATGTGTATTTACTACAATGAATTTCTCATGTCACAAGGAATCATATTATTTTAGTGTACAAACATTAATGAACAAAAGATATACTAGGAAAAAATGAAATGGTCAAATCATCTCCAACACCTAGTATAAGTATGTTCCCTTAGAAGTGGATGTGAAGATTTAAATTTGCAACATCAGGCATTGCAATGCTCACATTTTCATTTTCACCAGAGTGCCCCGGGCTCTTAATGGCTCTTCTATCTGATGCATCTGGGTCTGCTTGATGCTCCCTCTCTAACTTTCTAGGTCCTCCTCGGTTGTCATATCACATATTTTCACATGATTGTTTTGGATTAGTCTCTCTGATGATTAGGCAATTGCACCTGCCACATCTGCTGCAAACAACTTTATAGTACCCATGTTTCCATTTACTTTAGTTGGCATTATGACATGTTTTGGAAATTAAACTATTTGATGTCATTGATTGAATTGTAGTAGGTGATAATTGATTCATTTTACAATTTGAGACTTATTGACTTAGTGCTACACTATATGCTCAAAATCCTTACACTTCTTTATTGTGTAATTTGATGTATTTGAATGGACTCGTGCACTAGGTATTCTTGTATGCTTGTGTGCATATGTTCTCTACGATTGAGAAATGGTTTCATCGGAGACAAAGATTATCAGAAATATGTATGCAAAATGAGTGTGATGGAAGAGAATAAATTTCCATCCTGTGTAGTCATATGCACAAGAAGCAATGTCAAACCGTAAGTTGAGATCCTATATTTCCCTTCTTGTGCTTCAGATGTATGCTTTGTATGTGTCACTTTATGCAACAGTGAAATATTAGGTTACATTGTGACAATGAGACAGTGCTTGCGCATTCTCATTGTAGTGAGAATCACTAAGTATATATATGAATCCCTTGTTTGAATTTCATAATTGACAACTGAAAGGCTGACCTAAAGTGTTAGATGGTGCCCAAGAAGTGAAAAGGACCCAAAAGAGTAAGAAGAATAAACATAGGGATAGGAGTGCCTAGGCGCTTTTGTCTTAACTGGGCACTAGTGTCTGAGGCCATCAAAAGATAAATTGATCAGTCAAGTGCTGACAGAATCGTAAGATGTGTAAAGCCAATAACATGCAAGAGATAATACAATCAAAAGGCCAAAAGGAACTTTGTCAACTACTAGTTTTCTTCCTTAGGAATCATGTATACACTAGTATGCTTTAAGACATAAAAATGTACCCTAGTGTATAGATTTTGTGCCTACAACTATATCAGTGGTAAGGAGGAAAAAAGAAAAAGCACAAAATGATAAAACTAAATTAAATTTCCTTAGAAGAAAATGTTGTGGAGAAAATGATCGATCTATCGTCTCTTTTAATACCATTTATTTAATCCCAGTTGCTCTCTCTATAAAGACAAAATGAAAAACGTATTATAAGTAGATGTGTTATTTAAAATATTTTAAAAGTGTAGTTGCAAGATATTAAAAATTCACAAAGTGTAGTGACGGCGGTTTCGACTGTGTTACTGAAGACGCAACGAAGGGTTTGCGGCGTGGCGTTGATGCCCTGTCTTGTGTTGATTCCTTTGGCGAACAAGATCACGTTGTCTCACTAACCGCACTTTCGTAAACCATGTGATTCCACTTCAATACGGGATGATCAGATGCCGTGCTCCTTAATACAATATTTGTGGGCTCTGTCAATGCAATTCTAACGTCTACAGAATAATGAGGTGGGATTTCATGCAATCTGTCATGTTCTTCCTTGCTCTAAACCAGTGCTTTATCATGGCCGCCGGCATACTGTAAAATTTTTATTTATATTGTATTTTTCATAAATGTCAAAAAAATTTAATATATAATATAATATTTAATTTAATAACTTTCTTAATTATTATAAATTTAATACACACACATATTGACGGTTAAATTTGTAATGTACATGTCATTTTGACGTTTAGATTATATTTTTACATGTCAATCATGATGGTCATATTTTAAAAGTGGCCGTATTTTGACATCTAAAATGACTAAAAACATCTAAATGCCTTACGAAATCCAAGCCTAGCCCCGAGTTGCTTTTGCTTTTGTATTAATCTCCACCTATTGATATTTATAGTTTTAGCTAAAATTAAACATGTAATTTTAAAACTAGCAATCGCATGTGTTTCATGCTATGTGAACGCCGAACGACATATGTTATTTGTTTTAGAGCTATAATTATTACTTTTGTAGTTGATGTCGATAAGGGGTGTGATTGATTTCGTAAGTGATAGAAATATAGATGAACCACTTAATTTAAAGGTTCTCTCTACATTTAAAACTTGTTACAAATTCGTACATAAATACATTTGATACCGTTTTCTATAGTTAATTTACTTTTATAGTTGATGTGGTTTGTATTTAATTTCGGGTTAATTTTGCTAGTGTGTGCATTGGTTGTTTGGTTAGTCTTTTCTTGGAAAAAACCTTTATTGTCCAGTTGATAATGTGTGTGATTGATAGTTGTAGTGTAGGAATTTAGCTGAAATATTACATTGAAATGTTGTATGTGTACATTCAATTCTGTTACAAATTCGTACATTTAAAGTTGCATATCATATTTCACAACATCAAATAGATGTAGAACTACGTGCACATAATGAGACATATATACATTTGCAGTTTTTATATCATGAATGGTAGCCTTTATTGGGCATTTTTTAGTTTCAATAAACATGATTACATTTTATATCCCTTGAAACTTGCTGGAAATGTGTGGTCTGTTTAGAGCCTCCTGCCCTACTGCGTACTCCTTTCATGTACCAAACGTGGAAGTAAATGGAGTATGAACGTCCAACAAGTAGAGAAAAAGAGAAAGATTGCCTGTCATAGCAAGCTCAAGGACAACAAAATTTTTCCTGTTGTTGATTCTGCTAGGCATTATTCGATTTGAGGAAGCTCCATTCAGGCATGTTCAGCCTACCTTTACAATGCTCTGCTATCTTTTTATTATTCCATGAAATGAATGTTCCTTTTTCCTGCAATGACGCCTAGAAATGGATTTTATGGTTGTTTATTTATTGTCTTGACTATGTTGGTTGCCCCCTCTGTTCTTCTCTTCTGCATCGCTGGTTCTGGATGACTGAATTTCAAAAGGGGGATTTCACCTGGTCTTTAATATTTTCTTTTACTAGTTGTGAGCTGCATTATACTGCTGGGAATTCTTTAACTCAACATTATGTTAATCTTTTCTTTATGTCGTAGTATATACATCATGATACTTGTATTTATTGATCTCAAAACACCCATTACTTGGGGGGGGGGGAATGGTTGATACCCTTATTCATTGGATTGAATCCCTAGATTCAAGAATGGGTTACCTGGTTCAGGATGCCACTTTTTTTTGGTTGTCATACTTCTGTGATCCCTTATGAATCCTTTGTATTCGGCATGGTTTCATTACTCCCATCTATTGTTCATTCTAAGATTTGAGTCTATTAAAGAGTTCTCTGCCTAGTGGAATGATTATTACATTCTTTTGCATTTTAATGAAATCAAAATCTTTACCTGTAGTAATGAATGGGGTAAGAGTTTGAATAGCTTGCTATTGGTGGGTATATCGAGTTGGTTGTTTCAAATTTTCTTTTATTTTGATTGAAAGCACCCGTGAGGAGTAACATGACTAATATTAGAAGTTAAATTTAGCTTCATATATAATGGGTTTTTGTTAAAATATGATCTATCTTAACCTATGATTCCATTGTCCCTGTTATCGTAGTGTTCGGTGGCCATGACCTTGGCTAGTTGGTAAAGAAGCCATAGTCACTTAACATTGCATAAGTATATGATTAGAGAATTGGTTTTGGTAAATGGGTATTTTGGATTTTAGTTGCTCTGTAATATATGATCTGAAATTGTAAAATAGAATAAATCTTGGCCTAGTTGAGCTATGCTGAAATCCAAAGGTACAATCTTCCTTTGGTATGCGTGTTTGATTGCCTTTTCTTTGATTGTTTCTTGTGGAGCCATGAGCTCGACAAAATTGGTTAGGTGTTTCGAACAACTCAAAGGGGCTGGGAAGTAATGTTTCATTTTATACTTTATTGAAACCATTAAGTTGAGTACGAAATCCTTTCAGATTTAGATATTGCAGTTGGATTACTTTATAAGTATTGGGTTCTCGGATGAGTGAAGTTACTTGTCATTCATGATGGAATTGTTTTTATTTATGTGGATTGTTAGTGAACGTATTAGTAATGGTCATAAGTTTATGATTAAATCTTTGTGTTGGTTTTGGAATTCGAAATGTGTGTGGGATGACTGTTTTCATTTTTGAAATAGGACTCTTGTTAACTCATGACATTTGGTGTTACTTCATGAGGATAGTCTTGGGTTTCATAATGGAATTTATTATATAAATACATTGATGGCCTATGTCGGAAAAGTGTTAAAAAATTATTAATGACATTTGGGGGTTACTTTCTGTTATATTATTTAGATAAGTTGTCGATTATGAGGGGGTTTTTTACTAAGATTAATGGTTGTTTGTGACTCTTTTAAATGCATTCAAAGAGTGGCATTGATTATGTTAACTTGTAGTACTTTTAAAAGATCTTGTAAGGATGAGGTGGTAAACTTCTTATTTAGACTATATCCATGGATTGCTTCCTTTGGGGTTATGAATCTCATTATGTTAGGAAACCCGAAAGGATGTTTAGATGGTAACCTTGTCTTAAATGGACTTGAAAATAGGAGGCATTTCGATGTCCCATACTTTATTATTCAAGCAACTTGGTTTTTGAGTAACACTTGTCTTGGGTTTTGTCAGCTATCCTTCTTCTCTTATCATTACCTTGTGGAGTCTCTTTTCGCTGAGAAAAATTAGTTTGTGGGTTGAACTTTAGTTTTCAACTCATTTGATCATGTGATGATTTACCCTTCTTATACTCGTTTGGTTGCTCTAGTTTTAGGACGATGAAACTTTCCTCCTGGAAGGACTGAATTACCTTTTTGTTTCACATCTATGATTGTATCTAGTATGTTTTGGGATTCTCAAAGATTTTAGTGATGGATGGATCGAGTATTAGATTTCAATCACATAATCTATAGGATTACATGATTGAAATCCCAATACTCTTGACCTTTGTTGTTAACTGGAATATTTGACTTCCTTCTTGATGGTTGGTAAAAAAATCGTATCTCGTGTGAAGAATTTGTGATTTGTGGTTTGTGCTTTGAACCATTCTTGAAATAGAACATTCCTTTCATGTTATTGTAAAATGCTAGCTTACTCTTCCAATGTGTAGCCTTATCATGCTCAGTTCTCGCGAACTGACTCAAGTTAATACTTGTGCAGATGGATTTTGTGAGTAGATAAAAGGAAATATTGATAAAGGTTTCATCGGGTTGTTTATGAAGTTCCTTGTAAGAATGTCTATTGTGTTGTAAATCTTACAATAGTGCTTGTAATGGAGTTTGGAAGGCCTCTTGCCATGGATTTTTTGGTATTGTGAAATGAAATTGTCTTATCCTTTTGTAGGAAAACTTGTAATTATCTTTGTGAGGAGTAAAAATCAATCATCACCTTGTTATGTGTATTTTCTTTATGATATTGTTGCAGTCATAAAAATGTTGTAGCGTGGCTTGACCTATTTTTGTTACCTTCTTGTTCTTAGCCAAAGTACAATTGAATCTCTTGACGCCATTGGTTCGTGTGCCATGTTGAATAGAAATGTTATAACCGTTTTTAGTGTTCTCGTTAAATAACGGTAATTTCTTCTTTCGGGTCATAAAACTTTCTTTTTTAATAACCCTCAATGGTATTGGCATCAATGTTATTCTAGGCATGTTTTAGTGGGTTGACAATCCTTTTTCTAAAGTTAATCAAAAATAAACTAAAACAAATACATAGATGAATAAATAAATAAGATAATAATGAAGTTGTACTCGGTTGATAAAATTAAGAGTCTTTAATAGGAAAGAAAGTAGTCTTCTACCAGTTTAAAAGAGTCTTCCCTTGTTAACCTTAAGCTATGGATTTAACTTTATTTTTCATTGTTATGAAATAATAAGTATTTTAAAAAAAAGTAAGACCATTGTTGGCGTTTAGGGATATAGTTAGATCTTAGTAAGTAGGGGATCTTGAATAAGTACACATTAAGTCTTGTGCTTCCATTTTAGGAACCCCATGTGCAACCTTTGTCGAACTTAACCAAGAGATCGCTAATTGAAGATGTTACCCAAATCCAATGCAACTCTTAAGTCTCATTAAAAGACCGGTTAATAATTAAAGAGATCATGATGATGAAATAGATTGACCTTATCACTATAACCTTCACCATAGTACTTCGTAATCTTCTCTTAAGTGTGGTTAATTGTTGATCCTTGCACAAGGAGGTTGTAGTTCCGAATCTTAATGGCATTCCACTTGAGTTGAATCTTACGCTCATCGCCTTGTGCAATGGAGGCCTAAATCAAGATTCAGTAGCATGGGAAAATAAGTAACCTTGTGAGAGATGGAAGGTGTCCCTTTTGGTCAAACGAATTTAGCTAGTTTTTCCAGTCTTTACTTGAACCTCTTTCAGAAAAACTTGTCCTCAGGCTAATTAGTCATTAGTATAAAAGTAATAAGTTCACCTTTGTAAGAAGAAATGCTCGAATCAAGCATGAATCTTTTAGATTGTAACGTCAGGTCTTGAAAGAGATTTGTGGTAAATGCATAACCTTAAAGGATTATACACCATGGAGTGTATTCAACTGTGCCTGGGTATTGTGGTTGAGCTATTTCATGGTGCCTTGTCAAAGAGAAAAGTGAATTGTCCTTGATGGGTGTTGGATGTTTCCGTGTTGTCTATGTGGTCATCGTTGATTCAAGATGTTTGAAGAGTTAGTTGTAGCCATTGTGACCGGCTATTTTGTCATTATGTACTTCAAACAAGTCAAAAAAAAAAAATCCTATAATTTACTATGTTGTTTTGTGTGTCTGGAATAGTGGGCGTTACAGGCCAAGCCTTGCAAAGCTCGGTGAGATCCTTCACCCCAACTTGGCAAGTTAGCTCCTCTTCCAACTCTTTGGGTTCTCCTTTCTTGCCTGCAACAATTCAGGATTGGTTTTACTTGGCTAGGTTGTTTAGTGGTACCAAATTGTCTCTCTTTGACCGACGGTTGCTAATTTTTTGCATTGGATTGTTTTCACGTTGGGTCTTGTATTGAGTTGCTTGTTTTTTCTCTACACTGCAAGTCAAGTTGTGTCTTTGCATCGTCAAGTTGTTGCATTTCCAGTGGGTCATTTTTTGTTGCATGTTGGGTGCACTGCTTGTGTTCTTGATGTACGATTTTATTGGTGATTTGTCTGCGTAAATCACCTACCTTGGCCTTTACACTATGCACATTGTTGGCTCTCCCCTACGAGAACTTTTCTCTCACCCGCAGCCATTGCACCTGTGGACTACCTACCCTTACCTTGGCTCTGTTTTGTTGTGTCACCGTGGCACTCGGTGTGGTTTCTCCAAATCATTTCATGCATCCCAACCCTATTACGTTATAAACTACTGTGTGGGTATTCTCAACCGTGATGTTACCCCATTCATTGCATAGAAAATCTCACTTACCATGCAGACTCGCTCATCATGTTTTCCTTGTCGACTGATCCTTTTGGCATTCAAAACCAACACTCTCGCTTCCCAAGTCTCTCCCTAACTTTTTTTGCCTCCTGCGGAGTTAGCTCTCCCTCGAGCCCCACATTGACTGAGCCCTTATCCCGCTCCACTTTCCCGTGCACCACATGGAGCTAACTCCACTCCTCTTGCCTTTGACCTTTCAAATCCCGCATTTGATTTTAAAACATGGGTTTTTAGTACAGTGGCCTTTATTTCAAAGCATTATTTAATCTATTTTCAAGCAGTATTTTTTCATTTTAAAGGGTAGTCCTATTTATAAGGTGGTCTTCTAAGTGAGGTGTCATCTAGCTTTAAGAGGAGATTAATTTTAATTAGGTTGTTTTTACTAATCTAGGGAGATAATTAAATTTGGGGTTGATAAATTATAATTATCTCTTTAATGTATTGATTAATAGTAAATTAAACTTTTATTTAATGTTATTATCACATACTTTTCAACCCCTTTTAATCTTTAAAATTAGGCTAATCGGGAAAACTAAAAGTGCATTTTATAGTGTTATTGGAGGTTTATTTGCTACTAAGTTTTTTTCTTGAGTGTGTAACCCCCCTCCTAGCTATTTTCCTTCTTCTAGGAGCCTTTTCTTGCGTCCTAGAGTCCTTTTGGCTCGTTTTGAGTCATTCTTGATTGTAATTGCTCTTATTATTGCTTGTGGGTTAGTGAGTGCAACCACCACAACCTTGCAACAAGAGATCCTCATTCTTGCCCTTTCCCTTCTTGCTTGCTTTTGTGCTTATAAAACTGTTTCATTGCAAACAACTAAACTTTTTTTTCTCTCCATGCTTGTGTGATATTTTTCCAATTACAAGGTGAGTGACCAACTATCTCATGTCGCACAAACACTTGGGTGTAATTAACACACTACTTATAAAGTGCAACATTCAGGGGGGTGTTTTGTTTTATGGTTCCTTTATGGGATGTTTTATAGATCTCTGTAGACTCTAAATAACGCACTTTGGTTACATTTCTAGGTCCTAATCACATACTACGATTCATATCATTCCTAAGCGAGAAAAATAGTAATTGGAAACTACCTTTGGCCTTTCATATGTGTTTCATGTCTTCTTTTTTGCCTCTTACACCCTACATCCCAGTCGATACTTTACTCCTTCATATTTTATGACTTTGGACACCAACGCCTAGACCGGACACCAACGCCCAGGTCCCCCTGTCCTTTTGAGTGCCCCTGAATTCTCTTTACTTTACTTGCCCCTTTGGGGATCTTGTATCTTTTAGGCATCTTGTCTTCTTGTGGGCTGACCTTTTAGCTATTACTTACGAAATTCAACCAAGTAAATCATATAAATTTAAAGCTATGTGACCATAATAAAGGACCAAGCTCTAAGAATCTATTACTACCATTTAAGGTTGTATCCAAATGCATTTCAAGAGCATCAAAACATCCATCTACCTTTATTCAAGGGACAAGGGAACCTATTTTTTGCATACACGCATAGGAGGGGAAGTTAATTTTTCCATCCACACATCTAATTACATTGCTAAATCTAGCTATCGCTCGCTATCAAGTGCATTTTGCACAAGAGCTAATTAGGACACGATGCTTGCACACATGCACAAGAACTATATAGGGTCTGAAATTTAGTGCATCGCTCGGTCGTAAGTTCACTATGTTTGGTGACTGTCGTGGTTAGTTTGACTGCCCATTTGCATATTTTTATTTTTAGGATTTGATGTGTTTTTGGGTTTTGTAGGTTCTCTTTCTCTTTACAAGTTACAGGAGAATTCTGTGAGCATAGTATGACACACAGGTGATAAACAATGAAGGCCAACGATAATATTAGGACACAAGAGAAATAAGTTTATAAGGCCTTTTGTAGTCACAGGTTCCTAGAAGTAGTCTCCAGCATCTAGGTGCCCCTAACCTAATCCAGGTGCCCCAGTCCAAGCATATCCAACAATCGCACAATTTTTTGAGCACATTGCAACAATTTCCTCCTCATTTTTATCAGTTTTTCAGTTTGGCACACTTCGAGATCTATTGTGAAATCAATTAATTCTTGTATTCCCTCTCTTGTACATAGGGTTTCAAAGTCATTTAGATTATTTCTTGTGTCAAATATGTACTTTAGCATTATTTATTCATACACGACTCTGAAATATCCCAGGGTATTACAAATTTAAAATATTTATTAAATCATTTGGTGAACCTGACTCATTCAAACACTCTTGGGTCCTCATTTCATCACTTCTTTCATTTTTCCTAGGATCTTCTCATCATGGATATTTCCATTCATGATTTCTTGCTAGCAAATCCTGATTATAGAGCAGAAATCATTTCTCTCTTAGATAATACTTGCATACCTTCTACTACTCATCCGAACATAGTATATATTAAACATTTGTAGATACATTTTCACAAAACCTCACTTTTTCACCTAATATAGCTGTCGATCTTTCTGTTTATGAAAATGATCGTCCCCTCTTTATACCAGCTCACATTCATAATGTGGGTATCAAGAGGACTATAATCGATAATGTATTTGAGCTCAATCTTTGTACTATATCACTCGTTTGGGACATCGGTCTTTCCTCCACCTTCGTTAACCCTACACCCATTTCTCTCTATGTGTACGATTCTTCTGTGCATTCGTGTATAGGAACTATCACCCTGTCACTCACAATTGGGAAAAAAACTATCTTGGCACTCATTTGGGCACTAGATTACATTGATTGTTGGCATCTTTGCTTGTGCTTCGGAGGAAGTATATAACAAATTTATAATTACGAGTAAGCGTACAACTAAACTGGTGATTACCTTTAGCTTATGCAACTACGAGTAAGGGGCATCCACATCGTCAAATTCACCCAGGGCATGATCCTGGCATCAACCGTTTATACTCTTAGTGTCGGGTATTTCTAGGCCTTGCACTCAACAATACTTGATCCCTAGTGGGCTCATTGAAAGCTTAAAAACATCACCAATAAACTAATGTACCTTTGATGAATCACTAGAATTGGATGGAATGGATTCTAATGTGTGAAAAATCCTCATAATCATCTCAAAACTAGTAAATGCCATTACAATAGCTAGGGTTGTTATCATAAGGTATGTCACACAACCACTGTTAAAACTAGAAAGAACCTCCCTATGATATATTTTTTAATGAAATTAAATAGACATGTATATCATATTTTTGAATCCCTAACATGACCTTGTTCCTAAAGCCTTGAGCCTGTTAGTAACAAAAGTAATTACATTTAAACTAGAGTTTCAATGGCAATCCATGAGAATGTTAGAAGGGAAATTTTAAGAGGAAAATACAAAATAGTACATACGTGGAGTTTTAAATCAGCTCCATCAAAACAAAGGGTGAATTTTTGAATTAAAAATAATAATAGCAAATACCTAAATTCTACATCAAATCTATCAAAACTATTATGTTACACAATTATCCAAATTAAAAAGCTAGATCCGTTCATTCTATTACGATTCGGGAATTGAGATGCATGTCTACCCTCCAAAGAGAATATAAATGAATAAATTGTGTGAAACCCTTGACACAATGGACTAAAAACAGTCTCTCTTGGTGATAATGTTAATAAATCTACCTTAATGTAAATGTTAATAAATTTACTAAGTCTGTGTGGCTAGCATGATCACATGTTTGTAGGTCAAATACTTGTGATTTTTTTATCCACTCATAAACATGTAAAGAAAACTTATATCATTTATATTTTCAAAGATTGTGAATCATTTATATCATTTTTGAGTGTACCAGTTCTGTACCTATCCCATTTGCAATAAACCAACACAAACCTTTGACATTTAGAGGAATATATTTTGTACAAGAACATAGTTTTACAAATTATGTGAATATTTTAAAATTCCATGAAATTTTAAATTATTTAAAATGTTGAATAGTAAAGTGATAACACAAATTAAATGTAGGTAATAAATGATTTATTGATGCATTAATTTGTAAAGTCAAAGTGTCGATATTTTGTCAAGTCATTTAAAAATTAGCACACACAATCATTCACAATCTTTATATTTTAAAAATTCACAAAAATAATAAAACATGAAAATATTCATTTTAAAACTAAAATACTAATTGAAAATAATATGTAAAGGCATTGTCAACATGTGTGATCTAAATAAAATATGAAATAAATAGATAATGTAGGATTTTAAGGGGTAGCAAAGATAATTAGACTAACCATCTTTTCTAAATTGTAGATTATAATGGGTAGCTATAAAATGAGTTAAATTGATTTGTGTAACATATAGATGTTAGGGGTAGCCAAATTATTAGACTAGATGACCTTTCTAGACTAAAGTTTGTAAGGAGAAAAAAAAAAATCATACTAATTGGGCTATCTAAACAAAAGATTATAATTGAAAAGTGTGAGAAAAAAATTATGAAAATAAAATGTAAAAAAATAAAGGGTAGTATGAGGACATATAGACAAAGACAAAATAGGTGTAACAAATTGTAGTTGTAAGTTTCCTCAATTACCTCATGAATGTATCATTGAATATCATAACATGTATGAATTATGGTGTCTTTCATCTCTTCAAATACATGGGATACTTTTTTATGGATATCATAAAATGCAATCCATAAAAGGAGAGATATCTACCTAAAGGTTTTGAAAGTAAGGATTTGATACCTTATCTAGTCAAAAATGTATAAAGGAATACAAATCAATATAATTGGTCAAATGTTTTTTCAACATTTATACCCGACAACAATATCTAAACATATATGTAATGAATTTGTATCCAACTTTCTCCTGAGAAGGTTATGAATTATTTTCATTTAGAGTGTTGCCCTTTGTTATGTGATCTTACTATTTATAAAATATTATTAAGATATATTATTAGAATTATAAAATTGCATTTATGATAACTCATGTTATTCAGGTTCAATATGGTAATTAACATTTAACAGTTTGCACAAAATTTTAATTGATCTGGATGTCATGGTTACAAAAATATTTTAATTTAATTAAGGCAACAATTTTTCTTGTTCCATTGATATTTACAAGGGGTTGAATCCTATTTTGTAAATATTTAGCATCCTTGTTTTGAAGAAACAAGTTAAATATACACTAATTGTAGGGAACCTTTTATCCTAGTTGTGACAAGCATAACAATATTATAACCTTATCTCTAAGGTTTGATCAATCCCCGGCCTTATCACGTCAATCAATGTGTTTTAGTGGCATAAAAAAAAAATCCCATCTTGGATACAAACCAGCATTGAGGTCTAAAAAACATAATCATCTTCTAGAATTGAACTCTACTAGAAACCGTATACTGCTTGTATATTGCTAGTATTGGATGGAATACATTCTAACGTGTTTTTTATGCAGCATAATAATCTCAAGATTAGTAAATTGGTAATCAGAATAGCTAGATTGCTTTAATCCTCAAAAAACATAGCCCCACTTTAAGGAACATGTTAGATACACAATGAAGGCCTTTCTTTGCGAGATCTCTTACTTATGTACATTCGACCAACTATAAAGGAACCTACTCCCCAAATATATTTGTGGGTTCGTGAATATGACTCATTTTTCAAGAAAAACATTGAGCCTTATCCGAGGTGATTCAGTAAGAAAGTAATGGTGCATTTCCAAATTGCATTTGCAACTGATAGGGAGCCATAAGAATTTTATCTGGAGATAAATTTGAAAAGGAATATTGAAGAACACAGATGCTAAAATCGATTTTCCTTCATTAACTCGTTTAAGAATGATGTTCTACTCGGGTGAATTTTTGAAGGAAAAAAATTAATAGCAAATGCCTACATTTCTACATCAACTCTATCAAAACTATTATGTTACACAATTATCCAAACTAAAAGTCTCTAGATCCATTCATTCTACTACGATCCAATGATTAGGATGCATGTCTACCCTCTAAAGAGAACATAAATGAACAAATTGTGTGAAGCCCTTAACAAAATGGACCATAAAACATTTTCTCGTAGTGTTAATGTTAATAAATATACTCATGAGGATACATCATTGTTGATGCCATTGGTTTGGACACAAAAGTCATGAAAACCACATCACCTGGACCAAGCTTCTCTAGAGTAGTCCCACATGCACCAGTATGACTATTGATTTATTCTAAGTTGAATTAAATATTTATTTCATAGTAACTTACTGTAACAAATGATATTCATATGAGCATATACAATAATGTGCAAGCACTAAGAATTCAACAACGTAAAACCTTAAGCAAATGAAGGGAGAAAGATGACTTAGTTGATTCCATGCAAACTGGGAATGATCGGGATTGTTTCTCCTATTACAACCACCCAAGCTGGTAGCTACAATGTCCACTTAAGTCACATAGTAATTAAATGTTCATAATATTGGTAGTTCATCCCTGTAAGGGAGGATTTCAAACAGTCAAATGTTAATGATGAGTACCAATGGGTAAATGTCTATTCTGCCAAATTCTCCTAATTATAACACTCACTTACAATCCTGAATACATCATTGATCTTACAATTGCTAGTAAGGTCTAAGAGGATTGGTTCCTATTCTGCCACAATTCTCCAAACTGTAAGACTATGCCCACACTCTGAACTACACCATCAAGTCCTAGATCACCATTATACATTGGAATTGTATGTGATGGGTTTCTATTTTACCAAACTTATCGCATAAAAAAATTATGACAGTCACTGACAAGGCCAATACCCCATCAAACTATCAACTTGGTCAATGTTATCATTCAATAATTCATAGTTGAAAAAAGTAGTTGAAAAACACTATTTAACATGCAGAGCATGCCCAATGAGGCTGGAGACTTTAGGAATTACCATCATGGTAATTGTCATACACCTTAAACAACGGTGTGAAGATAATTTAGTTTCCTGAAACGAATATACCCTGTATGTTTATGCATGTCCTTTCTGATCTATTATCTTCATATTTTGTAAATACAGGTTCGAATCACTCTAGGTACTTAGAAAGGTAAAAACATGCACAAGAATCTACACTATTGTGGGAACCTGTTATCTTGCATGTTGTGACAAGCTACTAACGATTTACAACCTTATCTCTAGGTTTGAGATCTCCCCGGCCTTATCACCCAGTTCTATTTTAGTGGCTAGCTGGTACTAGTTTATAGGGAAACCAGCAGAGGTTTGAATCACACAAGGTAATTTTTAGAATTGAACTATTGCTAGCTATAACATGCCATGCTTGTATGATCGAATGAAGTGAACATTCTATTTTTTGTTAGAGAACATCTTAGTAAGAAGCAATTGGCGTAATAAAGAATCTAGATTGCTTTAATCTCAAAAATCATAGTTTCCCACTTTAGGAGGGCGAACATGCCTCGATACACATTGACCGGGAGCCTTTATCTTGACCCTAATCCATTCTTCCCCTCTATGTACAGTCAACCACGTATGAAGGAACGTCATCTCCCCAAATATATTTGTGGGTTTGCTGAATACACTGGTATTTGTACAAGTTAAAAACCGAACCTCACTCAGTTCGAGGCTAATCGTTAGATAATATGGATTGATTTCCAAATTGAATTTGCAACTATTCATCAAAGCCATAAGTTTTTATCTGGACGCCTCCATTTGAAGTAGAAATTGAAGAATATATGACGATAAACTATTTTCCTTATCTACAAGTTTAAGAATGATGTCACCCCTACCATCGGTTGATTTTTGCAGGAGGTTGATGCCCCAAGGAGCTTGAGAATGGTTCATACGGATATTTCAATGCCCTGAAGCTGTCTAGAGGTGGAGGGTTGGATTTCAATAGACGATGATTAAAAGAGCATTTGAGGAAGCTAATGGATGCCTGCATTTGGATCCATGTGAGAATACGAACTGGTTGATGTCAGTGAACTTGACCCATGGGGCATGTTAAAGGAATAGCGGCTAAGGAGTAGTGAACAAAAGTTCAAGGCAGTCATGTGTACTGTTTTCTCAAGGCCATATAGGTCGAACTCATGTTGATGGATCCACTCTAAGAGCACTTGAATTGCATGTTACCCACTTCCTTGAGATGTCTTGACAATCTTGTTATCGAAAAGGTGAAGCAATTCATCCACCCCCACTTATGAGAATGATAAAGGATCCCACTCATTCATGAATTTGAACACATGTGAGGAAGACTATTGTGCAGGATCATAACAAATGGTTTGGAATTATGCATCTGGAAGGATCTATTAGACAGAAGAACATTAAATTTCGCAGCCGATGGCATGAACCAAAACTGCAATCAATCCTTACTTGTCTAGGGTGATTTTTCCCAGCCGCGGAAGGCATAAGATTGTTTCTCCTTTACAGCAGGTGGGCACACCTGAAAACCTCTGGTAGCGGAGACCGTGACGGCACTTAATCACACTGTGTTAATTAAGATCACAACACTATATTCATCCCTTGCGACGAGGCTTTCCATAATCCAATTTAGTTCCACTATGTGTTGATGTAGAAATTGGCGAATAAAATCACTTTCGTATCACTAACCATACTTTTGTAACCTGCATGTGAAGCACACTACAAGAATACGGGATAAAGAAAATGATAACCGTTGCTCCTCAATGCAATATTTGAAGAATCAGTGTCAAAGATTGGGTATGGAGACATCTATAGACTTAACCAGGTGGGATTTCATGTAATCTAGAAAGTTCTTCCATCGCTATGCAACATTATTACCATTTATCATTAAACAAATGACAAACTGTAATCTTGGCAAAAACAGTTTTCTCCAGCTTCAAAACCCCGCCCATAAACACCAGTCTGCAACACTGATTAAACATGATTCACTAATAAAATTGCACACAGAATGTTTAATACAGGATTACAAACTTGTGCACTGGTGGGGTTGATCTGTGGACCGCGATAGGTTGGGAGTAGGGGCGGCACAACCTTGTAAGTCGATAACAGGAAAAAACCAGACTGTAATCCATATCCAACAAACACAACGCTGGCAGGGACAGATAGGGAGAGGTGGAGCCGAAGGTCAGGCAGTCAAGAACATAGCTGAAGAACACATGGCCACTGAGTGAGTACTTATGCAGGTAGAGCGAAACGATGGCGCATAAACAGTAGAGTCGTTTGCACCTAATAACAGGTGATTCGTCATTGCCTAAGGATCTCTCCCAGGTAAAAACATGCCTTCGGCGTAGATTAAACTAGCATACCTTTATTCTAATAAAATATATGTAATGTTATACATATATTTATATATTAATATAAAACTTTTGTCAGGTGATTTACTGTATTTGAAAGTTCACCCTCTCGGCATATTGTACATAATACTAGTATAGATAATCTTAATTACATAAAATGTAAACTATGTCGTAGAGGTATAGTATAAAAAGTAACAATTAAACATAAAATATAATATAATAAGTGTATATATATATAAATGTATTTATATAAATAAATCATATATGATATCAGGTTATCAAGTTTTTAATTAACTAATCACCTCTCGACATATGTAATACATACTAGTATAGAATATCTTAATTACATCTATCTAACTATGCATAGTGTAGCGTAAGTATACCGAAAAAAAAAGTAACAACTATGCATACCTAATATTTATATAAATATATGTAATATATACCTGAGAGGTATATATTACATATATTTATAAAATATAAATATACTAGTAGCAATTGCAGGAGTTACATTATACATAAAACAATACCAAAAATAAAGTATGAAAAATAAGGGGGAATTTAGTTCGTGTATGAATAAAATAAAATTTATAATTTAATATTATAATTATTTATTATCAAAACATAGTCACTTATATGTAATTTTCTTATGTAATTATATTACTATATAACTTAACACATATTTGACTTTGGAGAATGATTATGAGCAAAAAAAAATCAAGGTCTATAATGCACGAAGTTCTTATGGATTTTATTAGTAACCGTATTATCAAGTTAAAAAAATACAATCTTTTTTCATACGAATTGAAATACGTAATGTGCATCACATGTAATGACAAATTCATAGAATGAAATGTGTGCTACATATGGTACATTATTTATATTCCAAGGACATAAGTCTTTTTTCCTTAGCCTTCCGTTTCGAAAGTAGTTTTCCGTTCTTCATTTTTGCATAGCGCTCATATGAAAATGGCAGAGATATTCTTAGACTCTGCAATGACTTCACTCGAGAGATAGCCACAAATGTTAACCCCATTGTAACGCCTACTAAAACACCCGCAAGAGACTCAAGAACAACCTAGGTTTAGTTAGAAAAATTATGGAATAATTTTTTTTTGAAAAGTGTGCCCGCATACAGGCTCGAATCTACAATTGTCATGATAATGTTTCAAGGTCAATGATATTTAATAATTAATAATTTCCCATTTTAACCAATTATTAAGTCCGCATTAAAACTAATAAGTAGATTTAGTCCAACCAAGGTTTAATTCACTCTAAGTGTTAATTTATGCTACACCTTAACCTATTGCTTGTATTAGGATATGAGTAGCCGACTTGTGGCTTACTATATCATTTTATTATATCATTTATAATTTCTCATGCTTAATAGGTCGGCCTTGGTGATGGCCATAGCATATGAATAGTATATATAGGGGATTATAGGTAGTATTTCATTATGATTGGAGCATTTGAATCTTATTATATGGTTTGGAGGTTGCCCCCTTGAAGTGGCGAAGCTATTCTAATTGCATATTGAGATCATTATTCTGAAATATTGTGTTATTTGGTGTTCTATTATTGCTCTTAATCTGAATTATACAAGTAATTTCATTACAAGTGGTATCAGAGCTGTGATCAGGGCCAAAATTAGGACAAAAACCTTAATTTTTTGTTTCCACCACATATTGCAAACCAGAGAGAATTGGTGGGAGATATTTTTACCAAAGTTGCAAAACATTTCAAGTAAGGTTTCCTGAAATTTTTTAGAATTTTTTAAATTTATTTTGAAAAAGTTATTACAAATTTAGGGTTTTTCATAAAATCACTCCCTAGGGTGTAAATTGTGGAAATTTTTCAAGTTCTTTACATTTTTCGAAATCTCTCAAAAAAATAGTATTAGTATCTTCTTTGTGTTTTTTCTTGTTCGGCTAAAATTGTATCGAAACCCAAAACCCTAAGGTTTGACATCATGGCGGGGCCTTCCACAAGAGAAAAAAAGAATCTGGTTACTTCAGGTAAAACCCCAGATAAAGATGGGGTAGTGATTTAAGAGATGGAGTTAGAAGGGGTAAATACATATTCCTTAGCACTAGGGTTTACCTCAGTTGATCATAAGGTGAGCCAACTTGAGTATGAGCTGCGAAATGTACAATTTGAGATGGCCTCTAAAGGAGACATAGCCCAAATCAATCATCAGTTGGATGATATCATGTAACATGTAAAGGGTAACTAGTATGGCCCAAATCCAGCCCATATAAACCAAGGAGAACCTTTAATTCAAAATCATGGACCAACTAACCATATTAGATCCCTTTTCCAGTCCAATCAGAATCAAACTTATTCACATCCACGGAACATGATGCCGAAAGTGGATATGCACAAATTTGATGGTAAGGATCCCCTGAATTGGATAAATCAAATGGAGAAATTATTTGAGTTACATCAAACACCATCAAGAAAAAAGGTGACATTGGCATCCATCTATCTTGAACCCGACCAATTTGTTTGGTATCGATGGGCAAAAGAATGGTCTAGGTGTCACTTGGACAATTTTTACCGAGGAGTTGCAATTGCACTATAGTTCTAGTGTTTTAGGAGCTATCTGAGGAGCATTTTAGGAGCAGGTATTTACCTAGGAGGTTTATACAGTAGCGGATAGATGAGTTTCATGACCTCTGTTAGGAATCGATGACAATAGATGAGTATGAGAGTCGATTTCATGACCTACTCCAATACACTGACTATATGTAGGATGAATACGTACAGATTCACAGGTTCATTCAGAGTCTGAACTTGGATTTAGGTGGCATGGTGTGCATTCACTGCCCACCGACATTAGCAGAGGCCATGGAGAAGGCCTATATTAGAGAGGAGACACAGGGGAAGACGTAATAGGCTAGAGATAGAGTTCAGAGCCATATCCAATAGATGCAGGATGGTAGGTCGAAGGGGTCAGTTCCTCCTCCACGGGGTGGACAGAGTTCAGGGTAGGCTTCATTCAAGCCACCACAATAACAACAGTAGCATACCCACCCACCTTACAGACCTCCTTAGAGATTTGATGCACAAAGAGGATGGAGTATAGGGCCTCCTCCTAGGGGTCCCACCAGGACATAGGGTGCGCTGAGAGCTCAATTACTAGGATCTTGTCAGTAGAGACCTCAACAGTTTGTAGCCAGATTGTCAGGATCCAAAGCTCAAACATCTAGAGTACCCGCTGGAGCTGCTTCCCACTAGAGAGGACCAGGCAGCTGTTATGGTTGTGGTGTTGTTGGACATCATTAGAGAGATTGCCCACAGAACCCTAACAATGGTAAGATGCAGAACTCAGAGCCTACTGTTAATGATATGACATGGAGTCATTAGATCTACACAATGGTTGAGAACTGCCAGGCTGAGCACCAAAGTACCGTGATTGAGATGACAGGTAGTTTTGGTGATGTTTCCAGCTCTATATTATTTGATTCCAGTTATTCTAATTCATTTATTACACCATCCTTAGTAGAGCATTGTAGGCTGGTGGCAGTTACGAAGGGCCATAGTTGGGACGCTGAGATGGCTTCTGGAGCCAAAATTTCTATAGACTCCTTAGTTAAGGAGTGTGTAGTGGATTTGGGACCCTTCACCACTACTTCGGATCTTCGAATCCTTCCATTAGGATCTTATGGTGTCATATTGGGCATGGACTGGTTGTCTACTCACAGAGCTAGAGTAGACTGTTACCATAAGACTATTGCTTGTATAGATGATCTTGGAGTGGAGTCAGTGATATTAAGAGTTAGGAGACCCATTTCCATTCACACCATCTCCACTATGCAGCTTAAGCGGTGTGCGCAATAGGGTTGTTAGTTATATGCTATTACGGTTAGTGAAAGATTAGAGGATGAGTCTAGTAGACCATCCCTTGATGACCATCCCATCTTGAGAGAGTTTGCTGATGTGTTTCTAGGGGAGCTACCGGGGTTACCTCCCCCACATGAGATAGATTTCCATATAGATCTAGTTCCGGGCATAGAGCCTATCTCATGAGCACCCTATCGAATGACTACTCCTGAGCTATGTGAGCTCAAATTGTAGCTTGAGGGCCTTCTGGAGAAGGGCCTAATCCATCCAAGTGTATCCCCTTGGGGTGCACCTGTGATCTTCTTGAAGAAGAAGGATGGATCTCTTCGGTTGCATATTGACTACCGTCAGCTAAATAAAGTAACGATCAAGAATCGTTACCCCCTTCCATGCATTGATGATTTATTTGATCAGATGAAGTGGGCTATAGTTTTCTCTAAGATAGATCTTAAGTCAAGGTACCATCGGCTCATAATTACGGAGGTGAATATTCATAAGACCACGTTCCATACGAGATATGGCCACTACGAGTTCACAGTGGTACCTTTCGGTTTGATGAATGCCCCCGCAGTGTTTATGAGTTTGATGAATGGGGTATTTAGGACTTTCCTTGATCAATTCATGCTCATATTCCTTGATGAAATTCTGGTTTACTCATGCACGTGTGAGGAGCACAAGGAGCACCTTCGCCAAGTTCTTCAGTGTCTTCACGAGTAGCACCTTTATGGGAACTTGGAGAAGTGTGCGTTCTTTCAGACTGAGGTGTAGTATTTGGGCCACATCATTTCTGGGGAAGGTATTGCAGTTGATCCTTCTAAGATTCAAGCCATCATGGATTGGCCAGCACCCACTAGTGTGATCGAGGTGCATAGTTTCATGCGTCTAGCAGGGTATTACATGAGGTTTGTTCAGGAATTTTCTCAGATTACGCACCCCATCACTTCCCTTCAGTGGAAAGGGAAGAAGTTTTTATGGTCAGATAGATGTGAGCAAGCCTTCAATATAATGAAGGAATGCCTCAGGACAACACCTATTCTTGCAGTGTCTAGATCCTCAGGGTGAGTTCTACTGTTTACACAGATGCTTCTTTGGTAGGAATTGGAGGTGTGTTGATGTTGGAGGGTAGAGTAGTTGCCTTTTATTCTTCCAAACTCAAGGATTATGAGCTCAATTATCCGAATCATGATCTTGAGCTTGCAGTAGTTGTGCATGCCTTAGTGCGGTGGATACATTTTCATTCTTGGTTAGAGGTTCACAGTCAGGACTAATCACTTGATTCCTCAGCACCTCTTCACGTAGCGCAATCTCAACTCTCATCAGCAGCGTTGGATGGAGTTGATTTGTGAGTATGACATGGAGATAGATCATGTTAAGGGGAAGGAGAATTTGGATGTAGATGCCTTGAGTAGATGGAGACATGTGGCTATGGCCACTTCAGTGGGCACATATTTGTGAGAGCAGGATTTTGCAGTAGCTTCGTCAGGATAGTTTCTACCTTGTAGCTAGAGCAAAGTTTGAGTCACAGAGACCCCTTGAGGGGAGATTTGATGGATTTTCATTAGACGCAGATGGCCTTCTCAGACACAAAGGTCAGATACATGTTCTTAGTGATGGAGACCTGAGATAAGACATTTTTTCATAGGCTCATTGTGCGCATTATTCAACCCCATCCTCGGGGTTAAGAACATGCACACCACCCTGAGACAGTTGTATTTTTGGAGAGGACTTTGGAGAGACGTGGCTTTGTTTGTGTCACGTTGTTTAGAGTGCCAGAGGGTGAAGGCCAAACATCAGTATCCAGTTGGAATTCTCTATCCTCATGCCATACTGGAGCGGAAGTGGGGACACGATTTTCATGGACTTCATCATTGGGGTTACGTACTGTTAAGATACCACCATGATGCCATCATGGTCATAGTGGATAAATTGACGAAAGTAGCTCATTTTTCTTCTGGTGAAGACCACCTATACAACTAGTGTTGTGTCATGAGTATATCTTGATGATATTGTCAGATTACATAGGATTCTGTGGAAGATCATTTGCGACCAGCGATCCTCTTGTACACTTCCCCATTTCTGGACCACCATGCAATATGCTCTCGGGACAAAGATCAATTTCAGCACAACATATCACCCTGAGACAAATGGACAGACTGAGATGGGTGAATCAGATCCTAGAGGACATGCTTAGGATGTACGTTATGTATCACTCAGTCGATATGGGAGGAGTATCTGTATTTGGTAGAGTTTTCCTATAATATTAGTTTCCAGAGTTTGATAGGCATGGCTCCTTTTCAGGAATTATATGGCAGAGAGTGCAGGACACCTCTTAGTTAGGACATGATTAAGGATAGGGTTTCCCTTGTGCTAACATTATTACGAGATATGGAGCAGTAGGTTACCTTGATTAGGATAGAATATTACAGGAGGTGCAGGATAGATAGAAGAAGTATGTAGACCAGCATAGGAAAGATCATATTTTTGAGGTGGGCACGAAAGTGTTTCTTCGTGTCAGACCACATAAGAGCCCTATCCATTATGGAAAAGGTTATAAGCTTATTCCTAGGTTTGTGGGTCCCTTTGAGATCTTGGAGCACCTCGGTCCCTTGGCCTACCGTCTAGCATTGCCACCTAGCTTGTCTCGCATCGATGATGTGTTTCATGTTTCTATGTACTTAGGAGATATATTTTTGATCCTTCTCACATGCTAGAGTGGACCACATTACAAGTACACGATCAATGGCAGGTGATGGTGGAGCCCATGTACGCATTATAGAGTGCAGGACCCTGGGCCTTCGTGGCAGTAGAAAGATTGACTAGGTTCAAGTCCATTGGGACAAATATGATGAGACTGCGGCTACTTGGGAGGATGCTACCTTGCATTACCGAGTGTAGTTTCCATTCCTGTTCAAGTGACTTCCAGGAGGAAGTCGAGTCTAAGGGGAAGGGGATGTAGTGCCCACTTCCCTTCGACACCTTTTTTATTATTGTTTTGATACTATCTAATGCACTTATGGATATATTAAAATTTTGATATAGCATGTTAGTAGATATAAGAGATACTGAACTGTTATTGATTTGATTCTTATATGATGCATATTGACTACTGGAGACATTTGATGTTGCTATTGATATACTTTTGACATGGTTATTTATCTGTAATTCTGACATGTGATATATTTAGTCATATTGAGTAGACCTTGATAATTGGATTAATGTGATGATCGTTTTGACATGAATGAAATGTTGAATAGAAATGTGCTAGAAATTGTAAGTGGTATCGTATTTGTCCTAGATGATATTAATTCATATATAGTTGATTTTAGATTTATATCAAATATTTTGGCATGAATGTTTTAATGCGGTCACGAGGTCAAAGGAGGTATCCTTTGTTTTGCAGGTATATTATATTCACAACAACATCGGGGGAGTGGAGACCAACCACATCGGAATTCAAGAAGAATTCAACTAGGCTCACCATGGCACCATGTAATTGTGTGTGTGTTAGAATTATTTGAGTTAGGGGAAAATTGTAACCTAGGGGTCATGTGTTGTTTTGTTTTAATTTTTCCCTTTCTATTATGTTAGTATGTGTTTTCTCTTAGTAAGTGAAATTTTACTTGTTTTATTATTTATATTTTTGGATTGGTCTTTACCCCTTTATTAGTCATGGGTTGTACTGTCTTAATTAAACAAATTTGAATTTGTCCTAAACTAATTAAAGATGTGACTAAAAGTAGTTCATTGATTAAAATTGATTTAGTCTTGGATTTTGTGTTGAGTGAAGTGTGTTTGAATTTTGAGTGTAGCACACTCTACCCTTTATGGGAATCTCGAATTTGACCTTAGAGGCCAAATTTGGAAGCTTGTGGGACAATTCAAACATTGTCCCACACCTCTGAAATGCCCATGCCAACCCTACCTATGGGTTGGGGTGTCAAATTTAGGCTCTTTTAGCTGTTTTGGGAAGTTAAAAAAGATAAAATATTAATTGCAATTTCTTTCAAATATTTAATTTTTTCCTTTGGGAGAGTGGGCTTAGATGGAGTGTGTAAGGTTATTGTCATTCCTCGAACCAATTATTAATTGTGCAGTGAAATAGGAGGTTGACCAAGTGATGTGGAGTGGACAGGAAAATGAGGTGGCATCCTACTTGGAGCCACATCATCCCTCCCTCTCTTTTCTCTATTTATTGAATTCTTGTTGTTTGTTTTGGGGTTGGATAATCATTTTTAGTCTCTTAAATTTTTGAAGAGTAGAGGATTTTGAGAGGATTTTGTGGAATTTTGGAGCTTGTTGATACTTGTTGGAATTTTTTTTGGAGCTTGTGGATGCTTGCTTGATCTTTAGAAAGGCTTGGGACTTCATACTTGGAACAAGTTCTACCATGGAGAGGTAGGAGCTTGACCTTAGTTTAAGATATGTATGTTTATAGTTATATGTATGTGGTTTATATATGTTATGTTGCATGTAGTATTGTTTCTTTGGAATGTTTGTTGGGTATGGGTAGAATGCTTAAGTTGGGAGTGGGAGGAGACTATGGGGAGTTTTTCTTGTGGGGAGGCATTAAGAGATCACTTTTCTTCAAGGAGGGAGTTTGGGTTGGGTGCCCCATCTAGTATGAGGAATGCTTGCATTTTATTCTTGTTCTTACTTATGAGGGAGCCATAAAAGTTTTTGAGGGAGGCATAAGAGTGTATGGAGGTATAAGGGGTACTTGAGAGAGGCATAAGAGTTGATAGGGGAAATTGTGTTTTACTTTGGAGGATTTTTAGGTGGGCACCCATTCCCATTGGGAGGTATAAGTTGCCTCCCCATAGGTCTTACTCTTTTGGCTTCCTTGATAAGCCTTGTAATCTTGTTGATTTGTTGTTTTATTCTTGTTGAGTTATTGTTATGTTTTGTATGTAAATGGAATGAATGTGAAATTGTCATGTTAAGTAGTGTGGAATCTATTAGTTGCCATGAGTTGAGATCTTTTCCCATTGTGATGTGGTTGGGGCTCGGGGGCCAATGGAGAGGATGACTTCTCTTTTCCATTGGGTATCTTGGTTTGGTGGAGAGCGTTTCCTCTCCCCCTATTTTGTTGTGAATCAAGCAAACTTTTTGGAAGAGCTACCTTGGTGGTGTTTGGAGCATTGGAGTCTTGTTGATGGCCATGTGAAACTTCCTTGTATTTTTACCCACCTAGAGTGGAACAAATTGTAATAATGTACTTTCGTTCTTGTATTGATATTACAAAGAAACATATTGTATTCCTTTGTGTCTATGGAATTGGTAGTATATATTAAAAGGAAAGTTGTGATTCAACATAGTTGTTGTTTGATATTGCATTGCATATGGAAAAGTATTATACAAATAAGAAAAGAAAGAACAAAGAATGTTATTGTAAAGATAGTTTGCAAATAGAAAAGAAAGTATCATTTCTCCTTGTTTGAAACCTTGGATGCATATGTGAGAAAAATTAGTGCTTGTGTTAAAGGATTAAGCTACTTTGTACAATGGAAAAGAAAGTATATATTCATTGAGTTGTTATTGTATGTGTAAACTTGTATTAAGAGAAATAAAAATAAAAAAATGGTTAGTAAGTCTCATTACTTATTAACTCAAAGTAGATCATGTAGTAGAACATAAATTGCATTTGTCTTCATTTTCATATAGTGGTTATGAAATAAATTTTAAACCTATTCTAGGGTATAGGAAGGAACTTCTCATTTAGAAATTCTTGCAAGTCTACAAAATTGGTCAACCAAATAGCGTAATCCACTTTCTCCTAAAGCTCAGTGGAATATCAGAAATTGTGTGGTCTACTAAAAACCCCTAGTCTTAATTTACCTTAGCAATCCGAAGTATTAAAATTTCTACTATGCCTAAATGGGTACCATTCGTCAATTAAATAGTAATAGTACTTAGAGGAAAGAAATTTATTTGATACTTTATAAAGTACTATCAAACTATGCTAGACATTTTAAGTATGACACTAAGATTGACCACTGCTCAAACAAAAATACTAATAGGAATAATAGTATCAAAATTAAAATATTATAAAATGTTAAATATCAATAATAGTAAAAATATTAGATTATATTAAAATTAATATATATATATATATATATATATATATATATATATAAACTGGGTTATTTGAATATTTGATTAATATAACCAAAATATGTGCTAAATATATATAGAAGTATATATAAATGTAAAGCTATAAAAGAAATTACATTTAGTAGAAACTAACTATAAAGTTAAAACTTTTGTTTATATATGATATATATGGATCTATAAATGTGACTTAAATTGAAGTTTGCTTGGCTTTATAGGCAACGGCATTGTGGGATGTCAAGGTAGGGATGGTGGAGGGACCATGTGCCCACCATACCTATAGAACTTTGAATATTTACATTTAATATACTCCACCCAAACTTCATTCCCTAACCTGTTAGATAGAAGCTTATTGTTCCACATGAACTACACATACTAACAATATTGCCAGATAAACTTTCACTGTGCCAAGTTAAATCTTGCAACCGACTTTTTTTGAAGTTGGTATGTGTGTGTGTGTGTGTATATTGTAATTGATGAAGTTCATGTAGTCTGTCTATGCTTAATGAATATATATAGTCTTTTGCTACTATTTTTATTTCGGGTTCTTGAACCATGGACATTTGTTTTTTAGTGCGATATACATTTCTGTAATTCTTGTATTATTATTTTGGGTTTGCAATATTTGAAAATAAGTATGAAAATTGATTGTGATGAAATAAACATATATTTGTTACATTACCCAAATGAAGATGCAAACCAAATAAAATTATCTTTCAAAATGGGACAAAACCCATGTTGTCCTATTTGGGCATTAATCCTAATTCAAAACTGAAGCTAAATAAATTAGAATAAATACTTTTGAAACCCTATGTGATGAGGATAGGAACAAAATAAGATAGACAAGAAGTATGGGAGTTGCATTAATCTTCAAAAAGCTTAACAGATGGCCTCCAATGGCCTCTCTTCCAATTCTAACAACCTGCAAAACCAAAGAAAGAAACAATGAGATCAAATGAAATGAGAAATGTAAACTTTATAAGGATGCTTTAGGGTTATATTGCCTATTTTCTACATCAAGGGTCCAAATTTAATCCATCTAAGGGATGAGATTCATCCTTACAAAAAGATAGGTGGAGAGTGGGTGAGTAAAAATTACCCTTTTGATTTAAATGTTTTAATTTCTAAATTATGGATTGACTTTTTTTTAGGGGACACTTGTGGGATAGTTACAGTGCTATAAATTATTCCAAACCCAATATCTTTTAATATAGGACCTTGCTAATTGGTTTAACCATGGTAGAAGATTAAATAACCTTAGTATTTAATTTCATCGAATCCACCTTTACAACTTGACACCCCATGGGGGAATTTCAACTTTAGTAGGAATTAGTTTATTATTTAAATAGATCCTTAGGGAGATTTACCCTGCCTAATCAAATCAGTGTATTAAATTTTAATGTAGCTTTTTAAATATTGTGTTATTATGGAATATCATTTTCATTTGGGTCATCGCCTTAGAGACCTGATTCTGGCATATTGTCACTTTCAAAGAAAACTTTTGGGCACGCTTTGTTTTAAAAAAATAAAAATAAAAATTATTCTTTAATTTTTCTAACTAAACCTAGGTTGTTCTTGAGTCTCTAGCGTACAATTCCTAACGTTAAATTAAACCAATTAACAAGTCTGTGAATCAATTAATGAACTGTAGCCTTGGAATAAGTATGACATATGTCATTAATTGGAACATCAAGTGCCCATAGTCGCAACCGTAAGGGTACTTTCTGCCATGCAGTACCCACTTAATGAATCTGGTGTCATTAGGTGGATAGTACAGCAGAAGTTCCATCTATGGCAACGATATATCCGACTTAAGCTCTCGAATTAAACACACATACCATAAAGTTGGTGAATTTCAGGTGGACTTCTTTACCAAATGCATAAACTGTGTTACAAAAATAGCCTAGTGCTCCATTTCATCAGACTTGCTGATGATCCAAAGATTGGATGTTAGCATAAACACACTTGCATCATTAGACATTAAGTAAATTCGATTATGTCTACTTCGTCCTTCAGTCACTCATGCCAGTATCTTGGCGGTACTTGTACTAGTTGCAATGCTGACGTGCGACAGGTCTATTTCAGTGTGAAACATAGACCCAAAATTGGTTGACATAAGTGAAGGAAGTCTACGTCTAGATGATTAGTCGCCATTATGTGAATATGATTATAGACATTATTCCTTTTGGATCTTTGTCTAATGCATATGTTGTTCTACTCAATAACAGGCATCCAATCATACAGTGTTGGGTTCGCATCTCTTAAACTTTGGCCAGAAGTTATCGACAAACTACTTTTAGTCTTCATCTTCTCTTACTTGCCTGAATACCTGGTCTAAGGTTACAAATGATTCTAAGATGCTTATCAGTAAAAAATACTGCAAATAGGCATATTATACATATAATAATTGCGGTTGACCCGTAACAAGGGGAAAGTTGAACCAAATCTCCTACCAAAGTCATACACAAGCACCACTAATTAAACATGAGAGATCTGATCTTTCAGGGACTGAGTCATGAAATCGAGAGTCCATCGGTATTACAGTGAGTCATTACAATTATCCATATGAAGCTACATGTTACGTCAATGGATTAACAAAGGAATGTTTATGTGGCTAAATCTTTTGAATTTAAAATAGTTGAACATTATGTCTCATATAAAAAAAAATTCCCATGTTTTCTCAAGTCATATAAAAAGGATGTCAACATTGGGTATGAAAGATATAGGCGCTAATTTATCTAAGGACCTGAAAGGGTGTATATGGAAACGATGAACACAATGAAATATAAGAGGAGAAAATTTTCTTAGGGATTTATGCATCAAAATATGAGGACCTTTGAGGAATTTTACACCAATCAAATACGATTTCCTTAGCTCCTGGAATAGGTCCTATGATGTTATCATGAACCAAGTGGAAATGTTATTACAAAAGAGGAGACAGTTTGATTAGAGATGTGTCATTGTTAGGATCAAGAAAATTGGTTTCACCTTGTCTAGCACCTACATAGGTCACTAAAATTAAAGGGAGAATCGACTCACTACCATCATAGGGTGAAAAGTGTGGATGTGTCTAAACATAGGTAAAACCTATATCTTGATGGATATTGTACTTTGTGACTATTAGTATGTAATTCTATGGATAAGAAAATATTTATACCAAATCTAGCTTTGACAGAGGAATCAATCATGGATAGAATGAATGATGGCGAAGTATAGCTTGATCATGACATGACAAGTTGCGAGAGATTATAGAGGTTTTTTATTTTACTAAGTAGGAGCTATTTTTAAGGTTGCATCTTTTTTTATCGAGTACTTTGAATGGTTCGTCAGATAAGGATTAAGGGAGATTAAATGTAGCCTTTAGAATAAACTACTACTAACACCCTATTCAAAAATTTATGCACGAGGTCACTCGTTACCCATTTTAGGAATTTAGTACTCACTCTGATGTACGCATGATGTACCAGGTCACTACAATTTAGGGATGTTATACTATGGATGTAAACGTGTTGAAGGTTAGCACACCATATTGATCCAAAAATAATATATAAGATCTACAATGCATGTTACATGCAGATCTATAAAAGCATATAGTTCTATGAGATAGAAATCATGATTAAAACAAGAGATATAAATCAACTACTCAGATTACATACATGGAATGACACTCAGTGTTCGGCCAATATCGTCCATCAAGAAACAAATCAATCTATTATCCAAAGCTTTCTACAAGATATGACAATCTAATATTTACAATGCTTCCATGGACCTGATCAGATGTACAATCCAATTTATTCTTCTCATAGCTTTTTATTCTTCTCTAAGAATCCATCTCTCTCAAAATAATCATGTATAAATTCTTCTAAGTTCTTCATATAATATCTATAGGGTCTAAACCCTAGCTTTCACCGATTATATAGGCATCCACAAACTTAGGGCACTTAGCCATGCAATTACATATCAATTGATATTCTTTAATACTAAAAATAGCCATCTACATTCTTGTGAGTTAATCTAAAAGACCCACACACAAGTTAACTGACACTGGTTATCCCTCATAATCGATGCTCAATTCCTCCTTGCAAAACTGACTTGATGTCGGTCCTCTAACGATAAACCAATGTGTAGTGTGCACATCTCTGTATCGTTGCTAGCAAGTTTCATATTGCCATCTTCTAACCAAAGTAAATTGAGTCTCCAAAACTCAAAAATATCGGCTAAGTCTTGGATGATTAATTATTGCACTATACCTGTACGCATGTCCATTTTTCGATCCTTCCTTAGCCTTTGTTTCTTCCTCTTCAAGTCTCAAACGTCAAAGACCAAAGGAAGTGGAGTGTAGCTAACAACTTACCTTTTGCTAATGGCTTCATTAGCATATCACGTAGGGTTTTCACTCGTATTAATCTTTTCCAAATTTTAATAGGTCCATCCTCCAATACGTGTGCAGTAATGAAGTAGATACCTCAATTGAATGTGTTTCATTCTTGAATGAAACGTTAACTTCTTTGATAAATGAATTACACTCTGTACTGTCAGGTTGAACAGTTGTAATCATCCTCTGTATCAGTTTCCCAAATATTTCATAAACCTACTCATCCATACTCATCTCTTTACTTTAGCCTCTATAGTTGTAACATACTCGGTCTCTATAGTAGACAAAGCCAGTAACCTTCTCCAATGCTTGAAATCTAGCTGGAACGTACCATCCCACCTACTGTGAAAATATATCAAGTCAGTTCTCCTCACAATCCATCAATATCTCCATTCTGCATATCCAAATCAGTGCACCAAGTTGGTGGACAATTAAGTGGACATAAAAACCCAAAATTTAGGTACTGTGAGCGTGGTTTATAAACCATGCTTGCACAATTGTTTTTATAGGCTTGGTGATTTCTAAAACCCTACGGTTTAAAACCGCGATCGTGGTCCTCTGAGACAAAAAAAATAGACCCGCGACTCCTCATTTTCCCCTCATTTTTCCTTTCCAACTGCGATTTCTCCTAGACCTTTGGCACTCGCGCTTTGAATACCCCCTAAAAATTACTCTTCAGACTTCTAGATCATGATAGTTTCAACCATGCCGCCAAGACAAAGAGGTAAGCCCTCGATTTTGATCAATTTGTTTGCATTTTAGGTTATTTTTTGTGATTTTCATGGGTTTTTCAATTTTTTGTTTATGTATACAATTTTTTTGTTTTTTCAGTTGCTCGGCAAGCTCGTAATCCTGCAAACTGTCAAAATATTCCTCAAAACCCTCCAAACAATTCCTCAAAACCCTCCAAACATTCTGCAAAACCCTCCTCCAAACATAGATCCACCTCCTGTGGCTCCTTCTATCCCCATGGAACCAACAGGAACACAAGCTGATATCGTTGGAAGAATCTGACAAAATAAAATTGTCATTGAGAACCTTATTCAGAATATAAGACAAAATCATGCCACAAATCCATCCCGCATGACTTTAGCCAACACATTGCAAACATTGATTGGTGAAGTTGACTCCGCAACCAACCAAATAGATAGATGGAATACCTTTAGAGGTGATTGTAGGCAGTGGTATGCAAATAAATTATCCCATGCAGCCGTAAAAGATTTTTTTTTGGAAAAGACCACATTTGTGCATTATTTACTGACCCAAGAACCAATGCCCCCTGTAGTTACTTGCAAACGGTTCCCAATCCATTGGTGCCACGATGACTGAATCAAGAACAATTTTTGGGACCGATGGTGGATGGTTTTTTATTATCCACCATGCAACAACAATGAGGTTCCTCTCTATTTTTTGAAGAAATTATATTGCGAGTTCATGCTTAATGAGGTCCCAAATTATTTTGACTTTTCTAATTTTTATGAGTGAGGAGGTGGCTCTGCACAGAGTAGACCTAGTGCATGCGTAGGTCAACCAAGGATCCCCCATGCCCCAAAACCCCACTGCCTTCAGTTATCCCTCCTACAGTGAAGGAGGTTGTGGAGATTGACACACTACATGCATTGAGGGAGCTCACTGACACTCTGACCCAGCATAGTGAGCAGATTGCATCTGGTGATGTTGGTGGAGGTGCCAGTTCTAGCGCACCACACCACTGTGGATCATGTGGTGCCGTATGCACTGCGGGCGAGACATCATTTGTTGGATCACATGATTTCTTTTCTCTAGATGAGATGATGGTGGATGTTTTTGGAACTGGTGCAAAGGATCTTGGTCTTTCACAGGTAAATGTCAAATAAATATTATATATATATATACAATAGTTTAATTCATGTTTGAGATTTTAATATATATGTATTTCATTGTACGTTATGTACATACATGTAAAAACTAATTTTTTATTTTATTTTAAATAGCAAGAGCTGGTGAAGGAAACATCCGGCATTGACATGCTAGCTACTGCAGCTGGGCATGTTACAAACGTAAGTTTCAAGTTGTACTTAAATTTCAAATTTCATTTGATTGTGCACTTTTATTATTATAATGTTTCACCTGTACATGTACATATTAATATATGTTTGTCTTTTATATGCAGGAGCCTGGCGGGTCATCATCTACTCTGGGAACTGAGGCTACTGGCATGCCTCACGTGACTTTTACACAGGTTAGTTTCTCTTTACACTTTGTTTCTAATTGTGAAGTTCACGTGGATTATGCTTTGGCTCTGTTATGTGGCAGTCATGTAGATTAATATTGATTTGTACATGTTTTTTGTATAGCTTATGACTGCCAGAGAGACTCCTCCATATATGCAGACTGTGGAGGCTGCTGTAGATACTGCCATAGCATCTGCAGATCCACTAACTGAGGTACAATTTTTCAAATTTGTTAAATTTATTTAGGAATTATTTCTTATTACTTAAATCTACAATATCAAATTTTGTACATGAAATATTTAATTTGAAATTTAATTATTTGTATGTAGCTTACCTCTCATGAGTCTATTGTTGTCCCTACCATGCGTCAATGACAAATTGATAGGGATCATGACATTGCGGTAAGATTTCACATGCATTTTAACTAAATTCTAAGTTTCTAAATTTTGAATGTATTTTAAAAATCTGGGTGTTAAAAACTTGTTGTTTATGAATGTGCAGGTTAGGTTGCAGGCCTACTTAGAGATGCCTAGGACCACATGGATGAAATCCATAGTGGCATCTCCCTCCACTACATCCCCAGGTCATGGACATGCTACTTCTAGCAGGGTGAAGAGAGGGAAGATGTTTCATGATTAGATTCATAGGACGTGGATGTACATAGATATATATATGGGCCAGCTGGTCCTAGTTCATGATTCTTCATAGGACATTGTATATATAGCCTTATGTGACCGCATGTGGTCCTATATGTATGACACACTTAGTTTGAGATGTACACATGTTATGAACTTATATTTTCAGAGACGTGCATTCAACACACTTAGTTTGATACATTATATATCCATGTGTTGGTTTTCATAACGATATTACTTCTATGTTTGATTCGAATTAATTGGACATGATATCCTTCTATGTATGTATATTCTATGTATATTAATTCTATATGTATGTTTGATTTAAAATTAAAAAACTATGGTGCAACATATATGAATATAACGTTACTATGGTGCAACATTGCATGGTACAATTGTTAAGAAATTAAGGGAAGCATGTGTATTCCTCCATCAACATGGGAAACTTATCATTTTCCTCTTAAGTCATGAAAAATATTTCATACCTTGAATCTTGAAATAAGATGTCTTCCCTTGGGTCATTTGGTTTTTGAACTGTGTATTTAATTTTATTTATCAGAAGGATATTATTCATTTTACCATTGATGAGTATGGTGGTGTATGACCAATCCATCTTTATATCCCCACCAATATCGTGATAGAAACTTTGGCTCAACAATATACCATACGTAGCTAGCATGTCTTCCACAAGTATTTCCATCTTGATTTTCTTGTCAGGGAAGTCTGCAAATTCTACTTGAGAATCTTTCACCTCACCAAAAAGAGGTAATTATTTTGTTTTCATGTAGTAACAATGGCCAATAGCAGGGCTGAGAGTAATACCAATAGAGTTAGCAAATTTTATAAGCATGACATTGTCAGAGGTGCCGGAGTCAATAATGCAATTATTCAATTTATAGGTCCATTGACCAACAAGGAAAGATAGAAAGGTTCTTATTTCCTAGAAGAGGAGGATTTTAAGGAAAGAAGGTTCTAGGAATGAGTGGTTCTAGGAGTGGGAAGTGATTCTTTAGTGTTGGTAGGATTCTTGGAACATGTATTTTTACTACTTCCTTTGATAAACTAGACGAGTTTATCAAAATGCTTGGGGTGTTTTTTTATGTACTCATATTCAGATATTTGAATTTTATCTTTCTTAAAATGGTCACTGATGTAAAAATATGAGGAAGTGGTAGGCACATTAGGAACTGTGGAATCCTTGACATGAGTAGGATTTTCATTCTTAGGAATAATTGAAATAGAAATCGATTTGACAAGAGGAGGTGCAAGAGACTTACTCAAAGAGGTAGATGGAGTCTTGGCTAAAGTAGTATTAGGATTCTTCTTGGATGACCCCATAGAAGTAGGAAATGATGTTTCTTTTTTTGTTTTTTTCTATCGATTCACCATTTGAGGATTAAAGTGTTTTGCTTGGGAAGTAGAAGAAGAGGCTTATTTATTTTTTTATGAGTGGGTGAACACTAAACAAGAGTAACTATTCATATCATCTATCCAGATTATTCAGGATCTTTGTTGGGTGAGTATTCACAATAACCAATAATTGCATAACCATCTTCTTCTTCTCTTTCAATTTCTGATTCAACAATTTCTTGAAAAAGTTGTAATTGTTGTTGTAATTGTTGAAAAAGTTAAAAAAAGTTGTAATTGTTGAAAAAGTTGAAAAATTGTTTGAATGAGTTTGTTGAAGAGGAAGTTGTTGCAAAGGAGAAGAATCTACAACTTTCTTTTTCTTGTTCTTGTTATTTTTCTTCTTTTTCTGTTTTGAGAAGAATCTGTGACTTTTTCAAAATTACAACTTTTTCAACAATTACAATGACTTCAAAAATTTTTGGCACCTTGTTCTTGTTCAATCCTACACCTCAGTGTAGGGACCATCTACAATAGCCTGTCTCAGTTTTTTCCTTCTCCAATCGGTGCTCTCGCTGCCCTATTGTTTGCAAACGCGCCAAATAGTGTAGTTTGAGACAGTGTAAGGATGTCAAACGGTATATTTTACAAATGGTGGGTCGTGGCACCAAACTGACTAAGACATGTCTGAGGTGGCTAGGTGAACACTAGAGGAGGTTTTTTTTGGTGCACGACAACGTCGTTGCTTCTATACTTCGTTCGGGCGGAGTCCCTTAAGAGCCCTGAGACCAAAAACTATTCAACTTCGACAGGTGACTACGCGCACTCTGTGGCACCTAAGGACATCTCATTCAATCCTACACATCAGTGTAGGGACCCTCTACAATAGCCTAGGTTTTTTCCTTCTCCAATCGGTGCTCTCGTTGCCCTATTGTTTGCAAACGTGACAAATAGTGTAGTTTGAGACAGTGTAAGGATGTCAAACGGTATATTTTGCAAACGGTGGGTTTTGGTACCAAACCAACTATGTGGAAATGTCTAGGTGGCTAGGTGAATGCTAGAGGAGGCATCATTTTGGTGCGCGACAACGTCGTTGCTTCTGGGCTACCTTGTTCGGGCAGAGTCCCTTAAGAGCCCTGAGACCAAAAAATCGTTCAACTTCAACGGGTGACTACACAGACTTCGTGGCACCTAAGGATGTCTCGTTTGATCCTACACCTCAGTGTAGGGACCCTCTACAATAGCCTGTCTCAGTTTTTTCCTTCTCCAATCGGTGCTCTCGCTGCCCTATTGTTTGCAAATGCCCCGAATAGTGTAGTTTGAGACAGTGTAAGGATGTCAAATGGTATATTTTGTAAAAATGGGAACAAACCAACTGTCGACACGCACCAAACTAGAGGAGGTGTCATTTGCATGGTCCAACAACGTTCTTCCAGTGGATAGGTGAATGCTAGAGGAGGCATGTCTCATCATTTTGGTGTAGGGACCCTCTGAAACTGTCGTTGCTTCCGGGCTACCTTGTTTGCAAAGGCGGAGTCCCTTAAGAGCCACTAAGACCAAAAAATTGTTCAACTTGTGACAATGTCGGTGACTACCTCGTTTGGGCATAGTCCCTTAAGAGCCCTAAGACCAAAAAATTGTTCAACTTCGACGGGTGACTGCACTCTGTTAAGGATCCGTTATCCTACACCTCAGTGTAGGGACCCTCTACAATAGCCTGTCTTGGTTTTTTCCTTCTCCAATCGGTGCTCTCGCTGCCCTATTGTTTGCAAACATGCCAAATAGTGTAGTTTGAGACAGTGTAAGGATGTCAAATGGTATATTTTGTAAACGGTGGGTCGTGGCAGGACTACACCAAAACACATCTAGGTGGCTAGGTGAATACTAGAGGAGGTGTTGTTTTGGTGCATGACAACGTCATTGCTTCCGGGCTACCTCGTTCGGGCGTAGTCCCTTAAGAGCCCTGAGACCAAAAAATTGTTCAACTTCGAAAGTGACTACATGCACTGATTCCATGGCACCTAAGGATGTCTCGTTTGATCCTACACCTTAGGGTAGGGACCCCTAAATACATATCATTTTTTCCTTCTCCAATCGGTGCTTTGGGTTGCCCTATTGTTTGTAAACGTGCCAAGTTTAAGACAGTGTAAGGATGTCAAATGGTATATTTTGTAACGAGCACTAAACCGACTACACTGAAATGTTTGGGTGGCTAGGTCTAGAGGAGTTTCATTTTGGTGCATGACAACATCATTGCTTTCGGGCTACCTCGTTCGGGCAGAGTCCCTTAAGAGCCTTGAGACCAAAAAATTAACGGGTGACTACGCAGACTCTGTGGCACCTAAGGATGTCTCGTTTGATCCTACACCTTGGCATAGGGACCCTCTACAATAGCCTATGTCTCAGTTTTTTCCTTCTCCAATTGGTGCTCTCCACTGCCCTATTTTTTGCAAACGCACCGAATAGTGTAGTTTGAGATAGTGTAAGGATGTCAAATGGTATATTTTGTAAAATACGTGGTTGTTGGCACCGAATTGAATGTGCCAAACATCTGGGTGGCCAAGTGAATGCTAGAGGAGGTGTCATTTTAGTGCTTGACAACGTAATTGCTTTCGGGCTACCTCGTTCCGGCGGAGTCCCTTAAGAGCCCTGAGACCAAAAACTCGTTCAACTTTGACGGGTGACTATGCGCACTCCGTGGCACCTAGAGATGTCTCGTCAAATCCTACACCTTAGAATAGAGACCCTCTACAATATCTTGTTTCAGTTTTTTACTTCTCCAATCGGTGCTCTCGCTGCCCTATTGTTTGCAAACGTGCCAAATAGTGTAGTTTAGCCAGTGTAAGGCTGTCAAATGTATATTTTAAATACGGTGGGTCGTGGCACTGAACTGAATGTGCTGACATGTCCGAGTGGCTAGGTGAACACTAGAGGATGTGTCATTTTGGTTCATGACAACATTGTTGCTTCTGGGCTACCTCGTTTGGGCGTAGTCCCTTAAGAGCCCTAAGACCAAAAAATCGTTCAACTTCGACGGGTGACTACGCACACTCTGTGGCACCTAGAGATGTCTCGTCTGATCCTACACCTCTGTGTAGGGACCCTCTACAATATCTGTCTCATTTTTTTCCTTCTCCAATCGGTGCTCTCACTGCCCTATTGTTTGTAAATGCGCGGAATAGTGTAGTTTGAGCCAGTGTAAGGCTTTCAAACGGTATATTTTGTAAACGGTGGGTCGTGGCAGTGAACCGAACTATGCACATGCATAGGGATGGTCTTGTAAACACTTGGGGAGATGTCATTTTGGTTCTCTAAGCTTCAGGTCCTTCTGGCCTAATTCCTCTGAGCCAAGAACCCCCTCTACAGGTATATAAATCGTTGTTAATTTCTTCTGTTTTCTTGTAAAACAATGAAAGCTTCTCTTAGCTTCAATAATTTATAATTCTCTACTAACAGTGCCAACCATGTGAAGGTGGAAGATTTTCTGGCAAAACTAACCTACACAAAAAGTGTTAGTCAAAGAAATTTAAACTTCAAATCAAAACCATACTAGATATATACAAAATACACAAATTTAATAAAATATATGAACTTAAATTTATCTAACTAACAAATTTATATATACCAAATAAATTATATCAAAGAAATTATATATACCATACATGAGCATTGTAAATTCATTCCAATGAACCATCAGGATTAGATCTACTCTAAATCTAGCGAACATGATTGCTTCATGATCTAACTCTCGAACCTTCTAAAGAATCTTTTTATTAGGCCTTCCTTGATATCTATACAACTGAATATTTGTCACTAGAACTAGATGTGAATATAAGAGTATTTTCCTGTGTGTCTCAAAGTATTCAAACACCCAAACAAAGGAGTTTTTAATGGATACCGTCAAAGCCAAGTTCCAGTAACTACCACTGACCTTGTAGGGTACTCAATATCTTTACCATCTATAACAGGAGAATTCAACTTCTTTCTTTCCTCGATGCAATGATATAAGAAATAGTCTGTTCCTTCTTCATTGTCTTCTGTCGCAATAACTGCAAACACATGTCCTACAAAAAAAAGGTTTCAAATCAAATTTAAATTGTACATATTAAAATTTTAATGGACATAACTCAATACAAAAATTGTAAATAACCATAAATACCTTGTCGCACCAAAATCAAAATTTCATCAAAGTCCTTGGATGTTGCAACTTCATCTGCAGAAATAAGTCGTAATGCTTATGGAGGTTGATAACTAGGAAGTGGAGTTAGAGGCCTACAAATCCATCCATCCACCCATTCTTGTGAATCACACTCAGTAGTGATAAATTCCATACAAGATGCACAAAAAAATGTTAACCTTCTTGTCCATATGGCCCACGAAGTAGTGTCTGAGCTACAAAATGAGTGCATATCACTGGACCCAATGGGTGTCATACAATCCTCGTAGTTAGCAATTTTTTGTTCCTCTATGAACCAAAAATATCTGCGAACCATGGAATTTTCTTGATAATCTCAGCCCATGTTATCAATACACCATTCCACTATACTTTTTACATCTTTCAATTTAGCACTATCTTTGTACTTCAACTCTTCTATTGCAAAAGCTCTTTTCACACATGCCCTTGCACCGTCATGGTCTCCTTTTCCATCTCCAGCCTTAGTGAAACTCCAAATATGTTGCACACCCATCTTGAAATGCATCCTGCTCATGTAATAAAATATTCGTGCATTCTTAAATTGAGACGTGTAATTATCTGACCATATATAATGTTGTTTGAAGTGGATGTCACTATCAGAAAAGTTTCCATAAAATAACTAGAAACACCCTTGCATAAATTCAGTAGAATGAGTACTGATCATCACTGATATAAAAGCAATACTCTCTTAAAAAAATTTGATCAATCTCTGTATTGTCAGGAGAATATATAAATACTATATGCACAAAAATGACAACTTGTACTGAGTTGTAATATTGTGATTGAACCTCCATTTTTGGTTGCAATGTGTAATTCTCTACAAAATCGACCACTGAAACAATAATACCAATAAGAAATGTGCCTTTATATATCTTGAACTGTTCATCCAACCATCGAGCTCTGTGTGTATGCCTAGCATACTCATAAATAATTTCATCCTTAAATTTTCTCATAAATTGAAAAACAGACATATGTTCTGTAACTAGCTCACACCATTTAGAATCTTTTCCATCTTTCAACTGGTATGCAACTTATTTATATTTATCAAACTCAACTAAATTATTTCCTATTGCACCTTCAATTTTCTCATGGATGTAACTTTCCAATTTAGGTAATCCGCCACATGTACCACAACTTCCATCTAAACAATCTAGACTATAAAAAATTATCTAACTTCTTTTTTACAAAATATCGTAGGAATGAAATCCCTGGAAGATATTGGTGGAACTTGAACACCACATTCCGATAACATAGTTTCATAATGAAAAATAGAAGGAATACATAAAAATTTAGCATAATGCATAGCAAATTCAACATGTTACCTACAACAAGTGGTGTAAGCGTGGTTGATTTTCACATAGAATGTTGTTTTAACATTTAACTAAAAAATGTGGTTCATGATTTGACTACAAATTTTAATTTCATGCAAAAAGATGCTCTTGTTCAAACTTATGCGGTGCTCTAGTAGAAAATGAAAAAATTGAGTTTAAAGATATTACCTCTTTCAATTGCTTTCATTAGAGTTTTTTGATCTAAGAAATGCTTTGGATGTGGTTCACAATTAATAGAACCAACTCTTCGTTTTACAACATCTCTTGTATTAGGTGAAACTCTAGTGTTATCATGCCAAAATTGAATAAAAACTTCTCTTATAGTATCAGAATTATATTTGTCCTTACGCGATGCTCTAGCAGAAAATGCCCAAAATTCGGTGTTATTGAGTGATTGAAGGATATTATGTCTTTCAATTGCTTTCATTAGAGTTTTTTGATTAACTTGTTACATTCAACTTGTTTAATGTAATCAAATGTTGTTTTTTTATTGATTTACTTACAACACTACTAGCAAGTACACATGACGCACAATATTACTATCCCTAGTGCGTCTTTTGACACCAACAGTGTGATATGCACCATGAAGGTTTTCAACAATTGTAGAGGTTTGACCACGTATATTAGATGTTGTCAATCCTAAGGTATTTAATGTAGGTATCATTTTATTCAATTTCATCAAACTAACTAACAACTGACATCTTTGGAAATCATTTGAAATTTTAAAATGATTATCCCAAATTTCAGTGGCTTTTCTTTTGATTTTTCATTCAATTTTTTTTTCACACATTGGTTTCAAAATGTTTTCATCAATTTCAATAAAATAATTAGGTTTCTTACAGAAAATCCTAGGAGGTGTTTTTGTCAAATTTTCTTTGTCTACAGTTTCACCCTGAATTTCTTTATTCACATTTTCATTGTCTCCTTCAATTTCAACATTTACTACATCACGAGTATTTAATTATTCTTCAACATTGAAAGTAAAAACATATTCACCATGAGTATTTAATTCAACTTCAACATTGATAGTAGAAACATTACCTGGTTCCTCATTGCTTACAATAGTAAGGGTTAAAGATGAACCTTTTCTTGATTCATGAAGATTCCGTATTCGCTCAGTATTTTGAAATCTGTTTGCCTCTAATTCGTTTGGTGTTTTTTTACTTAATGACTTCCTTTTTTGACTTCGTTTCTTGTCTCCCACGATGTTTTACTTCCGTTGATAAGAAAAACATGCAGAAAATGAAAAAAATTCATAGTAATTCGTACGGTAAAGTCAAACAGTAAAAATCACATGGTAATTATAACATTGGGATGTGTGTAAATATGATTTACTAACTGCGATCATGCGCTTTATAAACCTGCGCTCGCGGTTTATAAAGCGTGATTGCATGTTTCTTGTTTAAAAACATGCGCGATCTCAGTTTGTAAACTACGATCACGGTTCTATCTGTATCATCAAATCCATGACCCTAAGGTTCATGAAATCTTTGTTTTTCCCAACCAAAGCTATGAAAGGTCATTATGAAATGTAAAGGGTCAAAAAACTTCAAATTTTCTCTTCCACAAACTTGAACCATGCTGAAAAAATGAAAACATTTCACAAAAATGGTGTCATCGCGTAGGGGAGACTGTTAGCTTCATAGAAATATTGATTTTAAAGTGAATAGAATAAGATAAATATCATTTTATAATTTTTTACTAACAATAGGTCTTAAAGATATTTTTTCCCGCGAATGTTCATGTCTCCGTTTAAGACTGCAACTTTTGTTTCACTTATCAAAATTTGATAAAACTTATACCATCCCAAGCATGTGTAGAAATTCTATATACGTTATATATATATATATTTGATTTCGATATTTTTTGATATAGTTATGGCAGGAAAACAGGAAAGCACTCTGTTTTCTAAATCTTTTCAGACCACTTTTACGAAAAAAATCATAAAAAAAATATTGTCTCGAAAAAATACAAAATAAAATTCATCCCAAGATAGACAACTACATCTAAATTTTCACTAAAGGAAATTTTTTTAACAAGATTTGGTCTTCCAAATCGTGGGCAAAAAAACTACAATCTTATAGGTTTTTTCAAAAAAAAAAACCAAGTCATATAATTTTAAGTGTTTAATATAGCTAAACTTGTTCGATTTTTTTTAAAAAATTAATAGTTTAGAAACTAGATTCCGGATGCTACGATTCATATTTATATAAATTTTTCTAATTTTGAGTGCGTGTAATGCTAATAATCCCTACAAGTTTATATTTCGCTATTTTTAGCAATATGACGTCCACTTATGACCCCTTTTTTGTCCACCAACTTGGTGCACTTACCCAGCGCTTGTAGCAGCCCTTTATAGGATGTAATCTTTCACAACACTGAGGATTTCTCTCGTTCTTCCTATTGCTCTAACTTCCTTGGTGCTGTCATGCATAGAGGTTCATATTCAAGTATCAGGTCCACCAAATTTCCTACATATTGTATCGATGAGGGAAACATCTGTGGTACCTTGGTCTCCAAGTGTGGCCTAGCTTTGATGACATTGTCCCCAATCTCCTATGTGATGCTGATAAATACTTCATTCTTCTTTTGTGTGAAGTCCCTCTCTTGTGTTATGCATGCTATCTTCACATCCTTTGTCTTTAGCTCCTTGCACAGTGCTCTGATTGTTGTAGCTTTATCCATGTTTCTTCTAGCAACTTCAGTAGAAACCTTTACTAACGCGTTGTTGACCTACTCATCTGACATGAAAGTAGGCTTTACTATCATATGTCTAATTTGCGGTGCCTTCTTTAGCCATCTTGAAACATATGGCTCTTCACATATATCAAAGTCAGGCTCATCTATATGGGTGTACATTGACTATGATAGTTGCTTCCGAGTGCACACGGTCACCCTATCCTCATCCATTAGCTCCCAGCCAAATAAATCCTTCTGAGCTAACGTGTTCTAGAAGCGGGCACAAATTTTTTTACCTACATCCTCTACATACCCCATGGCTGGTGGAATGCGCTCTCCACTCATCATCTTCGATCTAGGACCCTTGGGAATTGTAGCATCTAGGTTAGGAGTCTATCCTGTTACATACTGGGTAGTCATATGCATGGATCAGAAGGTTTCCTTTTCTTTTTCTTCTCCTTCCTTCATCTCTTCATCTTTTTTCTCTTCCTTGTTCTGTAGCTCACTGATACTGCTGACTATATTATGGACATTGTTATAGTTTAATTTAGTATGGTGTTAGATGTTAGATGATGGTTTATTGTGGACTTTGATTCATATATGGTGCATGATGGTTATTAGAGACATTTTAGATATTGATGTTGATATATTGTTTGACATGGTTATATTATAGATGTTGTTTGGACTTGTGATATTTGGATATTTTGAGTAGACCTAGAAAATGAGAATTGAATTAAAATTGATGATGAGATAGTTGTGGATGAAATTGTAAGTGATACTACTGATTGTCTTGATGATTGTTATGATTCACATATATGTCGATGATCTTAAAATTATATTTATATTCATTTGGATGTTCTAATATGGCCACAAGGCTGAAGGAGGTATTTTTATTTTACAGGTTTAAAATATCACAACAAGCATCGGGAGATTGAATACCAACCACTTCAGAATTCTAGATGAATTCAACAAGGGCACCACGGCAACTGTAATTTTTTGTGTGTGTTTGATTGTGTTAGGGATTCCCATGGGGGAATCACCTTTAAATGTGACCAAGGGGTTTTATGTATTTTCTTTTATTTGGTACCTTTGTTAATGTTTGCATGTGTTTATTTTGTGGTGCTTTGACCCCTTTCATTATTTATTAAATGGTGTGTAATATTTTGAATAATCTTTTTGTTTAGTTAATTAATTAAAATATGTCATAAGAAAGTAATTAATAAGAGTTGTTGGCCTTGAATTAAAGTGTTATAAGAAATGTGTAAGTAATATATAAGAGATATGTAAGTTGATTTTAGAGTATTGAACACTCCACCTTCTTGGAAATTCGAATTTGTCCTTGCAGGCTTATTTTGGAGGCTTGTGGGACAAGTTAAACTTGTCCCATACCTCTTAAATTTATTTACCAACCTTGCCTATGGTTGGAGGGTTAAATTTATACCTTCTTTGTGCATTTTTGTAAGTCAAGTTGAATGTTTTAATTGTACTTTCTTACATATTTTTAATTTCAGTCCTTATGGGGTGTGGGCTTGTCTTGGAGTGTGTAAGTAAGTTGTCATATTATTCACCCACCTATTTATTGTGCCTTGGAGATTGAAGTTGACTTATGAGTTGGAGTTGAGGATGTGTGATGTGGCATCCCACTTGGATCCACCTCATCTTCTTCTCTTCCCTCTCTATATATTGGAATTCCTTAGCTTGTTTTTGGGGTTGCTTCACTTTTGCATACTTCATTTGGGGTGAATTATTTTGCTATTTTGAGCTCTTGCTTTTGGAGAAAGTTTGTAGAATTTTTACAGGCCTGTGTTTCATTGATCTTGGGTTGTTTTGCATTGGAAAGCTTGTTGTTTGGAACTTGGAACAAACTCCATTATGGAGAGGTAAGAGCTTGGCTCTTGAAATGCTCTTCTTTTATTTGTGAAAATGTTATTGTTGTGAATGTTTTGGCATGTGTGTGGGTTGTTTGGGTAGATGGCCTAGGGATGGTGTAGGAGAAGACTATGGGGTAATTCTGTGGGAGGCATAAGTGTTTTGGGGAGGTATAAGTGTGGAGGGAGTTGGGATTTGGGTTCCACCTTACAAAGAAATAGCTTACATTTCTTTACTCGTTATGGGGTGCCATAAGAGGTTGGGGAGGCATAAGGAAATGTGAGGAATAAGGGGTACTTGGGGGAGGCATAAGGGCATGTCAGGGATTTGAAATTATATATATATTTGGCGGTTGTTCTCAGGTGGTGATACCCATTTCCCCTTGGGAGGCATAAGCAGCATCCCCCATAGTTTCTTGCTCCTTTGGCTTGCATGATGAATCCTGAGTGTTGTTTGTTGTCTTTTATCTGTGGTTATAAACTACAATTTAGTTTTGGACTATGTTTTAAATGTGAAATTACATGTGTGTTGTGGAATCCTATTGTTTCATGAGTTGAAACACATTTCTTATTGCATTTTGGTTTGGGCTCGGGGGCCAATGAAGAAGGATGGATTCTCCTTTTCATTGGATGTCTTGGTTGGGTGGAGAGTGTTGCCTTTCCCCTGATTTTTTTGTGATCAAATTGGAGAATAAAGAAAATGGATCTGCGTGTTGTTGTTCTGGAGCAAAGGAAAAAGACAAGTTTGATAGTCCTTGTGGAGATTATTCTTATTGTAACCCCTTTCCACTTGAAGTGGGTGACCTTGTACATTATTGGTGATGGAAATATGTTTTGTATTGGCTATGAAAGTTGCAATTTGAAATGTGAAAGAGATATACTCTGTTTTCTAGTTTTGAATAAATGTGGAAGAAATTGTATTTTGTACATTGTAATTGAGGAGGAAGACAGAGTTCTGACAGTCCCTTGTGAAACTTATTTTGTAACCTTTCCCACTTGAAGTGGATGATCTTGTATATTATTGTGTTGGAAAGACTACTCTGTTTTAGCTATGAAAGTTGTAATTGATTATGGAAGAATATATCTAGTATTCAGTTTTGTGAACAGAAAAGAAAGATATGCATTTGGTATGTTGTATTTTGAAAATAAATGGGAAATAAGTTGTAAGAGATTCCTTTGAATTAATAGAAGTGTTTTTCCTTGTTCATATGATATTATTTCCATTGGAAATCTGTGTTTAATATACATTAGGAAATCTTTGTTTGTAAAAGTGAAAAGGAAGCACGCATGAATGAAATATTGCACTACTCTGTCTCATTTGAAATGTTTAATTAAAATAAAATAGAAGTTGCATTCTTGTCTCTATCATTTGATTGAAGGAAAGAAAACTATTTAAAACTAGCATGGAATAAATTCAATTTTTTTATTGCATGACAAAAGAGATAGTTTAATCTCTGTTCTTGAAGTGTACAAACCTCATTTCTACTTCACTGTATACTTTAAAAATTTATTTGTATCAAATGTCCAAAACAACCCTGCAAATTTATAAGAGACAAATGAAATATTCATTTGGACTTAATGAGATCAGAATGATCCCCAAACTAAACTAAAACACTGAAGAAATTTTTAAAGAACCTTTCAAATCAAGTAAAGGTGAAATTGCAGGTTTTCTGTTGTGTAAACATTGGAAAATTTTCGAATGCAAACCAATCAAGTAAATTTTAACCTTGCAATCTATCCTAAAATTTTCCAAAGTAAAATCCTTCATGCTTGTTTGGCAAGATGAAAAATAATTAATGACAAATTTGAACAAAATTGATAAGTTAAAAATACCAGTTCACTTCTAAGTGACAGAAAAACGTTTTCTCAAAATTGAACCTTTAAAATTTATCAAAATCAAATTCTTAAGGTTTCTGTGCAAAGAGGATGTTGAGAGATTTCAGAAAGTCCTCATTTTCCAAAAACCGAGTTCCCTATCAAAATTTATGGCCTTCTGAAGTTTTTACTTCATTTGGCTTCAAAAATAATCTAACTATCAAATTTAAATGAATAAAATATTCTTGGGTAGACCCGCGGGCTAAAACTTTCCTTTTTTTTTCTTTTTTCAAAAAAAAGTGCAAAGTCATGAAGTTTCCCACCACTCCGCTAACCCGCAAGCCTTCATTTTGTCTAAAAATGATCTAAGTCCAAAAAGGTTATTTGGCAATTTTTCCTCCATGGCCCCGCCGCCCCGCAACCAATCCTTGATCAACACATGGCTTCATTGGGTGCCAGCGGACGCTCAGATCAATTTTAACCTTTCACACTTTCAAAAATAAATTTGGAAAAAATTGTAAGTTTCCTTCGCAGCCCCGCCGGCCCGCAGCCAATCAGGTGCTACCACGTGGCTTCACGAGGCGTTGGCGGAGGAGTGGATCTTTTTAGCCTTAATGCTTCAGAAAACTTTTGGGCAAAATTTCCAAAATATCCACGCTGGCTTGCCAACCCACAACCAATGGTTGGCTAACTCGTGGCATCTTCTGAGTGTTAGTGGAGGCGCGGGTGAATTTTACCCTTTTCACCCTTTTGATATGATAAAATTCCTCTTCGTCCCACCACCCCCTTTCTCCATGTTGGCTTAGGATTTGGACATGTTTCCCTTGCGGACTTGCGGGTGCAAAGGTGGCTTTTTGCCCCAAGCGGGAAAATTTCCCATCGTGGACTCCTAGGCAGACCCGCCCCTAGGGAAAATTTTCTCCCCTAGTCATCATTGGACCCGATTTCCTCCTCAAAGGGGAAAAATTTCTCCCCACGGCCCGTAGACCCGCCCCTAGGGAAAATTTTCTCCCCTAGGCCTGCCGGCCCGCCTTGGGAAAATTTTCCTCCCAAGGTCCGCCGACCCATAACTTTGGAAATATAGGGAGTTAGGAGGACTTCTTTATATCACTGGAAAGGTGAGAAAATTTCCTATCTAATGGGAATGTTTTCAGAAGGTTTCAAGTGCATTAATTTTGAGAAAAAATTAGGTTGAATCTCTTAATCCTTTCAGAGGGTGGGAGAGTGAGAAATTGCCCTCTTAATCTTAATGATTATTCTAACCCTAAGTTTTGACCCAGTAAATTTAATAATTGTTGTAATGGGAAAACTATGAGCTAAGATTTTTTTTATTTGGCCTCTAAACCTTGCTTGTGGCAACTGTTGTTTGTAACCTGGTAGCAGACACTTTTAAACCAAAAAAAATTATCCCATAATTTTTCTGACTAATCCTAGGTTGTTCTTGGGTCTCAAGTGGGTTGTTTTAGCAGGCATTACACTTTAGTTCAGCGGTCTCCTTATGTGGAGAGAGATGAGGTAATTTTTATACCGTTTGTGGGGTTCCACTTTGAGTCCTTTTGCATCTAAACACTTTCTTAAACCTATGCTCTCCCTGTTCAGCCTCCGTATCTTCCTCTTCATCATGTCCTTGAGGTGGAGTGGTTGTGTGCCACGACTCTTCTCTGTCATATGGTTGCTTTCTTCTGCACTCTAAGCCTCCACTATCTTCATGCTCCTCCTCTTCACCTTTGGCGGCCTTGGGAGTGCGAATTCATTCTCTACATACTTATTATTCTCCATCTTGGGCTTCAACTGAAGATACACCATTGCTGCCCCTACATTTACTACAACTAGACTTATTGGCTTAATATTCAAAACCTCCGAAATGATCCTCTCGGTGTAGGAACTTCTTCTAGGATACACATGCTTCTTCCTCAACGTATGGTAGTCACAGTATACCTTGTCTGCATTGAATACCAGTCAGTGTGTGTTTGTAAATATATGAACAAATGCTTGGAAATACCTTGCAGTGAATGCGTAAGGCAATTTACACCAAGGGCTCTAGACTCCATCTCTCATTGGGAAACACGTGATGTAGAAATGTTGATATACAAAAAACTGGACTTGTTTCCCTACTACTAATGGTAGGTCCTTTGGGATGCGCCACTCTTCTCCAAATGCTACACGGAGCCTGTCGTACCATTTTTCCACCTTTTTCTTGACGTCATCTGTCATGGCCCCTTTATATAGATACTTGTTGAACCTTTCAGCTAGTGAATTATTCTCCATGGGGTATTCCCATACCTTTTCCTTCAGCCCGTGTGGTACTCCAATTTCTATGAATACTAGTGATGGTAGAATAGCCCCAAAGCTGATCTTCCCTCCTATGTGTGCTTCCTTGACTATTTGTTCTGCAATGTAGCCTGCAATATTGTAGATTTCCCCTTCTGAAATCTTATGTGCAATGTGTAACCATATAGTATTTACCTGTGACCACCGCTCCTAATCATTCAACTTTGTAACAAGGTGTGTGGTTGCTTGCACAACCAGATAGTTCTTCAATTTTTCTATATCCATACCACGCGGACCCTTTAGGTACCCCAACTCCTGTCTGGTATTTAAGATCATGGCTTTGTCTATGAGATCATTCTTTATGTCCTCTCATGTGGCCTTCAAACCTGTAACTGATGAGATAAGCACATATGATATTCTAACTCTGCATCCTACAAAGTAGAAGAAGTCCTCGTGCCCTTTGCTCATGAGCCACTTATACAAGGGATCATACTTCCCGAAATATGGAAGCTCATATAATTGGTAGACTCCAATTCTCTTCAGAAGCTTCTCGCATGCATCATCATAAACCGACATGTCATCTGCCATACACTTGTTTGTCCTCGCAGTGAGTAGGGAATTGAGCTCATTCTTGTTCTTCATAGTCATGTGATTGTATTCACTCACTTTTCTCTTTCTGATAGGTTAATCCCATTCTTGGATGACAATGACTCCTTCTGGATATTACATTTCTAAAAAATCACTTTCAGGTACCATCTCTTCTTCCTTGACTACCAACTTCTTCTTTCCTTTTGCTCCTGTTGCAACTGCCTTCTTAGGTGCCATTTGTACCTTGTAAAAATCTCCTCTTTTTAACATTGTAATTTGTGAATCAAACCCTAGCTCGATTCAATCGTCCCCTAGGTGGAAACTTCGTGCCCTAACTCCTCTCCGTCACCTTGCTTCACTCAAACCCTTCACCACCGGGGACACAAGCTTATTCTACGCATAGATCTCTTCGTCACGACTGGTTACACACCTCTTGCACCTTGAAAACAATCACTCAACACTTCAAACTTGGCTTCTTTCAAATACTCTTAATCACAACGGTAAAAATGAATTCGCATCCCAAATTTATATAGATTTTTCAAAATTTGATGCATTTATTTCTCCTTCACCTACCAAATATCCTCTTATTCATTGACCAAATTTGTTCGTTCCATGTGGTACATCTTTGCGCCCCAGTTATAACCTTCTAGCACACCTTCCTACCCTCTGGTTATAGAATTCTCTTCAGCACGTGCCCTTGCATCCGAGTACGTCGTCACTGTTCCTTCTCCTGGTAGTTATCATGGCCTCTGCTTACCTCGCGTTATACCATCCTTTCGTTCATCTCCATCCTTGGTCACTTTTGAGAAGCAATTTTATTTTGACTTAAAGCACACCCGTAGAAGCTTATTCCTTTCACCTTTCAATTGTCACAGTATTTTACTTGGATAACTACAACCACCCCACACTAAAGGTATGTGGAGTCCTCTACGCATAAACATTCTTCATATAGTAATTAGCTTCATGCGCGTAAGCATGCTTATTACAAAAAACAACAACTAAATTGACAAAGCATAATGACAATGAAGGAAATACATAATTGAAAACCTAATCTAAATGGAAATATTGCCTTATTACAAACACCAAGAATACTTATTTATAGTAGGACTTCAACCTATTCCCGTTAAAGTAACTAGGTAGCCATGTTCCATCAAGTGCTTCTAACTGACAAGCACCTGATTCAAGTATGTAAGTGATGACATACGACCCCAACCAATGTACTTTGAGCTTTCTTGGATGGTGCAAGAACTTTGAGTCATAAAGAAGTACCATTTATCCAATCTCAAACTTCTTATCCCTTATGTTTCTATCATGCCATGCTTTATGTCTAGATTTTTCCTACTTCTGACTCCATCGTGCTATGGCTCATCGCTAATCCAGTTGAATCATCTTCTTGATACACTCTTCTAAAGCCTGCTCATCAGCTAGACCTCCAATGCACGTAATGCGCAAAGAAGGTAACATAAATTCTATACAGAGAACAGCTTTTGGGCCAAACACCAGATGAAACGGTGTGGCTTTGTTCAATCTCTTCTAAGTTATTCTATATGCCCAAAGAACAACTGACACTTTTTCATCCCAATCCCTTCTTCCAACATCAATTTTTTTTTATCAAAGTTTGGCTTAAAATCTTGTTGAAAGCCTCAACATTTCCATTTTCCTGAGGATGATAGGGTGTAGTTTTATGGTGTGTAACCATAAACTCATCTAATAGGATCTTGATCGTCTCATTCAAAAAGTGTGTACCCCTATCACTTGTCAAGCTTAAAGGACATCCATATCTTGTAAGAACATTCTCCCATAGAAACCTAGCTATTGTAGCTGTTGTACAGTCCTTCATAGGTACTACTTTTTCCCACCTTGTGAGATAATCTATGCAAGTAATAATATAGTGTGATCCAGTCCTGTGGGCAGCTGGAGAAATAGGTCCTACAAAGTCAATGGCCCATTTCTCAAATGGTACGACACTAGTAATTGGTTTGAAAGGCATCTCATCTCTTTGCCCTAGTTTTCCTAGGCGCTGAAAATGATCACACGCCTTACAATATTCTTTACAGTCTTTATACAATGTGTCCCACCATAATCCAGCAAGAAGGATCTTTCGGGTAGTCTTATCACCTTCATAATGGCCTCCTACAATAACACCATGGGATTCTTCCATAATATCCTTGCACTCATTCTCTAATACACAATGACGTAATAATTGATCTCTGCCTAACTTGTAGAGGCCACCATTGATTAGCATAAAAGGTGCCATGCATATAGCAAGTTGATTCTTTTCTAATGCGTTCATTCCTTCTGGTGCTATACCAGTTCATAGAAATACAACAATTTCTTCTAATTCTGTGGGTGCATGTTGTAACCTATATAACTATGCATCTGGCATGGTTTCTTCAATTGTCTATGCTTCCTCTCCTGAGTTGATTCTAGATAAATGGTCTGGTCCAGAATTGATTTTCCTTGGCTTTACCACAACTGTGAAGTCAAACTCTAAAAATAGGAGTACCCATCTGCATATGCGCCCCTGTAAGATGGGTTTGTTTACCAAGTACTTCAATGCCATGTGATCTGTATAAAACACAAATGGTGTTGCTAATAAGTACTGTCGAAACTTGTGCAATGCATATATCATTGACAAAGCTTCGTGCTCTATAGTTCTATAATTCTATTCGGTAGGGGTCAGCTTCCTACTAGAAAAAAATTTAGATGATCTATAATACCTTCACCAGGATGAGCTAACATAGCACAAATGGCCATGCCAGAAGCATCCAAATGCACATGAAATGGTTTATCCCATGAGGGAAAATGCAGAATGGGCGCAGTAGTAAGTTTCTCATTTAGTATCTCAAACGCGTGCTGCTGCGGTTCTCCCCAATAAAATGTACCTCTTCCCTCAAGTAACTCTTCTAAGGGTGCAACAATTTTGGCATACCCTTTGATGAACTTTCAATAGTATCCTGTATGACCCAAAAATCTGCGCACCTCACTTTGACTGGTAGGCACTTCTAGGCCTAGAACGATTACAACCTTAGTTGGATCAACCAACAAACCTTCCTTGTATATTATATTTCCTAATAGTATTCCAAATGGTGTAGAAAATATGCACTTCTTGATGTTCAAATAGATACTCAATTGTCTGCACCGTTCAAACATTAAGCACAGATTGTCATAATGATCTTTCACAAGCCCATATACTGTCCAATCATCTAGGTAGACCTGTAAGAAGTTGTGAATAAAGTCTTTGAATGCCTGCAAAACTATGCGCGAGAATAAAATAGGTGTGTTTTTTAATCCAAAAGGCATCAAAGTATAGGCAAAACTACCCCATTCAGTAGTAAATGTTGTCTTTTCTTGATCCTCTTGATAAATCCTAACCTAATGATACCCAAAAAACTCATCTATAAAAGAATATATTTTGCACCTTACCATCCCTTCCAATATTTCCTTAGTGAATGGCATAGGGAATGGGTCTGTTACACAGACAACATTTAGTTCCCTGTAGTCCATGTTGGTGCTCAAATTAGTCTCACCCTGTTTGCCATTAAAATCCCTCAGTTTGCGGCCTCTGTCACATTTTTTATCTCCCCGTGTTGGTGCTTGAAGACTCTGTCCTCCATTTGGTCACCATGATTAGTTCCTTCCTTGGTCGAAGATCACTTAAAAATCCAGAATTTGTTTTTCATTTCTCTATCCATCTAAAGGTGTCTATAAATTGGGCGTAAAACTCACGTTGTTCCTTTCCTTCCATTTTCCGCAATCGTGTGTTGTTTTCCCTGCCATTTTTTGTCCCAAATACCTGAGGAAACGTGATTTAATGTAGCTCAGAGGATCATGTTTGAAACTTACAATATTTCCAAATTCTCTGTCCTTTAAGAAAATTTCATCTCTGGGCTCAAACGGTGGTTCCCCTGTATTTTACGGTTTGACGGGTGTGTTTCTTCCCATCAAATTTACATCTCCACATCAGTGGCAATGTGGCCCTTTTTGGTTGGATGTGGCTCGGCGGGGCACTCTAAAAACTTTGTGGATTGTTTCAACCCAAAACCTGTCCACGTGGAGGAACGACGCTCGTTTGAAGACTCACCTTTTTTTTTGGCCTTGGAGTTGTGCTGGGGGACACGTAGGAAATGGGATTGAATGTTTCTTTTTTGGGGACTTAGAAACAATTTTTTATATAATTTCGATTTTTCATGGCAAATGGTTGGAGTGTGGTAGAGGTTGGCACTCATCTTAAGAGAAATTTTTCGCAGGGTCCCACCTTAACAAATGCGATTTGAGGGACAGTTTATCTCTTTGGAGTTAAATTCCACCAGTCAAGGTCTTACTTAGTGTAAGCCATTGAAAAGCTCTGAAATTTTCTAAAAGATTTCCTCACGCTGATGAACACGCTCACATTTGAGTTAATCTCTATCTGATTCTTGGCAAAACCATCTTGAATTTGCGAATGTCTGCAAACGTGGAGGTTTCCCATTACGGGCCTTCTTTTAAATGGATTTGTGAATCATACAAATCTTTCCCCATGAAGTTTTGTGCCATTTTGGAGGGACCGCGCATTTATTAGGGAACTAGCCCCTGAGTTTGATTTTGAAAGAAGCAATTTAGGAGGATCACTTGGAGGCTTCCGCATGATGATAAGCCTTTTTGTTAGCCTTTGAGGATATCGAAGGTGACTGTAAAACAAAGGTTGATAATAAGTTGCCTTCAATTTGAACCTTCAATTTGGATTTAACAGATTTGTGTGAAAACGATGACTGATATTGGGCCTTCACTTGTTTGGGGTATCACTTTCTGGCTAATCATCTCAAAATTTTAGCTATTCTAAAGCATTCTGTTGATCAAGCCTTCCATTTTTGTAAAATTTCTCAAAGATCTGCAAAATCAAAGTCCACTCTACCTCACCTCCCACCAAAATTTCATTTTAAAACAATCAATCCTACCCATACTACCCCTGTTTGTCTTGTGTGTGTAAAAATGCATAATTTCTATTACTAAAACATGCAGAAGCAATTAGGTTTTCATTGTATGTAGTAGCCTGAACCTTTCTTGGAAAATAAATCCATTATCTAGGGTGACAACTCGTGAGAGTTAGATTTCATATTTTCTTCAATGTCTTCTTAATAACTTTGCAAAGAAGGATATCGCCATCTCCTCCACAAACAATAGGCTACAAAAGAGTCCTCAAACCATTGTTGGAAGGCACAACCATAAAGTAGTGAGGATAGATCAAATCCTCTTAAGGGTGATACCCATTTCTCCACATTTGAGTGACAAAGAGCAAGTTACATTTCTTCCTTAGCTACAAAATGACACACAACATGGTTTGCTTGTCTCTAAGCTTCCTATCAAAACTGTGATGCTGCTCAGCTTCTGAGGGAGAATCAATTTGGGTACCAACACCGTTTTCTGGCACCGTTGCTGGGGACATTGTGATTTCAGTTCATATTCAGACCCTGGTAAACATTTCTTATATGCTCTAAGTGCTAGTACATTGTTTCAACATCATCTTGTGTTCAGGCCTGTAAGAAGTGTTCAAAGTTACAAGTGCCGTGTGCAATATTTCTAGTTTCTACAGTTATTGCACTAAGTTTCATTGATAAATCTGGGTAAAGGAAGGTCAGATCGTTCCATTTCTAGTTTCTAGTGTTGACAAATCATATTTTTAGTGCATTTGCACAACTAAGGTGGAAATCCTTAGTGGCAACTCCGTGTTAATTTTATTTTTTGATAAATACCAGTGTCTTAACCTCTGTCAAGTGAGATTTGTTACTAATATTTACAAAGTTGGAAGGAAGAAGATCTTTCTTCACTAGGGATCCTACTAGGACATTATTTCAAGAGCTAGGAAAAACAAAGTCAGAAGGAAGAAGAGCCTGGAGAGTTGTTGGAGATCAGTAGTCAAGAAAAGAGATCTCCATTGATGAAAGTGATCAAGCCTATCATTGAAGATTTCCATTCAAGTGCTTCTGAATCAGGTAGTATTTTTGTGGAATTAAATTCTCCATCTGGAGAGGGGCCTTCATTTGAATTTGAAAAGTTTTCTTCTCATTCTGCCCCTGTGTTTTCCAAAGTTGATAGGGTTTTCCAAGAAACAAAGCCTTTAGGGGATATCCATTTTGGAAGTTATACTCCTGTGTTTCAAAGACCCCTTGTCCCTTATCAGTTTGATTCTCCTCCAAGGTCACCTCCTCAAAACAACATGGCCCATCCCCCACCCAGACCTCCATTTTTTGTAAATACCTTTGGTCCTATAAATTTTAGAGGGATGGATGGTTATCCAAATGTAGTTCCCCAATATGTAAGAAATAGACTACCAAATTTCCAAGGAAATAATGCTATAACTAGTGATCAACACTTAAAGCTTTTTATCAACATGATGGAAGACTTTGAGATTGAATTTGAAGATGTATATATCAAATTGTTTATCCATACTTTGGAAGAAGATGCAAGGGACTGGTATAAATATTTTCCAGATAATTCCATTGATTCTTGGACCGAAATGAATAATGCATTTAGATTGCAGTATGGTGATAAAATGGACCCTAGGTTTCTTTTGTCAGAATTTGAGAATATTAAAAAGAATCCTAATGAATCAGTGCATGACTTCAACACTAGATTTAATAAGACATTGAGGAGATTTCCTGTAAGTTTAAGGCCATGTGATGAATCTTGTCTTATAAAGTATTCAGATGCATTTGATAAGAAAGTTGCTTACTATTTGAGGGACAAAAACCCTACCAATTTGAGGCAGGCCTTTACCATGGCTCTACAAATTGAGAATAACATTAAAGCAATTGGAAAACCTCCTAAGAGGGAAGGTGTGAAACTGGTTAACCCGGAAAAACCTCAAGCAAGTAAGGCTGCTGATTTGGAGGAAGTTGTGAAAACTTTGGCAGGGGCTGTCAAAGAAATCTCATACAAATTAGCCCGGGCAGAGAAAGGAATTGGGCAGAGTTCACAAGGCCAGCATAAGCAACAAGGCCAAGACAGATTTTTCAATCATCCTAGAAATGAGCAGAGATCTGATGACAGAGGAAAGGGACCCATGGGATCTGCAAATAGACATCCCCAAGCTAGGGAAAATAGAATGGTGCCTGATCCTTTGGCTACCAGAGTTGTTGTTATTGAAGAAACAAATGTAATTGATTGGTGTGACAGATGTTTCATGCCCCATGCTCCATGTGAAGTAGATCAACAAGTAGAAGAGGAAGCTGATGATGATAACACTGATGATGATGCATGCATGATGGAGTGCTCTATAAGCTCACAGCAAGGAGAAACTTCAACTGAGGTAATAAGTGCTAGAACTGTTGCTGATTTTTGGGATTGCATTCACCGGGTACCTCTTCTTCCTCCCTCTCATACTTTAGAAATAGATATTGTACAAGCTTTTGAATTTCCCAATAATGACTTTGAATATTTAAGAGCTTTAATGATAAAGAAGTATGATGGAGGAATCCCATCTGAGGAGGATAGGTAGTTATTGATGAACGTTGTTGTTGCTCAAGAAAAGGATTATAATACTAGGAGTAGAGTTGTCAAAGGAGCAGGGCCTCAAGCCAAACCTAAAACTCCATTGCTTACTAATATTCCTAAAGAGGTTCCTAAGAAGGATACACCTTCCAAAGCCCTTGTTATCCCAAACAAGATTCATACTTCTCCTAATGCCCAAACTGTCAAAAATCCTATGCCATCTGATGAGTTTGTCAATCTCCCTTCCAATGTTGCCTTGCCAAAGTGTGTTCCATATGACATTGCCCAAGTTTTGAGTCAAATCAAAGTTAGTGTTCCAATTTTTGAGCTGCTTAGGATTCCTGAGCACAAGAAGAGGGCATTTGAGTATTTGGGATTGAAAGAAGAGAAGAGTACCCCAGGCAGAAATGTAAACATTGTGGAGACTCCTCCAATCATTGAAGAGCTAGAAACACCACCAGCATTGGAAGAACTAGGTGAACCACCTGAGGTTTATTTGGGAACATCCTTGGTAGAGTCTCAGCTAAATGTAGATCCATTCTTCACCACTCTGATCATTAAGGACAGATTGCTACACAACTGTATGTTTGATTCAGGAGCATCATGCAATGTTATGCCTCTGGAAGTCATGAATGAACTAGATATCAAAGTAACAACAACATATGGGAAGTGTACTGCCATGGATTCTAGAGAGGTGCCAGTGGTGGGATGTGTGAAAGGTTTGGTGGTACAACTTGCAGCTTATCCGGGTAGGAACTTGAAACTTGATGTTGTTATTGTTGATTGCCCAGCCAAGTGGGGTATGTTGTTGTCTAGAAAATGGGCTACAAGTGTTGGTGGGAGTGTTCAAATGGATATTTCCTATGCCACCATCCCAATTGAGGGCAGCCTTGTCAAGTTGTATGGAGAAAAGAAGATGTTGCACCTCATTGAAGATCCCAACAATGCATCTTATGAAGTGTTGTACACAAGTGTTGATGCTTGATAACTTTATTGGATTTGCTGATGGGAAAGAGAACAAAATGGATCAATGTAAGAGTCTTGAACAAGTAGGCTCTCCATGGACTTTGTTGTTTGATGGAGCTTGCTCCAAATTTGGAAATGGTGTTGGTGTAGTTCTGATTTCTCCAAGCTTGGAAGAGTTTGTTTTTTCTTTCAAACTTAACTTTGAGTGTACTAACAACATTGCTGAGTATGAAGCATTGTTGTTAGGTTTGATAATTTCTTGGAAATACTATGTTAAAGACATCATTGTTAAGGGAGATTCAGAACTAATTGTTAAACAAATCAGAAAATTGTATGCTACTAAAAATCAGAGAATGAAATAGTACAAGCATGCAGTCTGGGACTTGATTGAGATGTTTGATTCATTTAACATTGTGCATCATGATAGGAAGTTCAATGTTATGGCAGACAAGCTTGTAGTATTGGGATCTTGGTTTGATAATTGTGCAATGTCCCCATATTGTGAATATGATGTTGAAGTGTTAACAAGGCCATCTGTCCCTGACAACATTAAACATTGGCAAATTTTTGATGATGATGCTCAGGTCAAAAGATTTCTATAGAACAAAGGGGATTTTTCTGATCAATGTATTGATTGGGAGCCAATGGTGTGTGCAGCAGAGGGTAAAGAAACTTTGTTTGGCAAAGACATCATCCAACTGAAAACTAATACCATTCCTAGAGGACTGGTTGCTCTTGAATCAAACTTTGATAATGTTGATTGCATTATTAACAGGCATATAGCAGCCTCAAGGGATGTTGAGGAGCATGACCTAGGTACAAAGGAGAAACCAAGGAAGATCTGGTTGGGAAGCAATCTGAACAAGGAGGAAAAACAATCCTATGTCCAATTGTTGAAGAAATATCAGGACTGCTTGGCTTGGTCTTATTCTGAGTTGAAGGCATACAGAGAGGATCTGTTTCAACATGAAATTCCTTTGGAATCTAATGCAAAACCATTCAGGAAGAAACAGAGGCTGATTAATCCACTCCTATCTCTTAAAATGCAAGAAGAACTAAAGAAACTGAGGGATGGAGGGATCATTCAGCCAACAAGGTATTCTTCTTGGGTTGCAAACTTAGTGCCAGTTAGAAAAAAGAATGGTGATATCAGGTTGTGCATGGATTTTAGAAATCTGAACAGAGCATCAATGAAGGATAATTATCCTTTACCAAACATGGAAAACATGCTGCAATTAGTGACTGGTTCTGAGTTGCTTTCTACCTTGGATGGTTTCTCTGGCTATAATCAAGTTGTTGTGAAGGAATCAGAAAGAATTAAGACAACCTTTACCACTCCTTGGGGAACTTATGTCTATGTTAGAATGCCCTTTGGTTTGATGAATGCTGGAGCAACCTTTCAAAGAGCAATGGATGTTGCTTTTTCTGGTTACATTAATGATTTTATTGTTGTTTACCAAGATGATGTGACTGTGTTTTCCAGAAAGAGAAGTGATCACTTGCAACACTTGGAAAAAATGTTGATAAGATGCAGAGAGTATGGCATTTCACTCAATCCAAAGAAGTGCCATTTTGGAGTGCAAAAGGCCAAGTTGCTTGGTCACATTGTATCAAAGGATGGTGTCATGATTGATCCTGAGAGGGTAGAGGCCATCAACAAGGTCCCAATTCCAAGAACCAAGAAGGGAATTCAGTCCTTCTTTGGGAAAATAAACTTTATCAGAAGATTCATATCAAACTTTGTTGAGTTGACCATTCCAATTACTTGCATGCTAAAGAAGGACCAAGTTATCAAATGGGAAGAGGTTGCCATTCAGGATTTCAATGGGATCAAAGAAGCATTAAAGCATGCCCCTGTTTTAGCAGCTCCAGATTATAAGAAGCCTTTTCAAATGTTTTCTTTTGCTTCAGAGAACACTATTGCATCTGTCTTGTTGCAGAAGGATGATGAAGGGGCTGAGAGGCCAATTGACTTTTTCAGTAAGGCATTGCAAGGGGCTGAGTTGAAGTACACCATTATAGAGAAGCAAGCATTTTCCTTGGTAAAAGCAACAAAGGTTTTCAGACCTTACATTTTGAGCTCTAAAGTTGTTGCTTATGTTCCCCACACCATGGTGAAAGATGTCTTATCAGAGATGGAGGTCTCAAGAAAAATATGCAGATGGGTGAACAAGTTGCAGGAGTATGACATGGATATCCAAACCATGAAATTGGTAAGAGGTTTGGGCTTAGCTAAACTTATGGCTGAGAGCAACTTGCAAACTATTGAGGTGAATGAAGTAGAAGAAGGAAGGGTGGATGTCCTTGAAAATTTGATGAGTTCTGAATGGTACAAAGATATAATTTTTTATCTCAGACATCTATACTGCCCTGAGTATTTGAGTAAAAATCAGAAAAGAGCTCTTAAGTTGGCTTCCCAGAAATATGTCATTACTGATTTTGGGTTAGCTTGGAAGAACCCTGAGGGAGTTCTCTTAAGGTGCATTACTGAAGATGAAGCCCCCAAGATAATTGTTGATCTCCATGGAGGAGTTTGTGGGGGGAATTTTGCTGGAAGAGTCACAACACACAAGATCTTGAGGGCTGGTTATTGGTGGCCAACTCTTTTCAAGGATACAACTTTGTTGGTTAGAAGATGTGAGAGTTGCCAGCATTTTTCTGGAAGACTGAAAGCTTCAGGCTCCCTTCCTTTGCAGCCTGTATCAATTGAAGCCCCATTCAAGCAATGGGGAATGGATTTCATTGGTGAGATTTCAGACCCTTCAAGTGCTGGCCATAAGTGGATTCTTGTAGCCACTGATTACTTCACTAAGTGGGTGGAGGCAATCCCCACCAAGAGAGCAACACACCAAATTGTCATGGACTTCATGCTGAACCATATCATCTATAGGTTTGGAGTGCCAGTTAAAATTGTTGCTGACAATGCCATGAGCTTCAGAGCTAAACCTTTGGTGGCAATGTGTAAAGAATATGGGATCAATTTGACATATGCCTCCAACTATAACCCCCAAGGCAATGGAAAAGTAGAGTCCAACAATAAAAATCTATTAAAGATCATTAGGAGAACCTTGGAGCTGAACAAAAGGAAATGGGGTGAGCAGTTGAAGTTTGTTGTTTGGGCTGATAGAATTACTGTTAAAAGAGCTACTGGAAAAAGTCCATTTGAATTGGTGTATGGAACTCAAGCTCTACTGCCCCTGCATATGTAATTATCCTCATATCAGTTCATTCAACAACTAGAAGATCAAGAAGTTAGTCCATATGATGCTCACATTAACCAGATTGTTGAACTTGATGAAGAAAGGAGGGCATCTCACCAAAGGCATGTGAAGTTCAGAGAAAAATTGAAGAAGTTATTTGATAAGAAGGACACTCCAAGAGCTTTCAGCATTGGAGATCTTGTGTTGTTATGGGATAGCAGGCATGAAGATAAGGGAAAGCATGGTAAATTTGATGCATTATGGATGGGCCCTTACTCCATTGACATTCAAATTGGTGAACATACCTTCTTCTTGAAAGACTTGGATGGGGAATTGCTTGAATTTCCTGTTAATGGCAGGCATTTGAAACATTTCCTGGATTGATTCCCCAGAATCAAGGTGAGCATCATTTGTATAGTGTATAGTTCATTGGTTGCTTTCTGTCTTTTGTGTTTTTGCTCATTCTGGTCCTTGGTGACCTAGTTTTGCTGGTTTCTTAGTTTGTTTTTAGGAGATGGTTCTGGTTTTCTACTCTGCAAGCTGACTCCTTTTCCCAATGGATTTTTTTGGCACTTGGTATATTATTTGGTTCTTGTGGCACTCACAGGGAGTGCCCATCCCCGAGTTGGAGCTGATGTTGGTGCTCAAATTAGTCTCACCCCATTTTCCATTAAAATCCCTCAGTTTGTGGCCTCTGTCACATTTTTTATCTCCCCGTGTTGGTGCTTGAAGACTCTGTCCTCCATTTGGTTGCCATGATTAGTCCCTTCCTTGGTTGAAGATCACTTAAAAATCCAGAATTTGTTTTTTGTTTCTTTGTCCATCTGAAGGTGTCTGTAAATTGGGCGTAAAACTTGGGTTGTTCCTTTCCTTCCATTTTCCACAGTCATGTGTTGTTATCCCTGCCATTTTGTCCCAAATAACCGAGGAAACATGATTGAATGTAGCTCAAAGGATCATGTTTGAACCTTACAACATTTCCAAATTCTCTGTCCTTGAAGAAAATTTCATCTCCAGGCTCAAACGGTGGTTTCCCTTGCATTTTTACGGTTTGACGGGTGTGTTTTTCCCATCAAATTTACATCTCTGCATCAGTGGAAACGTGGCCCTTTTTGGTTGGATGCGGCTCGGTGGGGCACTCTAAAAACTTTGTGGATCATTTCAACCCAAAACTTGTCCACGTGGAGGAATGACAATCATTTGAAGACTCACCTTTTGGTTTGGCCTTGGAGTTACATTGGGAAGACACGTGGAGGATTCTGCTACTTTTCCCAGACTTAGAAAAATTTTTCATGCAGTTGGTATAGTTTTGGTGGGCTGTGGACACGTGGTGGGTTGGTGCTCATTTGAGGATCTGCCTCAGGGTCCCACCTTAACAGTTGCGACAGAGGGACAGGTGGAGGCTTCCGCTGGCTCCGCTCTGTACTTAAACTTTTTAAAGAAATTTTCTAAGGCCTGGGACACGTGGTGAGCCCACGCTCATTCAGAGTCTTTGCTCTTGGGGACCATCTTGAAGTTGCACCATAAAGACACGTGGAGGTTTCTGTCGGGCCTTCCTTTACTTAGAATTTTCAAGAAACTTCCTAAAGGGCCTAAGACATGTGGAGGGACCACGCATGTTTGGGGACTGGCCCTTGAGTTTTATTTTGAAGAAGTGCCAGGAGGACACTTGGAGGCTTCCACTCACTCTACCTTTTTGCTTCAAACTTTTCAATGGCCGAAGGAGACTGTCTCAGACCTTAGACACATGGCGCCTTCTGCTGAACCTTCAAATTTTTAACAGACTCTACCAGACTGAGACACGTGTTGAGCCCGTGCTTGTTTGGGGTCTCTACTTTTGGGGACCATCTCAAAATGTGCCATTGAGATGTGTGGCAGTTTGAAAAGTCAAAAGGTGGGGAGGTGGGCCATCGGAGGCAACTTGGATTTTTTGCCCCTTATTGTCAAAAAGATTAAAGTCATCAAAATGACCCACAAGCCTGACAGAGAATAGTCAAAATTTTCTTTGAAAAGTCAATGGTGGAGGTGCGGACTTTCAGGGGAAATTTGGAAAATTTTCCTTTTATGAAAAAAGGGGTTAAAGTGTAAAAAGGAAGCGTGGTTCCGCTGGGACCCACATCAGAAACTAAAGGCGGAAGGGCGGAGCTGCGGGGAAAATTTGGAAAATTTTCCTTTTTTCCAAAAAGAGGTAAAATAGCAGAATTGAGCCACGGTTCCTCTGGGACCCACATTGGGACACGTGTCAAGCCCATTTTTCAAAGGCAGAGGGGTGGAGAAAAATGAGAAATTTTGCATTTTTTCCCAAAAGTTGTAAAAGGTAAAAAGGAACCCCCAGGCCCATCTTAACTCGGATCTCCCACGTGGATGGTCCAAATTCAAAAGGGAAATCAATGGCAACTATGCATCTGTATCTGATTTTCTACCATTTTTTCTCCAAAGCTCCTGGGGATGTAAATTTTTATGGTTTTTTTTATCATTTCTTGGTGTCTCCTACATGCCAAATGAAGAGGAGAATTAATTTGATATCCTTGTTTGGTGGGGAAGATCTGAAAACATATTTTACCACTAAGATGTAATCTGAATATCGAACTCGAATTTTCTAATCTTTCTTTCCTTGGCACGCAAGAAACTAGTTGATATCTTGATTTGGTGGGGAAGATCTGAAAACATATTTTACCATTAAGATGTGATCTGACTATTGGATTCGATCTGATTTTCCAATCTTTCCTTCCTTGGCATGCAAGAAACCAGATTTGACAGATTAGAGAAGGAAGTAGTTGGCACGTGAAGTGAAGAGTGACTTACCAGGTGAAGAATTGAATGCTGGAAATATTTGAAGAGATTTTCCCTCTGAGCACCTGACAATTTTTTTGCAAATCTGATTCTGGGAATCACGATCAAAATCGTAACAAGCAATGGTGCTTTGAATGTTTTTGGTTTTGGGGGGAAAACTCTGTTGTAGATTAAATGTTATAAATTGCATGAATTTTTCATGCAAATGGTTGGAGTGTTAGAGGTCAGGAGTTAATTCCTAAGAGAAAAGTTTGACAGAGCCCATCTTTCTGAGAAATCATCTGAGGAACCTGTTTATTTCTTTTGTGTTAAATTTGATCATGTCAAGGTGGTTGCAAGTGTACAACCATTGACAAGCTCTGAGATTGTTCTAGAAACTTTCCCCTGCTGATGCATTTAATCAAATTTGAGTTAATCTGTGTTTGATTTTGAGAAAAATTGTGTCTGCTTCATTTCTGAATGTCTGCAAATAGTTTTTCTTGTTCCCATTGCAATCTTACATTGAAATCTTTGTGAATCACACAAGATCTTATCCTTGTGATAGTTTGGTGGCATTTGCAATTTCATTTATCAGAAGAGCTTTCATTTGATAGTGAAATAAACAAATTTAAAATCACTTTACTCCTAGCATGATGATAAGATTGTTTGTTAGCCTTTGAGGGTATCTTAGGCGTGATAAAACAAAGGTTGATAATGTTCAATTAAGTTTTTCAATTTGAGCCTTCATTTTGGATTCTTAAAGTTTGTGTGAAAACGTGTTGATCTGGGCCTCCATTGAAGCACACCTTCTGGTTAAAGGAACATTTTAGTTGTTTCTGAAGCATTTTGTTGATCAAGCCTTCCATTTTTGTAAAATCTCTCAAAGATCTGGTGAATCAAAGTCCACTCTGCCTCACCTCCCACCAAAATTCATTTAAAAAAAACCAATCCTACCCATACTACCCCTTTTTTCTCTCTATGTGTACAAATACATAATTTCTATTACCAAAACATGCAGAAGCAATCAGGTTTTCATTATCTTCAGTAGCTTGAACCTTGCTTAGAAAATATCTCCATTATCTAGGGTGACAACTCGTGAGAGTTAGATTTTTGTTGTATTGATCATGTTTTCTTCAAGGTCTTCTTAATAACTTTGCAAAGAAGGACATCTCCATCTCCTCCACAAACAACAGGCTACAAAAGGGTCCTCTCACCCTGGTTGAAAGGCACAACCATAAAGTAGTGAGGATAGATCAAATCCTCTTAAGGGTGCTACCCATTTCTCCACATCTGAGTGACTCAAAGGGTTTGATAATTCCACATTTTAACATTTTATCAATTTCTTCTTTTACCTTTTCACACAAATTGGGTTCAGTCTATAAGGTCACTTCCTAACTAGTCGTGCACCATCCTTAAGTTTTATCTTCATTTCCCCAAGTGATTTATGCATGCCTTTACGTTCATGATACCCTCGAGGGAATAAGTCCTGATAATCCCTGAGTAACTCAATGATCTTTGCTACCTCCAAGTCTGACTAGTATTCTCCAATGATGGCCTCCTTAGGCATAGCCACCGAACCTATATTCACCTTCTTTGTCTTCATAGGTTCATGATAGGTGTGCGTATCCTTGTCTGTAATATCCAAGACATCGCACACCCCTTGTGAATGTTCAATATCTAGGTTCTCAACTTCCTTATCATCCACGATGTAAACCATATTTGCATTCTCTTTCTCAAGGAAAGTGCGTTTAAGTAGTATTGAGTCCATTTCTTCTTCCCTTTCAAAACACGCTCCAGACTTTGCCTCACCAAATAATTTTTGAATATGCTCTTTAGATTTTGCACTATCTCCCATAGTTAAGTGCTTGATAAATTTTAATGCCTCTTCTATTGGAGGTTGGGAAGAAAAGTATTCAAAGGTCTGGATAATTCTTGTAGTCAAATTTTTCATGTTCCTAGTCTCTCGATGTAGTTCTACGTATACATACCAGGCACGTGCACATCCTTATAGTGTAGAGTACAATCTATGCACCTAGAGTGAAGGTGGTAATGCTTCCTGTTCTACTATCCAGAGTCTCTCACACTGCTGAATGTGATGCTGAACAGGTTGATCACCCTGATAAGTGCAGATCTATGTAGGTGCATTGTTCCTCACAAACCTAATAGATAAGGTGACTCCAATATCTTCCCATTCTATAAGATTATCTCTGTGGACTACCCACTATCGTGCTGTTGTCTCGCATAGGGTATATACTAATATATATCTTCTCTTAATTTGATCTGTCCACTATGTTTCCATGGATTTAAAAAATATAGGAAGATCTTTTTCCCCTGTATACCAAGGTACTGTGCTACATATACGTCAAACCGAACGAAGTCCATTCTTGCGCACAACCGTGCTTTTTACCTTGCACCCTACTAGTTCCTATGTACAATGAGCCCAATTTTTGCAAGAAATAATCGTAGTATCACTAATAGAATGACAATCCTCCCACTTCCAGATACCTTCTTTTGATGGCTCATTGACCTCTGGGTCCTGAATAACGCGTACAAAAATTATGTTTAAGTCCTCCTCACTTAGAGGCTCAACATATGGTGTAGACTTCCCATCTGTTAGAGGCATCACAACTCTTTCTTCCTTGTTCTCAAAGATGATATATCCCTTATTAAATCTCAAGTCAGCATTATTCGCATAACACCAAGGGTGTCCAAGCAAGGCTAGAAAATTGTCTGCTTCTACAAGTGCTAATACCTCAAAATCCCCAGTGAAGTTGGCCCCTTGTATGGTTATAGATGCATCCTTCAAAACTCCTATGGGAATGGCCTTAGTCCTATTTTCCATAAACAACACATTAGATGAGGGCTGCAATGGAGGTCTCCCCATTTGTACCCATGCATCTAATGTAAACACATTTACTTCCGCACTTGTATCAATCAAAATATTACTCAACAACCTTCCATCCACAATAACATTTAGAGTAATTTCTTTGTCATAGACAATGCTATCAGGGGGAATATTTACATGTAGAATATGCTATCTGGTCTCAATACTTGCGTGTGGAGTGTTCCCTTTTAACAAAATTCCTAATATTGGAATGATGTTCTCTCGGCGCAACATTTTGCACACTTCTCTTAGATCATTGATATTAGTTTAGACGGTCTCTGATGCTTTCTTCTACTCCTTCAAGTAGTGTATCTCACCCTGAAGATTCCTTAGCACTTCCATGGTATCTTGGTAAACATCCTTCTGATGAGTAGGATCAGGGTACCTTGCATGAAAAACCTCCTCGTTAGTGATCGTAGGCTTCTGGTGTAATGTCTCTCTTGCGCGCGCTGCTTCAGCTTGTGTAGTAATCTTCACTGTCAATGCCTCAGGTCCTTCTACTATCTTGGGCATCCACTAATCTTCTACCATGCTCTGGATTCTAACCATCCGAATGCCTTTATTTTCTTGCTTATGCTTCTCACTCAGATGCTCATATAAGTCTGAGCATTCTTCATAGCTATGGTTCTTTCCACAGAAAGAACATGTAATATTCTGAGGACATTCACACCTATAGTGGTCAAGAGATCCACACGTATAACATGTTCCTTGATGGAACTCACCTCTTCCTCCACCACAGCCTCATCCTCCATAGCCACCATGATATCCACGTCCCCTTCCATGACCTCCTTCAAAATGCACCTCATTCCTGTCGTAGTGTGTTTGATTATGATCCCAATCCTGGTGCTCATTCTTACCCTTATAATTATTTGTTACACTTGTCTGTCGTACCCCAATGTCTATAGAATCCCCGATCTGACCAATCAACCGACATTATTCAATATCATGGGTCATGGAGTGGCAATTTTGACAAAAGTAGGATACATTCTTCCTTATCACGTGCTGTAACAAAGGACAGTGACTAGCATCATGATTCAAATGATAGATATCACAATCCAACAGTAATGAGCATACAGATCTGCAAGGGTAATTATCTTTGGTGTGACCTTCCACTTCACAATCTGTACACAAAATTCCTGAGCACATTTCATGAGCTGAATTTTCTGATAGCTTCTCTAACTAGTTTTCCATAGCTGTAATCTATGCCTCTAAGAATGGACTAACGCTAGTTTTGATGCTCCCAACTACCTCAGCACACAAAGCTGCTTGTAGTGCTTTGCGCGGATAATTGTATGTCATATGTGACATCGGCCTTCTAAATGGTGTAATCAATCCTCCAACAAACCATTGTGCATGTTGGCTTGCATGAATATCATATGATAGCTTAGATAGAAGTGTCTTAAAATGGGCATCATACTCACGCACACTCTCAGTAGTTCTTTGATTGATATCTTTGAGCTCGCTGATACTTTTGTATTCAAATTTAGGGATATGTAACTCTTTTAGGAAAGCATCCTTTAATGCTACATTATCCATGCAAGTTTGATCAGGGTCAAAATTCCTATACTAGCTGTGCGCATGTCCTTATAATGTAGTAGCAAATTGACTTTCCTTTCACTTAGAAGCCGTGATCCCTTTAGCGTGCCACAATATTTCACACACATGCACAACATCCTCTATACCTATATATTTTGGGAGACGAAGAGACATCTCCATATAGATATTATGTTGTTGCTACGGACCTTGACCACCTGATCTAGAACCTCATGTGTTCCCTCTGCCTCTAGAACCAGTAGAACTAGAACCACCTATACCTCCTAACCCTTAACTTTTAGCTGGAATAGGACCTGTAGATGTACTTCCCTATGCTCCGACAGTAGTAGTATACTGAACCCCTACAGTCTGTGAGGTAGTTCCACTTCTAGAGGTGTATCTGACATTCTACGCGCTCACTTTCTATGTGGATGATGCATCTAAGAATGTTCCTCCAAATATCATTAAAGTTGTCTGTCCTGCCATTGATGTACTTGCTTTCTGACTTACTCCTACTCTCCTACTTCCCAAGTTTGCTTGTTAGTTAGTTATCGTACTAGATACTCGAAAACCAAGCGTAAGGGCTAGGTCACTAGGTGGATTAAGATGCGCGCTCGTAGCCCAGGTAGTCTCTGCTGGTGCACTTTTGTGTGTGGCCAAGGGGGGATCTCTGTCATGTTTTCCAAGATGGGGGAGTTCTTGATGCTCTAGCTCCACGTCTTCTACGTGAGCTGTAAATCCTTCACGAGCCATCTAAGGTTCTCATCAATGCCATACTTTCTGCAATGGAACACTACTTCTCTATCTCCCTCTCGCATGCCTCATTATACTTAAGCCACCTCTCCTCTCTCTACCTCTCTACCGCTAGGTCTGCCATCATTCACCAAACTTGTTCCTGCCCTTGTGCATGGTAAAGTTTAGTTAGCCATTGGTTTACTCTCCAGGTGTAAAAACTAGAATTCAGCTACCTCTAGGCAATAATACATTGAAATTGAATACTCCAGAATATAACTGTTTAGAACACCATGAAATCACGTATCCATGGTGCAAGTCCAAATCAAATCAGCATCATAAAGGGCCTAAAATTATTCCTGTGTCTAGACAAGTGCGCAATACCTCCAATTCCACTGAGATGCATAAGTAGTAAGCCACTCATATAGTTCTACTGGAAAGATAGCGAAAAATCTCTCATATAGGTTTTCATACAAATTATGTTCTACCCAAGTGCGTGCATTAAACTTAGATCCACTGCTGAACTGCCATGCATATTCTTCACAAAACTATTGAATTGTTATGTATCCACTCCTTAATACTTGCTAGAGTTAACCGATACGTCTTCATCACAAACCATCCTGAAAACAACTGAAAAAGAGATCTTGTCAACGGAACCAATGATGCATCCTAGAATTTACTAGATAACACCCTAGTCGCGCTGACACATCACTTAGCCTAGACTTAGCGTTCACCCAAAGCACGTAAAGGTACCAAGTCCCTCTTTAGGGTTGCTGTAGCAGGATGTTAGTGTGATGAAGGAAGAAACATATATATCCATAATTAATCCATCATTCTACAATGCATGCTTTATTCAGATCTATGAAATAACAAGTTTAAACAGTAATCATGATTGAATCAAGAACATGCACACCTCAATTACATACACGAATGACACTTAGGTTCTGCCAATATCTTCCATCTATTAAGAAACATAGAAGCTTCTTACAATAATGGTAATCTATACTGATGCACGCATGGATCCGATACAGTAATCCAATCATATGCGCATACCTCTATACCTTTATACATCCATCTCTCTGTGTGTATATATTCTACTATGTTCTTCATATCATATATATAGGGTGGGGACTTTCCCTTCACCGCTTATCTATTCCAGAAATAGGCTGCATGCCATTAATAGCCACACACCGTTTACATGCATAGCCACACATGCAAGTGTGTTATCTATAGACTTCTTACAGTTAAGTGAAGTGACAATCCTATTCTTAGCTCGTCTCCATGCAAAATGCTTGATTTGATCCTCTAAAGATAGACAATGCGTGACGCACAAATCTCTACATTGTTGGTGTGTTCCGCATGCGATCTTCTAAAAATAGGTCTTCATGCTCAAAATCGGCTAAGTCCTGAATGATAAACTTTCCCTCCGCGCTCAGGTCCTTCCTATCCCTCTGCACCCTTGATCTTGGCTTTCTCTCCCACGCAAACCTCTTGTGTGATCTCTAACAAGTATTCTCTAATAAACAGAGATAAAAGCCAAGTTGTAAACTGACTCATTTTGACTCATGAGCTATGTGGAATGGGAGGCATTGAAGAATTTGTAGGATGACAACATGTATAAAAAATGACAAGCCGATTACGCCAAGATCATAAAGCACTTCAGGAGAACAGGCTGAGGGGCTCAGAAATGTGAATGGGGTCTTTGGTAACAAAGAAGAAGTTTCGTAACTCGACACATAGACTCAGAGCTCATTGAATTGGCCTGAGAGTCTACAGACCGAAGAAGAATACATATATGACTGAGCTAGCGAGATGGAAAGCCAAGGGAGAAATCCCACCAAAGAATGAGTCATATAAATATTAAAGTCTAAGCTCGGTGAATAATAGGTCATTTTTGAAAGCCCTAGATTTCAAGTATCAGCTCAACTTAGACTAAGAGCTTAAGCAGCTAATGTAAAGCATCAATATTGAGTTATATTGTGGCATGAGGGAAGAATAGCTATAGATTGAGCTATGGAACGAAGAGTCAATGTGAGGAGTTTGTATCAGGAGTAGCTTGGTTATATAGCTCAAGACAATTGAAAAAGTGTCGTTGTTGTCAAAAGTCAATGAACCATCGAAGTCTCGTTCGAGCATTGGGCGAGCTCATTATGAGGATAGCTCACAGAGTTTGATTGTTGAATTTAGGGGTTGCAGGCACAAGAAGTCCTAGAATTGAGATAAATAGAAAAACATGGAGATCACATCGAAGGAATATAAGATGCATTGAGCTAAAATGATCTTTTTGCATTGCGAATGAATGCTCATTGTTTAATGAAATCGGGTGAGCTCACAGTGCATGGAGAAAGACAAGCTCGAAAGTGATGTAAGTATCTATCATACAAAATGTGCCCCCTGCTCATTTTTTGGCTAACTCCTTTCATCCTTCCTTCTCTCGTGCCTCAGACATAATTTTTTTCTTTTCAGGCACTCAAAACCCTCTGGAAATGACATAATTGGATAGAGCTCTTTCTCATCTTTCCAGAAAGGTAAAGTTTTCCTCCTAACTCCATGTATTTTTGAAGTTATTGCTCGGCGGAGTTTTTGTGGGAAATTTTCCCTTCAAGGCCCGTCAGCCAATGAGATGCCGCCACGTGTCCAAGGAAGTGGCGGGGGTCGGAGGAGGACTTGGTTTTTTAACCAAGCATTTTGGTAAAGTTTTCAAGAGGAAAAAATTTCCCCGCATGCCCGCCAACGAATCAGAAGCTGACACGTGTCCATGGGGGAGAATTTGGAAATTTTGGCTAAGTGTTAGCGCAGGGAAATTTTAGAGGGATGGCCCCGTGGCCAATAAAAACATGCCACATGTCCTAAGGAGCCTGAACCGATGGAGCGCGGGGGAGAGTTAGAAAATTTGGCAAAGTGTTTTGCCAAAAATCCAAAATGTGAGTTTTGGCCCGCTGCCCCCGCCAGCCAATAGAATCTCGCCACGTGTCCAGATTGGTGGCCAAGAATTTGGGAAATTTTCCCAAGAGAAAATAAAGGAAAAGCAGAAGGGAAAGCCCAGCCAATAGAAAACGTTCAGCTAATGGCAAAAAATTTAAGGTCAAGCCCGCGAGGAAATTTTGGAAGGTCAAACCCGCACCTAATGGGGTTTTGACACGTGTCTAGGATGGAAATGAATCAAATAGCCTACAAAAAAATCTGGAAGGATAGGCCCACGTGCAATCAGCGCATGCCATGTGTCCCAAGCTCATTGGCCTCGTGGGAAATTTTTGGAAAATTTTCCAAAGGAAAAATGAAGGAAAATAGAGCAGGATGGGCCCGCACCCAATAAAGGCATGCCACGTGGCACCTGGAAGGGTAGCAGTGAGGAGAAAGCCCGATTTGGCCCTGTTTTGACCTAAAATTTCAAATCGCCATATCTTTCGATCCAGAGCTCAGTTTTTCATGTTCTTTATATCAATGGAAATCTGGTGAAATTCTCTACAAGATTCTGGGGTCAATTTTTTATTTTGATGGAGTTTGGAGAGAGAAAATCAAAAAATGTCTCTGGCACATGGTGATGAGCAGAAATGACATTTCAACCACCGTTTTTAATGAAGAATGGCTCGCATTCTCTCCCAGCATGGTTAAAAATGTTAGGGAATGGGTCTGTAAGGATGCCCATGCTGTTTTGAATGCATTTTTGTCAATGATTGAACCTCTCCCACGTTTTCCCACGTTTCTCTCTCCTGGGCTCGTCCCTTGCACTGTAAAAGCTAGATTTGGCTCATTTTCAAAGGGTCGAACATTTTTTGTGTATTGCAGGTCCCCTTTCTCACCTTGGAAGTGATTTTGGTGGAATATCAGACCTTTTCTAAGAACTGCAACTCATTTTTGCCTCTCAGGTGTTGTAATGCAAGTGATTTTGATGTTAAAATAACAATACAGGCCCTGTGATTAATTTTCCATCCTCTGTTGGTGTTGTTTGACTAATTTCTGATTCTTCATTACAATTATCAGTTTTTGCATGTTCTTTTGTTGCATTTTATGAATTGTGTCAATCTGCAGAAGTGAAAAATACTTACCACTCCTTTGGTGTATCACCTATTAGCATTAGCTTTAGTTTATCTGCATTCTCTATCTCTGTCTCCTTTGGAATTTAGGGTAGGATTAGGAATATAGACCTCTGCAACTTGTAAGTGATAAATCTGACCAGAGGAATTGAGGAACCAACCTCTAAACTAGAGATTCCTTTCTCATTTTGCAAGTCCCACACTTGGGGAAAGGATTCAATGTTGTGCAATCACACTGGATGCTAGTATGATCAAACTAGAAATCTGATCAACATCCAAGGGGTGCTGCTGATTTGCAACAACAGTTTTGGCACGCCCAGTGGGACCTTAGAAGTCTTCATCTTCATTACAACAAAATTGATGTGCATTTGTTGCAAGTTTCTTGCTTTAAAAGAGATATAAATTACACATCTGACAACTCCAAGGAAGAAGAATCAGCTGGTTTTAGCAGTGCAGACCTGAAAACTCATGAGAAGAATCACTACAAGGTCAAGAGCTGGAGAAGAAGAGGTGTTGTTTGAATATCTGCAATTATCTCCAAGAATAAGGCAAAGTGGGAGGATAATCCAAAGGTCTCCATCTCCACCAAACAGAACTCTCTCAACTCCTCCACCTGGTAGGCCTTTCATTCAATCAACAAGGGTTCTAAGGCCAATCAGAATGGCACAAAACAACCACTATGTCAAATTCACAGGCAGCAGCCCACTTGCTCTCAATGCACAAAATCCAATTCCAGTTGCAACATTGAAGAACATTCCATACTTCACTGGAGAAAATCAGACCTCACCTGGTGATCATGTCAAGGATATTGCTAACATTTGTGCAATCCATGAGATCAATGAGATGCAAGTTGCTGTCAAATTTTTGGCATCTTCATTCAAAGGGAAAGCTTTACAATGGTTCAGGAGCCTTGCCTTGGGTTCTATTCAAAATTGGAATCAGCTATGTATAGCCCTCCATGAGCAGTTTGGGGAAAAGGGAGACAACTTGTCCCTTTTGGAGCAGCTGACAACTATCAAAAGAGCTCCCAATGAGCAGCTGACTGATTTTAATTTCAGATTTCAAAGGACTTGGGAGAGAATTCCAGTGGCAGTCAGGCCAACAGCAGAAGATGCTTTTCTTTATTACCTTAAAGCTTTAAATTCTGATATTTCTATGTTAATTCAGTCCATGGGAGGCACAACTATCCCCATTGCTTATAGCATTGCCATTAGAGCTGAAAATTGTTTGATCCAAGCCGGCAAGCTGGCTCCTAGACCTCCAATGCCATTATTTCCAAGTTTAGAGAGCCCAAGTACTAGCCAAGTGCCTAATTTAGCTTCTATTCCCACTCCTAGAAATCAGAATTCAAGTGAAGCTTCCACTTCATCTTCTAGTGCCTCAAATGAACTTCAAGAAGTCATGAAGCAGCTGCAAAATCTAGGCAATGAGCTGGTTACACTCAAAAGGCAGCAAGCCCAAGGTTTTAGACCTTCTTTCCAGCCCCAAGCTCAGCCTAACAGGCAGCCATATCAATCCCAAAGACCACCCAATCCAGCTGCAAATCTAAATCAAGCAAGGCCTCCTGCCAATAGACCATTTCAGCCCTATAATCCCAATGCTACATCTGCATCTAAAGCATTAGTGCCAGTACAAAACAATATAGCTCAAGAGTATGATTGGTGTTTCCCATGCAATGAACCTCACAACCAGTCCATGTGCTTCAACGGTGCCTTGAATCAAGAATTAATGGTGACAACAACTGGTGTGGAGGGTGAAGGTAGTCAAAGAAATGACCAACAACAAGAAACATTCCAGCAGCAATCAGCTCCGAATGATACCACACTTGTAAACTGGCAGGCAGAAGATTTTTGTGGCATGAACCAGATAGTTTCCCAAAGTGTTGCAGCCAACACAAGGTCAAAGAGGAGAAATTTGGGTGAAGAACAGCCATTAGCTCCAAGTAATTCACAACCTTCTGTCACTCCACAAAATATTGGCAAACAAAATCCAGCTCCAAGCACGCAAGGACTGCCTAAAACAGTTCCTAGGCCAATTCAAATGCCAGTTACTACTGCCCATGTGCAAGGAGTTAATGTGTAGGCCAAGGGACAGCAAAGGGATGCTTCATCTCCATTCAATATCATTGATCAGATGAAGAAGACAAATGTAAACATATCAATGTGGGAATCACTCTCTATCCCAGGACAAAGAGATTTGCTACAAGCTGCCATGAAGGACTGGTCAACTTCAAATCAGCAAGTCCAAATGCAAGAGAAAGTGCTCACAAATGCTGCCCAGCCTGAGGGGAATCATGGAGGATAGCAAGGTAAAATGTTGAAACCCCCTCCATTCTATGTTTCATTGATCATTGGAAATCAGTTAGTACATAATTGCATGATTGATTCCGGAGCAAGTAGTTCAGTAATGCCCAAGAAAATAGCTGATCAGTTGGGAATTCAGTATGAAACCATATCCAAAGGGGTGGTACAATTGGATGGGACAGCAGTAACAATAGTTGGAGTGATTAAAAACTTGATTCTTACTTTGCATGCCTGTCCCAACGTGGTTGTTTTGCAAGATGTCTCAGTAATAGACCTTCCACCACTCTTTGCCCTATGTTTGTCAAGGGATTTCACAGCTAAGATTGGAGGTTACTTATCTGTTGATTGGTCACACATGTTGTTCAGAACAAGATATGGAACCAAAGCCACAATCAGGTCTGAACCTATTGCAAACTTTCACATTGAGCCTTACACCCCAAGTCAGATAAATGCCAATTGTTCAGCATTTGACCAAGAAGATCACCCAAGCACTGATGAAGCTGACACCAAGGTTGGAAGTATCCCAGATCTAACTCTTGATGAATGGGCAAACAAGGTGCATGCTTTTGATCCTTATCAAGAAATAGAAGAATCTAAGCTAGGAGTCTATTGCATGCATGAAGAAGATCAGCCTATTCCTAGCATCACCAAGCCAGACCACAAGGATGACAATGAGGTATGGCAGTTGTTTTTTGATGGATCAAGGAGTAGACAAGGTGCAAGAGGGGGAGCTATGCTTGTTTCACCTCAAGGGGTTAAGTATTATTCATCTTTTATATTTTAGTTTGCATGCTCTAATAACACTGCTGAATATGAAGCCTTGGTGCAAGGATTGCATTGGGCAATCAAGAGAGGAATAAAGAACTTGCAAGTCTTTGGTGACAGTGAGTTGATTGTCAACCAAGTCAAGGGGCAGCATGCTGTCAAGAATGATCTACTCAAGTGCTACAAGAATAGGGTGTGGGACCTCATTGAATATTTTGAGGGCTTTAGCATAAAATCCATTCCTAGAAAAGAGAACCAAGCTGCTGACAGGCTTGCAGCAGTTGGGGCAGCCTTTGACGTTGTGGAGAGCATTCAAAAGGAAAAGGTACAGCCAAACATCCATGTGATTGTAAGGCCTTCAGTGCCAGACAACAATGTAAGTTGGCAAGTGTTTGAAAATGATCAGCAAATCATCCATTTCTTGCAAGAAGAGGCTGAGTTCTCAGCTAAAAATCAGGAAAAGTTGGAGCAGCAGTATGGTGACCAAGTGGTACAGCTGAGAACCAACAAACTACCAAAGGGGCTTATTACTTTGGAGTCCATTTTCAATCCTAATGATCAGTTTAGGAAGGAGAAAGCAAACATCCAAGTGAAGGGAGAAGATTCAATTTCCATCTCGGTGGAAGAAGGCAAATCACTCCAAGTTGGCAAGATGACAACTGAGCAAGAAAGGTATGAGTTTATACAAATTTGTCAAGAATTCCCTGATGTGTTTGCTTGGAGCTATGAAGATTTGAAAGGTTTCAATCTTGAGTTAGCTCAACACACCATTGAATTGGATCCAAATACTAAGCCCATCAGGCAAAAACAAAGACCAGTCAATCCACACATGGAGCCCCTCATGAGAAAATAATTGAATAAGTTGATAGAATCAAGAATCATATTCCCTATCAAGCATTCTAGTTGGGTTGCCAACTTGGTTCCAGTCAGAAAGAAGAGTGGGGAAATCAGATTGTGTGTTGACTTCAGAGATTTGAATAGAGCATCTCTCAAGGATCATTACCCACTACCTTCCATGGAGCAGATTTTGCAAGTTGTTGCTGGCTCCGAAAGGTTTTCACTACTTGATGGCTATTCAGGGTACAATCAGATTATGGTGAAGGAAGAAGATCAGTTCAAGACAGCCTTTACAACCAAATGGGGAACTTATGCATACAGGAAAATGCCATTTGGGCTGTCCAACGCCGGAGCTACCTTCCAAAGAGCAATGGACATGGCGTTCAAAGGTTTGATTAACAACATAGTGCTGATATATCTTGATGATATCACTATTTTTTCAAAAAATGTAGCAGACCACCTCTCTCATTTGAGACAAGTGTTCCAAAGGTGCAGAAGATTTGGAGTCTCCTTGAATCCTAAAAAATGTATTTTCTTAGCTCATGAAGGAAAGCTCCTTGGTCACATTGTCTCCAAAGAGGGATTAGCAATTGATCCAGAAAGAGTTGAAGCCATAAGAGCACTACCATTGCCAAGCCACAAGAAGGCCCTTCAAAGTTTCTTGGGGAGAATAAATTTTGTCTGGAGGTTTGTCCCAAATTTTGCAGCCCTAGTCAAGCCTATCACCAAGATGTTAAAGAAAAGCATGGCTTTCAAATGGACAGCAGAAGGCAAGGAGAGTTTTGAAGCAATCAAAGAAGCCATCTCTCAAGCCCCAACTCTCATCAACCCGGATTTCTCCAAGGATTTCATCCTCTATGCGTTTGGAGGTGATGATACTATCTCTGCAATTTTGGTACAGCAGAACAAAGACAATGATGAGCAGCCAATTGCTTTCTTCAGCCAAAGCCTAGAGGACTATGAGGTGAGATATTCTTTCATTGAGAAGCATGTTCTTGCAGTAATCAGGAGCTTGAAGAAATTCAAGCATCTAGTTTCAAACAATAAGGTTCAATTGTTGGTTTCTCATGCAGGAGTTAAAGACTTCCTCCTCAACAAAGACTTGAATGAAAAGAGAGCAGGTTGGATTACTCGTGTCATGGAGTATGACATTGAGATCAAAGTTACCAAGCTGGTCAGAGGAAAAGGATTGTGTGAGCAGCTGATTTTGGGCAAACAAAAGGAAGCATGCAATGAGAAGGAAGTTGTTTTGGCATTGCAAGACAGCCATGAGCAAGGAAGCACTCAAGAAGAAAATAATGGTGTCCCCACTCCTTGCTGGACCCAAGACATAATGCACTTCCTAAGCACAGGCCTATGCCCTCCAGAGATGAACAAGACCCAAAGAAGGCATTTCAGATTGCAGGTTGTCCCATATGCCCTTGTTGATGGTGTTCTGTTCAAAAGAGATGTGAATGGAGTACTGCTGAGATGCATTGGCACAGATCAGATTCATAGGGTGTTGGAAGAGTTCCATGGTGGACCAGCTGGTGGTCATTTTGCACCAAGAGTGACAGCTCTAAAGATCATGAGGGCTGGTTATTATTGGCCCAAGATTTTTAGTGATTGCTATGCATGGATCAAGAGGTGCAAGAATTGTGCATTCTTCATAGGTAAAGAGAGGCTAGCTGCCCTTCCATTGCATCCAATTTCAGTTGACCAGCCATTCATGCAATGGGGTTTAGACTTCATTGGAGTCATTAATCCCAATTCAAGCCAAGGGCACAAGTGGATTTTAACAGCCACAGATTACTTCACTAAGTGGACTGAAGCAGTAGCACTCAAGGAAGCAAATGAAGCTAGTATCCTAGACTTCTATGAGGGAATAGTAACCAGGTTTGGCATACCAGCTACAATAATATCAGATAATGCATTGGCATTCATTGGATCCAAGGTGACTGAATGGGCTGTCAAGAATGGGATCTACCTAAGTACTTCATCAAACTATTACCCTCAGGGTAATGGCCAGGCTGAGTCTACAAACAAGAACTTGTTGAGGATCATTAGAAGGACTCTTGATGAAAATCAGAGGTCTTGGCATACTAAATTGAAATCAGCTTTATGGGCTGATAGGATAACTCCCAAGAGATATACAGGTAATTCTCCATTCAAGCTTGTTTATGGAAGAGAGGCAATTTTACCCATGTCTCTTGAGTTGCCAACATTGGAACTCATGAAACAGTTAGAGTTGTTGGAGTTTGAGCCCATGGAAGTTAGATATGCAGAATTGATGGAGCTCCAAGAGATCAGAAATCAGGCATCCCAAGCAATGGAGAAGGATCAGGCTTTGATAAAGAAGACCTTTGATAGAAAGGCCAAGAATAGATCCTTCCAAGTTGGAGATCTAGTGTTAAAATGGGATGCAGATAGAGAAAAACCGGGGAGGCATTCAAAATTTGATGCCATTTGGAGTGGCCCATACATGGTCACAAAGTGTAAGGACAACAATGCCTTCCAATTGTCTTCATTGGATGGTGAAGAACTGCAGATTCCAGTCAATGGAATCCATCTAAAGCATTGCTACTAAAGGGAAATTCTCCACCTTGTAAATATTAGCTTAGGTTTTCATTCCTCCAAGTGCTTGTGCACATTGTTTTGCTGTAGGTTAGTTTTTCTTTCCCTAAGTGCTTTGGCACAAGCTTGTTGTTCCTGGGAATGTGTTTGCAGGCCTTGCTCCATCAGGTGATATTCCATCTTCCTCCTTGCAATGTTCTAGTCAGTTGGGGTATCAAACAGAGGAAAATGATGACTCCATGCCCAATGGATTGCTTGAGGCAACTGGTAATTTCATCCGACAGGCAGATGACCCCTCTGAGTCACCAAAATTGTTATCCAAAATGTGCCCCCTGCTCATTTTGTGGCTAACTCCTTTCATTCTTCCCTCTCTTGTGCCTCAGTCATAATTTTTTCTTTTCAGGCACTCAAAACCTTCTGGAAATGGCACCATTGGATAGAGCTCTTTCTCAGCTTTCCAGAAAGGTAAAGTTTTCCTCCTAACTCCATGTATTTTTGAAGTTATGGCTCGGTGGAGTTTTTTGTGGGAAATTTTCCCTTTCAAGGCCCGCAGCCAATAAGATGCCGCCACGTGTCCAGGGAGGTGGCGGAGGTCGGAGGAAGACTTGGAATTTTCACCAAGTGTTTGGTGAAATTTCAAATGGAAAACATTTTAGCCCACAGGCCCGCCGACGAATCAGGTAATGCCACGTGTCCTAGGGGAGAAATTTGGAAAATTTGGCTAAGTGTTGGCGCATGGAAATTTTGAAGGAAGGGCCCGCGCCCAATGGAGCCACGTGATGGCCCCGGAGGAAAACTTGGCCAATAAAAAGGTATGTTTTAGCCACTGCCCCCGCACATCCAATGCTTGCACGTGTCACCAGAGCTGGAGCTGCGGGGCGAGGGAGGAAATTGGGATCTTTTCCCAAAGTGTTTGCGCAAAGGTTAAAATGCTTGTCGGGGAGCCCGCGACCAATTATATGTCACCACGTGTCCTGGAGTAGGCGGAGCAAGGGGAGAATTTGGGAAATTTTCCCAGAGAAAATAAAGGAAAATTCAGAAGAGGAAAGCCCGCCCCCCTTATTGCGAGCCAATAGAATCTCGCCACGTGTCAGCTAACGGCAAAAAATCAAGGTCAAGCCCGCGAGGAAATTTTGGAAGGTCAAACCCACACCCAATGGGGTTTTGACACGTGTCTAGGATGGAAATGAATCAAGAGCCCGCGGAAAATTCAGGAAGGACAGGCCCGCGTCTAATCAGTGCTCGCCACGTGTCCTCAGCTCATCGGCCCGGTGGGGAATTTTGGGAAAATTTTCCAAAGGTGAAAACAAAGGAAAATGAAGCAGGATGGGCCCGTGCACAATAAAAATGTGCCATGTGGCATCTAGAAGGGTGGAGTGCAGGGAAATTTTGGAAAATTTTCCAAATGACCAAAAAGGTAAAAAATTCAAATTTTTGCCCGCCGACCCGATTTGGCCCTGTTTTGACCTAAAACTTCAAATCGCCATATCTTTCGATCCAGAGCTCGGTTTTTCACGTTCTTTATATCAATGGAAAGCTGGTGAAATTATCTACAAGATTCTAGGGTCAATTTTGCATTTTGATGGATTTTGGAGAGATAAAATTGAAAAATGTCTCTGGCACGTGGTGATGAGCAGAAATGACATTTCAACCACCGTTTTAATGAAGAATGGCTCGCATTCTCTCCCAGCATGGTTAAAAATGTCAGGGAATGGGTCTGTAAGGATGCCCATGCTGTTTTGAATGCATTTTGGTCAATGATTGAACCTCTCCCACGTTTTCCCGTGTTTCTCTCTCCTGGGCTCGTCCCTTGCACTGTAAAAGCCAGATTTGGCTCATTTTCAAAGGGTTGAACATTTTTGTGTATTGCAGGTCCCCTTTCTCACCTTGGAAGTGATTTTGGTGGAATATCAGACCTTTTCTAAGAACTGCAACTCATTTTTTCCTCTCAGGTGTTGTAATGCAAGTGATTTTGATGTTAAAATAACAATACAGGCCCTGTGATTAATTTTCCATCCTCTGCTGGTGTTGTTTGACTAATTTCTGATTCTTCATTACAGTTATCAGTTTGTGCATGTTGTTTTGTTGCATTTTATGAATTGTGTCAATCTGCAGAAGTGAAAAATGCTTACCACTCCTTTGGTGTATCACCTATTAGCATTAGTTTTAGTTTATCTGCATTCTCTATCTCTGTCTCCTTTGGAATTTAGGGTAGGATTAGGAATATAGACCTCTGCAACTTGTAAGTGATAAATTTGACCAGAGGAATTGAGGAACCAACCTCTAAACTGGAGATTCCTTTCTCATTTTGCAAGTCCCACACTTGGGGAAAGGATTCAATGTTGTGCAATCACACTGGATGCTAGTATGATCAAACTAGAAATCTGATCAACATCCAGGGGGTGCTACTGATTTGCACTAACAGTATCATTGGAGACCAAGTGAGTTACACGAGGTCATGCTTGGGATGGCTTGGTTAGCATTACAAGATGCATGACAACGTAGAGGGCTCGAGGGCCGAGTTAGTGGTTGATTACCGACTAAGTGAGTTAGAGATCAAAAATAGCTTGTGTGAATACATGACCATCGAAGTGTTTGGTTAGCTTGGAGAAGTAATTCATTTCAAGAGGTGAATGTGAGATGGCTCAAGAAAGGTATGATTTTGAGCTCGATGTGTGCTACAGTGGGATTATCTCAGTGGAATACATAAGGGAGCTCGTAGAAAGAGTGAACTCGGTAGAGTTCGTAATGAGCTTGAAGTCGCAAGTCAAATCGATGGGGAAGATCAACGGAAAGCCCGAGTTTGGATTTTTTGGAGGCCTCGGACTTCGAAATTCTGATTACCAAAGAACTCAATGATGGATTCGATGCCGGGACCTGAGGGATGATGTTGCTAAGTACGCCAGGATCATGGAATGTTGAACTGTGTAGGTGGATGAGCAGAGATAGAAATCTGGGTGGGGAAATTTTTGGGTTTTTTGGCTAGTTGAATTGGCTAAATGATGTCAAAATTCCACATTAAGTCTTCACCATGGGAAATTCATAGAAGCATGGCAAAGTAGGGCTTCAACGATGGAAGGCCAACACAAGGTTTCCACACTAGGGAAGAAATTCACCCTATTTTCCAAGTGGTAAAACCAAATGGTAAGGTCGTGGAGCATCCTCGACTTGGAAGAATGATATGCCAAGTCTGCAGACAAGCAACCATCTCGTTCAGAGAACGTGGGAGGTAATTTTGTTAAGGTGCGTTGAGAAAATTAAATGCTGGGTCGTCAACTAATACGGGATACTCGATCAATACGTTAACATGGAGGGTTAATCACTCAGGAATTGTTGGAAGACTTGGTGTTTTGGCTAGTTCAAGACTCGCTAGTACCACCTGTTAGTAACAAAGTAATTGCATTAAAAATAGAGTTTCAGTGAAAAGCCATAAGAATGTTCGAAGAGAAATTTTAAGAGGAAAATAAAAATAACACATGCTTAGATTTCTACATTAACTCCATCAAAACTAAGGGTGAATTTTTGAAGGAAAAAAATTAATAGCAAATGCCTACATTTCTACATCAACTCTATCAAAACTATAATGTCACACAATTATCTAAACTAAAAATCTAGATCCATTCATTCTACTACAATCCAATGATTGGGATGCATGGCTACCCTCTAAAGAGAATATAAATGAACAAATTATGTGAAGCCCTTAACAAAATGGACCATAAAACATTTTCTCTTGGTGTTAATGTTAATAAATATACTCATGAGGATACATCATTGTTGATGCCATTATTTTAGACACAGAAGTCGTGAAAAACACATCACCTGGACCAAGCTTATATGGAGTAGTCCCACATGCACCAATATGGCTATTGATTTAGTCTAAATTGAATTAAATCTTTATTTCATAATAGCTTACTATAACGAATGATATTCATATGAGCATATACAGTAATGTGCAAGCACTAAGCATTCAACAATGTAAAACCCTAAGAAAATGAAGGGAAAAAGATGACTTAGCTGATTCCATTCAAACTAGGAATGATCGGGACTGTGTATCTACTGGAAAAGGTTAGAGACAATGTCAAAAAGTCTTGATAAGGGTTTGAAACCCTAAGAATTTATAGGACATAAATTCTTGCAGGAGGACAAGAATGCCCCGAGCATTAATGGCTGATCTGAGTGTCTGTGTCTGCTCAGATGCTCAGAACCTAGTCTTTTCTAGGTCGGAAGAGCTTTGTTGTTTCTCGCTCTTTGTTGTTATGGATTAGCTGTTAGATCTTCGATTGCACATGTAACCTGAAAAATAAATGACTACCTACACATGCCCACAAACACATCAAATATTGTAATTAAAAAGATGCTAAATGCAAAGTCAAACTCACCTCGATGGTCACCCGAAGAGTGAACTTACGACCAAGTGCTACACTACATCTCATAATCCATGTAGTTATTTTTGTGTGTGCATGTATCCGTGTCTCGTTCCCTAGGTTGTTCTTGTGCAAGTTACACGATGATAGTGGGCTAGATCTAGATTATGCCTAGTATGCAAAATGTGTGTGATGAAAGAGAATAAATTCCCATCCTATGCAGTGTATGTAGATCAATGCAACCCTTGTCCCTTGTATTAATGTGCTAGATGCATGCTTTGTTGTGCTTTTATGCCTCTGTACAAGCTTAGGTGGTGATTGATAATGCTTGGCCCCTTATTTGAAAGAAGTAACTAAGTATATGACTCCCTTGTTTGAATTTTGTAATTGACAACTGAAAGGCTGACCCAAAGTGTCAGATGGTGCCCAAGAAGCAAAAAGGACCCAAAACAGTAAGAAGAATAAATAGAGGGATAGGAGTGCCTAGGCACTTTTTTCTTAACTGGGAACTAATGTTCAAGGCCATCAAAAGATAAATTGATCAGTCAAGTGCCGACAAAATCGTAAGATGTGTAAAGCCAGTAAAGTGCAAGAGATAATACAATCAAAAGGCTAAAAGGAACTTTGTCAACTACTAGTTTTCTTCTTTAGGAATCATGTATACACTAGTATGCTTTAAGACCTAGAAATGTACCCAAGTGCATAGATTTTGTGCCTACAACTATATCAGTGGTAAGGAGGAAAAAAGAAAGAGCACAAAATGATAAAACTAAACAAAAGTGCCTTAGAAGAAAATGTTGTGAAGAAAATGATCGATCTATCATCTCTTTTAATACCATTTATTTAATTTCAGTTGCTCTCTCTATAAAGACAAAATGAAAAACATATTATAATTAGTCGTGTTATTTAAAATATTTTAAAAGTGTAGTTGCAAGATATTAAAAATTCACAAACAAATAAAGTCTTTAAGTAGACTTACAAGTCACCTTGTTAAGAAGGAACAATGAAATAACATAACACGCTCATAAATTGGCCAAAATTTATATATTTATAGTAATAATTTATATTATTTTGTATATTACAAAGCATTTGGAAATGGGATAACCATTATTGAATATTCACATTACATTTGTATAAACCTCAAAGTGGCATTGGTAACTACTAAGACATACCCATAATACTAAACATGACCTAATCTCCTCCATATTATACATATATACATTATCCTTGCGGAGCCAAAATGGCTCTAAATGTTGTTTAATTGGTTTTGGATAACTTGAGTTTGAGTGACCACCACAACTACTAACATCAACCAATCCACTCACTTCTTTCCCTGTATCCAACCAAGAAAAGACAACATGTTAGGTCTACTAAATACCAAGACACTAAATGTGCTTCACTATTCATACGGTTCTTCAAACTACTATGAGAAAACATGTACATGTTTTAGAAATAAGAATTCATAAATCAAATTTCCTCTTAAAATATAGTTACATAATCTATTAACAAGAAAAAACATCATTGATGTCCATAAATGATCAAATTAGTAACTATAATTACTGTACAAAATGTAGGCAGATAAGGAGAAAATCAATAAAAATGGATGAACAAAAAACCCTCAATCCTAATAAACGAACCATACCAATTGTGTATGGTTGACTACTCACAACATTTGTGTCGGTATGGTCGAGGTAAAACAAACTCAAATAGATTAAATGGCAGGGGTGATCTGAGGTCAAATAAAGTTTGGGAGAGTGAATGGGAAGGTCTGTAGAGGTTTAGGTATGCTTAGAAGTATACGGTAGGTGAGGACATGTGATTTGGTGATATGGGTGAAGGGATATTTGAGTTCACAGGCAAGTGGGTGATGAAGCAATAAGCATGCAAATAATAGATTAATAACAGGAGTAATAAAGATTACTAACTGAAATAAACCCTACTGGTTAGGGGCATACTTACTATGTTAATGATCTGATGGCTGAGTGGTGGAGGTGGTTAATCAGAGAATATGTGTATGGTATTGTATCAGTGATTTCCCAGAGTGCTCCCGTGAATGCAATGGCTCTATGATTGATCCTAGTGATGGTTATGGATGTCTGGATGCGTAAAAGGATGCTTATTTCACTTGCATGCAACTCTGATATCCTTTCTTGCTCTCAGAATGTGCCAACCCAAAAACAAGGCTGTTTGGGTGAATAAATGGTAACAGACAACGGTTCTAGGTTGACCGGTGTCGGTTTAGTGGTAACCAACGTCGGTTAAGGTGGGATTCCCTAGGTTTACTAAAATGGGAAGATCTTTCTAATTTCTTGGGCCTAGTTATTTTTTTCTCACGGATTAGAACGGAAACTTCCCTTCTAATGAGCGGGAATATGGTTAGAGAGATTTTAGGGTTAGACCAAATCTTAGCTCATTAAGGCAAGTGAGACTTAGTTATTGTTGGTTATGGAAACACGCCAATAATAGGTCTAGGGTGATGTGGTTGGATAAGGTGTCTAGGTGAGGTGGAAATTAGCTTAATTAAAATAATTAAAAATGAATATTGTGAGGATGGGTATTAATTTAATTAAGTTAATTAAATTAATATTAATGTGGGGTGGAAGGGGCCATGGTTAGATGAGTATGCTTGAGTTGGTTATTTGAAAAGGGACCAAGGGGAGTGTGACCCAATTTTGGTGTCTACAATCCTCTCCCAACAAACCCTAGTCAAGTTCAAAACCATCTTATAGATTTCCCTATCTCGAAGACCAAAGATTTCGATAAGGAGCAATAATCAGTCCCACGTTGAAATTCTTATGCCATATGGGCTCGTTCCAGCACTTCCTTCAAACCTCACAGAGAAATCTGAAACATATGTACGAAATCCGCCTCACATTTTTATGCACTGTCATGAACTACAAAAAATTTGGCTCTCCCATGTGCTTTGTTAGGGATTATCCACATGCCATACTCCCCCCCATGTCTCCATTAATATGCACCTACACACATTAACTCCCCCACCGCCATTTTCAATTTACTCACTTTACTAACTCCATTTTACTGTTATTATATTTTTTGTTTTATTTATATTTTTAATTACTCTATTTGTTTATTAAATTTTCCATTTATATATATGTATATGTATATATATATATATATATATATATATATGTATATGTATATATATTTTCTTTCATATATATTTATTGATATATACCTATATAACTATATAATTATTTTACACGTGTATAAATATTATTTTATTTATTTCAATTCAAACTCGGTTCAAAATATCTCACCGACTGGTATTTATGAAATGACACAAAAAGGTTTGATTGCATATTTTAACACCACACGTATGTGATGGAACCATCAATGATCTCGATGGCGTTAGAGAAGGTTTATAACCATACATGATGGAGTAGGGCACTACAAATGATTCATTGATGCATTATATTGTAAATTCAAAGTGTCGATATTTTGTCATGTCATTTTAAAATTAGCACACATAATCATTCACATTCTTTATGTTTGAAAAATTCACAAAAATAATAAGACATGAAAGTAGTCATTTTAAAACTAAAATACCAATTGAAAATTTAAAAACCAAAGTAAATAGTATTTTGTTTATTTTAAAATAATATACAAATTATAGATAAAGAAAAATTATTATTATTTTTTTAATATTAATTGACTAGAAGTGTAAAATTATTGAGTTAAATATGAAACTTGCCAAAAAAGCAAAGAAAAAAACTTTGAAAAGATATTCTAATTACTAAAAAGTTAATTGATGACTTTTTTCAGTTTTGTTTATCTTTTATATTTCTATGTTAATGATATAAAATTGAGGAGGCTCACTGAAATGGAAGGGTTTAATTTGGCCGTCATTTAGATTGACCATCATCTTTTATATAAATTAGATTACTAGCAAAAGCATCCATAGGGGCTTGTGAGAGGCTGATAGGCAGATTTGAGGAGTATTTGAATGCAGTAAATTAGTAATTTTAAGAGGTTTTGAATTATGAAATATTAGTAAACTTTTAAGAGACAACAATCCATGAAATAACATGCAAAATATGTTGGCTTTGAAAGGTTTAGGTAGCAATACAAGTTGTTAGAGGTCATTTGTGATAGAGAGATCCTGCAATGAAAAAGTGCATTGTTAGTGTCACAGTGTGGATGCTTAAAGAGTGGAAATAGAATTACAGTGCAGGTAAGTAGATGAGGATAACCGGTATTTGAACGTCAAAAAAGGCTTAAGAAATGACTGCATCTATTGTTCATGTCGTGCACTGTATGAAAATGTAATTTGTAATTAGTTTCACAAACATTCATGTAAAGTAACTGAACGATGAAGAGATTTCTCAGAAAGAATGGGAAAACACAATTTACTTATAATGAGTAGAGAGATACCTGTTAGCACCAATTGCTGACAACATCCGTAGGCGTTTATCTTCTAGTAATATTTGTTTAACATACCTTGATGTTTTGATTTCTGAGTAGTGCCCAAAAGTAAAATACAGAGATATTCTTAAATGGTCAATGTACCTAACTCAAGAGAATACCATGAAAGTCAATCCCGGTTTTTTATCCAGTGGTTCATTGAAGCACACAACCCGTATTTGTTCCTAATCCTTATCAATGATGTCAAAGTTGAATACCTTTCCACTATTAAGGAAAAACACAACATGACAAGTTTCCAAAGTAATTACAGTCACTACAAAGTGCGTTTTTTGGGAAACATGCATATAAAAACAATAACAGATTGCATGATAGTAAAACAAACTATATTTAGGCAAATCTATACAAGATTTTTCTAAACAAAATCTATTGCATATATCGAATCCGAAAATTGAAATAAATTCTAGACAAACTAAATCTTAAAGTGCATTTTAACATATAAGCAAAGAAATCAAATAAAGAAAAAATGAAATTACACATTTAAGGAAATTAGAACATGTATATGTTAAAATTTTAAATTTATAAAAGGAAGTTATTTTTTCATAATGAACTAATTTAAGATTGCAATTTTCTTTTCTTATTTAATTTATAACTTGAGATGAAATCCTAAGGAACACATGCAATATGGCATAATAGAACCTTTTGAACATATAACCATAGAGATCAAATAAGAAAAAAAAATCACACTTTTAGAGAAATTACAACATGCATATTTCAAAATATTAAATTTTAAAAAATAAGTCATTACTATTATTTCACGTGAGTTCATAATGCCCAAATTTAAAATTGAAATCATTTTTATCTACCTTGTAACTTGAGGTGACATCCTAAAAATTACATGCAATTGCCAAATACACCATTGGAAAAGCATGCTTTCTTATTTAATAATCTTTCTATCCTAAGGATAAATTGGGGTTTTTATATTGTGGGACACATATTTAGAGTGATGAACATATTTTTTCACTCTACCATTTTCTTACGTTTTAAAAGCCTAGAGTTTGTGGCATCATTCTTCTTGTGCTAAATGTGTTAAGGAATGAAATAATGTTTATTGTGATAATTATTTTTTAGGCATTTTTTAATTTTGGAATCAATAAAACTATAAAATATGACAATGTACCCACTTTAAAAACTATTATTATGAATGGAATAACACAACTATAAATGATACATACATGTGTCATAAAACTTAACAAGCTTTCATATAAGCATAGAGATCAAAATGAAAGTACACATTTAAAGAAATTACAACATGCATATTTCAAATTTTGAAATTTATAAAAATAAGGCATATCCCTATTATTTTGTATGAGTTCATAATGTCCAAATTCAAGATTATGATCATTAATTTACTTAACTTGTAGCTTGAGGTGACATCCTAAGAATTACATGCAATTGGCAAATACATCATTAGAAAACATACTTTCTTATTTAATATTCTTGTTACCATAAGAATAAATTGGATTTTTAATATTGTGAGAGATGAAAAAATTTATTGCAAATTTGAAATATTAATATTCAAATAAATTCTAGACAAACAAAATTTTAAAATATGAAACGAAATTAGAACAGTATATTTTAAAATTTTAAATTTCTAAAAGGGAAATGCACCGTAATTTGTTTAGGCTCTTCTTATTTTATATATAAGGAACTTAATAATTTCATTTAGATATATAAGATTAAGTCTACCATTATAATTTTGAATGAACCACACTTTTTTTTTTTTCATATTTATGAGATATGAATATTAAGGAATGTAACCAACCGTACTTCACATAACATTTGATGAACACCCAAATCAATTTTTAGTTGCAGGAATTTCTTTTTAATGAAATTGAATGCACACAGTTTTCTATAGAGAAATTACAGACTAAAAAAAAAGAATTGAACACACATTTTTCCATAAAGAAATTATTGAAGACATGGAGTATCGGATTTCAAAGGTTAAGAATCAAAAGAACTTACTATTGAAGCAACTAGAACAATTTCCAGCAGAAGCAGCACCAGCACCAGGTTGACCACACCACAGCAAAAGGAAACAGCTCTCAAGTGCTTTAAGTAGGAAATTGACAGCGACGGAGAGGAATATAATAAAAAGAATTCATTCTAGAAAGAAAGAAATCAAACTGAAATCACACGTCAATTTTTTATTTTTCCATTTGTTAGTATTATGTTGTTTTGAAACGGAAGGGTTTAATTTGACTGTCATTTAGATTGACCATCATCTTTTATCTAAATTAGATTAATATATAAAAAGATATAAAATAATCTGAAATATAAATAACACTGGAAAGGTAAGTAGAAATAAAAAATTACCACCATCGAAAAAGTGTTTGAAAGACATAATTCATAATGTCAGACTTTATGAATTAAATGAATTGTCATTTTCTTAAACATGTGAAACGCTTTATTTGAAGCGAATATGCAATTTAAAAATAAATAAAAATACCAAACTAGTGGAAAGGGAAATACAGGTTCGAATCACGAAAGGTACTTAGAAAGGGAAAAACATGCACACGAAACACACAATCAAAACTAGTTTGAACCATAATCTAGCATGGATTGAATTGTACATGTTTAGAACTGCTTTCGATTAAAATCTAACCCAGTTTCAATTTCATTACATCACAATAGACATCAATCAGCAACTATAGAAATAGAAAAATAGTTGAAAGGGAAATAAATACAGGTTCGAATCATGCTAGGTACTTAGAAAGGGAAAAATATGTACAAGAAAGACACAATTTGAACCATAATCTGGCATGCATTGAGTTGTACATGTTTAGAACTGCTTTCGATTAAAATCTAACCCAGTTTCAATTTCATTACATCAGCAACTATAGAAAGTGCATGAATCTCTTATCTCACACGAGGACAAAGGTACAATAAGTAAATACATATAGGATAAAAAATCACCCAAAAGCATAAAGTATTCATCATTCTGCATGTGCATGGCACAAAATCCAACCATAATGATATACAATACAAAGCTTGCAATATTAGAGTACACTCATAACTTGTATGAATGGGGATATTAAAAACATCATTTAAACATAAACAACAAAACACAATTTTATCATTAAAGAGCATTAACACCACAAGGTAGAAATTATCTCATTCGATTTCATTCTTTATTCAAAAAATAGGAAAAATCGTATGCACACAAATTTGTGCCATATTTTCTCTAAGATTGAGAAAAAGAGAGATCGTTTCAATTATTGAGAAGCCATCTATAAACACTTGTTCCCAAAATTAGTTAAATAACTACATTAGACCTAACTTGGACACAATGACCTCAAGTTGACTCGACTTGAGCTACATTTGCTTATTACAATATTTAATTAATTACAATTCATGTCAATTAACTTATATGAATTAGTAGATTTGTTTTTTATTTCATTGTCTTTTGAAATAGGCCATCTTGATATAGAAAAAGATCCTTATCCATTGGGTAACAATCACTGATTTTACATTGCATGATATGCAACCAAGAACTTGTCTATCATTGCATAGGTGTGTGAATTTTAGTGCAAAGAATTTGGATTTCAATCCAACTCCTTTTCTGTCTTACTCTTCTCTGATTGGGGCTCTTCACTAAGAAATTTCTTCTTATCAAATATGGTGATGATATTTATGTATGAGACATTGATCTTTGCACACATTAATCAATATTTCTACAAGATCCTCCTACAATGATAATTTATTTATTTCTCCTACATGATTGTATTAAATTATCCAACTACTTGAGTTGGGTTGTCGATTCTCGTTACATGACACATAACATAATATGCGATCAAAAGTTAATCTTGTTCTGTTGAATGTTTTAGAATCTTCATTTTTCATTTCTTATCATTGCCTTGTCATACTTTTTGAGATCTGCTAGAGTAGATTACTTATGAATATTTCAATGTCACATTGGAGGCAAGCCAATAATTCCTCATCTCAAACTTATTTCCATTCAAATTCTGAGTTACTTCATTACAAGTTTATTTTTTGATGCCATTAACAAGTTCCTTCCCATTATTTCAAACTCAAGAGTTCACGAAATCAGTTTTATATATTGTATTGATCTCTATTATGGACCTATCTTGGTTATAGACCCATTTGGTTTCAAAATTTTCATCCTCGTCACCATCTCACAAGCATGTTTAAGAAAAAAAAAAATTTGTGTCATCACATATATTGCATAATAAAATAACTCAAGTTACTATTATGTGGGTTCTTAAACCATGCGATGCTAGTGAATTAGTGTTATACACTCCTATTTACAGAAATTAGAGTAATAAAGAACAACATGAATAGTTCCTCAAGTTCCATGCAGGCGCAACTTGTGGAAAAGGAAACACTTTTTATATTATCCTCACTAACTTCATAGGATTAAATCAATAACAACCATTGACATCTGAATCTCTTGGTTTCTTTGCATTACATGTAGAATTAAATGATACATTTTTACAACTTCAATCCATCCCTTATGTTTGGTAGAATATGTTTAACAAAAATAAACATACCATATGGTAAATACAGACACATTCAGTCGTAAAACTCACATTTCACAATTATCCTATTGAGAATCAATTCAAACCGAGCTCTATCATCCTTACTCCTCACTTGAATTATTACAAATCTGCTAACGCCATTTTAAACTAAAAAGGTATGAAACATTTTGATGACACAAGATAAACGCTATTTTATTGAATGGTCATGTCTTCACAGAGCCAAAAAGGAAGTAGTATTGTGTAAGGCATGTGTCAGGTGTCGAAAGCAAATGTGGAATAAATATTAGGAAGTAATACTATTAGGTTTGTCATGATTTAGCAAAACAAAAGGCATAATCAAACTGTTCCTTAGTTTTAAACTTCCCTTGGTTTTAACCTTTCCCTGACGATGTAACATGTAAAGCCCATTTTGAATGGGTGTTGAACCAATCGAATGCACTCTTCATTGTAGAATCAAAGGAACCTTAAAATGATTCTTGAGTTCCCTACTTGGTGTGATGGAGTGATGTACATCTAAGTCTATGTGGAATAATTGCTTATGAGTTATATGGGGCTTAATGCTGATGATGTAAGTATTATTATATTTGGCAAAGCTTGAAACCTATTAAACACTGCATACCAAAGTGGCAAACCTATCAAGGCACTGTGGAAGTGTGTTTATGAGAAACATTTATGCCATTTAACAATAGTTTGAAGAAAGATTTTAGAGGGGCCTTTGTGTCATGGTTTGGAACCAACATAAAATAAACTTTCTCACTCATGTCATTGGCCCATGGAAAAATGTAAAACATTTTTATCTTTAAAGACACATTATAGATCACATAATTTGAATCAACCTTGGAATAATCATCTTAACAAGGTCCAATAATGAATTAGGTATGCAACGCGAGACTCAATTTTTACATAGTGGAGCTGGTTCCACACAAAATTTGGAATAATTTGAACTACAACCTATATTATGATGTTTAATCGACACTTAGAACATTTTGAACTTAAACATAATTATTTCATAACCAAAATTATTCCAAGGAAAATGACCTTTTATTTATATAGTGTTTATACTCAAAATCTGTCTCTTATGTTTTTTTGACACAATGATACACAAATTGTGGAAGTTCCAAACTTTTCAATTTTTAGACGACAACTGTTGGCTCTAATTGGTGACTTGGATTGGATGTAGTTTGGGATGGAGGAAAAACATGTCACAGTTCTCAGATTCTATAATAAATTGGTTTATGACTAGTGTCTAATCCATTAAACGATGGAGTTAATTTACTGTGCAACACATCATTGTTACATTTATTGAACACACAAACACAAACACACACGAAATTGAAATGTAAAATATCCAAAACGGGGAATAAAACTATGTATAAGATAGAAATTTTAATAGGGCAAGAGAAAATAAAATAACATTTATACAAATCCAATAACAAGATGAGAGAATCTGGTACTTTTATATTGTATTGGGTTGAACACATGAATCTTTCAAGGAATGAAGTAGATTAGCTGAACAGAAAAAAGATATATAATAGTTTAAGATTGTTCGAGAAGAACAAAAATTATAAATACATTCAAAAATTGATAACACGAACATCTGATTTGTCTGAACCAAATGATGAATATAATGCTACTTGTTCAAAATCATTTTCCTTTTATGATGAGAGTTTTATGAAAAAATTCCTTCACTCTTTTTTGTATTAACTTGGGAACTGAATTGAATGAATATTCGTCACCACAATTTTGATGATGCTCATAAATTGCTTATTCTTGAATGTTCTTCTCGGGAGAGAATTTGGCCACCATAACACACGCTATTTGTTTAATTTCCATTCTTTCATTGATTTCACAAGTATGTGAGCCAAACCAAGCATTAATTTATTATTTTGGAGATGAGGCAAAGATAAAATGTTTATTAGCAATAAGCTTACAATTTTTTTTAGTTGCAACAACAATGGAGAGCGTGGGTTCATTACAAAGAAGATAATCATTATCATCACAATATACTTTCACAATACCATTTCATTAGGAAAGATTATGGGACACCATTCTTCTTGATGGTATAATGCATGCATTGAATTATATGGATTTTATCAAGAACATCTATATCCTTTTTGCCTTCAAATTTAGTCAACTTATGATTTTTAGACAGGGTGGTCGTGACTGACTTGATTCAAGAATCCACAATGACATTAGAGAGGTAAACATCAACAAAACTCTTATCTCCACCTTTATGTGCAGTAGTATGGGACTACCAACATAAAATAAACTTGCATCGCTACTTAATGTCATTGGTCCATGGAAAAAACCTGTAAAACATATTTTATGCTAATTAAAGAGACACATTATAGACTCACATACAATATTTGAATCAACCTTGGAATAATCATCTTAAACAAGGTCATCAATATTGAATTATATCAAAAGCAACACGAGAGCTCTTTAATTTTTACATAGTGGAGCTGGTTCCACACAAAATTTGGAATAATTTGAACTACAACCTATATTATGATGAATTAAATCGACACTTAGAACATTTGAACTTAACATAATTATTTCATAACCAAAATTACTTTCCAAGGATGACCTTTTATTTATAGTGGTTTATACTCAAAATCTGTCTCTTATGTTTTTTTTGACAGAATGATACACAAATTGGAAGTTCCAAACTTTTCAATTTTTAGACGACTACTGTTGGCTCTAATTGGTGACTTGGATTGGATGTAGTTTGGGATGGAGGAAAAACATGTCACAGTCTCAGATTCTATAATAATTTTGTTTATGACTAGTGTCTAATCCATTAAACGATGAGTTAATTTACTGTGCAACACATCATTGTTACATTTATTGAACACACAAACACAAACACACACGAAATTGAAATGTAAAATATCCAAACGGGGAATAAAACTATGTATAAGATAGAAATTTTATAGGGCAAGAGAAAATAAAATAACATTTATACAAATCCAATAACAAGATGAGAGAATCTGGTACTTTTATATTGTATTGGGTTTAACACATGAACCTTTCAAGAAATGAAGTAGATTAGCTGAACAGAAAAAAGATATATGATAGTTTAAGATTGTTTGAGAAGAACAAAAAACTATAAATCCATTCAAAAATTGATAACACGAACATCTGATTTGTCTGAACCAAATGATGATAATGCTACCTTGTTCAAAATCATTTTCCTTTTATGATGAGAGTTTTATGAAAAAATTCCTTCACTCTTTTTTGTATTAACTTGGGAACTGAATCGAATGAATATTCGTCACCACAATTTTGATGATGCTCATAAATTGCTTATTCTTGAATGTTCTTCTCGGGAGAGGATTTGGCCACCATAACACACGCTATTTGTTTAATTTCCTTTCTTTCATTGATTTCACAAGTATGTGAGCCAAACCAAGCATTAATTTATTATTTTGGAGATGAGGCAAAGATAAAATGTTTATTAGCAATAAGCTTACAATTTTTTTTTAGTTGCAACAACAATGGAGAGCGTGGGTTCATTACAAAGAAGATAATCATTATCATCACAATATACTTTCACAATACCATTTCATTAGGAAAGATTATGGGACACTACATTCTTCTTTATGGTATAATGCATGCATTGAATTATATGGATTTTATCAAGAACATCTATATCCTTTTTGCCTTCAAATTTAGTCAACTTATGATTTTTAGACAGGGTGGTCGTGACTGACTTGATTCAAGAATCCACAATGACATTAGAGAGGTAAACATCAACAAACTCTCATCTCCACCTTTATGTGCAGTAGTATGGGCTAAAAATAAAAATTCATGATACTTAATGTTTTCAAAAACCTCCACATCCTATTTTTATGCTAATTAAGAGAAAAACATAGACTCACATCACAATATTTGCATTGGTATACCTCCTTGCTCATCAATAAAATTTCAAAAGAAACACTAAGCTCTTAATTTTTTCTTCTTTGACTTTGAAACACCTACTCATCAATTGAGAATCAAGTTACATAAGGAAGTCACTAATAATCAATTCAACATTACTTTCCTGGATGGTATCATGTGAAGATAGAGAATTTAGTTCAAATATATTTCATCTATTTGCACATCAACTTAGCGAACAAAAATCTTAGTGAGCCTTAGATCATATCTCTTAGGACAAAAGTTTTCACATTTTTCATGAAAAAATTATTCATAGAGATTTGTTGTATATTGAGATGACATTGTGAAGAATAACAACTTTGTTCCTTTGCATTATTCAAAAAAATTAGTCTTAATAATTTTAGTTTTTAAATTTAAAATATTAGGTGGCTCATGAAAAATATATTTATTAGAAACACAAAGGTAATTATATGATTAGTAACATAAACTTCATGATATGGAATAATTTTAGAAATACTCTCGTGTCATACGACTCCATCCCAGGGGTATCCCTCTATTCCTCTCATTGTTGATTCCCCCACTATTTAGAGAGGACCCACTCCCACTCCCACTCCCACTCCCATTCTTTAGAGAGGGAGAGGGAGTGGGAAAGGGAGTTAGGGGCTTCGCTGATGGATATTTGCCCGATCCGCTTTAGTAGATTGATATGTCTTCCTTCATTGTTTTGGAATTCTTAAGGCTCCTCAAACTATATTTCATCAATAAATTCTTCTTTGAGATTATATGATATTATAGGTGTCTATAACATTTAAACCTCTTTTTCATTTTCTTCATTAGGTTCTTAGATTTCTGATCATCAATGGGTTTTTCATAAAATCACTCCATAGGTTGCACATTGTGGAATTTTTCCAAGTTAGTTACATTTTTGGAAAGCTCTAAAAAAATATTGTTAGTATCTTCTTTGTGACTTTTTCCTAATTCGGCTGAATTTTTATCGAAACCCTAAACCCTAGGGTTTGACATCATGACAAGGCCTTCCACAAGAGCTAAAAAGAATCCTATCACTCTAGGTAAAACCCCATATTGTAATGCCCACTAATTCACGACACAAAGACCAACATAGAAAATTACAGGATAATTTTTTTTGACTTGTTTGATGTACAGAACGACGCAACAGGTGGTCACAAAGGTTACAACTAACTCTGCAAATATCTTGACTCAACAATGACCTTATGGACAACATGGAAACAACTAACACCCGTAAAGGATAGTTCACTTTACTCTTTGACAAGGCACCACGAAACAACTCAACCACAATATACAGTCACAGTTGGATACACTCCACAGTTTACAATCCCTTAAGGTTATGCATTTACCAAAAATGTTTTTTTCAAGACCTGCCTTAACAATCTACAAGATTCATGTTTGGTTCGAGCATTCTTCTCACAAAGGTGAACTTATTACTTTGGTAATCTAGACTAACTAGCTGAAGCACAAGATTTCTGAAAGAGGTTCAACTAAAGACTGACAAAGCTAACAAAATTTGTTTGACCAAAAGGGACACCTTTCATCTCTCACCAGGTTTCATAAACATTCTTGAGCTAAAAATCTTGATCCAGACCTCCATTGCACAAGCGATGAGCGTAAGCTCTAACTAAAGTGGAGTTCCATTACAACAGTTATCAAAACATCCTACAAAACACCAAGAGAGAGAAAGTCATCCTTAGCGCCGATAGATTATATTCTTGTGGGGCGTGCGGAAGAAATTTCCCCTGGGTGCATGGAAGAGAGGCGTGTAAAGAAATTTTATTTTGAGCACAGAAGAGAGGCTTGGGAGAAACTTTTTTCTCCTGGGCATGCAAGACGGTTGCGGAAGAGACTCCTTTTTCTCATGGGCGGCACGCAAGACTGGGGCGCGAAGGAGGCTTTTCCTCTTCTGTGAACTTCAGAAGGCCATAACGTTTGATAGGGAACTCCATTTTTGGAAAATAAGGACTTTTCAAAAATATCTTGACGTCCTCTTTACAAACCAACCTTAATAATTTAATTTGGATAAATTTTAAGGGTCTAATTTTGAAAAAACGCTCTGAAAGCTTATAAAATGAAAACTGGTGACATTCGACTTATAAAATTTTGTTCACTTTGACCTCCCTCCTTTCTGAGCATGCCAAAAAGACATAGAGGGTTTCTCTTAGAATAATTTAGGATGGATTTCAATGTATACTTTTTTGATTTAAGATCATTCAAAATTTCTCAATTCGGACATCGAAACGACTGTAATTTTACCTTTGTTTGATTTGGAAGGATCCTCAACCATTTCTTAAGTGGTTTAGTTTGTTTGGGGGCACCTTAATCATATTAATTTCAATTCAATGTGTCATTTTATTGTTCATTATTAGAGGGGTCATTATGTGTATTTTGAATAAAATATTTTCCAGTTCGAAAAATTCTCTAACAGAATTCTACAAATTAAATTTAGATTTGATCCATTTACATTTACCAACATAATTTTATGAATTCATTCTAATCTAATCACTACAATATTCTATTTCCTTCAAAATCATGCATTCCAAAGGAAAAGAGTAATATATTCTCTTCATACGTATTCTCTTTCAATTTTCCAAACAGAGATTTCAGATTCATTGCAAACTCAGATTTCTAATGAAGACAATATCATATTAATAGAACTAAATAAATTCTATTGACTTGTATTATTCTCTTACAACTTTCTTTTCCACTGATTAAATACAACTTATAAGATATAAATATGTCTTTTCTTTCATCCAAAAACAGAAAACAAAGTACATATCTTTCACATTTCGAATTACAACTTTCATAACCAATACAAAAAATATTTCCAACAAAAAAAAAAATCTACAAGGTTATCCAATTCGAAGTGGGATAGGGTTACAATAAATAATGATCCCAACAAGGACTGCCAAAACTATCTTTTTCCTTTGTTCTAGAACAACAACATGAAGATTCTCCATCTTTTTCAATTTTGATCACAACAAAATTAGGTGAAAGGCAACACTCTCAAACCAACCAAGACATCTAATTAAAGAAGAAGCTATCCTTCTTCATTGGCCCCCTAGCCCCAACAACAATGCAATAAGAAATGTGTTTCAACACATGGCAAGAACAGGATTCCACAACACAAAGGAAATCTTTCAACATGCACATTTCATATTTAAACACAGTCCAAAACAAATCAACAGTTTTACAACCACCTGAAAGACAACAAACAAAACTTAGGCTTCTTCATGCAAGCCAAAGGAGCAAGAAACTATGGGGGATGCTACTTATGCCTCCCAGAGGGGAAATGGGTATCACCACCTAAGAACAAACCGCCAAAATATAACATTTCAAATCCCTGACATGCCCTTATGCCTCCCCCAAGTACCCCTTATTCCTCACATTTCCTTATGCCTCCCCAACCTCTTATGGCACCCCATAATGAGTAAAGAAATGCAAGCTATTTCTTTGTAAGGTGGTGGAACCCAAATCCCAACTCCCTCCACACTTATACCTCCCCAAAAAACTTATGCCTCCCACAAAATAAACCCAATAGCCTTCTCCTACACCATTCCTAGGCCATCTACCCAACATCCCACAAACAATAAAAACATACAAGCATTTACATATTCATAAAAGGGAAAAGAAGAACATTTCCAAGAGCCAAGCTCTTACCTCTCCATGATGGAGTTTGTTCCAAGTTCAAAACAACAAGCTTTCCAATGCAAAATAGTCCAAGAGATCAACAATCTACAAGCATGCAACAATCTCCAATCTTCTCCAAAAGCAAGAGCTCTCCAAAACCCCAAAATAAGTCTCCTAAAATGAAGTGATAAAAGTGGAGCAACCCAAAACCAAGCTAAATAATTCCAATTTATAGAAGAGGGAAGGGAAGAGGATGAGGTGGATCTAAGTGGGATGCCACATCACACATCCTCAACTCCAAGCACAAAATTCAACTTCATTCTCCAATGCATAATCAATAGGTGGGTGAATAATATGACAGTTTTACTTACACACTCAAACAAGCCCACACCCCATAAGGAATGAAATTAAAACATGTAAGAAAAGTGCAATAAAAACATTCAACTTGACTTACAAAAATGCATAAAGAAGGGCTAAATTTAACTCTCCAACCATAGGTAAGGTTGGTATATAAATTTAAGAGGCATGGGAAAAGTTTAACTTGTCCCACAAGTCTCCAAAATCAGCCTCCAAGGACAATTTCGAATTTCAAAGAAGATGGAGTGTTTCATACTCCAAAATCAACTTACACATCTCTTACACATCACTTACACATTTCTTACAACACTTTAATTTTAGGCCAACAACTCTAATAATTACTTTCTTATGACCCAATTTGATTAATTAATTTTTAACAATATGATTACTCACATTAATTAACACACCATTTAATAAATAAGGAAAGGGGTCAAAGCACCACAAAATAAACACATGCAACATTAAAACAAGGAAAATAAATAAAAGAAACATAAAACCCCTTGGTCACATTTGAAGATGATTCCCCCATGGGAATCCCTAACAACTATCAAACACACATAAAAAAATAAATTTGCCATGGTGACCTTGTTGAATTCATCTAGAATTCCACTGTGGTTGGTCTCCAATCCCCCGATGTGTGTTGTGATATTTTAACCTACAAAAAAACAAATACCTCCTTCAGCCTCATGGCTACATCAGAACATCCAAATGAATATAATATACTTCTAAAGTCATCAATATATATGTGAATCACAACAATCATCAAGCCAATCAACAGTGTCACTTAAAATTTTGTCAACAACTATATCATCATCATTTTTAATTCAATTTTCATTTTCTAGGTCTACTCAAAATATCTAAATATCACATGTCCAAATAACATCTATAATATAACCATGTCGAACAGTATATATAATCAACATCAATATATAAAATATCTCTAATAATAATCATGCATCATATATGAATCAGATTCAACAATAATCCATGCTCTAACATCTAAACATCATACTAAATCAAAACTATAACAATGTCCATGGTATAGTCAACAATGTCATGATCAATATTAAAAGGTGTCAAAGGGAAGTGGGCACTACACAGATAAAGATGGGGTAGTGATTGAAGAGTTAGAGTCAGAAGGGGTAAATACAAATTCCTCAGCACTAGGGTTTACCTCAATTGATCAGTCCCAAATCAGCCCCAACTCAACCAAGGAGGATCTTCAGTTCAAAATAATGGAAAAAATAATCATGTAGGATCACTTTTCCAGCCCAATCAAAATTCAACTTATTCACAAACATAGAACATGATGTCGAAAGTGGAGATGTGTGAATTTTATGGGAAGGATCCACTGAATTAGATAAATCAAATGGAGAACTTCTTTGACTTACATTAAACCCCATCATGACAAAGGTGACCTTGCATCCCTGTATCTTAAACTAGACCAATTCATCTGGTATCGATGGTTATGTCCTCAGAGGTAGAAGAATGGTCTTAGTGTCACTTGGACAATTTCTACTGAGGAGTTGTAATTGCACTATAGTTTTAGTGTTTCAGATAACTACTTTAGTCGTTTGGAAAATTTACGACAAACACGATCAGCCAAAGATTATATGCATCAATTCCAGAACCTATCCTTAAGGGTGGAGAATATTACAGAAGGGAATCTGAATGACCTATTTCTTGGGGGTTTTAAGGAACCATTGAGCATTAGGTACATATGTTTAATCCATTCAAGTTTTCTAATTCTATTATCATGACATAGAGTAGAGGAAAAATTTATTTGTAGTCGGAGGAAAACTTTCACTAACACCAGAGACCGCAGTTCCCCTTCCCCAACATTCACTCGGCCAATTAGACTGCCTCCTCAATAAATGGAAGAAAAGAGAGTAACTATGACACCAAATATGGACCGAGACATAAATGTGTTGAGAAGAAGTTGTTCTATATTGAAGGAGGAAATGAAGATGAAGAGGAAGATGAAATTATATGAAAGGATGAGGAACCAGTAGAAGATGAAGTGGAGGATCACCAACCTACAATTTATTTCCATGTGTTATCAGGTATCATTACTCCTCAAACACTCAAAGTTATTGACTATCTCAAAAAACAGAAAGTGATGATGTTGATTGACTCAGGGAGTACTCATAACTTCATAAATAGTAAGTTAGCTACCCGCCTCAATTGTTTTATTTACCTAGCTCCATAAATGTAGGTTATTATTGCGGATGGTGGGATAGTCAAGTGCACAGGAAAGTGTTATAGTATCAAGATTTCCATGGGAGACTACGTGTTAGACTCGCATATGTTTGCTATTTCTATGGGAGGGGAAGATATTGTTTTGGGTGTCCAATGGCTCACAACCTTCGGTACTATAGAGACGAATTTTCAAGAATTGTTCATGCCATTTCGTTCAGAAGGAAGGAAAATACAATTGAAAGGGATGGTAGCTAAGTCTCCACTGATTATTAGCTCTCATAAGATGTAAAAGGTTCTTAGAAAAGGAGTAGATGGATTTGTAGCAAATTTATTTTCCATAGAGGTACAAAATACATAGTATGTAATGTCACCTAATCTTTAGAAGATTGTTAATGCTCACTCATCTATTTTTGATGCAATTCCAAAGGGAATACCTCCATTTAGGGATCATGATCATGCCATTCAGTTTATTCCATGGATCTAACCACATAACATCAGACCATACAGATACCCATATTCCCATAAAAGTGAGAACGAGAAAATGGTGCAAAACAGGTTCAAGGCATGTATCATCAGGCATAACCAGAGTGCATATTTTTCACCAGTGGTCATGGTACATAAGAAGGATGAAACATGGAGTAAGTGTCCAGATTACTGAGAACTCAACAAGTACACAATCAAAGATAAGTTTCCTATTCTAGTAATTGATGATTTACTTGATGAATTGCATGGTGCTATTTATTTCACAAAATTAGATCTTCGTTCAGGGTACCATAAAATTAGAATAAGAGAGGAATATGTTCACAAAACAACTTTCAGGACTCATGAGGGCCATTATGAGTTTTTGGTAATGCCCTTTGATCTTACAAATGCTCCCTCAACATTTCAAAGCTTGATGAACACTGTTTTTAGACCATTTTAAGGAAATTTGCATTAGTTTTCTTTGATGACATATTGATTTATAGTAAGACATGGGAAGAACACTTGCAACATGTAGATAAAGTATTGGAAGTTTTGGAGAAACATAAGCTCTATATAAAGCTATCCAAATGTTCTTTTGGTGTATAAGAGGTAGAGTACTTGGGTCATATTGTATCCCATGAAGGTGTTAAATTTTATCCTCAGAAGATCAAAGCTATGGTGGAATGACCAAGGCCCAAAAATCTCAAAAATATCCGAGGGTTCCTAGAACTAACTGGGTACTACAAAAGATTTTTGAGGGGATATGGTAGAATCGTAGCTCCACTCACTGCATTGCTAAAAAAGGATGCCTTCCATTGGACAAACGCATCCACTAAATCCTTTGAGCAGTTGAAGGAAGCCATGTGTGCCACCCTAGTTTTGGATACTCCCAACTTCTCAAAAACCTTCATTGTTGAGTGTGAAACTTCAAGATCAGGATTGGGAGAAGTTCTAATGCAGGAAGGAAGACCAATTGCATTTGAGATTCGCCAATTAAAAGGAAAAGATCTGTTAAAACTTGTCTATGAGAAAGAAATGATGGTTGTTCTTCATGCGGTCAAGCGATGGAGGCCCTATCTAATGGGCAGACACTTCAAGGGTAAAACTGATCATGATAGCCTCAAATAATTTTTGGAGCAAAGGAAAAGAAACAAAAATGTTTGGTTATCATTTTCAAATTATATACAAAAAGGGTAAAGAAAATGTAGTAGCCAATGTGCTGTCTAGAAGGGATACATTTGCAGACGCATTACTATGTGTAAAGAAAATGTAGTAGGCTGATTGCGTTAGATGAAAACAATATTGGAATGGGATCAGAAACATCCACTTCAACAGATGCACAATATACTATGTGCAGAATATCAATCTTTTGTTGACGGCCTTTTTGTATATAAGGTGAAAATGATAAGCAAGACATTTTTGTTTCTTTGCCTTTGCTCCAAAAATTATTTGAGGCTATCATGATCAGTTTTACCCTTGAAGTGTCTGCCCATTAGATAGGGCCACAATCGCTTGACCGCATGAATAACAACCATCATTTATTTCTCAGAGAAAATTTTTAACAAATCTTTTCCTTTTAATTGGTGAATCTCAAATGCAATTGGTCTTCCTTCCTGCATTAGAACTACTCCCAATCCTAATCTTGAAGTTTCACACTCAACAATGAAGGTTTTTGAGAACCTACAAGGATAGGTTATACTTGTGTAAAGATTATGAAGTGAAGCATAAGATTATTGCAGAGCTAAATGCATCGCCTGTTGGAGGACACTATGGGTTTTTAAAGATATATCATAGAATAAAAAGAGAATTATTTTGGGAAGGACTCAAAGGGGATGTACAAAAGTTTGTATCAGAGTGTTTAGTGTGCCAACAGAACAAAGGGGAAACAATTAAGACACCATGTCTGTTGTAACCCTTACCAATTCCTAGCCAGAGATGGGAGGAGGTCTCCATGGATTTCATCACCGGCTTGCCTTGTTCAGAGGGTAAGAATGTTATTTTCGTGATTGTGGATTGGCTCACAAAATATGCCCATTTTTTTGCCCTATCACATCCATTTGCAGCCAAGTACAATTGCAACTATTTTTTTGGAGACAGTTCAAAGGCTACATGGAACTCCAAAGATAATTGTAAGTGATCTTGATCCTATTTTCAAAAGTAATTTTTCGACGGAATTATTTTCATGTTTAGGTACTCAGCTAGCTCACAACTCATCTTATCATCTTCAAATTGATGGGGCAAACAGAAGTGGTCGACAAATGCTTAAAAGGGTATCTACATTGTTTTGTATCAGATAAGCAGGAAAGATGGATTAAATGGCTACCACTTGCAGAATGGTGGTAATAACACATCTTTTCATACCTCTTCTCAAATGACCCCATTTTTAGCATTATATGGTTACCATCCATCTTCTATCACTTCCTCCTTGAGGGTGCAAACTAAGGTCAGAGATGTTGAGGAAAACATTTAACATCAACAACAGAGTTTTGGCTAGTTTGAAGGAGAATTTAACATTATCACAAAACAAGATGAAACAATAAGCAGATCAACACCGTAGTAAAATACATTTTTGAAATTGGTGACTGTGTTTTTGTTCGCCTACAAAATTACAAGCAGATGTCCCTGAAGCAACAAAAAAAGGAAAAAAAAAATTGCTCCTAAATATTATGGTCCTTATCAGGTTCTACAGAAAATTGGAAGCATTACTTGTGAACTAGAGTTGCCTCAATCTTCATGCATACACCCAATATTCCATGTTTCCTGCTTGAAGAAGGTTATTTAACATAAATTTGCAGCCCAGACAGAGCTACCAGAACTTGATGATGAAGGAAGAATCATTTTGGAGCTAGAGAAGATTCTGCAAACACGTACTAAGAGGCTGAGAACTAGAGACATTACTGAATATCTGATCAAGTGGAAGAATCTGAGCATAGAGGATGCAACCTGGAAGGATGAAGTTTTTCTGTAGCAACATCCAAGATTATTCAATTTTGAGGACAATGTTGGTTTGAAGGGGAAGGGCATGTTACACCCTTAACCTGTTGCTTGTATTAGGATATGAGTAGCCGACTTACATGGCTTACCATATCATTTTATTATGTCATTTATACTTTCTCATGCTTAGTAGGTCGGCCTTGGTGAAGGCCATAACACATGAATAATATATATAAGGTATTGTAGGTAGTAGTTGATCATCATTTAAGAATTTGAGTATTATTGTATGGTTTGGAGGTTGCCCCATCGAAGTGGTGAAGCTATTTTAATTGCATCACGAGATAATTTATCTTCAAGATTGTGTTCTTTGGTGTTCTATTGGTGCTCATACTCTGAATTATATAAGTAATTTCATTACATTGTAGTAATCACATGTCAGGAAAATTTGATTTATTCTCAAATTTGGATGAGTAAGTAAAGATAGAGGTTACCCTTGGGAATAATAATAAAGTAATTGTAAATGGAAAGGGAAAAATCAACATTCTAACTAAAAAGGGGGAGCAAAAGATTATGCAGGATGTTTATTATGTTGTAGGATTGAAGCATAATCTTATGAGCATTGGCCAATTTGTACAAAAAGGATACAAAGTTTACATTGAAGACAATGAATGTGTGATCATGGATAAAGCTCCAAATACTCAGCTAATTTCTAAAGTGAAGATGAAAAGCAACAAAATGTTTCCTTTGAAGATTAGACTAGCCTCATCCGGATCTCATACTACAGATCAGTCTGGAGCTAAAGAAATTGAATCAAATTTTTAGTCAGTTGAAAAAGATGTGTTGGCTATATTTTCTACATAGCTAAAAACCTAGGCAGTCATGAGATAAATCTCCCTCATTTACCGGTGAGGCTCCCGTGTAAGATGTTTATCAATCTGGTAAGTATGAATCCTAATAACTATTTGTAGGGGGTTTTGCTTTAATTACAAATCTCATGAACCATAGCTTGACAATTCTGCAACAAGTAAGCAAATGTTTATGAAGTATTTGTAGAAGGGGGAAATAGTGAAATTTGGGAAAGAAGAAAGGAAGATATGTAATTCAAGAAATAGTTTACAGAGTTGGTCTCATACACATAGATTAAATAAACAAGTAGATCTCACAATATTCAGAAGTAAAGGAAAAGAAAAGATTTTAATCTAAATCTTAGATAACACAAATTTTATCTAAAGATCCATACAAAAGTAAGAAGTAAATGCACTGTGGACACAAAGTTCTCCAGAAATCCGCCTTTATTCAATTCCTCAGCTTTCACAGAAATGACATCAAGGGTTACAACAAAAAGTCTGAAACTCAAGAATGTTGATTAACAAATTGTGATCCCTTTAACCCATAGGCTCTTCCTCCATTTATAGTGCATAGAGGAAAATTAGAAATATGAAGCTTTCAATGAATTTCCGTATGTGGAAGATATGAAAAAGGGAAGTAGCTGGAAATATTTTCCCTTGGACTTTCTCATTGCATGACATGCATGCTTTACAACTGAAAATAGAACCTTATATTTTGCATGTCTGCCACCTATTTTCAAGTAATTGACTTCTTCCAGTAACTTGATGCAATGGCTTTTAAAGCCAATTACCTAAGTTTTACAATTTTAATTGATTACCCAATTACTTTGTTAGAGAAGATAAGAGAAAGAAGAAGAAAGATGAGAAGAAATTAGAAGAAAGTTGCAACACTCTCAGTCTTTTTCTTCTTCCATACTTTGCATGTTGATCCAACCTCATGAATGATTTGGATGATATCTCTGCCTTGAATCTGAGGTTCTTTTTCTCCTGCATATGGTTGAATCTCTACCTTTGATTCTCACCAAACTGGATCTGGAAGCAACTGACTATGATTTGCTTGCGGGTGTTGCCTCTAGCATGTCTTCTCCTTTTATCCTTGAAGTTTTAGTAATTCTTCTTCAGTACGTGTACCAGTAAAATGCTTGTTGTAAACAATTCAGACAAAACTCATCACCTTTTATTTTTTATTGCATATGAGTAATTTTAACTTCTAGAAAACACTCTGAGTGAAGGTAAATATATGTAAATCCAATGAAGGCCTCAACTTGAAGATTGGGAGCACATACACAAGCTTCTAAAAGGGATTTTGCATGCAATGACTTCCTCCCTATCTTTGGCGCCAACACTTGCCAAAAATAATTAAATTAAATCCCTTTCAAAGCATGCAATAATGCCAAAGTAAGTCACCATTTTTAGCTAGGAATTGTGTGAAACACACAAGCAACAAGTAGTGTGAAAATTCACCTACCTGAGAGCTTCTAATTCCACACATTCCACTTAAGTGATTGTGTTAAACTCCACCCTGCCAAGAAGGTCTACGTTCCAAACTTTCCACTTAAGTTATTTGTGTTAAACGCTGACCCAACATGCAAGAAAAAAGAGTGACTTTTTTGGGTGAATAAATAATCTTTTGTGAGAAACACACAAGCAGCAGGCAAGTGTGAAACTCTACCCTACTAGGCAGGTCCAAGTTTCACACAATTCACTTAAGTGATTTGTGTTAAATGCTGACCCAACAGGTAGGCAAAAAGTGTGACCTATTTTGGAATTAAATAATCTTGTGTGAAACACATAGGCAACAAGCAAGTGTGAACCTCTACCCTACCTGACAGCTCCAAGTTTCACACAATTCACTTAAGTGATTTGTGTTAAACACCGACCCAACAGGCAGACAAAAAGTGCGACATGTTTTGGAATTAAATAATATTTTTTGTGAAACACATAGGCAACGGGCGGGTGTGAAACTCTGCCCTACCTGACAACTCCCAATTCTAAACAATTCACTTAAGTGATTTGTGTTAAATTCTGACCCAACAGGAAGCTTCAGAAAAATGTGACTTGCACTTGGAATTAATTTCCCAAAATTGTCTTGGAAATCATGACCCTTGCTTTTAAAATTGGCGTGGAAATCCAAGGTGGAAGGCATAGTTAAAATCCAACTTGCGGAGCAACTATAATTTCCATGTTTTGGTTTAAAAAGCTTTATTTTCCATTTTTGGATTTTCAGTGAAGAAAACACAAACACAGAATAAATTTTTCCATTTTTGGAAAGGGTCTAGGAAGATGTAGCAACAAAAATATGCAAGTGCCATAAATTCAACTATGTGGCTTTGTTTTAGGTGTCATTTTTTCTAAAAGTGCATATTTTATCGAGCTCTACACATTAGTTGAAGCATTTTTCTTATTTTTATACAATCCATTATTGCGCCTTTTTTGACCAAGCACCTTCTTGCAATCCCTTGAAGGCATCCTGAGCAAATCAACACAAGACAAAAAGACCAAATTTTTTAAAGGGGTATCCCAAAATTTCCAAGTGAAATTTTTAGGGACACAAAGATGAATCATGGCTATGGCATATCAGGTTTGGTCATTTAAATTTTGGAGGTTTAAATTTTTTACACAGAAAAAATAAGGTAAAAGGTTTTCCTTTGATTCAGAAACTAGAGAGAGTTTGTGAAGGTTGTGTTTTGGGGAAGCAACATAGAGAATCCTTCCCAGTTAGAAAAATAACAAGAACAAGTGCACCACTTGAAATTGTTCACTCAGATTTATGTTTCCAATGTTTTTATGAATCCAATGTGAGTATGTTTTAAACAATTTTTTTTTAGATTCCTAATTTTAGAAAAAGATAATAAAACAAATAAATCAAAATCTTTTTATTGCACAAAAGCATGTGCTATTTTTAGTCGGTGTTCTATTTTTAAGAGCTTGAGTGTCTTATTGTTAAAAAACCATCTGCATGTTAGAGGCGATTGTAAGTTTTTTTACACACACACAGATTGTATTGAGTTGAAGCTTTGACAGTGAAGAAAATATATATGCACAAAAGTGTCGATTTGAGTTTGCAATAATCTGTTTTATTTGCAATTCTTTATTTTATTTCTGTTGTTTGCTATTTTATGTGCCTAATTTCTACATGAAGAATGCAGGAAGAAACTTAAAAGCATGTTTGAAGAATGTTATTCAATGGTGTTTTGGTAGTAAAAATATCGAAGCGCTTTATTATTATGCCAAGGAAATAAATTTATTTTTTGTAAAATCAAGTAAATCGTTGTTTTTTGAATTAACTATGTTAAAATCTATTGGTATGACATAATTTTGCTTTGTAGAATCCAAATTATCAAGAACACTACTATTATTATTAACAAATTTGAAAAAAACACTGCTAACTCCTGTCACTGCTTACAATTCTCTCTTCCAATTCACCGTTAGTATATGTCATTCATGGCCTTATTTTAAAACTAGCAATCACACATGAGGTGTGCGATGTTAACACTGAAAGTGAAATATTGGTGAGCAGAAAAGAAAATTGAAATGTATACAACAAAGAATTAAAGTGTTTCTAGTTAGAAAATGAAAAACAGAACAAAGTAGTTGTAGTGCCCCTCTTTGTTCAACCCAACCGGTGAGGTGTGGGTTCTTTTTTTTTTTTCCACCTGACCAGTGGGCTCTAGAGCACATCTCTCCAACTTCTCGAGTGTTTGAGGTGTTGGGTTCCATGTCAGCCTTCATTGAGTCTTAGGAAAGTCTACAAACATCTCGTCAGGAACCACTTGTCTCCTTGGTGGCCATATTTTGTGTTTTCAATTTTGAACGAGGCCATGATTATATTGTAATTGGAATAATAATAATAATAATAATTTTTTCCCCATGCTCAAACCTTACGATTGTCAGACTGCAACTTTATTTTTAAACCTCACATATTAGTAAACTAATCCAATTTTTCTCCCCACATCAAACCTAGTAGCTTCACATACGATTTAATTAATCTTGTTTTCTTCCGAAAATAAAATATGATATGAGATGATTCAAATTTTGTCTATTAAAAAAATGACTGAAATTTAAATGAAATGTAATAGATTTCAGCATATGAGAAGTGTCTCCCTAAAAATGAATAAATAAGATTAGAAAATAAATGGGAAATTTTAAATTAAATAATAAATAAAAAAATACAAGTTCCTATGAAATTTAAGTTTTAAATCCCGTTGGTTGGAAAAATAACCAAGTAATCTTATGAAGTGAAATGAATAAACTAATATTCAAATAAAACAAAATACAATAGATTAAAATAATAATAAAAAATAAATATATATATTATATATATAATAACTTGTAAAGTTTTATTAGCCTGATAGAGAGTTGGTGATTTTTTAGAAATATGGCATGGCGCTAGAGTGGCGTATGTCAGATGGGAGATTCGAGGCGTTCAGGTGATATTATGTCAAAAGTGGTAAGTTGTAATGAATTTGGTAGGTATAAATCTAAAATGTCCCAACCACTTCCATCTTTCCCTGTCAATATGTTGATTTTTGAAGCATTTGGAAATTGTTTGAATCCAATCAATCCACCTTGCCAACCTGGGTAAGAAAATTTGTGGCTTGTGCAAGAAGACTCATTGGACTATATAAAGTCTAGAAAATGATTCAATTTAAGGTGCTTCTGGTTGATATTTATACAATGTGGAAGTAATTACCAAGCCTACGAACTGTTTGATAGAATGTCTGAGAAAATGTGGTTTTATGGAAATCCGCCCAGCCTGGGTAAATGAGATATTTAGAGCAAGTTTATCCGATCAGTTGAAAAGGATTTTATAAAAATTAAAAACTAAGACTCCACGCCTTTTATCAACATATTCACGCCAAAGATTGAAAGAGGTATTAGAAATCTGTGCAGGGGCATTCAAATGGGCACTGGGGAGGGCATTTTTGGTCTTTTTATTGCTTTACAAACTCACTGGTCAGAGGAAAACGTGGGACCAGTTGGAAAAAAACCCAAGGGGATATGGTTTTGTGGAAATAATTTTTTTTATTCGGGTTTTCACTAGTTGAAAACATGCAGCTGAGTTTATTGGGGGGGCGTGAGGAGGAAAGGGGGATGAATCCAATAAGAAAAATGTGTGGTGCCTCCTTCAATTCACCCTCTCTATATAATGCCAAGAGTTTGAGATTTGTAGTGGATGGCATTGGCCTTGTATGATCATAACTGAAGTTATGGAATGTGTTTTTTTTCCTCCCAATCAGTCTACCTTTGCCAACGTACACCCATCTATTGGAAAAAAAAGTAGTAGTTTGCAAAAAAATAAAATAAAAAGCGCCTTGATTCTTATGTGTTTTCAGCGGATGTTTTATTGGAACTACGTTAGGGGAGAGGAGCCAGTCATGATGCATTACCCAATAGTGGTGAGGGTAGTTGACATATTTGACTCCAGTTTTTACACAGTAAAATATTAATAATTGAATGGATACTATCCAATACTAGTACAAACACTCTTCAAAACTAATGTGTCTGTCACTTTTCATGTACATCCATGAATCTATCAACAATAGAATAGTCAATATCATTTTTAAACATAAAATAACATATATTATACTTCCATGTTTGCCAAATTTAAAGTCAACATGTATTTAATACAAGGATATATAATTGTATTTCATCCCTATACAAAATTGATACCATATCATCATATTAATTTGATGTCACTTTTCATATAATTTAAGTTCCCATTTTATTGTGTAAAAGGTCTTGTTATTCACACACTTTGGGGCAGGTTCTCACAAGCAGAAGTCCAAAGTGCACCATTTTCAAATACAAGTTGTCTTTTAAGCATTAACTTTCTCACCATTTTCTATACCAGCGACTCCCATAAATGATGTACCTGCATATTTTCAACAACTGTGAGGCTCAAGAAACAAAGATTGAATTGAAATGAGAAATCAAATCAAATTGAACTTCAAATATGAGTATTGAAATAAAATATCATAAATCTTAATCCACCCCTATCAGTTTCACCCAATCAAAAACAAGCACAAGGATCAACCAATTTTACCCAATAAAAAAAAAGCACAAGGATCACTCAACTACAACACTTTTCATATCTCCTATAAATCCAGTTCCTCAACTGCTCTGAAATTTTATTCAGTTAGAGTTATTTTGCTAGTGCATGACAATTACAGTTCCAAGCTGCCGAAATCAACTGTTATTCCACATCATAGTGCCACATAGTAAGTTCTTAACTCTGTTGTTATATTGATGCACATTCATTTAATTTTAATTTTTTTTTTGTCAATCTATATATGGGAGGGGAGCCTGTAAAAAACCTGGTAATCCCAAAAATCTGTCAAAAGAAGCGCTTGAGAATTCTCTACAGCCCAATCTACTTTGCAAACAAATCTGACATGTAACCCACCGTGCATACTTGCTGGTGCATACTTTGCTGGTGCATACTTTATGCTGCCTTTTCATGTAGATGTATATTAACAAGTAATTCCAGACTAAATTAATGAAATCTGTATTTCACATTTACAAGTAGATGTATGTTCCCCTTGCTGGTGCATACTTTATGCTGCCTTTTCATGTAGATGTATATTAACAAGTAATTCCAGACTAAATTAATGAAATCTGTATTTCATATTTACAAGTAGATGTATGTTCCCCTTGCTGGTGCATACTTTATGCTGCCTTTTCATGTAGATGTATACTAACAAGTAATTCTAGACTAAATTAATGAAATCTGTATTTCATATTTACAAGTAGCTGTATGTTCTGTAGACGTATATTTACAAGAAATTCTAGGCTAAATTAAGGAAAGGCTCTATATTTGCAAATAGATATATACGAAATATACATCTACTTGTAAAAAAACATCTACAGAATACACATCTGAATCTAAATATACATCTACATAATATACAACGGCAAGAAAACGTAGCATAAAATATACAGTTACATGAAAATGAAGCATAAAATATACAACTACATGAAAAGGCAGCATAAAATATGCATCTAACATGTAATTACTTGTAAGTATAGATATACATATTTCTTCAATTTATCCTAGAATTACTTGTAAATATAAATCTACATGTACACATACATCTACAGGTTTCATTAATTTAGCTCAGAATTACTTGTGAATATTCATCTACATTAAAAGAAAGCATACAACTATATTGCATGCTGCCTTTTTCATGTAGATGTATATTTGGTCATAAATTCAAATTTGTATTTGTTTCAATAACATTGCCTTCCTTTGTACTAGACCCATTTTCACCTTTGATTTTTGAAGTATCCATTGCTTAGAACATAGGCACTCACATCAAATGGTTGCACTCCCTTCTACGTTTGTTGATTCAATATTCTAAAAATCTCATTGTTGTAAGTTACATCGGTTTGGTAAATTTATCTATCTTAGCAGGTTTTTATTGACATCATGAGGAGAAGGAAGCTTCCAAAAAGAGTAAGACCTACATGTGCCAAAATTAGGGGAGCAAGATTTCCGCCAAGTGAAGAACATGAAGAAGAGGCTATCAATACCCCAACTCAAGATGCCAATGACACACCACATGAAGAAGTAAATGTCCAAGAAATAAGAGTGAGCCCTTCAACACAAAATGTGTCAAAGCCAAGATCTGATTGGAACAAGTCCGATATGAATAATGCCATGAAAAATGTTGAAGATTATGGATACTCTACACGTGCTGCTGCAAAAAAATGGGGTATACCAGCGACCACCCTTACTTCTTGGCTGATGGGCATTACCACCACTAAAAGAAAGGGTCCACCAACAATTCTAACAGATGAAGAAGAGATGGATATAGTGAGTTGGTGTCATGAAATGGCTGACATGGGACATGGGTTAGAAATTATACAACTTAAGACATGTGTGGCACAAATTTGCGAAACAAGGTCTAACCCATTCATGGATGGTTTTCCGGGTAAGTCATGGTGAGCAGGTTTTAAAAAAATACACCTGGATCTAACATTAAGGATAGCTGAAGGCCTTGATAAGGATCGAGCAGTTTTTTTGAGGCCATCAATTGTCAGTTCCTTCTACATTAATTTGTCTAAAGCTTATGAGGCCAACCCATATGGACCAAACCGAATATGGAATTGTGATGAAACTAGATTACAAGCTGGGAGGAACTATGGTATGAGAGTGCTTGCTAAAAGGGGTAGTCGGAGTGTGCCATATATCATCCCAAAAAGCAGAGAATGGATTACCATATTGTGTTGTGTAAATGTTGCTGGACAAAGCATTCCAGGATTCTATCTTTTTAAGGGGAAGATCCATTTAGAAAATTATATTGCAGGTTGTGAGCCTGGAGCTTGCATGGCAACATAATCACATGCATGGATGACAAAACATTTATTCATGAACTGGCTACATCACTTTGCATCATCTATACTTGGTGGAGTGTCTCCTACCAATAGGCATTTACTAATTTTTGATGGCCATGGTTCACATGTTGCTTTGGGGACAATTCAAGAAGCCAGGAGTTTGGGGATTGATTTGTTAACATTGCCTGCACACACCTCTCATAAATTACAGCCATTGGATGTGAGTGTCTTTGCTCCATTCAAAACATACTTCAAGGAGGAGAGACACAAATGGATAGTTGCAAATCATGGGATAGATGTGAAAAGCCCTGAATTAGCTAAGTTAGGGAGCAAAGCATTCATAATGGCTCTTACACCTAGCAACATTAAATCAGGATTCAAAAGAACAGGGATATGGCCTCTTAATCCCAATTCCTTGGATGAAGACATGGGACCAAGCAGAACATTTGACACATCTTTTCAAGATGATGCTGGTGCAGCAACAAAAATTGCTTCATCTATCTAGGGTTGATTTAGAGCAAAGTGAAGATGCTCAGATGGTGCCTAACACACAATTGGAGAAAGAATCAGAACCTCAGCAGATGGAGATAAATATAAATGAATGTGTTTCTCAATATCACTATCTTTGCCCATAGAAGATAGCCCTCCCGATTAGATGAAAGAAGCAGCTCTTAATCTTGGTGTCAACTTGAACTTCAATAATGAAGAGGTCAGCCTCTCTTTACCCTCTCATCCAACACTACTTCATGACTCATATTTGGTGCACTACTATGTTAGCAGTCAACCTGAAGAAAATGATGCAGATTCACAGTTAGAGGCAGCAGGGGTATTAGGGGCAGATTCAAACCAAACTTGTGAGGCAAACCAAGGACAAAAAACTCTTGGTAGATTCTTGAAACTCCCTGTGGAAAAGGTTAGAGAATCATCAAGGTCAAATAGTGCTTCTAGTATAAGATTGAGTAGGGAATCCCTACTAATTACCGCAGATCAGTACATGGAGCTTCTGGTTGAGAAAGAGAACAGAAAAAAAGAAATAGATGAATTGAAGCAAAGAAAAAAGGAACAAATCCAGGAGAAGAAGGCTGAACGAATTGTTGAAAGGGAAAGGAAGGAGCAGGAAAAGATTGAAAAAGAATATAGAAGGAAAACAAAGGAGCACCAAAAGTTGATTCAAAGGCAAGAAAGGGAACAGAGAAAGGAACAGGAAATGATTCAAAGGGATCAAGAGATAAAGGAGAAGGAGTTTGAGAAGGCAAGAAGAGAGTTAGAAAGGAAAAGGAGATTGAGTAGTCCAGTTAATCCTTTTCTTGATCAACACCTAATGTTAAGAGAATTAATGGGCATACATTGCCCTTTATCAGTTTCAACACATAGTATTGCAGTTGGAGTGAATGCTTCTCCAAGTTCTGATCCATTCCCAACTACGCCTGTGAGGGATGTCAACATGGGGAGGCAATTGCAAAGTAACACCCTAGCTTCAACCTCAACTGCAGATTCAACACCGC